>JAVMKO010000002.1:142398565-143598565 GCA_032164245.1 Sternotherus odoratus
TCATGGTCAGAATAGTTAGAGGCAGTTGACTCTATCACTTCATTTGTATAGAACACGCTGCCAAATTCTCTGCAGGTACAAATGGGAAAAGGTCCATTGACATATATGCTCCTTTTTATACCAGTGGAAAATTTAGCTCACTGAGTCCTACTGATCCGAATGGGGGAATTTTCCATTATATTCTTAAAATGAAGCATGATACAACATCCAGTGTCACATATGGGTGCAAAGAAGGCTTACCATATGAATTCTGCTACAGGACATTTGGGAGTCAAATAAGAATTTAAGTTTAGGTCAAGCATCATAGAAGGATCCAACGGTTAATTTTCTGTTTTCAGTTTGTATCTAAATAATTATAATTTCAAGGTGATCAAGTAGTGATTACTCACTTGCAGTATGTCAGTTCTTGAGCATAAGTAATATTGAAAATAAAGTTAGAATGCAGTGAAACTCATTCCACCTCTCAAAGATCATGACTTAACTTTCTAAACAATTATTTTTTTTGAAAATATTTTTTTTAGTGTTCATATTCGAAGCAGCACAAGATGAAGAGCATTTCAGACACTTCATTTCATAGGAGGCAATAGGGAACATTAAAATAATTTTGTTTCTTCTTGCCACTTTTCAGAAAAAGTTTAGTTTGAAATTGCATTTTGCCTGTGTTTCAGTGCTTATAGTTATAATACCACAGAGGTAGGGGAACCCTTATAAGTGTAGTTATAAAGTAACTACTTGCTTGTCATATATTTTAATTTCCCCAAATGTTTATGCTATTCCGAGTTGGTCATTTTACGTACTACATTTTAAAAAAATAATTTAGTTCTCAATTCACTGTGCTTCGGGGGGGGGGGTGGGGGGGAAGAGAGCGAGAGAGAAACATTATGGAAAGAACTGTAAAGCAGAAGGGATGATTGTGGTCTAGTGGTTAGAGCAGGTGACCAGTGTCAAGATACTTTGGGAATTGTCCAATTCTGCCTCTTGAACTCCTTGGGCTTAGTTTCAGAGATCCTGAACCCCACAAATACAGCAGAAGTCAAGGGAGATGCAAGTGCCCAAAGTCTGACTTTCAGGCAGGCTTTTATATATCTATATATATAAAAGTCAAATGGTGTATGCGTGTATGCGTGTATGTATTCGTGTATGTACGTTCCCTTACTCCTTCCACACCGTTTGAGCTAGAGACTTAAAATTTGGTACAGTTAGAGGCCTTAGGGGCCTAATCAGGGTAAGAGTTGAAAATTTTTCAAATCTCACCTCTGACGCCCCCCAGGGGTGAAATTCTTTAAAGCCCATTCACATCACCTGGGCAGCAGGTTAACACCTGCTCTTCTCTGTGACATAGTTATGATGTAATAATACCCCCCTCCAACGGACCCCGCACTCGCTCAGCTCTCTGCCCCCTCACCCCCTCCAACGGACCCCACACTCGCTGAGCTCTCTTCCCCCCATCCAGGGGCCCCCACACTCGCTGAGCTCTCTCCCCCCTCAGGAAAGAATCGAAAATTTTTTTAAATCTCCCTCCCCTCCCTCCCTACAACGCCCCCCCACTCACTCAGCTCCCTTCCCCCCCCCCCGACAACGGACCTTGCACTCGCTCAGCTCTCTCGCCCCTCGGGTAAGAATCGAAAATTTTTAAAATCTCCCCCTCCTCCCCCCCACTCCAACGCCCCGCACCCACTCACTCAGCTCTCTCCCCCTTCCCTCCAACGGCCCCGGCACTCGCTCAGCTCTCTCCCCCCTCCCCCGCTCCAAAGGACCCCACACTCGCTCAACTCTCTTCGAGCAATGCTGGGTCCCCTTCCCCCCCTCCGACAGACCCAAGCAACGCCGGGTATTTCTGCTAGTATGTATATATATATATATATATATATATATATATATAAAATGAATATTAAAGGACATACCTCTCTCACTGAGTGTGGCAGAGAGCTGGGTAACAGCAGTGAACCAGCACCCTAGTCACTGCAACTCACTTGGGTTCCCTGGGAGTAAACCTGACAATGGGAATTATGCCTAATTGATAGACTGGGCATGGGCTGGAGAGATCTGAAGGATAATTACCTCAGAGAGTAGAAAAGGCATGGGAAGGAAGCCCCATGGGGAGGAGAGAGGTCCTACCTCTCCTATCCTGGAGTGCGGGGTCCGTTGGAGGGGGGTATTGGAGTTGGTCCCAAGAGGGAGTTGAAGGAGAGCGCTCCTACCTCTCCTATCCTTGACCTAGGGGGCTGATGATGATATGCTGTTGTAAAAGTGCTGGGCAATGCTATAAAGGTGGTGAGAGAACACTGTGCATAAACCACCCATGGTGTTTACAAGCAGAAAGTCTCCAAAGTGTCTGTGGATGTGTATAAGATGATAGAGGCAGAAGGTGCCCCTTCTACAGTGATTTTTAGTTAATATTTGTAATGTCTTGGTGGTCAAATGAAAGGTGACCTAAATGTGCAAAGAGTTCATAAAATTATATTTTCAAAGATCTGGAAAAACAACTTGTTTGTTCTCAACTTAAATCATTTTGCTTTGAAAAAGTTAACAAGTTACGCAACAATTTCACCTATCGGCTATATGCACACAAATCCATAGTGATCGGCTGAGCTAACTCACACGTCAATCACATCACCAAATGTGAAGGTAATAGGTTGTGAAATTAAGCTAAATATTTTTTTTAAAAAAACCTGTTGTTTTCCTCCCTATCCCAACTTCTGCTACGTTCCTTTTAGAAACAGGGGATCGTATACAAACAGACACTGTATGTAACTTTAAATTAAATAAAAAACAAACATTGTTTCCTCCTGCCTTTCAAGATACACATCCAACTTATGCTTCTCAGCATTTCACTGACAAACTACATATCGTTGTTACCATATCATTAAAAGTCCTTGATTTATTTCCTACAGTTTCAGGTGCAATAAATACACACACACACCTCATCAAAAGTCTTGCAACCTGTCGCTGACCTTCCAGTTTAGTGTAGTGTATACAAAACAGACAAGTTTGCTCATGAACAACCCTAAATATTTGATGTTCTGTGTTCTGGCCATAAGCAGAACAAGGGAACCAACATGACTGAATCTAAGGGTATGTCTATACATACAGCACTGCAGCAGCACAGCTGTACTAAGTACTAAGTACTTTTGGTGAAGCTCCCCCAATGGCATTTAAAAAAATAATCAGCTCCATAAGCAGAATAAGCTTTGTTGGCAGGAGAAGCTCTCCTGACAAGATAGCGTTTGCACACAACTATTTATGTTGGTGTAACATATTGCTCAGGGGTGGAATATTCACATCTCTGAGTGATGTAAGTTTGCCTACGTACACTGTAGTTCAGACATTGCCTAAATCAAAACTGGATGGACAAATGAGAGCAGGACCAACATTTTTAGGACTTCATCATGCTGCTCAAGGAGTTTACATTGAGGGTGGAAGTGAAGCCCCATAGTTTCAAAATGCATTCATATGTCAGTAATACTCGCTGCCTTTTAATCCAAAGACCGATGAGTTGGGCACAATAACTGGAATGGATGTGTAATGTCCATCTTGAATCTCCAACAGTGCTAACACTTTACAGGTCAAAGATCAGATGTAGTTTCTGGAGACTGGAAATCACTGTTGTAAAACCACCTGTCATTCTTGAAGATCAAAATATTTTTACAACATTTAAAAGCATGGTGTCAGTAGCAGGCATGAAAGAAGAGACCAGAAAGAGAGATGATCACATTAATGCACCATATAATACACGTAACCAGTGTGTTTTTGTTTTATAGTCCTGTGTGATCACACTTTTCATGCTGTTCACATGAGCTACAAATGTCTACTTTCAGCATTTTCACACTATTCTTCAGAAAAAAACAGTTAATGTAATGAGATTAGCATTGCTACTAACTAGTGTATAATTAAGTTACATTTTAATAGAAAATTTAAGAGTACAGTTTTATGAGCCTAAATCTAGTCTTTTATTTATTTAAATCATGATATTTTGCTGGAGGGGGAATAGACAGCTCTGAGGATTCGGTCCTGGGATCCAGAGTCTTTCACTTCTAAACCACCCATTCAAATCTTAGTGCTGACCAGAAATGACAAATTATACACATCTCCCCCACACAAATCAGATTCATTTTCATGAAGTTTTCCTGAAATTAAACAAAAGGAGAGGCACATGAAATTTCACATATTTAATGAAAATAGAAGATTGCTCTAAACGTTCTGTTCTACCCTACTGTTGAACAGAAAAGGTAAAACATTTTCCAAGCTGCACAAGTACATTTATTTGAGATGAGTATCAATTCCTATTAAAATTTGACGTGTTTTGGAACACTGCACCTATAGTTAGAGGGGGCTCTGAGTATGACTCTCCTAAAGAATTTTGGATTAATAATTTTTGAGGTAAAATTCATCACTGGCAACTGCTTGAAAATGCTCATGGGTCTGGAATGTTGGGTGCCACTCCTGTAGAGACAGATTAATGGGGACAGTGCAGGTGAAGGGGTAAAAAGTGCTCAGTTGATGCAATTTATCACCAGGCTATCACCACTACATATGCAAGATGTATATCCTGATTTCTAGGTGTTTTTCTGTCCTTAGGCAGGCAATCCGTGACTTTGCTAAACCTCCCTCGGAGGGTACAGTGCTGAGCCCACTGTAAATACTTCATCAAGAAATAGTTATTTAGGCATGGATATTCATTCCCTTAAGAGATAAGAATGCTACAGAAAATAGCTTCTCAACTTCCAGTTCCCACAATATTCCAGAAACAGGATTCTCATAGAGGACCAGAAAGGCTTTCAATGAGTCAAAGAAAGGAACATGTCAGAGAGCTGGCATTTCCCTTTCTGTATCACTGTGCGCTATATCCACAAGCAAGCAGAGAGAAAGGGTAGCATTTGGGTCCTGGAAACACACACGGGAAATGTGGAGAAATCCTACTGATCCAAAGGAACCAGATCTGGCTTCCATTTGTACATGCACAACTCCAAATGTCTATTGATTTAGTCTTAAAACACTGATTCATATCTATGCATGACAGAATTGACACAGTAGAAAACTCATGTATGCAAATAAGGGCTTTTGCCACCTTAAATTATCATCTGCACCTGAAAATTAGTAATGGTGTGTTTTCAGGACTTATGCGCAGAGAAATGGAGGCCATATTTCTAAAATTTAAGTACTTTATTCCATCTATTGCCAATGCAATAGGATTATTCCCAATAGTGTATTATCTGGTACTATTGCCCAGTGAAAGAACCAGATATAGGGAGACTTTTCACTAGGTAATTCCAAAGTCATAATGGATTTGTTACTATGTACTATTGTCTTTTAGATAAGACTGTTTGTTTGTTGCTGATGCTGCAGTTGGATAAGGCTATGAGCTGGAAGCTCTGGAAAATTGGGTGTGAAAAAATATATCTTTCAAAGAAAATGAGAAATGATGCAGCCATTTTCTATCCACTGTATAATAGATAAACAGCTTCTTGTCATTTTATATGTAGTTCCTGAGAGATGAGCATTACAGCTTTCAGCCTCTGGTAGTGTCTCAGTTTGCCTGTAATATGTTGAGAATAAATTATTCATCTGCTAGCAGAATTCATTACCAGGATCTGATCGTACGTGGCTGAATTGCCTTATGGGATTCATCTCAAATAATCTATTATTTTAAATGTGTTTGTTTCAAACCCAAAGTTGTTGGCTTGTTTACAATTAAACAACTGTGCTTCAAACCTCACCCACCTCCTACCCCATTAGTTATTCTGTCTGACTTTTCCATTTACTTGCAAATCGGAAATGAAGAATAGCCTGACTCATTTTCTAGGTGCAATTATTATTTGTTAACTAAAATCTAGTATATATTTTGGTTTTGTGTAACAATAACAGAACTTTAAAGGCTATTGACACAAAAAGTGTTTTTAATATTTTGTTAGCCTGTGAAATAGTTTCCAAAGGGAAGTGTAGAAACTGCTTTGCTTGGTGCACTGAAAACTGAACATACAATAAATTGATCCATAGGGAACAATACTGCATTGGCAGGAAAATGATCCTCAGCAGATACCTCATACAGTATCCACCTCAAGATTAATTTGTTCCAGGAAGTCCAAAACTACTGACTCACATCAGCCAAATACACTCTAATCCCCAATTGTAACACTGGGAAAGTTAATAACTTAGAAAACCAAAACACAAATAAATCCCAGAGACTTAATTCTTTCCTGCTTCCAAGGTCCACTCCGAGTGGGAACATCAGGAAACAGGTTATAGCACCCTGATTTTGTGAGCTGACCTAAGTCAGCCTTGGCAGTACCACAACCAAGGGTTGTTATAACCAACACTATACTTATATCTACACTATAACCTACACTTATAACTCACAGTAGCAGAGTGTGGACCTCAGAGGACTATATGCCATCTGAGAATCAGCATAGTGAAGGAGGTGCTCCTCCCTACTCTTCCCTTGACACAACACATCCTAAACCCCGTTCTGAGGGAATTATCGTCTGGTCAGTCACACCAATCTCTTTGCTTAACTTGGGCTGGATTGCAGAAGAGAAACTGTTGCATAAAATTCAAAGATTATATCATCTCTGCTCTGCCCACAGTTCATCTTCTCCAATCTATGTCTGTCATTTAGGCTCGAATCCTGCATTTACACATGGTATTAGCGCCTCTGAATTCAGTGGAATGACTTATGTACATGTGTCAGTGTTTTGGGGGATCAGGGTCCAAGTCAGTAAAATGATCAGGGCAACAAGTGTTTGTTTTCCAAATCACCAAGCACCACAAACACAACATTCAAAGTCTGTCACTCTTAGTGATTGTGGCACTATAACTCGGCCAACTATCGTCATCCTTTGTTTCAGCCAAAGGATCAACTGCATCAGGAAAAAAATGCTGTTGGTTGCAGCAATAACAACATCCCAGAGATCACAGAGCAGATAGGGTTTTAATGGCACTCACTGTAAATGACTCCATATTTTTTTCTCTCTCTATTAATATTTTAGAACCAAGCAGAAAATGTTATTGTCCAGCCACAACAGTAGTGAAGAGAAGATTAAACAAGTGAGTTCCAAGAACACATGGCTATTTGATACCTATCCTTATCTGAAATTGAGCATAAAAGGAACCATCTTTTAGGATTCTTATAGTCATGTGCTGATGCAATGAACGTATGATGACTACAGCCTCTCTGGGCAGCTGTTCGTTCAGCCTTAATAAAAAAAATAATTAGCTCATCCTGGAACGAGCCAGCCACATGAAATCAGTCAACCAGCGAGATCAGAGAAAAGTCTCACCCTACTTAAACCTCCAAAATTCCATTTCTTTCAACCTTTTCCTAAAGTCCTGGAATGGCCTCTAAAGACCAATAGGTTCAACACATATTGGACTGGGGGAAGAAGTCACATGTCTTTTCCCAAAACTGCTATTCGTCTTTCATGCCCACTTTCCCAGTCAATCCTGCTTCTACTCACTTCCATTAGCAGAGTGAGAGAGGAGCACTTCAATTTTAGGATTAAACACTACCAGCACCTGATTCTTATACATCACTATTATATCAACTGCTTTTAAATCTATGGAGGGATATTGGATAGCATTGGATAACAATGCTTATACCTTCATCTTGGATGAAGGTACATAAGCATTGTTATCCCCATTTTACAGGCAGGGATAAATTAAAGGTATTTTTTAAGGAATCCAGTGTCAGAGATGGGAACTGAACCCAGGTCGCCTGAGTCTCTATCACTAGGGAACACTGCTTTAAAACAGTATGATAAATTATTTGGTCAATAAATAATAATGACAATGAATCATCTCAGTTCACCAAGTATCATTTTTATCACTCTTTCTAGAACTTATTTGCTGATATTAATTTACATTAAAGGGATCGCAAATTCACTTTCAGCTAATGCACAGGAAGTTAACTCAAATATTTATTCTGCAAAATTATATAAACATCATTCCAGCTGTATTTTAAATGAGTGTGTCCTTTGCTACACACACTGAAAGGTTTGTTGATTTTGCATCTGATCTTAGATTTGGTTGACTTAAGCTGCCAGAATTTTGAAAGATGACCTATTCTTCCTAAAGGATAAAATCACTCTGTTAACTATGATATGATTATATGAATCTGCTGCAAATTAAACCCAAATTTTGATTTAGTTACTGACTGTGCAATGGAAAGTACAATTTAATACATAACTTGGTGCCAGAATGTTATCTAGACCTAACATGTCAGTTATGAACATTCTGGGAACTGGAGTCCAAATACTAACGTGTAAAGTAATAGATAAGTTTATGGAGGTTAGGTCCGATACATCAATGGCTACTAGCCAGCATGGACATTCTAGGTGTTCTTAAACCTCTGACTGTCAGAATTTGGTATTGGATGACAGGGTATGGATCACTCAATAGTTGCCCTGTTCTGTTCAATCCCTCTGAAGCATCTGACATTGGCCACTGTCAGAAGACAAGATACTGGGGTAGATGAATCCTTTGCCTAACTCAGTATGGCTCAACCACCCTGCAATTCTTTCCATTCGTTGGTCCATAGAATCAAATGTGTTCGCCTGCAAGGGTCACTACCAGGGAAATCTATTTTGCAGGCGTTTCTGGGAAAGAAGGGTTATATCCAGTCATTAGAATAATGGTGGGCACTCTGCAGCAGGCAGCGAGGCAGTTTATTTACATTGACCGTCTGCAGGCATGGCTGCCGCAGCTCTCAGTAGCCGCAGTTCGCCATTCCCCTGATGTCAAATGATGTGCTACAAAAGTTATGCACATTTGTCCAAGAAAGTCTGAACTATGCAGTTATAGTTGATGAAACAGCAGACCATTCTGTTGAAGAGCAAGTATCCATCTATTTCAGGATTGTTAAGCATGATTTTTCTGTTGATGAGCATTTACGAGACACCTCTGAAAAATGTGAATATCCTCTTTATTATAGTGAAGGATGCACTGCTACAATTCAGTTTTGACATTAGAAAATGTTGAGGTCAATGTTACAATGGGGCTGTGAATGTCAGCGTTGTACTGTCTGGTGTACAAGCTAGGGTCAAGCATGAAGAACCAAGAGCTGTAGATGTACACTGTAGGGCACACTCATCAAACCTAGCTATGCAAGATGAGATGCAACAAATACACCCTGTTTGCAACTTATCTCTAATATGTGAGTTGATCGGTTTCATCGGACGCTCTCCAAAAGAGCTGGCCAGCTTTGAGACCTTGCAAGAAGTTGAAGCTCCTGCTGCTCAATGTCTTCACTATTTCTGCCCCACAAGATGGTGTCTATGTGCTGCATCCCTGAGATCAGTGGCTTCAAACAATGGTACACTGATGAAATTCTTTGAGCACATTCAACAGCACATAGATTTGTTACTCAACTTTGTAAGTTTGAGACACTTTTGAATCTGCAACTGGTTCTACTTATTCCTGAGCGAGTAAAATTAGCTAGCACAAGTCTACAAAAGACAAGCCTGAATTTTCAGGAAGTGCAGAGAATGATTGGTTTTCTAAATGAGACTATTCACAATTGAGAAACAATGGTTTTGTGGGTCTGTGGAAAGAGGTTCGTGCAAAAGCTGAACAGTTGGATCTTGAGGAGCCCTGCCTGCCTTGTGTAAGGCAAGCAAATTGATGAAGGAAGGAAGCAGTGCCCGTGTTTTTGCTACACCTAAGAATGTGCATCAAAAATTATTCAACAAAATTTTGATCATGTCATGAGGAATCTTGACTTAAGATTTCAGTCTGATCTTCAAGAGCATGACAGAAATGGAACAATTTGAGACTGGCAGCAAGATGGCTAAAGTCAAACTAGTAACAGACTTTTATGCAGACAACTTAGATAAAGAAAGATTGAAACCACCCCTTTACATGTTCTTGGACATAGCTCAACAGAAAAATGTAACAGCCTCTAGTGTTGAGGATGTTGTGTCATTTTTAAAAGCCAAAGGGAATGAACATCTGTGCTCTATGCTTCCAGAGTACTGCAAATTTATAAGAATCCTTCTCACTGTGCCTGTATCATTCTGCACTGCGGAATGCTCATTCTCCAGCCTCAGAAGACTTAAAAATTATCTCTGGCCATCAATGGGACTGAAGCGACTGAATAATACAGCTGTCCTCAACATGCATCAAGACCATGCCAGTGAACTAGGTGTAAATAAGATTGCTGACAGTTTCATCCAGAAAGCTACAGTGAGATGTAATGTCTTTAAACTGGGATGTCAGTGAAGACATTTATAGGTGAGTGCCATGATTTTAATATACTGTCATTCATGATTATGTAATTATGTAGTTCATTATTATTTTAATAATGATTAAATTAAGATACCAATGATAGGCACACATTCAATAACTAGAGTATGAAAGAAGTGTATACATATGCTGAAAATAGCCTCACCACCAAAATGGCAGAGCACACACCTCTTCCTTTAAATGGGGAGGCAGAACGGAGTGTGCATCAGGTGGAAGGCACTCAGGGGAGAAGATGTAGGGAGAGGGGGCAGAGCAGGGGTGGGAAGAGGTGGAGAGGGGATGGAGCCTTGGGGGAGGGAGCAGAGTCACCCACCAGCAAAACCAAAAATGAACACCTATGCCACAAGGTCTAGTATGGCAGCCTTTACTCATGCAACTAAACCCACTAAAGTCAGTGGGACTACACATAAGTAATACCTTCTCATGAGTAAGGATTGTAGGATCAAGCCCACACTTAATAACAAAGGGAAAATTTGGTATATGATAATTCTATGTACTAAAGCTATTATAAATGCATTCCCACTTTTCCTTGAGATTATACAAAGATAGAAACTAGCATAACATTGAAAATTCTTACAGTAGCATCAGGATGATCAGTAAATGATGTTAGTTGTTGCATTATAGTGCATATAGAATGTATCACTTGATACAAGAGTCATTGTAATGTTCGTATCAGCTCAGAAACGGAGCTCTCATCTAGATCTGTGATCAAAATTCTTTCTCCTTATACTTTTTTTCTATTTTTTTCATTGCCTAGAGAAATCACACACATACATTTCCACATTCATAAAAATATTCAAGGTTAAAAAGGACCTCTTTAAATACCGATTAAAATGTAGTTCCCTGTACTGTCATAGTATTTTATATGATTATTGTTCAATCCCATGCCTATAGGTTGGCCTGCCATTGCCTTGTGCTATACATGTATTGGCACCTATTAAAATGCCATATATTAAATAGAAGAGGGACAGGCCCTCCACTGGTGTAAGTTGATGCAATCCTATGAACTACAATACAGACAACATTTTAAGGACCATAGTTTTTATCTTCAGTAAAGTGATAGTGATTTACACTAGCTGTAGACCTGGCTCAGGAGTACTAAAAACTTAAGACATTTTTTGATGCTGACACAATAAGACACAGGCACCATAATATGGCTAACCATGGAGGCCAAGACTTTATTTACCAACTCTTACCTAACTGGAGTAACCATCCCAAACCAGCAGGCAGGATAATTCCAGTGGAGGGCTCAATGGGCACTAATGGCTCAGGTACACTATAAACCTCAGATTGAAGGCTAGGTCTCCTCTACATCCATTCAGAGGCCTGACAAGAGATGCTGCCTTAAAGCCAGAGTCCCACTGTAGCGGGGTGACCACCCGCTCCCTGCCCGAAGGGGCTTGAAACAGCCCAGGAAGGGGTATGTGGCTGGGAGCCAGCAAACTCCCAGCTTGATTGGGAAGTAGGCTCAGCTGGGTGGCCATGCCCCAAACACTCGCAGGCCTGGATAAAAAGGCTGTGGGGCAGGGAGACAGAGAGAGAGAGTCTCCTTCTCTTGGGAGAAGGCAGACAGGCCTAGTTGCTGGGAGCCTGAGTAAGTGTCCAGGGTGGTGCAGGGCTGGGGCTAGGCACGAGGAGCTGGGGAAGCTCTAGCCTAGGAGCCCCAGGCTGCAGGGCCTAGAAGAAGGCCCCACCTAGGGTTGTGGGGGGCAGCCCGTAACTACAGGGGTAGAAGCAGCAGACCAACTCCCCTTGCCAGTGATGAGCGGCAATAATACTGCAGTCTGTCTCAGTGAGCGGGGGCAAGTGGTGACTGGCAGTTGTCTAGTCTGAGGCAAGGTGGGGATGGGGGTGGAGGGTTCCCCAGGGAGGGGAGACCCTTAGACCTGAGGGGGTACTGCAGGGGTGCAGCACACTCAGTTAGAGGGCACCGGGGTCTGGGAGGGACACGGGGCCAGAGCAGGAGCGGGACATCAGCCTGCAGAGGGCGCTCCGGATGCTGGGACACTAATTCCCTGACGAACCAGCAGGAGGCGCCCGCTGGAGTGAGTCGCTGCCCTGTTACACCCACCTTGTTCCCGCCGCCGTGCCAGAGATAGGAGAGAGAACATGCTGAGCAAGATAGAGGACACCTCCTGACCATGAAATGATATGCTCAGGACCTATGCCCAAGAAGCCCACTGGGCTACAGGGACCTCATATTGAACCCTTTATCTTCCATCAACCGCACTGAGATTTGTGAGTTGTGTGAATTTAACCAGTCCTGATGTGTGCTGGTGAAAAGGTGACCAAATCCACACAACAATTTCACCATATAAGAAAAATTCCTTCTAAACCATGAAATTGGCAATCAGCTTTACTCTCGGTGTCATAGGAGATCCAGCAGTGATATGAAGAGGGGGAAATGAAATAGGAAGCCCAAAATGTCTACACTGCCCAGGCAGCAAACTGCAATCCTCCATGCTCCACCTCCAAATGTGATCCAGTCAGCCAGATTTTACATCAACCCACTGCCCAACGGCAGCAGCAGGGAGCACAACTGCTGATATTGCTTCCCAGAACCCACCACCACCAGGCAGACACACACTGTAGCATGAGCAGGGAGGAAGAAAAGAGAAGCAGCAGACTCCACCCACTGATAGCAAGGGAAGCTAGGAAAGTAGAAGCATGTGGAACATTGCCTCAGCTTTTACCTAGTTGAGATCTCTTCCCATCCCTATCTGTAGCCCAGCTAGTGGTTTGAGTTTTATATAAATTAATATTGATTATATTATCTATCCACTACCAATGTAGCATTGTTTTCTCCTGTTTTTGTTCTAATATCTAATTCAATGCAAGCTAAGTTTAAATTGTGTTCTTTAGGTCCCTGAATTAAGATGAACCAATGGGGGTGAAAGATCATAAGAAATATTCTGACATTATACCCAAGTAAATGTCACTGACCACATATGTATATAAAATTACTGTGGCCAATTTTTTCAAAGTAAATCCATATGTACACAATGACATAAGTAGTTTGATTTTTAAAGGTTCTGATTAACAGGTTCTGATTTTAGAGGATGCTCATTGACACAAGTGCTGGAACTACGGGTGCTGCAGATTCTGTAGCACCCCCGGCTTAAAGTAGTTTCCATCGTATACAGGGTTTACAATTTGGCTCTCAGAATCCCCACTATATAAATGGTTCCAGCACCCCTGCATTGACATGGAATTTGGATATCTAATTTTATACACTTGAGTTTTAAAATATTCAAACGAATATAAATATTCACACGGCTTATAGGTATGTTGTATGTAGAAACATACATGATACTCCTAGCTTGTGGAACTATGCGATGAATTCGCTTATGTCCACTGACCAGGTCATCTGCTCTCTGCATACTAAATCACCTTTTTTAGGACTATTTTCTAGCATTCAGACCTCCAGTTGAGCAGATTCCAAAACCTTTTTTTAAAAACAAACAAAAAAGTCAGTGCAATACAAAAATATTTGCTCCTACCCCTCCCCACAACATTTTTGCCTATCTTAAAACTTGGGTGATGTATTCTCCTTGCTGCAGTAACAAACATTTATATCTAAAGAAATCAGATTTAAAGGCCATTATCTCATGACTTTGCAGAGCTAGAAACAGACCATTGGAAAGAGGAAATTCTCAGTTCCCGCAGGGGGACAAGCCCTTTCTACCAGATTTGGAAGACTCTCCAACAACAGTCTTTAATACATTGCCTTTTGGACAGAAAAGCCAATTCAGATCATTTTTATGGCTCGCTCTGAGCCCTGTCCAGCTGAACACATGGTAAATGAGTTTTATTTGTGGAAGAATATGGGCTAATGCATACTTCTTTTAAGCTTCACTTTAAAACATGCACAACGAATCACTGTTATTGAAAGCAAAACAACAGGCTTTGAAACATATGAGTTTTATATAGCTAGATGTTTATTGCTAGAGCTAATATTCAAGAGGTACAATGCAATGATACAGTTCATAAGGAATAGTTATTTTACCTGTAAATTTAAGTTAGCTTCACAGCTTGAATATTGTTGTCCTATGAGTAACATAAGAGGCAAGTAATGTATAAATATCCTGAAATGAATACCTACATACAAAACCCTTTTGTGACATTTATTATAACAGGCCTGTATGAATAACTTTCTTAAAATAAATCCTAAATCTAGAGATATGTAAGAGTCATTACAATTTGGCATCTAAAGTGCCAACCAGAAAAAAAGATCTTTGAAAAAACTGAAAATTGTTTTGAATAAGAAATGGACAGGTAATGGGGGTCTTTAGTCCACCTGACCTGCATATAAATAAGGAAAAATACTAATAATAGTAGAGATTAGCATTTACATAGCTTCTTTCATCCAAATTTCCAAGTGATTGATAAACATTGCAACGCTACAAACATCTAGGTACATTGTTAAGTTTACACAGAGAAAAAGTTCAACAGATGCATAAAGATTTGCTGAAATCAGGGCATGCATATCCAAAGAATCACATCACTCATGCCTGAACTGTTGCCTCCCTTAAAAAAAAACAACAACAATTCAACAATGCTCAAGAAGAAAACATTTCAGGACATAAAGGAATTATTTACCCAGCTGGAACTTCAGGAAAGTGTTAGTAGGTATCCACGGATATAGAACACAGAGGATAAGATGATTTCAAAGAAAAAAATAAGTCATGGGATCACCAATTAAATTACGAACATAGCCAAGAATTCAATGTTAGGTCTCACCTAAAAACGTAGTACTTTTATCAGCATGATTCGTCCTGTTCATTTTGAGGCATTAATTGGGTTTTCCTTGGCATTTTTTTAACCAAGTAGCAAACAGGACTTGTGTGGTTTATAATATCTGACTAGATCAAAGATTGTGATGATACTTAAGATTGTTCAGCTAGCATGTTGGACACCCAAAGCCACCATCTGATCATCAGTCACTGCTGGAATTACTGCCTTCCTCTTAAAAAAGTTCCTAGTAGAATCTGAACATTTGCAAATGAGTTGAACACAATGGCCTGTAATTTTTGAGATTACTTTCAGTGTGGTACAGCCTCAAGGAAGATGCTATATTTCCATTTTGAAAGGCAAATAATGTAGTCAACTCAGTCTAGATATAGCAATCGTGATGTCCAAGGATATGAGGCTATAACATATTGAGTGTTAATATCAAAAGTGGTTATATCCTGTTAGAGGGGACATACCCTTATCTAATTCATCTGTAATGCTTTTTAACCACCTACCACTTGAATTATTTTTTGTCCATAATTTTTAATCTAAAGCTGTTATTAATTTTACTTGAAATGAAGCATGTTTTAATCAAATGTCTAAATTATATATTTAGATATTTTTGAAAAAAATAGTTTATTTTGATGCAACCAGCTTTCCCTTCCCTACCCTTCTTTTTTTCTGACAAGCCCTGAACTTCTTATGAAACAAGAAAACTTTGAGGGTATATGTAAGCACATTCCCAGACTTCAGGAACTGCACTTGTCTAAGATAATTTTAGTAGTAGACAACTACGGTTCCTGGAGACCGGTGTTCCACAAAAAATGCCGTATAACTGACTTGACAGGGAAAGTGGGGAGTAATTAGTTTGAGTTCTGACTGAGCTATTGATATTCCATCATTTCACAAGCAGCCACCTTATTTACCCAGTGAAATTTCTCCCACCTTCCTGCCCACTTTATAAATAAGAAGTCAGTTAGATAATGTTTCTTTTGCTAAAGGATTTAACTAATTCCCAGATGAGTAAGAATGTGCTCGCTTGGGAGCCAGAATATAATGTTCTGTTAGTTTGTGTCAAACTACTATAGGGTTATAGAAAGCCAATGGTGACAATAGCATCTACTAAGCCTATTTCCTTAAGTAGATGATATGCAATTTATAAAATTCTCCACTGGTATTTGACACCTTCTGCACATCGTCTCACAACTACATTCTTAATTTAACTTATTGGAAGATGCAGAATAATTATGGTGCAATAAGTAGGATTGTATGAAAGGAATATTTCAAAGTTGTTTTATCCGTACTATACCGAGTACATATATCCCTACATTTCTTTTATAAAGTGTACGTAAAAATAATGTAGTGCTTTAGAAATCTGTTGACTTGAATATGCATGCTGTCAATTTCTCTCTTTGTTCACAGAAAAAGTAGGCAGAAAGCAACAGTATAAGATTTTCCCCACATACTGACTCACAAATGCATTCCAGTACTGTTCAGGATGGACCACTTCTAGGGAAGAGAAAGGCAATCCAGGACCATGGTCTTTGAGTCATTTAGCCTCTTAGAAGATGCCATCAAGGATATTAGTAAATGTGAATTATGATGATGATGATGGTGTAAGAATTGAAACCACTCAGCTTCTTCAATATAATCAGCCATCATATATTGAGAATTTTTGGTTATTCCTCAGCAGAGCAATAGTGACGACAATGGAGAGCTGCATATCACATGATTAATTCACTTACTACAATTAGTTAGTTTATTTTTCCATCAGGTATGTGTATGTATATACAGCAAATTGTCAGCTTGCAAGGCCCTGGACAGATGTTACCACTTAACAGGTGGAAAACATATACAAAAAAATTGACCCTGACCCTGATCCTGAAAATATTTACACATATGTTTAACTTTAAGCATGTGATTTGTCAAAAAGGAAGTCCTATCTAATGTGCTTAAAAATTTAAATTTAAAGTTAAGCATATGTGAATAAGCATTCTCTCAATTGAGACCACATTTGGTAAGTCAACCTAGCATTCCATTGTAGCATGCTTCTCACCAATGAAATGACTGAAGCAGATTTATTTTAAATCCATGAAAACATCAATGAATTTCCATGCAGCATTATGGCAGCCAGCTAAGAGAAACTGGAGGAAATTGAGGAATATTTTCACAAGTGTTCTGTCACTTCACAAGAACTTGTGAAGACAGACAATTCTGAGCCAAGGAACTTTACTGAGAAATGTAATCAAACAAATCTAGTACAGAGGGATTTCTCTTATTGATATTGTATTTCTTTTAGCTATTAAATTAATTTAAAAGCACTCAAATGTTGTATGTAGTTAAGGTGCTTTAAGAAGAGAGAAAAAGTCTGTAAGCATTGTAACACGTCTGAATAATTATATTCCATATTCTATCCTGCTGCTTCTCTATGTAATTATATTTGAAAATGAAAAATAATCAAAATAAGAAATAAAGAGGTACAGTGTAGGCATTTACTGTGCAAATTAAATTAGAGGAATGTCAAACAAAGCATCAAAAATAAAGCAAAAAGAAATTTGTACTGATCCTCCCCTTTTACTAAGGCTCCCAATGGAGAAAATATAATTGAGGGTGGAAGGAAAAGGGATGGAGGGCATTAGTTATTCACTTCCTTGTTAGCAATGCAATGTGCATTTGTCTGCTACTATGTTAAAACTCATTGTAAGGCATCTTGGGCTCCGGGATATTCCACAGGCTGGACATCATGGAGCAGGCGGTCAATAAATGCTCCTCTCAAAGGGACATGATTGCTTTGTGCACTAATGGATAGGAGCAGAGAGAAGACAATGGATGAAGTGCACTGAAACAGGAACTACGAAGGATCTTCATGCTGCTTTCTGTTATTCCAATTCCTGCGGTACAATATTGCTAAGTTTTAGTAATTTTAAAACAATATGTCAAATCCTGACCCCACTAAAGTCAGTGGAGAACTCCCCTCAACTGAAATAAAGCCAGGATTATACCACATAGGTCACACCCCAAGAAATCATAAGATTTAAAGAAAAAAATCATGATTTTAAAGCCAAAGTGTGGGGTTATTTTTATTTACCTTTTATTTTGTAAATCTAGGGGGTGCACCTAGGTCATGTTTCCCAATTTTTCTCTGTAACGATGAGGACTAGGGATGATGGGTTTGTTTGTTTGTTTTTAAAGAAAGCTGAAATTCTCACCTAACCATGTGCCTCCAGGAGCTGCAGCTTTAAAAAATACACCCATGATGAGATCCACGCTAAAATCATGGGAGTTCCAACACTGCAGCTCTAAGAGGATCCTCATTATGCTATGTTTCCACACTGCAAGGATGGGAACACATAGACTGAAAAACATGGCACCATCCAGCACTGTCTCCCACTGGTCTTACTGACAACTTCCTTTTGGCTTTGAGGGAAGCAAAGTAAAGTGGGTGCTCCCTAATCATATCCACTTCTAAGCCATAACAAAACCAGACCTACAGAACAGCAGGAGATACATTGTGGGGGATTATGCAGTCTTCAGAAAAGGAGTTTGGGGGATGGCAGAGGTGGCATTTTGTTCTGATTCCAGGCTCTCTCTCTCCCTTCTCTCCCTTTAGCCACAAGAATGGTAATAAACATACCAAACGTACCAAACCATCTAAGCTTGAGAAGTGAGTTTCTTTTCTTTCTATCATTATTTGCATAGCTGCACATGGGCATATCTATGAACATATATCCTGCTCAGTGAAGCTTACTAACTAGAGGCTTGATTCAAAGTCCATTGAAATCAGCAGGCTTCCTTCCACTGACTTCAGGCTTTGGATCAGCCTTCAAGGGCTCTATCCTGTGTGACACGAAACACCCTAAATTCCTATTGAAATCCTTGGAAATTGAGGGTGTGAAGTCCCTTACGCAACTGACCCTTAAGCTAGACAGGTAACATCTGCATAAGAAAAAGGGACTGGAAGACAAAAGCCTGAAGGGTGAGTGGAAGAAAGGGGTTGGCAAATAGTACAGGAAAAGTACTATTTGAGACAGAGCACTTAGGTTAAGTCTACACTGCAATATAAACCCAGGCCTTGGATCCAGGGTCCCAGAATCTCAGGGGGTGGAGGATCCATGCCTGAGTCAAACCAGGACTCAGGGTTCAAGTGCTATTTGCTTTTCAGTGCAGACACAGCCCTGGGTGTCTGCCAAAAGTATCCCACAATACAACAGGACAACTTTCTTTGTCCTCTGCACAGTGATGTTTGGTGGACAGTCACATTTTCCTACACTGCATCAGGAACAAAGAGCCAGAGTGGTCACATTTTTGGAGGTCTAGGAAGTCTAATATATGGATGGCTGGACTCAGGCCCACATAGTGCAGTATAGACGCTAGAACTCCAGATTCTAACCCTAACCTTAAACCTAGAACTCCAAATTGAAACCGAGGGGTCAACAATTCCTAGGGTTACAAATGAGCGTAGACACTCAAGTCCCAGGTTCACAAACCCAGGGCCTCTTAACTTGAGTTCTAACAACTCTGGGCTTATATTGCAGTGTAGACATATCCACAGGGTTGAATTTTCACAAGTGCCCAGTGTTTGCTTGACTCCCATTTAAGTCAAAGGGAGAAGAAATGTGGCAATGCTGGAAACTTCTGAAAATCCAAACCATTCTATCTTATGTCTTGTCTATGAGTTGATATCGATAAGCTACCTTGTTTTAAGTGATTCTTAAATATAAAAATTATGCAAGATATTTTATATACATAATTTATTTCATGTTCCATTGAAAGGAATCAAAGATCTTTAGAAGACAGTTTTCAGTCTTCTAAAGATAATTGATTAATTTCAATGCAGTGCCATAGAAATGATGTGAATGATCATGGCTTTAATTATCTATTTCATTTCTTTGTTTAATATTTCTGTGAAATCATTTGCCCTTTCAACTTTTTTCTTTATTTCCATTTCCAGTACGACCTTTTCCTGTTGGTGGTGTTCTTCCAATGTTTTCCTGACAACTTTAATAACATTTCCCGCTTATATGCCCACCTGCATCCCACACTTAATTTGTGGACATTTTAAAAAAATATCTGTCACTCATGATAATCTGTATCTCTAAGGAGATCCATAGCAAATGTGCATCCCTGTAAATAGTGCTAAGTAAATTATTTGTAATAAATTTATTCAGAACTTTGCCTTATAAACTCAAGAGTTGTCTAAAGAGTTTAGTATGTTTCTGAGTAAATGTGTATGGTAAATAAATTTACAAAGTAATTTTGGAAAATTACCCTTGGTCTACATTCATCTAAAGGCAGTTCATTAAGAATATTAGCTATTCATGATTATGGTTTGTTTTGATTGGAATAAGCAAGTCACATGATATTGTTTCTATTCCCTCATTGGATGAGCATAATACTTGGAATTGGGTTACTGGTGCAAATAGGACAATTCTGAATTAAAAGTTCATTTTTTGGTTAAATTTTAATAACATTTCCTTTAAAATTGCTGTTTCTGGAACATTTCTATTACTATATCAGTTTGCTAGACAAAGAGAATACAAAGGGAATGAACTCTGCTAAATTAAATATGAAGTTTTATTGAAATGAATATGATATTTTATTCATATGAGGATATGAATTAATGTACCATTGCAAAGTTTTTTATTGCCATAATGCATACATCAAGTTTATTCTTAAACATTTATAGGTTGTATTACCAGGTTACCCCTTTCTCTCATTCACACACACAATAAGAGCAGAGTATTGCAACTCCAATAAAAAAAAAGAGGGGGGGTCAGACTTCATTTTTTAGGCAGGCATATCATGGATCAGTAATTACTCCACTGAAGAATTTACCTGAGGCCCATTTTACATCTCAAGTCTCCAGTTAATCAACCAATTAATACTGGTTTCCAGAGAATACTTATGAGTGCATGAAGTTTTCCAGCTTTATAGCCAGCACAAAAATGTAATAAAAGAAGTTAGAGAAGATCTTGACTTCCCTTTATGATTTCTAGCTAAGTCTACACTACCTGCTGGATCAGTGGGTAGTGATTGATCTATCAGGGATTGATTTATCATGTCTAATGTAGACACAATAAAATCGATCTCCGAGCACTGTCCCCATCGACTCTGGAACTTCACTGCCACAAGAGGCGAAAGTGGAGTCAATGGGGGAGTGGCAGCGGTTGACTCGCCGCCATGAGGACAGCCAGGTAAATCGACCTAAGATACGTCAACTTTAGCTACGCTATTTGCATAGCTGCAGTTGCATATCTTAGGTCGACTCCCCAGTGTAGACTTGGCCTCTGTGTCATGTGATTTTGCAGAACTTTGTGGAGGCACTAGTCTCCTACACTTTGTCATCAGTTCAACTTTGTGTCCTGCAAGGAGACAATCTGTTATGTTTAAATTGATCACATGTCAAAATAAAATGTTTAAAAGTTAATAGGTACCATATGGAAACAGAAAATATTCAGCAGCATGATATCAATTAATCAATTTTCTAAGCTATAGATCCCATGTTCTGAAGTATGATTTAGAACAATACGAAAAAATTAAGAGTTTCAGATTTTTTTTGTCAACCTATTTTTCCCTTTAAAATCCATCTCTTTCCTAGGCTTTCCCTTTGGAAGGACAATTGTGCATGACCAAGAGGCTAATATAGGGAAATGTTGGGAACTGGAGGTCAGGTAGAACATCTCACATCTGTAATTATCTGTTGTGGAAATATCTGTTCCTGATCTTTTGACTTATTGCGTTGCAGAGTTTTTAATTTCTTGTACAGTGCTCAGAGTACTAGATGGGCACTTTATTAATATAAACAACCAGTTCCGGAGGTGCTGAATCTTTTCCCCCTAAAAATGTCTCATAAAATATTTTTTATGTTGGTAATATCTAAACTTTCCAATAAATAAGTGCAAGCATTTTGAGATGTGACCTTATTCTTTACAGTAAGATTGGTGTCATGTACAGAAATACTGTTTACAATAAGCTTTCCAGCCATTTTAACAACAAATAAAAAATGATTGTACACTATACACAACTGCTGATCAAATCTGAAGGGAGAGCCACAGATACTTCTACAGTCTAGTTGACACACAACATACCTGGATCTTATTTTCACTCACTGTTGAACAGTATTACTTCTTTTCTAGCTAAACAACCACCACTAGCATAATGTTGTCAGGCTCAGTTTTACTGAGTGACATTTCATCTTGGCATTTAACAGATCAACTACCATTCAGGATGAGAAAAGAAGGCAGAATTTTGTCCATGATGTATTTTTGAATTGACTATAATGCTCTTGTAAGTGTTGCATCATCACATAATGTTTTGGCATTCTGAAATAATCTGCAATGTTCGGTAAGAGTAGCCAATGGTAACCAAATAAAGATACTTGCAAAACCATGTGGTTTCTCATACAACCATTCATACCTCAACATTACCTTCTATCCCCTCTCTCCTCCCCAGAGCTGTGGCAATTTAAGGTAGTATTTTTAACAATAAAATCTTGAAAAGAACCATATCTTTTGTAACAGCACTTACAATATTATGGATGCCCTGGCATTTTATTTAATTAAGACAACAGTCACGGTAATGGACATTGTGCTCCATGCAAGTATGGAGTATGACACAGTAGCAACTGGATTTTTAAGTGTGTTTTCACGCACAGAATGCATGGGAGAATACTACAGGCAATGACATGTACGACTGTACCTGAATGACTCCCATTAGTGCTAATATACTATGTGCTTGTACCCTGGAACACTAAGGTACGTGTGTCTTATTCCATGGCATTTTTTTAGACTCAGCAAAAGTTCCCCTTGCTTGTCGGATTGTTTTGTACATATCAAAGGCCTCAGGATTTAAAAGTTAATGATTAAACAAATACCGCACCCCTTTCAGGCTGGAAGATTCTCTCATTTAAGTTCCATTTTTGTTCAAAATTGTACCACAATGTGAACAGATATGGTATAAAAATTACAAATGATTGCCCAAACACTTCCAAAAAAAATCAGATGTGAAATTTGATTTACTACATGATTTAAAATGTAATAAAGAAAAAACTAATTAACATTTAGGGAAGCTAATATTTAATGAGTAGCCCTGGGCAATATATTCTTAACTCAGCTAAAAAAAAAAAGCTTAAATTTCACTTGTCAGCCTTCTCAGTTGCTTGCTAGGAAGAACATTATTAAATAAACAAAAAAATAATAATTTAAAAAAAAATCCAGATACTTTATTCAGTGTGTTTAACCTAAAGTTAATTATTGTGAATAGATTCATAGATTTTTAAGCCCAGAAGGGACCATCAGATCACTAATCTGACCTGCTGTACATAACATGCTGCAGAAAGTCACCCAGTTACCCTTTCATTCTGCCCAGTAACTTGTGATTAATAAAGCGTAAGACCTAAGGGAATTTCAGCTGAACAGCTTAAACAATTTCTTTAAAAATTACCCATAATGATTACAGGTACTTCGGTACCATCCTGATGGATGAAGTATAAAACTAGAAATGGTGGAAAGCATGAAGTTATCTACAATATGCAATGAAAAATTTACATTGCAAAAAGCGTGCGAGAGGAATAATGGACAAACAAATTAACAGATGTCAAAAGAATAAAATGTAGTCACAAGATAAGGGTTGCAATATGTCAGTTAAATACAATGTTAAAAGCCTAGCCACTCCAAAGTCAATAGCAAAACTCCAACTGATTTTAGTGGTGCCAGGATTACACCCAACATGTTTATCAAAAATAGAACTGAAAGAAAATGTACGCAAGTGAAAAAATGTGATCATATTTAAAAAATGGCCATGTTAATTTCCAGTTAAAATATCAGTGTACTATAGGAGACACTTATTAAAGCTGAGATGATATATACTGTCAAGGTGTGCCTCCCCACTCTGAACTCTAGGGTAAAGATGTGGGGACCCCGCATGAAAGAAGAAATAACCCCCAAGCTTATTTTACCAGCTTAGGTTAAAACATTTCCCCAGAACCCAAACTTCTCCAGTTTGGACTTGGAATACGCAGCCACCACCAACTTAAGCCCCCAAAACCATGGGTTAGGGTAAATTGGAACCCTTCTGTAACACCCCTCAAATCTCCTCCCTTTACCTGGGAGAGATTGAGAAACAAGGACCAAAACCCTTCACTTTCTATGAGACGTGCCCGATTCAAACCAGGATCAATCCAATGGAAACAAACAGTCAGAGTCTTAAAGAAAGATTTTACTTAGAGAAAACAAACATAAATCCCTTATAGAGAAATCAATAGACTAAACACCTCACTTACATCACATAGCATAACTGACCCCTCCCCTGGGAATTCTTCCCCTGCCACATCTTAACAGTAAAGAAACACCACGGATCAATTATCAAGTGATACAGTTCAAGCTTACATTTCAGTTATTGCTGGACTTGATTTCGTTAGAAGATTATTAGGTAGATAGAGTAGAGAAATAGGTGTGGGTCCGTTCCATAGCCAGCGAACAACTCCACCCCGAGAGAGAGATAAAACCGAAACTAAACTCTTAGTCTCCCAGGTTGATTAGCAGCTCCGTTACGTCATCCCATCTCCTGTTTCAGGTTAACCCTTTACAAGTAAAAAGCAACTCTAGGCTACTTCCTACTTATGACATATACATTAAAACATTTTTGAAAAATTGTGGAAGAAAGGTGGACAGTTAAGACTGTACTGTATTTGTGCAGAGCATGGTTATGCCCTAAGGTCAGGAAGTCATGGGTTAATTTTTACTATATAGCACCACTCAATCTTTTCATTTTGGATTATTTCCTAAATTACTGGCAGGTCAGAACATGTACTGACACCTTATTCTGGTATAACAGCATAGCAATGAATTGGAAATCCCTTGTGTCCTGAGATTTCTGGGATAGGTTTTAATAATTTATTAATTAACCAGGCACATACGGGACCTTTTGTAAAGAAGCCTGGGTAGGAAATAAAATATTTACCTCATTAGTCTCACATGAAGTCTAGAGACTCTATCTTCACAACAGTAGCCAGTGACAGCTCTAACTATGCGAGAACCCAAAGTTAGCTACTTAACCCGACTCCCTCCCCAACCCCCCCAACTCCTCCCAAAAAACCAACACACACACACTGAAGTCGATAGTTGGGACAATTTTTTTTCCTGATTTTCTTTTTTTAAATGCTAGATTAAACTACTTTTCTCTAAACAAACTCATGAGTGGAAACTGGGATTGGACAAAATAGGAAGCCTTTGTCTGACCACCATCCACACCCAAGCTGTGGCGGCCTGAGTTAAAATGGAGATCAGATGAAATCATTCCCGGTTTTTATCTTGATTGTCAAAAACCAAGCCTAGGTTTCCTCAACGTATTTGTTAGGGAAAAATAGTAATACAACTTAAAATAGATTGAAGAAGTGACCCATGGTTCTCAAGTAGTGCTTGAGAACCCCTGTACACTTGGCTTGTGTATCAGAGATCAAGACTTCAGGCATCTTAACCAGTTACAATGTTTAGCAAAAATAGCTTTATTTATTCAAAATCCACACAATTGCATCCAATGAAACAGGTCTGAAACAAAAATATGTTCAAATTTAGGCAGAGCCAAAGGGGAGATATTTACCATTGACAATACTCAACTGTAAATATTGCTGCTTAGAGCAAACACACTAAGCAAATGTAATAATTTCATGCAACAGGCACAGATGCATTAGGGTGACTTGGTCATTGTATCACTGCTCAATAGCTGCACTTTTATTAGGTGTGAAAATTGAGCGATTATCTGCTACACTGACTCAGAAACATGATTAATCATATATGTGGAGTATGTTTTTATAAATCAGGGGTTCTCAACCTGGGGGTTGTGAGGTTATTAAATGGGGGGTCACGAACTGTCAGACTCCAGGCCAAACCCTGCTTTGCCTCCAGCATTTATAATAATGGTGTTAAATATATTAAAAGGTGTTTTTAATTTATAAAGGGGGAGATGCACTTAGAGGCTTGCTATGTGAAAGAGTCACCAATATAAAAGTTTGAGAACCCCTGTATAAATAAACTCCAGCCAATCTGATTTTTTTTATTAAAGAGAATTCTAATTCCATCCAGAAGACTAGCTGACATTCCTGGTATAACTCCCTTTCAGATTTAACCCTCTGAGGATAGTTTTTAAAATTAAATGATCTATGTGTACCTAAAGTAATACTATATTGACTAATGTCAACTGTTGCCTATACACAGAACTCACAGCAAGTTTCATTAAAAGGTGTGAATTGAGTAGATATGGATTCAAAAAACAGGAAGCTATAGATAAGTACAACTAATAATAGTAGGGCCCAGATTTTTCTAGATGTGTTAGCTGATAGATTTCTTCACTAATCAATCATCAAGGAAATGAAAGATGAGATGAATCAGCAAGGAAAGCTACCTCATGGAGATCAGAAAGCATAAGGAAAAATGAGAACTGACAAAACCAGATTTGGACCTTGTAAAGGAAATTAAAATCAAGAGTAAAAAATTTCTATAGCCATATAAATAAAAAGAAAAGAAGAAGAAGAAGAAAAAAAGAAGTGGGGCTGCTAAGCACCAAAGATGGGGTGTAGATGAAAGCTAACCTAGGCATGGCCCAACACAAACAAATTCTTAGCCTCAGTTTTTAGTAAGGGTAATGAGGATCTTGGCAGGGTGGCCAATGGAAATGGGGATATGGAAGTAGAAATTACCACGTCAGAAGAGGAAGTGAAACTCAAACAGTTTATGGTACCAAGTTGTGGGGGAGGAGAGGTGGATAATCTCCACCAAAGAATATTAAGGGAACTGGCATATGAAATTGGAAATCCAATAGCAAGGATTTTTAATTGATCTGTAAACCTGGGGGCTGTACTATATGACGGGAGGGTTTGCTAATATAGTAGAAGTTTTTAAGAAAGGGGACAAATGTGATCTGGGAAACTACAGTTCCGTTCAATGGACCTCAGTTGTATGCAAGGTCTTGGAACTAAATTTTGAAAGAGAAAGTAGTTAAGAACATAAAGGTAAATGGGAACTGGGATAACATACAACATGGCTTTACAAACAGTAGATTGTACCACACCAACCCTGATCTCTTTGAGAAGATAAGTGATTTTTTTTAGACAAAAGAAATGCATATATATAATGTACCTGTATTTCAGTAAGGAATTTCATACAGTTCCACATGGGAAATTATTAGTTAAACTGGAGAAGATGAGGATTTTAAGTTGAGAATTGAGAAGTGAACTGATAGACTACAATGGGTCATACTGAAAAGTGACCTATCAAGCCGGAGGGAGATCACTAGTGGAATCCCTCAGGGAGCAGACTTGGAACAATTATTTAACATTTTTATTAGTGGTACAGATATTCTAAAATTAGGATTACAGTGATTTTAGCTATGCTAGCAGGAAAAATAAAAATCACAGTCTGTCCCTGGACTTCCATCTTCTGATTTGAATGCATAAAGGGGACAAAGAAGGCAAAGGGACAAAACAGACAAAATTTGCTATCCCCGCCTTTGATGATTTTATGTAGATGAAAAGAATAAGAATACTACTTTATATATTAATCTATTCACTGTGCAGATGATTTACAATGTAACCTAAACTTTAAATGTTATTTTATTTATATACAGATTTTAACCTATTTAAGTGTGTTTTTATATGTAAAAAATTAAGCTAGATCACTATATTGATGACTGACAATAACGGTGTTATTTGAAAAGAATGTGTGATCTGTTATTTGGAATCTGATCTATGAAGGGTGTTTTTATGCACTGTACTTCATTTTGTAATTATTTTTTGCTATGCAATGGACCAAAATATACAGAAGCTTAGTTTTATGATGCCAGCAGAGTTTAGAGTATACAGGAACACTGTTTAATTTGGGTTTTACTTTAGGGAGAAAAACTGTTTTTCAAACATATTTACAAAATGTAAGACTTTCTTCAACCTGATTATCAAGTAGCTTTACCCTCTAGAAAGAACACTTTCTGCATATTAGGGTAGCACTTTATGGTTAGCACTTTATAGAGTAACTTTTCCTGATTTTTATCAGAATTCATGGGTTGTTGAGAATATGCAAAATCCATCTCTTTTCTCTCAATAGTCGTCTTGACTTCATGTGAATAAGATGAACATTATTTGGCTCTATCCTTAATGAAATCACTACAGTATTCTATAATAAAGGTCCAACACAATGCAGACCTGATTGTGATTTCACGTTTACCCTACATTTTTCAACTTGTTCACAGCAATCAAGTGACTGCGTATACACTACCCCGATGAAAAGTCCTCGCTCCCACTCCTTTACCCAGAGGCCTGCCTGACCTCAAGGGCTCCCCTTTCACTGTCTGGTGTGGCACAGTCCTCATAACCCCAACAAGGCCAGGCCCAGGATTCATGGGGAGCTTGCCCCCTAACCTTGTTGTGGTCACATAGAGCAGAGGCTAGGATGCCCCCACAACAGTCCCCTTACATATGGAACAAATTCTACCATTCTTACGATGAGTAGCACCTTCTGAAGTAGTCCAAACAACTTCAATGGTAATTTGTGAATTAAGATATTATGGAGTGTAAGGGTGACACAGTCTGGCCATACATCTTATGATCAAAACTTGGCAGTGTTAGTGTAAATGACTGTAGAATACTGTAATCCTTTGGTAGTGTGCTGATAATACCAACAAGAATGTGTCTAAACACTGATCGATCCTAAGAGATTCATTGTTGGTAGGCATAATGCATTGCAAAAGTCCAGAAGCTGATACCATAATGGGGGACAGCCTGCATCTGATTCTGCTCTCATTTACATAAGGATAAAGTCAGAGCTAATTTTTTTCAAGTGACTGAAATTTCATGGTTGCAAAATCAGTATAAATAATCAAAATCAGGCCTTTCTATGGCGATGTCTTGTAGTCATTTGAATTAGTAATGTGTTAAGAATCTTGTTGGGTTCTTTCCTTCCTTCCTTCCCTCAAATCACTTTATCTATAGCTTGGAAGCAGAACATTTTTTAAATACTATCAGGTTATTTAAAAGACACTTCACACTCTCTCAAGAACGATTAAATTATGGTTCCAGTTTGTTATAATGTGGCCTACAGGAAAAAGTGCAACCAATTAAATAACATATGGGATTTAACATATCATCTATTCAATTCTTTTGTTAAAGCTTAACAAAGTTGTATTTTCTACAGGATACAATTCTACAAAGTCCCAGCATCCCACAGAAAATTACAAGCAGATGTTTGTTGTGCTCAAGCCAGGTGCTTCAACTTCTTTTATTTGTATACAGAACGCCATTGTTTCAGAGAGCCTTGACAGATTATTTTTGTTGTGTTAAGAAAGTAAAAATTGTTGTTCTATTGCCATAGTTACTGGGGCTTTCAATGTCAGTGCACTCACCCCACAGCATTCCTTTGTGCAGTGCTCCAAGGAGACCTTGTCTCCAGCATCTCCTATAGGTCATCGGACTCCTACCAGGTTTTCCATGCCTCAGCCTTCTGACCAAGTTCAGTCCCTTTTTGGAGGAACAAAAAGCTCTAACCTAAAAGCTCACAAAATGTCACAACACAAAAGAGCCTTTGGACCCCTTGTTTGGGCTATGCCTTGGCCCATCCTTGGTGGTCAATCTTCAGTGCCACCCAGGGCTCAGTTTTCCTTCTGTTCGGCTTCCATGTCCTCAGGGGGGTAGGGGAATCCAGGTCCACCCTCTACTCTGGGTTTTAGCCCAGAGTCCTTGCATTGAGCAGGTAGACGTGCTTCTTCAGATGGGTCTCTCCCTGGGCGGCTTTCTACTTCCAAGCCCCCTTGTCCTGCTTTCCTGTAGCTTGTGCTTTCCACACCCTCCCTTTGTATCTCAGATCTCTGGCTTTTTCTCTAGATTATCCCAGCTTCTCCATTCTCTGTTGAACTAACCCACTGTTTCATCTCCTTGGGCTGATCAGCTGTCTGTAAGTCCTGTCTTCTCTGCAGTCTCTCGCCTACTTAGTCCCCCCACTTCTTTATCGATCTCAGGTGACTAATGATCCTTACCTAGCTACACCTCCCTCAGGCCAGGAGGCAGTCAATCATTGGTGCACTAACTGGCATTTCACCCCTTGTCTAACAGGTGATGGGCATAAGACCCATCTGCAATTGTCTACAATCTTTTTTTTTTTAAACAGAGCACATTTAAATGGACAGACTAGAATAGTACATTACTAGACCAATAATCACCTCATTTATTTTAATAAATGTTCCATCAACGTGCTAAAGATAATTATTTTCCTTTATGTTGTGGTCTTCGAGATGCAAGTTTTCTTACAAGTGTGGCAGGGTGCTGTCCAGGAGTGCCTGAGCCAGCCCTGCCGGCCCTTTAAGAGGGAGAAAAGCCCTCTGCAAACCTCCCTTGCAGGAAGGCTAATCAGCCACCTGGCTTGCAGGGCAATCAACAGGGATGAGTGGCACCTGGCAGCCTCCTCAGGGGGGTAAAAGGCCTGCCAGGAAGCAAGCCCAGGGTGGTGGGGATGGTATGGAGTGTGGAGTGTGTGAAGAGCTATTCAGAGCTGTGCTTGTTTGGAGCTGAACTATATAGAGTTGATAGAGCTGTGAACTGTAGAGTTGTATGCAGAGCTGTAGAGCTGAACTATATAGAGTTGAAGACTGTATTGTATAAAGCTGTATATATTGGTGGTGGGGTCCTGCACTGTGAATAAAGAGCACTGTTTGAAGCAAGAGAAGGGTTTCCTGCCTGTTCCTGAGGAGGGGTGAGAGAGCGGTCTGTCACACAAGATTAAATGAAAAATTCAAGAAAGCAGGACATCTCACAATATAAATGTATTAAAACACATTTCTAGACAAAGTTAATCATGATTTTAAGCCATCAGTAAGCTAAATCAAACATATTTCAAGATTTCTGTTGATCATCCTCATATCTAACAATGTATACAACTGTCATCACTAAGGGTTAATTTGCAGAACAACTAATATTTAAGGTCTTTCCTGAATTGTGGGATGATCTTTAAATAATTGCTGAGTTTCAGACAAGACATAGACAATCATGGAAAAGTAATAATGGATCTGTGTTAATAGCAATTTGGAAAAGCCAGAGTTAGGCTGTTTTGTAAAGAAAAAATTACTGGAATGTTTATTATGTTATGCCTGTAATATATATATATATAAATCAATCAGAGAATTTGGTGCAACTACGGGGCAGTAGCCAGTGTGGGACAACCAGGGCAGTCTTCAGAATTGAGCTGCCAGCCGGGCACCCAGCTTTGAAGGCAGCGCTGCCACCAACAGTAGTGCATAAGTAAGGGTGGCAATACCCACTGCAGTGCTCTACCCCACCCTGGGCAGCTGCTCCACTGTCTCTGCCCTAGTTATGCCGCTGCCCCAAACTCTTCAAGATGTAATGTCCTAATAGAAAAACAAGCATGTGTTGCAAACCTTAACATGTATGCAGACTGGTGAACTAAGCAAAGCAAGCTAATTTGAAACAAAATTCTTCAAGCCTAATATTGCAAAATCCACAGTATCGCCAATCAAGTAGGACCTTAATAATAGTGGAACCACTTGGCATGGAAATCTTGAAAATGTGTCATCCATGACATAAAATTATTGTACTCTCCCCAAAAATATAATCAGTCTCCAAATGCACCAGTAGGTAACTTGACCTCCTAAAAGGAGATAATGACAAACAGAATTTGTTATGCTGTTGCTTTCTTAGGGGGAAGGATTCAGGTGAACACCACAGTGCACAAAGCTAGGACTTGAAGGAGGGAGACAGGAAGTTTTGTATCATGGCAGCATTGTTAAATGCTTCTCTGCCGAGGCATTTCCTCCTCCACCAACAATCAGACCCAATATGGTCTGGGAATGGAGAGAGCTCAGTAACGGTCAAAAAGGGATCATCTAGCTAGATGGTGAAATCAGTGGAAGAGTAGGACACACCAAGTCACATGGGTGAGCCTCTACGGAGACAATTCAGTAATGCACTTAGGCACATACCGATGTGATATGCTGAACTGAGTGCTCGCTGCATAGCTGACCACCAGTATGAGGCTCCCCCCTCACCACTTTAGACACAAACATAACTCCACAATTTACACAGTAGTACACATGTTAAAGAGCTTCATGGACATTAAATTAATCCTAAAACCAACTCCATGATGTAGGCAGTGTTCTTGCTTTTACAAAATTAGTAAATTGATATGGAGAAGAGAAAGGGCACTGCTAGAGTATACCATTTATCCCCCTAAGAAGTTTGCAGTTGGAGAGGGAGGGAGGAGAATGACAGTCCTAAAGGGGGTGTGCTGGAAGGAATAATGATTCAGCCACTATGGACCTTTTTTCTCCCTGTCCCCTGGCTTTTTCCCTACCTGTTTGTTTATATATCCACAGCCATTCTCAAATGTGGAAGAAGATTCTATATGCCATACAAGGTTTATCTACACTGCACAGTAACTCTGGTTTGAGCTTAAGTCCCTAACCCTTTCTATTTGCATAGGGGTTGCAACTCAAGTTCAAGACTGAGTCTGGAGGACATATTAGTGCGTCTGTGACACCTGAGTCCAGCAACTGTAAATCCTGGTTTACAATGCAGTGTGGATGCTCAAGAGTGAGTTTGGAAACAGTCCACAAGCCCAGGTTCACAATAAATTGTACAGTTTTGAAGCATAAGCTTTCGTGGGCTAATACCCACTTCGTCGGATGCTTATGCTTCAAAACTTTATAGTTAGTCTTTAAGGTGTCACAGGACTCTTTGTTACCTCTGCTATTCCAGACTAACATGGCTACCTCTCTGATTCTTAATAAATTGTACATATACCAACACAGGAAAAATTTGCATAGGGACCGATCAGTGTTGTGTCTAAACAAAACCTTAATAGCAGGGACTTCAGAATTTGGACTAAGATGTGCAGTACTGACATGATCATTTTTACTCTGTGCATCACTTTCAGTGGTAACGAGGGCTACAATATCTTTACAAAATTCTAAGAGAAATCAAGCAAATCTCAGTGAAAGATACAACATTAACCTGTCACTCAAAACAACACTTTTGTAGTCCATTGGAACAAGGCGGGGAAACCATGAAAATATTGCTTGACAAATAAGTTTTTTCTCAGATTCTACTTTATGCATAAAATATGTATATATACACACAGGGACCATTCCTTTTCTGTGCAGAAATTATTTTAATTTCTAAGAGTATCCATCTGACACCATTAAGAAACATTACATTTCAGTTTTAAAGAATACAATAATTTAGATGGAACGTTTTAAGTGGTAACATGTGCTTCTTATGTTTTGAACTAACAGCCTAACTCATCGGTCTCATCTCTGGCTGAGCTAAAATAATGGAATATCCACACAAACATAATTCAGCAAAAAGGCATGACAGCATGAATGCAACATTAAAGATGAGAATATAAAAGCAATAGAAGTTAGAGGCATCAAAGTTATAGTCTCCGCAGCAATATCAATTATGTCCCTTGCACATTTCGTAGATAATATCTGATCTGTATCAGAAGTTTTATGTCTTAATACACATACACAGTGGGATGAGTTTGTGTCACAGTGGAAAATGTAAGTCTGTGTTTCTTACTTTTGGGCCCATAATACTGTCACTGTGTATGTTTGCAATGAATTCTCTTATTATTTTTTAAATGGAAACAGACTGTTGCACAAACATACACATTATGGCCAAATCTTATAGCCCTAGGCTCAGTCCAGTTCCCAATGAAGTTTTTAATTGCCTTACCCATGGAAAACTCTTGTTGAAGCCAATGGGGACATTTCTCTAACTAATGGTCTCTGGATCAGTTCTAATTTTGAATTAGCATCATATACCAAAAATGCACTAAATAAGGAATTCCATCGTGTACTGACAATCAAAAAAGCAGCAGTTTAAGCGGATAAACAGCACAGTGTATTTAGAAAATGCTGTGGGGAAAAAAAATCACATAATGGATATGCATGTAGTAATTATTTTAACAAAGAACTTCATTATTCCTCAAAAAATTTCTTCACACATGTTAAAGCCCCCTGGACCTCAATAAAAACTGAAGCAAGAAAAGGTTTGAGGTTATGCAATAGAGGTTTGTGTTATCTGAGCAAAATAAAATAAAAAAGCAACTATGGATTTTTTTTAAGCATCAGTTACCTTTTTTCAGTCTAGAATAACTCAAAAGCAGACACCAAAAACATAAAACCCCACAAACTAACAACCTGAACCAATCGGTGTTAGACCTGAGAATGATTAATGATGTTTCACATCCTAAAGGTGCCATGTCAACAATAACTGCCATGGTTTAAAAATATAAATGGGGTTGACCTGATTTTTTTTAGAAATTTAACAGTTTGTCAGCTTGCACCAGTAAGCCTAAAGAACTCATTCACCAAATTTTGGATCATATATTGAATCAGGCATTCTACTCATCCTATAAAAACAAGGGAAATATCTTTATGCTGGAAAGGATTCAAAAATGTACCCAAAATGGAGGTCATTTAATTCCTTGTATTTTGCTGGAAGTCTATTTTGCACTGAAGACTATTGTCAGGGATGTTGTCACTAAGCAAAACAATTTTCCACCCTATCACCTCAGTATGGTGGGTTATATAGTGTTTAACTTCAGAGAGGAGAGCTGAGCTTTAGATAGCATGCCAAAAGATTATTTGATAATATGACAACTATAGCAAGAAAATATTTCAGTAATCTGTGAACATATAACACATTCTTTCCTTATAACAGATTCTTTGCTAGATTAAATGTTTTTTTGCCTTAGATCCCCTTGGCATCTTATTGTTACTCCAAAAGTGACTATTGGCTACAGCTCTTGACTGAAAATAAGGGACAAAAGGATTTAATTGAAATAACGCTCTCTGTTGATGATCACCTATGTAAGCATCTTATTGTATAAAGTGGGCATGAATTCTGGACTTGTGTGCTTTTGAGAACTGAATAATCCATCTTTTTATTCAATAGCTTGTTTGTCTTGGACAGAAACATCTAAATAGTAACAGTGGTCACCAAAGAAAATTATTTTTTGCGGTGGAAGGATGCAATTATTAGAACTGGTTGCTAATCCTGGGCCAGACTCCAGCTAGTCCCTGTCCAAGTGAGCAAACTGGACTGGGCAGAGAGCTTTCCATCCCACCTTGTGCCTCCTGCTCAGAGGCTGGCCACAGAGCAGTTCTTGCACTCCTGTAAGTAATAGTTCTATGGAGCAGTGCTCTATGAGGTATTAGCTCCTCTCCCGCTCCAGGGAGGGAAAAAGAGGGTGTGGTCAACACTCCATCCCCTCCCATAGCCAACCAGGGTACTTGGCTGATCACAGACAGAAGCACATTATTCTTCTTGTCTTATCTATTTGGAAAGTGCTTAGAATATAGTGAGCACTAGAGCAAATACCAAGAGCTCCCCATGGGCTTGGCCATGCATTACTGAATTGCAACTGTTTTGAACATCAGCAGGATCAAGCCATATCCAAGGAAAGGGATGTAGCAGAAGGCTTTGTAAGAGGCTTTGATTCAGGTTGCCCATTTTCAGGGGGAGGGTCTTGGTAGCAAGACTTCTGGACATGCAAGGGGCAGTAGCGATAAAAGGATTTGCCTTTGTTCACTTGAGCTGGTGAGAAAAGTGAGATCCATAGATTTTAAAGTCAGACATGATCATTATCAACCATTTAGGTCTGGCATGAGTAACAGGTGAAATAATGTCACCCACCCAGAATTTTTATGGATCCAAATCTTGCTTCACCCAGGAATGCTCTTTTTATATCTATCTATATAAAAGTCAAATGGTGTATGCGTGTATGTATGTATGCGTGTATGTATGCTTACTCCTTCCACACCGTTTGAGCTAGAGACTTGAAATTTGGTACAGTTAGAGGTCTTGGGGTCCTAATCAGGGTAAGAGTAGAAAATTTTTCAAATCTCACCTCTGACGCCCCCCAGGGGTGAAATTATTTAAAGGCCAATCACATCAGCTGGGCAGCTGCTGTTCTCTGTGACATAGTTATGATGTCATAATACCCCCCTCCAACAGACACTGCACTCGCTCAGCTCTCTGCCCCCTCCAACAGACCCCGGAATCCCTCAGCTCTCTGCCCCCTCCCCCCTCCAATGGACTCCGCAATCGCTCAGCTCTCTCCCCCCTCCCCACTCCGACGGACCCAAGTTGGGTTTGGTCGGAGGGTAAGTGAGGTGGGGGTGTCGGGTTTGGTCGGGGGGTGAGGTCGGGGTGTCGGGTTTGGTCGGCGGGGTGAGCCGGGGGTGTTGGGTTTGGTCTGGGGGGGTGGGAAGGTGTGAGGATGGGTGAGGGGTGAGGTGTGGGGGTTGGGGTTGGTCAGGGGGTGTTGGGATTGGTGGGGGGGTAAGATGGGGGTGTTGCGTTTGGTTGGGGGGATGAAGAGGGGGGTCAGGGTTGGTCGAGGGGTAAGTGAGGTGTGGGTGTCGGGTTTGTTTGTGCTGGTAGGTAGGGGTGTCGGGTTTGGTTGGGGGGAAAGTGAGGTGGGTGTGTCAGGTTTGGTCTACGGGGGGTGAGGTGTGGGTGTTGGTCAGGGGGTGTTGGTAGGGGGGTGACGTGGGGGTGTTGGGTTTGGGTGGGGGGTGAAAATGTGAGTCGGGGTTGGTCAAGGGGTAAGTGAGGTGGGGGTGTCGGGTTTGGTCGGGGGGGTGAGGTGGGGGTGTCAGGTATGCTCTCTGCCCCCTCCCCCCTCCAACGGTCAGCTCTCTGCCCCCTCCCCACCTCCGACTGACCTGAGCAACGCCGGGTATTTTCGCTAGTATATATATAAACCCAATACCTAGTTTAGAGTAACTACTAAGCATGGTAAATTTCACTTTAAGAGCAATATTTGAGACATTTGTATATAACTGAAAAAAGGAGCAGCCTTCAAACTTGCTTGTGTGTGTATATATCTGATATAACATTGTATATGCAGTGTTCTTAAAAATAGTTATAATTTGAATAGCCAAATATATAACCAAATAGCCTTTTAATCACTTGCAGATGTTTAATTCCTTTCATTTTGATTTAAAAAAAAAACAACCCTTCACCACAATTTTATGTTCGGTTGGGTTTAATTAAATGCTTCAAAAACATCCAGGTTTCATTTATGGATCTATTCTGCTCTATACACTTATAATTCCATTTAATAAGAGACATTCTTAAATGTTAAGCACACTAAGAGCAAGTTAGTGACACTGTAGAAAAGGGTTCTACATTAATTTCTCACTTATGGAAAAGAAAAATAATGCTCTTTGATAGAGAAGCTCATTACCACGTGACACATATCATGGTAAACCACAAATGGGACCATAATTCTCCACTCACTCTAACTTTCAGAGACTGAATCCTGATTATTTAACTATTTAACTCCTTGGGGAAAAGACTTGCAAGGAGAACCCTAGAGATAGATCTGTTCAGGTAATTCACATTTTAAAAAACGAGACAGACAGAGAGACAGAGAGAGTAGGAGTCTGCTGTGGAATTTGTTCTGCATAATGTAATGGGATATCACTGTGTTAAAAAGTAAACAATGACAGCACAATATATTGAAAAAACATCTTGCTTTTTGCAAAAGTTGCCAAAGGTGACCTGCAGAGTTTGTCGTGTATTTTCTATATAACCCTTCAGATGAAAAAGTCACCTGTATCACCCAAGATGTACAATGGGAACTCAGGTTTCTAATTAGCGTCAGATTCATGTGAAACTGCGAGGACTCACTCTGCTAGAATATTCAAATACACATCTGCAAAGTTGTCTAGTTAGCAACACATCTCTACACTAAGAAATGTCTTAACTGGAATTATAATGATTCTGGGTTATATGTAAAAAGAGACACAGCATGGTGCTCTGTTGCCTCTTAATTTTTTTTCTAAGCAACCTATATTTGTAGATTCTTACTGGTGAACTCATGCAGTAAAGATCCTATTTTCTTCTGCTTGCAATGAATGGATTTAGAAAGACAGTGATCTTTATTGTGCATTGTCTCATTCCCATATGAAAAATGCAGTTTCCATTTTCATGAAGTCCTTTAAGCAGCTTCAGGAACAGCTTCCAAGAGCATCAGTGATGCTAGAAATTTTCTGAACTAATGGTTTACTGAATTTTACTGAATAAACCTCATTTTGTGTGTGAATTAAGCCATTAAGACACTCAGCTTGACTACTGTGATACACAACAGCACTATATATTCTATCTGCTCCTTTCCACACAGTTAGTAAACCAGGTACTGCCAATTAGAGTACGGGACACTAAATGTCTTTCAGAATATAGTAATACGTATTTTCTTGCTATTCTCCTCTACATGGGAGTGTTGTATGTTTGACTGAGCAGACTTCTTTTTGCTACCTAAGGATGCATCAATTACAGCCTCACTTCAATGTCACTTCGAAAGTGCCATGTACAAGATTGTGTTTGTGTAAAGCTACAAGATCTGGGATCAGACCAATGGTATATCTAGCCCAGTATCTCCTACAGCAGCCAATCCCAGAACTTCAGGGAGAGTGTCCAGAACAGGAAAAGTTTGGAGTGATCCACCCAATCTTTCATTCTGTTGTTCTGGCAATCAGAGGTTTAGTGTCATATAAAGTATGGGGTTGCATCTCTGACCATCTGGGCTAATAGCCATTGATGGTTCAAAAAATAACTACTTAATGAAAGGTCTTACCTATGCTTTTGGCCATCATCACATTGAACAGCAATGTGTTCCACATGTTAATTGTGTGAAAAAGTAATTTTTTTTTCTTTGTATTAAACCTGCTGACCATTTATTTCATCTGGTGATGCACAGTTTTTGTATTGCAGGAATGGGTAAACACTTGTCAATTTGCTATTTCTATACCCTTCATAATTTTATAGATTTCTATCATATGCCCCCTTAGTTGTCTCACTTTTTAAGATGAACAACCCTAAACTTTTTAGTATCTCCTCATAGGGAAGTCATTCCACAGCATTCATCATCTTTGTTGCCCTTCTCTGAACCTTTTTCCAGTTCCACAATATTCTTTTTGAGACTGAGCAACCACAACTGGAAACAGTATTTAAGGCGTGGCTACACCACAGATTTATATAGTAGCATTCTATTTTCGTTCTTATTTTCTCTCCCTTTTCTGACTACTGCTGAACATGGAACTGAAGTTTGCAAAGCACTATTCATAGTGTTGTAAAACTCTCTTTCGTGAGTGGTAATAGCTAATTTAGAACTCAAATATATGTGTAGCTGGGATTTTTTCCCCCCCGTGTGTGTATTTACTGGAATGTTGAATTTCATTTGCCATTTTATTACGCCAGCAGCCAGTTTAGTGAGATTCCCCCCAACTATTCATAGCTTTGGAGTTAATTATCTTGTGCAAACTTTGCCATTTCACCATTCAGCTACTTTTCCGGATCATTTATGAATATGTTGAACAGCTCAGGTCCCAGTACAGATCCTTGAAGGGCTTCACTGTTCATCTCTTGCCACTGAGAAAGCTGATCATGTATGCCTACCCTTTGATTCCTATCTTTCAACCAGGTAGTGATCCATGAGAGGACCTTCCCTCTTGTCCCAAGATTGCTTAGTTTGTTTAAGAATCTTTAGTGAGGGAACTTGTGAAAGGCTTTCTGAAAGTCCAAATACACTATCTTACCCATATCCACATACTTGTTGGCAACCTAATACAGTGGAACCCCGCTATAATGCGACCAATAGGATCCAAGAAATCCCATCGCGCTAAATGCAGGGTCACGTTATGGGGGGCCCACTCCCCGGCGGAGGGGCTGCGGCTTCTCTCCCCGCTGCCCAGCAGGGGAGAGAAACTGCAGCCTGCAGCTGCCGGGGACAGAGAACTCCGGGGATGCAGACTGCAGCCCGGGAGTTCTCTGTAGAAGCCGCTGCGCCTGCCGGGACAGGGGACTCTGGGGCTGCTTTCAGCCCCCGAGTATCCTGTCCTTAGCAGGCGCGGGGACATCGGCTTCCAGGGAATCCCTGGCTCCCCACCTGCTGGGACAGTCTCCTGCCCCTAGCAGACGCAGAGTTGAGGGGTCACGGGGAGAAAAGCTGCAGCGGCACTTGCCAGGACAGAGGACTCCGGGGGCAGCCTGCTGGAAGCCACTGCCCCACGCCTGCCGGGACAGGGGGACTCCGGCAGCCCTCCCCTGGGTCCTGGTGGGGTGGTGGGGAGACGGACAGCGGCTTCAAGGGAAACCGCGGCTCTGCACTTGCTGGCATAGGGGGACTCCACGACTGCCGGAGTCCCCTGGTCGGGGCAGGTGCGGGGCAGCGGCTTCAAGGGAAGCTGCGGCTCTGCACACGCTGGGTCTGGGGGACTCTGGCAGCCCCAGAGTCCCTCGGTCCATGCAGGCACCGGCGCAGCGGCTTCCAGGGAAGCCTTGGCTCTGCGCTTGCTGGGACAGGGGGCTGCAGCCCCAGAGTCCCCTGTCCCAGCAGGCATGGAGCCGCAGCTTCCACAGGGAACTCCCAGGCTGCAGTTTGCAGCCCCAGAGTTCTCTGTCCCTGGCGGGGAGGCTGCAGCTTCTCTCCACGCTGCCCAGCAGGGGAGAGAAGCCGTGGCCCCCGCACCTGCCAGGGACAGAGATCAAGGACTTGGGAGCCACGGTATAATTGCGCTATAACCGAACTCGCGTTAGAGCGGGGCACGTTATACTGGGGCTCCACTGTAGATTGCTCCATTTACAAAAGCCCTGTTCATTCTTCCCCAACATATCATGTTGATCCTTGTGCATGATAATTCTGTTCTATACTATAGTTTCTACCAATTTACCCAGTGCTGAAGTTGGACTCACTGGCCAGTAATTGCTGAGATCACCTCTGGAGCCATTTTAAAAAATATCAGTGTTTGGGATATTAAGCACAAGTACCCAAATATGAAGCTAGAATAAGAAAAAATAACTTTTTTAAAAAAATCAAACCTATGATTTTCCTGTCTCTACTGAAGAAGTAGAAACAGTATCAGCTAAGGAGCCTAGAAAAATTAAAAAAAATTACTGAAGCACTGATTCCTAGTAAAAAAAACAAACTGTATACCATTTTATGGGAAGTTTAAAGAAGTCTTCTAAATAAAACATAGAAAATATCTTAGTGCAGTGGTTCTCAACTAGCAGTATGCATATCCCTCGGGATACTCAGAAGTCTTCTAGAGAATACATCAACTCATCTAGATATTTGCCTAGTTTTACAACAGGCTACATAGAAAGCACTAGCGAAGTCAGGAAAAACTAAAATTTCATACAGACAATGATTTGTTTATACTGCTCTATATACTATGCACTAAAATGTAACTACAATAGTTATATTCTAATTGATTTTATAATTATATGGTAAAAATGAAAGAGAGAGAGCAATTTAAGCAATGGTGCACTGTGACGCTTTTGTATTTTCATGTCTGGTTTTGCAAACAAGTAGTTTTTAAGTGAGGTGTACCTTTGGGGTATGCAAGATAAAAATCAGACTCCTGAAAGGGGTATGTAGCGGGGTGGTGACTCACCCGTGGCGCCTCCTGCTGGTCCATCCGGGAATTAGCTCTTTCAGCATCCGGAGTGTCCTCTGCAGGCTGATGTCCCGCTCGCTGCTGGCCCCATGTCTCTCCTGGACCCCGGTGCCCTCTTACCGAGGGTGCTGAACCTTTGTAGTACCCCCACAGTCTCAGGGTCTCCCCTCCCCAGGAGAACTCCTAACCCTCTATCCCCAACTTGCCTCAGTCTAGGCAACCGCCAGTCACCACTTACCCCTGTTCACTGGGGCAGACTGCAGTATAATTGCCACTCATCACTGGCAAGGAGGGTTTGGCCTGCTGCCTCTGCCTCTGTAGCTATGGGCTGCCCCCTGCAACCCTCCCTTGTTGTGCCTTCCCCTAGGCCCTGCAGCCTGGTGGTTTCCAGGCAGGAGCGTCCCCAGCTCCTGTTGCCTTGCCCCAGCCCTGCTTCACTCTGGGAACCCTGTCTAGCTTCCCCAGCAGCCAGGCCAGTCTACCTCTGCAGCCAGAGGAGACTCTCTCTCTCTAAACTGAGCCTGTTTATCAGGGCCAGCTGGGCCTTAATTGAACCCAACACAGCTGTGGCTCCAGCTACAGCCCTTCCCAGGGCAGTTTTAAGCCCTTTCCTGCAGCAGTGGGGCAGCTGCCCCACTACAGGGTACAATAGTGTGGAAAGGGTGAGCACCACTGCTTTAGTGGATAATATTTTCCATCCATTAAAGTAATTTTAGTGGATAGAATAGTTTTTAAATTTAAAAATGCACATCAAAAGCCAAGTGTGAATTAAAATTTACCACCAATATCCACTTAAATCCATTTCTACTATCTCCATGAAAGCCATCATAGACTAAAATCCTGGTTTTAAAGCAAAACATTATTTAAAAAACAAATATAAAATCAACATATAAGAAACTTTGTTGAGATTAGAATGTACCGTCTACATCAAGGAGGTGAGATTTCAAAAGTCCCTTAAAAAGCACGCTGGCTGCAAGTTGAGCGTCAATCACTGTCACCTCCAGAGTGTGTCAGCAGCTGTTCCATTTACTGACACTGCAGTGTGGTAAAGTAATTTACTTTTGAGTACAGACCTAAATGGAGATGGTGTACATCATACATCCATAGCTATTACCCTTTGCTCTAGTTCACAGTTACTGGCAGGAGCAGCAGTTCATTGAGTTGCTCCAGTGCTAACCTCATACATATGATAGGTGAAAAGTTCCTGCCTAGCCACAGCAATGAAAGCACAAATAGAAGAGACACCTCTGTGTGCCATTTTCACTTATTTCAGGGAAGTAGAGGAGATGTGATCTATTTGTGTATGCCACAAAGTGAGTGAATTTTCAAGAGTTGTATCCAGTCTCTCTCCCGCCCTCCTAATGCTCTGGCATAAAAAACTGACAAACAAAATTCGAAAAAAATACCATTAACATCTGAAAAGAAACCTAATTATTTTTCTATTTTAATTGTTGGCCATCTTCCACAAGCATTGTTGAACTATTATGCAACTTTGCTATGAGAGTAGCTTAGAAGACCTGTTCCAAATCCCATGAAAATCGGTACTTCCATTGATTTAAATGGGCTTTTAATCATGCCCAGAGAGACTATGACCAGGCTCCTATCTCAGTTATGATAATATAAATCTGGACTAAGTCAGCCGACTTCTTCATAAATGATAAACACTCCCCAAATGCTAGGTCTGATAGCAGGGTGATTCACATCTACTATAAGCACCATACAATGCAAATTGTGCCTTTCCTTCTCAAATACAGCAGAAATCCAGGTCTCATTGCATTTTCGGAGTGTGGAGTGCTCCAAGTCAGTTCCACTACTAACATTTATTATATATAAATCCCCAGAAAGAACCAAAGATGGGTGGGGGGAGATGGCTTTACCAAAATCATATTTTTCCTTGAAAAATGTGCACAGTTGATACAGAAATCAGTGGAAAGCCCTACATATGGAACTCCATTATACTATTTTATAGTAACTTCTTGGAGAAAAAAATAAAATGATCTCACTAAGTTTGAAAAACAGTTTTTGGAACCTAAGCTCACTTTGCTAAATCGAACAGAAATGTTACTTGGCCTTTCTGCTACTCAACATATTTCAAATATTTTATGTATTAAAGCTACTGTCGTAGAAAGCAGAGTCACCAAGCATAGCAGGTTAGCAAGTTTTATTTCCTCTGTATATTTGGATTTGGTGGAGGCTGGAGAGACATCCAAAGGATAATCTAATTATCTTTCAAAGAAGGGCTGCTGATTATAATAAGAGATGAAAAGAGCCAAATCCCTGCTGCAACAGACTACAGTGCTGCCTCCTGATGTTTTATTGGAAAACCATAACAATTCTACAAGTGAAGGAAGGGGGAGTGCACTAAAGTGGATATTTATGAGATTACAAAGAAGTAGATAAGTAGTCTCTTTAAACAAACTAAGTGGCAGCTTTCTAACTCAGATCTTACTCTCACCATTTTTCTCTTTGATAATAACTGCATTTGAGTTGTCAATCTGTCATGCAATTTACAGAAACATAATGTCTGTGGTATTACGACCAAAAATCCTCACATAAATATTTTATATAAAAGGCATCTGAATGGCTGGCTATCATTCCATTCCCACTGCTAAGGTATCTGGTGGAACAGAACGTGCACGTCAGGATTAATTTAACCTCCTCATTGACGAGCCAATAGCATAGAACAGCCAACATCGTCTAGTAGATAAGGCACTAGACTAGAAGTCAGGAGACCTAGGTTTTATTTCTAGCTCTATCACTGGCCAGCTATGTGACTTTGGGAAAGCAACTTCACTTCCTGGTGCCCTCATTTTGCCAATCAATACAGTGCCCTATTAATTAAATAAATATAGCCTCTCATAATACTACATATCTTATAAAAGGTGATCTGAGAACTATTTTCACAACATTATACCTCTATAGAATGGATATCTAACAGTATATGGCCCATTCTGTGAAATGATGATTGCATGGAACCTTGAGGAATGCTGTTAATATAGCCAGCACAAGTGTTCACAAAGAGCTGGTGAAGCTGTTTTCTACATGAGTAATTTAATACCTACAATCATTACTTTTACTGAGTGTTGTCAGGAATCAGTATTGATATTTGATTGCAATTACATAAAAAAATGCATACACCACTTTGCTCCAACCAACAATAGTATATACTGATTACTGATGCCGGTGCCATACTTTCACTGGAAATCCCATGTCCCATCTTCATTTGACCTATTGAACTGCTTGGTCAGAGTGTTATCTATACCTGGACCAACCAGCAACAGACCTTTGGGGTACACCTCTATCTACTTGAGGTATTTCATAACCCCTGCAGCTCTCTCTACTTCACAGGGGGATCAAAAACAGTCTTCCATTGGACATTTAATGTGGCAAATAAAGCTTAACATTTTTGGCACTTTCTTTGGCCTATTAAATTAGCAATAGCGAGAGCAGTGATGCCTTACCATCAGAATATTTTCTCTCTCTTTCTGTTTCTTTATGTACCATGCACCTTGTAATAGCAGAAAGGATGGTCTGAAATACATCCTTAAGATGAAGAAACTTAAGATGAAGACACACAGCTCCTATTATAAAAACAAGCTATCTTTTGTTTTATATATATACTAGCGAAAATACCCAGCGTTGCTCGGGTCAGTCGGAGGTGGGGAGGGGGCATAGAGCTGAGCGAGTACGGTGTCCGTTGGAGGGGGCAGAGAGCAAACCTGACACCCCCACCTCACCCCCCGACCAAACCTGACACCCCCACCTCACTTACCCCTCGACCAACCCCGACTCACATTTTCACCCCTCCCACCCAAACCAACACCCCCACGTCACCCCCCTACCAACTCCAACACCCCCTGACCAACCCCAACACCCACACCTCACTCACCCAGACACCTTCCCACCCCCCCAGACCAAACCCAACACCCCCGGCTCACTTACCCCCGACCAAACCCGACACCCCCACCTCACCCCCTGACCAAACCCGACACCCCTACCTCACTTACCCTTCAACCAAACCCAACTCGGGTCCGTCGGAGGTGGGGAGAGGGCAGAGAGCTGAGGGATTCCGGGGTCCATCACAGGGGGGAGGGGGCAGAGAGCTGAGGGATTCCAGGGTCCGTCGGAGGGGGAAGGGGGCAGTGAGCTGAGGGATTCCGGGGTCCGTTGGAGGGGGGAGGGGGCAGAGAGCTGAGCGAGTGCAGTGTCTGTTGGAGGGGGTATTATGACATCAGAATTATGTCACAGAGAACAGCAGCTGCCCAGCTGATGTGATTGGCCTTTAAAGACTTTCACCCCTGGGGGGCGTCAGAGGTGAGATTTGAAAAATTTTCGAACCTTATGACCATCAGGACCCCAAGACCTCTAACTGTACCAAATTTCAAGTCTCTAGCTCAAATGGTGCGGAAGGAGTAAGCTTACATACATACATACATACACCATTTGACTTTTATATATATACTAGCATAAGTGCCCGGCGTTGCTCGGGTCAGTCGGAGATGAGGAGGGGACAGACACCTGACACCCCCGACTGAACCCGACACCCCCACCTCACTTACTGTCCGACCAAACTCAACTCGGATCCGTCGCAGGCGGGGAGGGGGCACAGAGCTGAGGGATTCCGGGGACCTTCGCAGGTGGGGGAGGAGGGGCACAGACCTGATGGATTCCGGGGTTCCGTTGGGAGGGGGAAGGGGCAGATAACTGAGGGATTTCCGGGGTTCCGTTGGAGGAGGGAGGGGCAGTGAGCTGAGCGAGTGCGGTGTCTGTTGGAGGGGGTATTATGACATCATCACCACCCAGCTGCCCAGCTGATGTGATTGGCCTTGAAAGACTTTCACCCCTGGGGCGTCAGAAGTGAGATCGGAAAAAATTTCGACCCTTACGGCCATCCGGACCCCGAGACCTCTAACTGTACCAAATTTCAAGTCTCTAGCTCAAACGGTGCGGGAGGAGTTCGCAGTCATACATACATCCACCATTTGACTTTTATATATATAGATATATGAAACATCTGCTCTCTTCTGAGAATGTAACATCTTCCCTTGACTACTTTTTAGACATGAATTTGTGTGACTGATTGACAGATCTGTTAAGTTGGCACTTTTAAAAATGAACAATGCTCTGATAAAAACACCATGGGTTACTCAAAGTGCTACCCTTGCCATTTATTTTGATTAATTAGGAGTTACTCTTCTGGCAATCCACCAGTGCGAGTGATGGTTTTGGCAAAAGTGAAGTTAAGAACTTTGTTGAAATGCCTCAGTGCCACCTTTCTATCAAAAAAAAATAAAAAATGTCTATTAACAAGCAGAAAGCTTATATTCAAATTTCTTGTAGTCTGTAACAAGTTTATTGTAACATCACTCTTGCCACACATGCTACTGTCTGGCTATGTAATCCATCACAAATCAGAAATTATCTCCAATAGCTGATAATGATAAGAAAAAAAACAAACCCAAACCTTTTCTAGTTGGATAACATTGTCATATAAAGTTTGCTATTTTAATCAAAAGATAATGTTCCTGGGACAGAAAATTGTCACAAGATAATGGTCTCCTACTGCTATATAAATGCCAAGGGAACATTTGTGTTAAAAGTTCCATTACAGTTACTTTATTTGTATTATACCAAGAGATTTTAGATTTATTCATTTTATCTGATGGATGTCAGTACAGCACAGTGGTTGCAACAGTGGAAGAAGAATGACAAGATGACAAAGAGGTGGAGGTAGTGTGTGCTTCACCCAATCAGGGAGAAATTTATCCATGAACGTACAGTTTTTTATAAAGACACAGCACTTACATGGAACAGCTAATTTCTCTTAATGATGTTTCATTTAAAAAACTTTTTATTGGTGACTAAAAGTTAGAAATCTGATTGGCTGGAATAGATACTGTTACGGATCATGTTCACAAATGCAGCTAATCCTTTTCTCCTTTTTTGGGGATGGATGGGTAAGACGTATTAAGAGCCTAAGGTCTGGGCTACACTACGGGGGGGGAGGGGGTTGACCTAAGATACGCAACTTCAGTAAGTCGCAGTACCGTAGGTCGACTTACCTGGCCGTCCCCATGGCAACGAGTCAACTGTGACTGCTGTCCCATCGACTCTGCTCACTCCTCCTGCCAAGGTGGAGTACAGGCATCGGATTCGGGGATAGATTTATTGCATCTAGATGAGATGTGATAAAATCAATCCCCGATACATCGAGCACTACCAGCCAATCGCTGGATAGTGTTGACGTACACTTAGTACAGTCCTTCAGCATAAAAATGCACCTGTCTGGCATGATACTTGCCATTGAGTAATATTGATAACCTTAAGAAAAGGGTATCCATGTAGGCATTTATATGGCCCCCATCCCCATGATACATGGGCACCACAAATACGTCAATGTATCCTCACAATTCTTCTGCGAAGGAAGTATCACTATCCCCACTTGGCAGAACTGAGGCATAGAAAAATTAAGAGACCCACCCATGGTCATATAGGAGGTTGGGAATTGAACCCAGATCTCCTGAGCCACAATTTTGTATCTTCATCACACAACCATCCTTCCTCCCTCAAAGACCTGTTTGCCTGCAGGCAGGCGGACTTTTAAATCTGCAGGTGTATAATTATAAAGCATTTAAATGCCACCCATCACTTAAAATGCACCATGTGTGCGCGCTATACACAAAAATGAATCACGCTGAACAAGGTCCCTCATATGCTTTGTGCCTGACCTTCTCTTTTATATAGAATTAACTGTTCTGGAAACTAATCTCTTTGACTGGCATATTCACACTAAGAAATTGGACTGCTTGCCAAAGGTCATGTCTGATCAGCTCTCTCTATTCTAATGCTAGCTTCTTCCCCTCTCCCCCACTCTGTAAATGTTATGTTTTATTCCCTGTATAGATTTTGCAGGTCATGTTTACTGCTGGTATTTGTTTCAAGCAAACATCAATTTGAGAACCATGATTAGAATTTTTCAAAAGCTTAAATCCCTTTTTTAAAAAACCTCAAATTGGACTTCTCAAAATACTGTAAGTCTGTAGAAGACGACATTGTGGAGATGTGGTGGCCAGTTAGCCACCTTAAAAATGTTGAGAATAAGCATGTTTTGAAGTGATGCTGCTGCAAATGGGCTCTTACCTGGAGCTCAAGGTGTGGTGCAGCAGACAAAAGGGAACCATTGATCTAGGTATCCCCAGATACTGTCACCATTTCATTTAATCTGGACTGCAATCACGAAGAAGATCTTTGTGAAGACCTGGGTGCTGTCCAAATGGAAGAAGTATCAACCGGTAGTGGTCCTGTCCTACCCGGAACCTGAGGAAGCTTCCGTGGGACCAATGAACGTGCACAGAAAAGCAAGCATGTTTCATGTTGAGAGCCACAAATCACATCTCCACCTCTATGGAGGGGACTATCAATGCCAGGGCAATCATTCTGAATTTTGATTGCAAATAAAAATAAACAAACATTTAACAGTTGAAGTTTGAAAATGAGCCTGCAGTGTCACTTTTTCTTGGCAATGGAAGTATGAGGAGTAGAACCCTTTCCCCTGATGTTAAGGAGGTACTTGGTCTACAGCTCCTGACAGGAGCAGAGAACTCACTTCCTAATACCAAATCCTGTGATAAAAGTGGTCCCTGAAGAGGGACTGGGAAATTTAATAATGTAGCTGAAATGGATGCTCCCTGGTACCCACACATCTTGTATTACTGCCCTTTAGTTTCATATGATGAGGCTCGGATTATTGAAAATATTCCAGAAAACCATGTTGTGGCTGGAAGAGAGAACATATTTAAGTGAAGAAGTTAGAACTGTCAACACTGGGTGTTCAAGAGAACAATATTAGGGCTGCAAACCGGTTGTTTATCTTGGATTAAAAGGCCAGCTGTCCTGAGAAGAGCCTGCTCAGCATTATTCCTGGAAACATAGTGAACCTAGCCCTGAGAATTTAGCTATAATAAGATAAATGAGAAATGACTGCCACAAATTATTCTGGGTAGTCCTGGTAAGAGAAACGAATGTGCAAGTCATACTTCTTAGATCTATGCGTGGATCTGGGCAGAGAGCTCCCTCTCATATAGAAGTTGGGATTGGCTAAACTTTTGGCACCTTTCATTTAGTCCAGAATCTGTGCAGAAAGAGGAGAACATAAGATGAGCTGGTGGTGGTGACTGGGCAGGTCAGAGGAACGTGAATTGTTGTCCCTCCGAACGTGTCGCGCTTAAGCCGACAAGAGAACATAGCTTAAAGGGTGACGAGTGCTACAGAACCTTTCCATGAAGCACCTCTGCCCCCATTTACACCGTGGAAGTCCCAAGAGCAACTGTAGCCCTATTTGATGGCCAGCACTAATATCAGTGAGTTGTTACTCAACTTATGGCCCATTACTGTTTACAAAAGAAAAACCACCCAGAGAAACAGTGGAGATGGAAGGAGGAGAGAATATTTGCTAGTGGGCTTGTGATGCTGAGCCAGCAAAAGTTAAACAACAGGCGGGCGGGGTGACCCTAAATCAATCTTTAAGGACATATTAGAAAAAGTATTGAAATGGTAAACAGGACCATATTCTTTGAAGAGAATTAGTAAAGCTAGGTTAAATAGACCAGAGTTCTTGAGATGTAAACTTATATTGTTAAGAGAATAGAATTGTATTTGTCTGTGTTTACCTATATCTTATTAGAAGTTTAACAATGTGATCTCATTACCTTGTAGATACTAAACTTTGGTTCTTATCTGTAATGTTTTATTCTCATGTTTTAGTCCCATGTTCTATTGATAAATTACTGATCTGTCTCTAGAAGCAGCAACCTCACCACTGATACTGGATCTGATCCCTGACTTCAGTTTTAGAATCCCAAGATACTTCTCCTAGTCCTGCCACCCTTTGCTCAGGATCCTGAGGCCACCTAATCTAAAGAATGCTGCATGAGCATGGAACTATTTACACAGGTGTGTTGCACTGGTACTCCTTTTACCTTTGATGCTGTGTGTCTACGTTGATATAGTAATGCTGGTTCATATTTCCCTTAACTGTACAGAAAATCCCAAAGGAATCAAATATACCACATTCATATCAAAATGCCATCTTAATCAAGCATACAATATTATTAAGGGGAAGAATTTACCAAAGCACAGCAAAATCATTGTTGTGTTAATATCAAACGTGACTTGATATGCCTTCAGAGAGACCCTTTGAATTGAATCAGAGAGATAGCTGTGTTAGTCTGGAATAGCAGAGGTAACAAAGAGTCCTGTGGCACCTTAAAGACTAACTATAAAGTTTTGAAGCATAAGCTTTCGTGGGCTAATACCCACTTCGTCGGATGCAAGCCACTAACTATAAAGTTTTGAAGCATAAGCAAGCTTGCATCCGACGAAGTGGGTATTAGCCCACGAAAGCTTATGCTTCAAAACTTTATAGTTAGTCTTTAAGGTGCCACAGGACTCTTTGTTACCTTTGAATTGAATTTATTCATGTCTTTTAATAAAAGTGGGGAAGTGAAGTGAAATGGAGTGTTTTGGAGAAACAATGGGAGTATGTTGTATAGTAATTTTCAAGTTAAAAGGTGAATGTTGAAACACAGCTAGCTAGAAAGAGCTCTTAAGAGAATGACTAACGGCTATGGCCACTTCCTGGAATGGGAAACATGCAAACTGAATTATAGTGCATGAATAGCTTTATGATATCAGAAGGAAGACAATGGCTATGTAACATTCATTTTAATAATGATTTTAACCTGAGCAAATAGAGTCATGTATTATTCTTTTATAGGTTTGACCTTGTTTGTTGCGCATAGAATGTAGCATTTATTTTACAGGTAGAAATGTAGAGTGAATGGCAATTGTTGATGATTTACTGAAAAGAAAGAAGCACTGATAAAAAGTTAATCATGTCTGCTCACAATACTAGGGAGAAGCAGAGAGAAAAAGTGCTGCACTTATTTTGAGTCTCATAAGTAGGATCAGTACTTAGTAGTAATATACGCAATACTAAATATTAAAAACATAAGAATGTCCATACTGGGTCAGACCAAAGGTCCATCAATCCCAGTAACCTGTCTAACAACAGTGGCCAATTCCAGGTACCCTGGAGCGAGTGAACCAGCAGGTCATGATCAAGTGATCTCATTCCTGCCATCCGTATTCACCCTTTGACAAACAGAAGGTGGTGATGGGTGAGGTGAGGGTGGTAACTATCTATCCCTTTTTATGTTATGTCATAAGTCATGAACATGGCAGCATTTACACCAGGCAATCACTTTGCCAGGTAAATAGCCACTATCCACTGATAGATTTTAAAAAAACCTACCTCAGTTAGAAATCACATTGTTCATAAAAGTAGAAAACAAAGCAAAAAATCCAAACAAGTGGATCTGATTAAATTTATCCCTCATAAATTAATGCACATTATAGATTTGCTTTCTAAAGCAGCCAGAATGTAGGTAGTCAGCAATGGTAGAGTGGACTGCTATCATTCTTTTTTAAAAGTATGTATTTACTATACCCCTGATTTATTTATTTAAAAGTTTCTGTAATAGTCACTGACAAAGATATTCCTTCAGCATTTGTGTAGAACTGAGAACATTATTCTGAAATAAATATTTTTATTCACCAGAAACTAACTTAACACCCCCCCACCAGCTCATAAGGCCCCAATTCAGCAGACTTTTAGGACAGATTCTGTACATGATGGCAGTGTAACAGGGCTTTGTGGTGAACCAAAATTACATTTGCTCCCACCTTAAAGCATCTTTACTCCATCAGAGAGTGTTAAATGAGATTCAAACCTATTAACTTCTTTATGCCAGTAGAATGGGACACGGACCCATGCTGTGTTAATGCAAGTTTCTTTCCTGACTGAGGAAGTGTATCCTGGGTGCCAGTAGTTGACAGCAGTTCAGCTACTGGAACATGGTACCATTCTCTCACGGGTCATCATTACAACTGTGTGAATAACTCATTTCTCAGTTCATTGGCAGTATTGAAAAACCACAAAGAAATTTGTTTTGAGTTGACTCACAACGAGTCACCCCTGCAACCGCAAGTGTTAAGTAAACTAAAAAATAGAAAGCATTTAATTCTGAAAATGTAATTATATATTTCTTCACTTTTCTGCCTCTTATTGAAACAATCTTGCAAAAATAAAAAATTTGCAAAGTGTTTTGGACAACATGAATCTGAACTTTTGGGGGGGAATGTTTTGACCAAAAAACTTGGACCAACTCCAGTCATCAGCAAGCACTTTACAAATCATAAGGCTCCCAACAACCCTGTAACATGGATAGGTACCAGGATTGTATCATCAGTTGAGTATAGTAAGGCACAAGGAGGGGTCAAGATCTTTGGGGAAAGGACTCTTTGCTCTGTAAAGTACTCCTTGTACACAGTTTGGGCACTGAAAGAACAAAACAAAACAATGGGACTTGCTTTAAATCACACATGGGGAAATCCATCACTCCATCAGGGCCAATGGCCCATTTAAGCCTCACTTGAACTCTATTACTTAGGTATTATATGGGGGTTAAGTGGTGGAGATGTAACCCACAGAACAGTGGGTTTTCTGTGTTCTCCTCTGTGTCTAATATACTGTTGATATGAGTCTGTTTTAGCTATCAACTTGAGACTCTGGCTTCTTAGCTCAAGTTCTAGAGACTCAGTCTTTCAACTCCAGAGGTTCCCATTTTAACCTGGGATATCAACCATGACACTTAGACCTCATGATGGCCTTCCATACAGAGGTAAATTTCACCCTAAGTGAATTCAGACTTAGACCTCATTATGGCCTTCCATACAGAGGTAAATTTCACCCTCAGTGAATTCAGACTTAGACCTCATTATGGCCTTCCATACAGAGGTAAATTTCACCCTCAGTGAATTCAGAGTAAGCAACAGAACCTAGGATTCCTGACTTCAGTTGTAACTGCCGAACAACATTACCAGGATTCCTTGTCATTGGCATGGGCCAAAAATCATTGTAACAGTAGATGAACCATAGGCTTCGTCCTTGTCTCCTCTATCTGAACTTGTTATTTATAAAAAATAAATGCCAGTGAATAAAAATACTAAAATGTCTATTATTCATATGCATGATGCACTGACACTCCTGGTAACACGTCTGCCACAGGCAGGGCTGGTGAACAGTTGGAGGGCAGGGGAAATAACTGTATCTGGGCCCTCAGCTCAGAGGGCTCTCCCCCTCCCCCCCCATACATCTGAGACACCTATGTAAATAAATTTAAATGGGAGGAGTTTGGACCCCAATGAACATGATGTACCAGGGCCCACATCTCTCTGGCTAGGCCTGACCACAGGGACACTTTAATGTGTCAAATTGAAATTGACTGCTTTAAGTCAGGTTTCAGCAAAATTTTCAAAAGCATTATATTTCAGTCTGCAGCACCAAGAAACCATATCATGTTATACAATGCTTGCACTGCTGGGTTATGTGCCTAAGTTGCATTTGATTAGCTATTTCCCCCCTAACCTCCATTTCATTAAAAATGTATTCATTGCTTTAGGTTTGGGTCTTTTATGAGCTTTCCTTAAGGTGAACATGCAAATTAGATTTTAGCTCATCAAACTGTATAGGAAGACCAATCTCTAATTTAAAAACCTAATTATTAACTATTAAATCCTAATATTTGAGCACATCATTATAAAACACATTTACTGATTCCCTTAAGAACCACACTGAAACAAATTCATAACCAGGGCTTAATTGGAAATGCAAGAAGATTAATAGAAAAAACTATGGATGAAATAGAGGCAGCAATGGGGTTGCTGCTACAGATCTAGTGTTCTGAATCAAAAAGACGGACGTTCTTGCATGTCTAGAAGTCCTCTTACCATGGATGGGGTCACACCAGAGCTCTGGGTCTGAAGATGAACCCTCTAATCATGTGCAAAGATCAACTGATTTTAGTAGGACTATGATGTGCCCACATTCATCCAACTGAAGGATCGAGGTTGGTAGCTACAAAAGGATTCCTGCAATGGTCTTTCCCAAAACAATGATGTAAGTGACCAGTGGAACCTGATGAAAATTTTTTGCTTATGAAAATCATTTGAGTATCAGAGGGGTAGCCGTGTTAGCCTGTATCCACCAAAACGAAGAGGAGTCTGGTGACACCTTAAAGACTAACAGATTTATTTGGGCCATATGCTTTCATGGGTAAAAAGGAGTGGTTTTTTTTTACCCACAAAAGCTTATGTCCAAATAAATCCTTTAGTCTTTAAGGTACCACAGGACACCTCATTCTTTTCTTTTGAGACATCTGTCTTCTAGCTAACTTCGCCTTGCTGTCACTAGATATTTACTGTGTGCAGAATGAACGTGACTCACTAGCCAACATACCATACAATATATTGGTACATAAAAAGATTTAGTTACAAACAGAAATGTTCCCTTTTTTGCTGTGCAACAGGCTTATACACCAATGAAGACACTGATGTTGAAAACAATTACAGTATACAATTTCCCTTGCAACAAGATGAAAATATCTCCTTAAGTCTTGAAACAAAGTGTGCATGTGCAGAATTCTCACAAAAATGCAACCTATAAACAATTAGAAGAGGAAAACTAGTCTTCCAGATTTAGAGACTTGAATGGTAGAAGCCATATTGATTTGATTGTGTTCATCTATCTCCTGTGAGGTTTACATGACAAAAACACAAATGATCTATACTCCAAGAGTTTGATAGAATAGCAAAAAGTGAGACAAGTCAGTATTAAGGCACTATGGCTTTTACTTTTCAGTGTCTCTGCACCCGAGGAAGTAATAAACAAATGTAAAGAAAGACTGAAAAAAAAAGTTATGGTAGCAAGGAACAATTAAAAATACAATTAAATTTTTATTACTATTGTTTTTATACTCAGAAGGACTTGAATGCCAACTACCACTCATTGCATAAATAGATAACCTGCTCCCAGACAAACACTATGTGGAAGATGGGACACCATATTTAGTGTTATGAAGGTTTCCTTTGAGGAATAGGACTGATTGATCCTATTTATTTATAAAAAGTGTTCACCCACAGGTGATATGGCTTTTATCATTTTCCTGTAAGAGTTCATTTGAGAACATAGTGATTGTTTGATCTCACCCACAAAGATGATGATAGGTTTAAAATTAGCAGCCGTGTTAGTCTGTATCCGTAAATAAAACGAGGAAGACATTGTAGCACCTTAGAGACTAACCAGTTTATTTCAGCATAAGCTTTCGTGGGCTATAGCTCACTTCTTCGGATGCATAGAATGGAACAGAAGTAAGATGCATTTATACACACAGAAAGAAAGAAAAAGAAAAAAGAAAAAAAGGTTGTACACATTAGCATACCAATTCTAAGAGGCATTTACATTTAGATGGGCCATTATCAGTAGGAGAAAAAAATACCTTTTGAAATGGATATCTGTCAGGCAGGACATAATACCTATTGAAGGTAAATTAACAAGGGAAATGCAATCAATTAGTGTAATGAGAGAACCATTCGCAAGTTCTGTTAAGCCCTTGGTTTATTGTATCCAATTTGAAAATTAATTCCAGTTCCTCAGTTTCTCGTTGGAGTCTGTTTTGGAAGTTTTTCTGTTTAAAAACTGACACTATCAAGTCTTGAATGGAATGGCCAGGAAGATTGAAGTGTTCTCCTACTGGTTTTTGAATGTTATGATTCCTGATGTCAGATTTGTGTCCATTTATTCTTTTGCATAGACACTGGCTGGTTTGGTCAATGTACATAGCAGAGGGGCATCGCTGGCACATGATGGCATATATCACATTGGTTGATGTGCAGGTGAATGAGACTCTGATGGTGTGCCTAGGTCCTGTGATGGTGTCAGTTGAATGGATATGAGGACAGAGTTGACATCGGGCTTTGTTACAAGGATAGGTACCTGGGTTAGTGTTTTTGTTGTGTGCTGTGCAGTTGCGAGGACTGGTCTGTCTCCCAAGATTCGTGAGAGTGAGGGATCATCTTTCAGGATAGGTTGTAGGTCTCTGATGAAGCATTGGAAAGGCTTAAGTTGGGGGCTGAAGGTGACGGCTAATGGTGTTCTGTTTTTATCTTTGTTGGGCCTGTCCTGTAGTAGGTGGCTTCTGTGTACTCTTCTTGCTCTGTCAATCTGTTTTTTCACTTCCCGAGAGGGGTATTGTAGTTTTAAGAATGCTTTCTAGAGATCTCATAGGTGTTTGTCTCTGTCTGAGGTATTGGAGCAAATGCATTTGTATTTTAGAGCTTGGCTATAGACAATGGATCGAGTGATGTGTTCTGGATGGAAGCTGGAGGCATGTATGTAAGTGTAGCGGTCAGCAGGTTTCCGGTATAGGATGGTGTGTATGTGCCCATCATTTATTAGCACAGTTGTGTCTAGGAAATGGACCGCTTGTGTGGATTGGTCCAGGCCGAGGGTGATGGAGGATTGGAAGTTGTTGAAATCATGGTGGAATTCCTCAAGGGCTTCTTTTCCATGGGTCCAGATGATGAAGATATCAACATACCGCAAGTAGAGTAGGGGCATTAGGGGACGAGAGTTAAGGAAGCGTTGTTCTAAGTCTGCCATAAAAATATTAGCATACTGTGGGGTCATGCGGGTACCCATAGCATTTCCGCTGACTTGAAGGTATATATTGTCTCCAAATGTGAAGTAGTTGTGGGTGAGGACAAAGTCACAAAGTTCAGCCACCAGGTTTGCCGTGACAGTGTTGGGGATACTGTTCTTGATAGCTTGTAGTCCATCTTTGTGTGGAATGTTGGTGTAGAGGGCTTCTACATCCGTAGTGGCCAGGATGGTGTTTTCCGGAAGATCATCGATGGATTGTAGTTTCCTCAGGAAAGCAGTGGTGTCTTGAAGATAGCTGGGAGTGCTGGTAGCGTAGGGAACCTGCACAACCTTCAAGCCTAGGAGCTTAAATTCCTAACTTTGCTAGACACTAAAGAAGATGATGGAGCATTTGTTGCACTGGGTGAGGTACACCATATGTCATTTTAGGCACATGTAGTACCCATGGATATTGAGTGGTGTACGTTGGGGAGTGTTGATTATTGTAGCAGGGGAGATGTTTCTGCAAGCTTTGCATCTGTTGTTCTGGCAGACTGTGGTGCTGCTTTGAGTTGTGTGTCTTGATCTGTGGGGAGATTTCCAAACTCATCATCAGAAGAAAGGTTTGGGAGCTGTTTGAAGACCAAATGGCAGAGTTCAGGAACAATTTCTTTCAGGGTCCCCATCAAGAATGGATGTATTTGTCTAGTGATATGCTGTATGGATTCCAGTGTGGAGTAGTAGGTAACAACTAACATAAGAACATAAGAATGGCTGGAGTGAGTGAACCTAACAGGTAATGATCAAGTGATGTCTCTCCCACCATATATCACCATGCCTCTGAGAAACAGAAGCTAGGGACAGCATTCCTACCCATCCTGGCTAATAGGCATTAATGGACTTAGCCTCCATGAATTTATCCAGTTCTCTTTTAAACCCTCTTTTAAACCCTAGACTTCACAACCTCCTCAGGCAAGGAGTTCCACAGGTTGATTGTGCACTGTGTGAAGAAGATCTTCCTTTTATTTGTTTTAAACCTGCTGCCCATTAATTTCATTTGGTGGCCCCTAGTTCTTATATTATGGGAACAAGTAAATAACTTTTCCTTATTCACTTTCTCCACACCACTCATGATTTTATACACCTCTATCATATCCCCCTTTAGTTTCCTCTTTTCCAAGCTGAAGAGTCCCAGCCTTTTTAATCTCTCCTCATATGGGACCAGTTCCAAACCCCTAATCATTTTAGTTGACCTACTCTGAACCTTTTCTAATGCCAGTATATCTTTTTTGATTCAGTATGCAGTATTCAAGATGTGGGCATAACATGGATTTATATAAGGGCAATAAGATATTATCCATCTTATTCTCTATGCCTTTGTTAATGATTCCTAACATCCGGTTTGCTTTTTTGACTGCCACTGCACACTGTTTGGATGCCTTCAGAGAACTATCCACAATGACTCCAAGATCTTTTTCCTGATTAGCTGTAGCTAAATTAGCCCCCGTCAAATTGAATGCATAGTTGGGGTTATTTTTTTGCAATGTGCATTACGTTACATTTAGCCACATTAAATTTCATTTGCCATTGTGTTGCCCAATCACTTAGTTTGGTGAGATCTTTTTGAAGTTCTTCACAGTCTGCTTTGGTCTTGAGTAGTTTAGTATTGTAGGGAGGCGGTGTGCCCCCCTGTTGACCTGGAAGAGAATAAGCCCTGCCAGACACCAGAGTGGGCAGAGCTAGAGCACACCAAGTCCAGCCTTCGGAAGGTCAGGGGTCAAACAGGAAGTGCAAGACCTCTGCCTCAGAGCTCACTTGGGTGGCAGCCACTGGAGAGGCCAGATGCTGCCAGTGCAACTCCTGCCAGAGGATTGCCAAGCCTGCCCCTCACCCGCTACTCTGAGGAGCCGCCGAGCTTGCCCCTTGCCCGCTGGCATTGATTGCTGCTAGGGCTGGAATGCAGTGGAGTGTGTGGGCCTATCTCCCCCACTGGCCACTTAGCGTGTAGGTGGCAGTCTCCCCCTTTCAGGCCCCTGATTTAGGGCCTAGGCTTACTGACTGTTTGTGTCTGCTCAGTTTCTGCCTGAGAGGCTGAGCCCCTGCACTGCTGTTGCCCCGCTGTGACCAAGGGCCTGGACTTAGTGACTCTGCTTACTGATGTTGCTCAGCCCCTGCCTGAGGGCCTGAGTTTAGACTTGGTTGCCCCTCCCTGACCCAGGGGGCTATATTACCAGCGGTTACTTAGCCCCCTGGTGAGCCAGGACTTGAATGGCCCAGCTGATTCCCCAAAAGGGGCTGCGGAAGGACATAGGCAGGCAGTGTAGCCCCTGCTGACCTAGAGGAGGGGGCAAGCCCCGACAAACCCCCTCTACAGTATCATCTGCAAACTTTGCCACCTCACTGTTTACTCCTTTTTCCAGATCATTTATGAATAAATTGAATAGGATTGGTCCTAGGACTGACCCTTGGGGAACACCACTAGTTACCTCTCTCCGTTCTGAAAATGTACCATTTATTCCTACTCTGTTCCTTGTCTTTTAACTAAGGGCAGGGAAGAGGGGCACAGCTATGGCAGTTTTATTTCTGTACTGCAGTAGGCTCTCCTGGGCATTTGGATGACCTATTTCATGATGTGATATAATTCCCTGATGGAGTGTCCTTGCTTGGTGAAGGCAGTTTTGAGCATAGTAAGGTGTATATCCTAGACATTCTCCTGGGAGCATGTTCTATGCTCTCCGAATGCTTGGCTGCACAGAACAGATTTCCATTTGTGTTCACCTACAGGGTTCATGAAGCGATCACTCTATAGCTGACCTATCAGTCCTCATCCTCAAAGGAAACCTGCACAACCTTCAAGCCTAGAAGCTTAAATTCCTAACTTTCCTAGACACTAAAAATCATGATCTTAAACACACTGAATTTATGGGCTAGTACAACAATCTGTAATACACAAACCCCATTTTCTGTCCTGTCACTGTAAGGGTGTTATCATAAGGGACCATCCTTCTAGTTATGTGCTAACTACTTATGCTATGTTTAAACTTGTATTTAGGTGTGACACTTAGTAATTTTCCCAGACCTGAAGAGCTCTGTGTAGCTGGAAAGCTTCTCTCTCATGACCACAAGATGGTTCAAAATATTATCTTGTCTTTCTAATATACTGGGACTGACACAGATAAAACAATGCTGCAAATACCCACTTCACAAAGGTAGAGGAATTTGTCCCCTATTGCTGTGATGGATGTTTTTTGTTAGAAATTGGGTGGGGGCAATTATTTAATTACTGCTAACCTGGATTGATTATTCTCTTGACCCACTGTTGGACTCAGCCTAAAAGTTGTAAAATATGACAGTCTACTACTCCATACTGAAAGCCTGTGTCACCGAGCTGTTTGCCTAGATACTGTAACAGGAAACAAATTCTTGGCTCTATACACTCATATTTTTTGTTGTTTTTCCAACCAAGAAAAAAGGTTAAACTGAGTTTCACTGAACTGGCATATCCTGTTTTAATTTTCTTTTATGAGCAGGTTGTTTTCTGGTCTTGTGGCTTACCCCTAAACATACGATTCTTTTCTGAAAAAACTTAAATGGGTGATGGTTTTGGAGCTCTCTGCCAGAAGCAGATTAGTTCTTCTTCAGGAACTCATGCACCAGTAGGCTCAGACAATGTGTGAACATTGGCACTACTATGTTCCAGCTACCTCAAATGTCTTTCACAATACTGGCTCCATTGTCTGGAATAATAAAAGCAGAGAAAGACCTTGGGTGATAAGTTATGTATTGATTTGATGTTAGTTTTGATAGTGGGGTGGCTGGGTGTCATCTTTGTGAAACAGAGATGTAAAGCTCTTTTCATTTGTGAAAGTCAGTGGAAGAGACTCTGACAGATGCTTCTGGGAATGAAACAGTGTACTGTGTTACAATTTTTACTCAGACACTGCTATTGCTAAGATTAGGGCAAAGTTACTACAAAATTTCACACCATCTGTAATACAATCAGACACAATGGTAATTACATAGTAGTCCGTCTCCTCTTAATTGTGCAGTTAAGCGTGTTTACATTCACAAGTCTTGTTTTTATTATGTTAGTTTTAGAAAGAGACTACATTGTGCAAGTTCCATTTCATACATGAGATAGTATTTTCAACAACAGTATTACAATGGGCCTACATCACATACAAATACTGTAGAACAGGGGTCAGCAACCTTTGGCATGCTGCCCATCGGGGTAATCCGCTGGCAGGCCACGCTATTTTGTTTACCTTGACAGCCCCTCGCAGCTCCCAGTGGCCATGGTTTGCCCTCCCAGCCACTGGGAGCTGCGAGAATCAGCAGCCAGCATGTCCCTGAGGCCCATAGTTTCTTGCGACTCCCAGTGGCCAGGAGTAGTGGACTACGGCTGCTGGGAAACTTGTCTGTGAATGGTCAATGTCTCACAAATGGTCTCACTGCCTGCCAGCGGATTACCTTGATGGGTCACATGCTGAAGGCTGCCAACCCCTGCTGTTGAACGTCTAGTACCCATAAGAAAAGTGATATTTGATACTGGATTGCCATTGCACAGCTGTTATCATCCATTATAACCATTCTCAACTAAAATTAAACATTATTTGCCCAGTAGAGCTGTTCAAGTCACTCAAGCAGAATCCTGTGACTTAGACCCATCCTAAGAAAAAGGATGAGTCTATGTTTAAAGTTGCACTGGTTTAAATGTAATTTCTGAACCAATTTATTTCAATTGATGCAACCATCCTGACCAGCTATCAGTGTGCAGCTATCATGAAGAAGGCATTAGCCTACTTATGTCTCAACCCTGCAAATTGTGGCACACATTGTTTTAGTACTGGGCCAGAGACTCAAGCAGCATTTGTTGGTTTTGGATGTAAAAAATGTCTAGACAATTAGGTTCTGGAAACTGGATTGTTATAGCACCTATGTTTTCCCTATATATGTGATGTAACCCCAGTTATACATGTCTGAGCTTTCCTGCAATGACAAATAACTTGACATCAAGAGATGAATCAATGTCGGGATCTGCAAGTACTCTGTTGAGCATTGGACCCACAAGCAGATAGCCAGGTATAATCTAATCTTTATATTGAAATGTTCCCAATTAAAGATAAAGGTGCAATAAAACTTACAAATGGGTTGAAGCTAAAACTGTAATTCAGTTATAGAAAAATTAATTTACTAGAGGACCACTTTTGCAACAATTTTTCTCTATAATAAAGTTAGGTTTTATTATTCAAAGTCATTAGTTAAGAAAACAAGCATGCAATTACCACTTGCACTATGCTTCGAATAACTTAAGCCAGAGCCTAATTTCTACATAACATTTCATAGACTACACAGGTCAGCAGATGGATTGGAATTGAACTTCAAGGCTCATGCAGTCTGCCTTTGATGTTATGGCAGAATGGGCATGTTGTGGGATCGGCTAATCTCTCTTCTGCACTATACATTGCTGAACAGATCTGACCAAAATGATCTTGGACGTCATACCAGAGTAAATTTGAGAATTAGGACTCAGAGACGTGGAATTCATTAGGTGGTTTTAGCAAAACACAGTTTGTTTGGCTGTAGGTGTTTGAGAGGTGAGTTTGGAAGCTAGCCCACATTGACAGGGCCTGAATAATGTGAACTGTGAAGGCGACAGGATAATTTTGGAAGCAGATGGTTCAGTAATCACACAAAGGGACTGTCAATAGATGCCTCAGATTGAAAGATACCACCGAGTTTTTTTCCACCTTCCTCTGCAGCATGGGGTCACTTACAGTAAAATGGTGGATTCTCTCTATCTTGAAGTATTTAAATCATGATTGGAGGACTTCAGTAACTCAGCCAGAGATTGGGTGGATGAGGTTTTGTGGCCTGTGATGTGCAGGAGGTCAGACTAGATCATCATGATGGTCCCTTCTGACCTTAAAGTCTATGAATTCATTGGTTGTGAGCTTCTGAGAGATGATGGAGTCCATTTGTTGGATATTCAGGAGCTAAGATTCTGTTCCATGATCTTGACGGCTGGCCAGCTCATGCATGAGTGTGTGGGCAGGGTTGCTGATACACAAGTAGCCAGTGTGGATGAACACTAGAGGAGTCAGCTCCTCCGGGAATAGAGTCACAATATTTCCAGTAAAAGCACCATATCTCAACTTCCTAAATCCAAATGGAATCGAACATAACCTCACCTATTCTATTTCCACACTTTCTTACAAGTTGTTTCTATTCTCTTTAGAGTTTTTCAGCCTCAGTAAGTCTGGTCTAGAATTTTCTAGTTCCAGACTATCCCTCACAACCAAACACTGGATACTTTGTCATGATGTAAGACATATGTAGAGAAAAAACAAACATGGTAAACATATATTAAAACAGATATTTAAAATGCTTTACAGTTGGTATGTCAAAGTCATCCCTTTGTACTGTAATGGTGTTACAACAAATACACATTTTGCCATCCTAATTATTAGTGTATATTGAAGAATGGTAATGTTTTGAGAAAATTTTCCTGAAAGTCTCATGAAAAAGCTTCACTTCACATTGTTTCAATGGAAAAAAAAACACACATGTGCATGAGAGAGGGGGGGAAAAAAAGAAAAGAAAAGAAAAGAAAAAGCCATGGCTCTGCTCCTGCCCATTCCTCCTGGGATTCACAGATCCTCTGGAATTAAAGGATTCTCACAGTGTAAGTAGGGATGGAGCAGTCCCTGCCCTTCCCCATCCCCTGTAGTGTGGGGATAGAAACTCAGACTAGCTCTTTTATGGCACCAGACCGGGCGTGATGGATGGACAACTGCCCAGGATGCCATGACTGGGGGAGACCATGGTCAAGAGGCTGTAGAAGGGTCATGCCTGCCCAGGAGGCAATAAAGGGGGCCGCAGGGAAGAAGCTCACACACATCCCCTCTCAACCACCTGGCCACATGACACCTGTAGCACTACTACCATTGCTGCATTTGCTGCTGCTCTGCCTGCTGAGGGGTTTCCACTGCTCATGGAGCAATATTTCAAGAGTCCCCAAGAAAGTTTGCCCAGGGCTTCATTTTCCTTAAGGCTGTCCCTGTACAGGGGACTGTGTGTGTGAGAATCACTTAGTTTATTAAGCTGTAGTTCCAACAGCAGAAATGTCATCAGGATGGAGCCAAAAAAAAACCCCACATCTCTGTTTCCTTGGAACACACAATAATGAAATAATTTGGGCTGCACTAAGACAAGACTCAATTTAAATTCCAAACCAGGTTAACAAGGCAGATTCCAGGTTTGCCTCATGTTATTTTGCTTAACATGTATTGAAATCTACTTCCCTTTAGGGAAATAAATGGAAATAACCTATATTACTTTATATGAACTCCATTACAGCTAGATTCTGCCTCCTTCCCCTCACCACCTTCCTACTGATATCGGACTAAATTACTGCTCAATGGTATCTAGTATCAGAGGGGTAGCCGTGTTTGTCACTTTTGGAGATCCAGACTAAGTGTCTAGTAGCACCTTATAGACTAACAGATCTTAGGGATCATGAGCTTTCATGGGCTAAGAAGTGGGTCTTAGCCCATGAAATCTCATGATCCCTAAGATCTGTTAGTCTATAAGGTGCTACTAGACACTTTGTCGCTTTTGCTCAATGGCAGTAGTATTGAAATCTGTGTGATTAAAGTACTATGCCAGGTAAAGGTGCCAGACTGAGCTCTTAGCACCCTGTATGGTGAGAGCTATGTATATCTTAGCTTTAACTTAACAAAGGACTTTTATCTACTGTGATCTCCAAGCCAGTGGCAGAGCCGCAAAGAGCACAGGTCTCCTAGGTCCAAGTCTAATTCTCTTTCCACTACTAGACCACTTAATAAAGTTATTTCATGTTCCAGTTCCAATCATTTACATATTTAGAGTCACCAAATGCTAGAGAGACTCAAGTTTTCCAAGGAAAGCACAAAAGATCCAGTTGAAAATAAAAGGTAAGCACAAAGAAACCGTTAGTTCCACACTGTTGTCTAAGGGGCAAATCCTGCCTCTCTCCCCAGGTGAGGAAAAGGACAACCCAAAAGACAATGGAAATGTCTCTCCTCTTCAAAGCCCAATAATAGCAGCTCGGCTCTTACCTGTTCTGACATAAGTAATAACAATGCAACACACTGGGTTTTCCAAACTGAAGAGTATTTTGAGACTGGCAAAGTTAAATTAGTAATAAGAGTAGACAGCACCAGAAGATTATTATTAATAAGCTATATTTAAAGTCAACAAATGGTTGTTAAAGAGCATATCTCTGTGGTGAGGATCTGTATACTGGCCTCCCATTTTTTTAAAAATCAAGGTTTTTTTTCTGTCATTCCTCATTAGTCATACTTCTCATATTTGCAGATCTCTTGAGCACAAAGGAAAGAGGGCTACATTTATCAGATAATTTACATACAACAAATAATTTTACCAACTCTGGTTTTCAGGGACTTTCAGATGGACTGATAATTGTAAGCGCTTTATGTGCTTAGCAAATATACATCACACTGCAAGATGCCTATGACACTTCATTGCACTGTAGCAGAATCATGCTGATAACTCAGAGATTTGGGGAAGGGATATGGATTCAGATTTCTCAGCATCTGCCAACTCAGAGCTCCTGGGATTCAGAGATGTAGTCACACTCCAGCTTGCTAGACCAAAAAAAGACTGGTCACACTATCTCTGTGATAAGCATGACAGTACCCAGCAAAACAGTAACCCCCTTTTCCAAGTCACAGACTAATATTTGCATCTGCCAGGAAAAGAAACAGCATGGATTCAAGTATATATACCTGAGTGTTGAAAAAGTATTAACAAGTACCTTCTTTTTTGTTCTGTGTTTTGACAGCACCTGACACAAAGGGGTCCTGGTCCACAAATAGGGATTTATAGGTACTACAACAACAGAAATAATAAATATGAATGGGAAAAGGAGAAATTAAGAGTGGTTTAGATTTACCCCAGTGTAAAAACTTGTCTTCAAGGAAGTAACGTCACAACCAGGCAGGGATACGAAGATGGAATAAAGGGACACGGAGAAGAAAGCTGATTTAAATACTTATCAGTGTGCTGGCTGTGGACACAAAGGAACTGAAAAATGTTATTCATCACAGACTCAGTATTTGGAGATTAGATACTCAACCTAGTAATGATGATATATGAGGTTCACTTTTAGCAGTACTGCTTCCATTTCTGGGCATTTATTTAGCAAAAATTCAGGGATTATTCTGGCAAAAAATATTGTAAACTTCAAAGGACCAACACAAGGGACACTTTGGGCACCTATCCTAACAGACACAGCAGTCCTCTAAACACCTCTCTCCAGAGTGAGGCAGATTAGGGGAAGTATGGGGATGACATAATAGAGAGCACATAACAAAAACAAATTCTAAAAGCCCATGGAGATTTTCCACAAATATCTCCCCTCTGCTCTGAAAGAAACAAGGCCAAGCATTTTTTCCAGCCAGGGAAGACTAGCTTTGGTAGTCTCTAAAGAAGTGGCATTTTAAAATCTCTTAAATCACGAGGAAAACACATTGCAGAGTGATGCAAAATTCCCTTTAAGCACCAACTGTAATGCTTCTCTCACATTCCAAGTCCAAACTAGAGTGGGAAAGCAAAGGACCAGTCCTCCTCTTCCACACAGTAATGCATTGAGCTACTGGGTCAGTGACCTACTGCTCTTTGAGTTGCACCTAAAATCCCTCACTGTGAGACAAGCGAGGTCTAATGGTCAATTAATGGGATTGAAAGACAGGAGTCCTGAAACATAGTCCTGGCTCTGATGCTGACTTGCTCATGGACACAGAGTCAATTAATTTAATTCCCTTCTCTCAACTTTCCTGTTGAAAAAGGTAATATTAAAATGATGCATTTAAAAAAGTCATAATATTACTTAGACCCTAATTCAAAGTATTTAAGCATATGCTTAACTTTAATGCTTTATTAAAGTGACTTTAGGTGTCCATTGATTTCAATGGACTTCAGGTCAAATCCTTAGCTCAAAGACATTTAGACTTCTACTTTGTAGACTGATTGGATTGACAAATATGGAAGAGAACATAGTACTTTAGAAATGCAGAGACTGTACATTTCAGGTCAACATCTGCAATTTTGTCAAGAATTAGAGAGGTGGCCGTATTAGTCTGGAATAGCAGAGGTAACAAAGAGTCCTGTGGCACCTTAAAGACTAACTAAAGTATTGAAGCATAAGCTTTCGTGGGCTAATACCCACTTCGTCGGATGCAACCTGCAATTTTGAAATTCATTACCTTAATTTACAGCTACTATCCACTGCTTAAAGAAGAGTAATTAATGATGTGACATCACATTACATTTTCAGATACTTCAGTTCAACATATCTTACTGGCTGGCATAGCCCATCACCAGCCGTGAAAATCACTGCTCTTGCTCAGTGTGGTTCTGTGGCAACTCCCCTCCTTTGAATTGATTTATGAACCAACTACTGACAGAAAGTCAGTTCTCCCACTTCATTGAACAGAAAGAATGATTCACAGGGCTACTATCATTCCAAATTAACACTGAACTACCAGTGTTTGCAGATTGTGGAGGATATATTTTGTTCTAAATCATGTGGTTTGTGCTGTGAAGTAAATGAGTAAAAATGTGGGTCTATTTGTTGAAAGACAGCTTAGAGACAGAGGATTTTCCACACCCTGGAAAAAAAAAAAAAGAACTTTTGCAAATCAAAGCCTCTTTTTATTCCACAAACTATATATTAAAATGAGGGGGGGGGATATCAACTTTTAGACTAATGATAAAAGACATAGTAATTGGTAATGTAGATGCTGTACTTCTTCGCCTCACAAGTTAAGTTTCACAACTAACTGCAAATTGAGTCCAAAAAGCAACGAGCTCTGTTTCTGTTTAAATGACCATTTTCCAAGAACAAGATACAGCAACTTAAAAATCAACAAAATATAGGGATGCAAAGCTTGCCTCTTATCAAGTCAGAGAATCGTCTGTCTTCATGACAGTTTCTTCTGAGTTTTATTCAGAAAATAATATATTTTAGGCACATATGCTTTCTATGCTATTATAATAGGGCAAGCTTTTCTGACCTCATTTACACTTAGCGTACGGCTACATTACCCGCCGGATTGGCAAGTGGCGCTCAATGTATCGGGGATTGATTTTATAGTGTCTAGATGAGACGTGATAATCGATCCCCAAATTGACTCCTGTACTCCACCTCAGCAAGAGGAGTAAGCGGAGTCAGTGGGGGAGCGGCCACAGTCGACTCACCACCGTGGGGACAGTCACGTAAGTCGACCTAAGATACTGCAACTTCAGGTACGCTATTCAGCTATTCGCGTACCTGAAGTTGCGTATCTTAGGTCGACACCCCCCCCCCCCCCTATAGTGTAGCCCAGCCCTTAGTGTGAAACTGAAATAATGCCACTGTTTCAGCAGAATTACTGTGGATTTACATTGGTGTTATGGAGCAGAGTTTGCTCCAGTATGTACTGTGTAACCATTTAACAGTCTGGGATATTGAAGCTTGTGTGTGTGTAATGTAACCCCTTTGGGGTTTAGAGAGCATGACCCCTTTACATCTTTTTCCTAACGGGGAAGAGGGAGCAGTGGCAGAAAGGAGGAAAACTCCAGGGTGAGGCTCTGTAGGTTCAGACGGAAGGGTTGCAGCCCCTCACAAAGTGAAGCAGCAGAGAATCTGCCTGAAGCCTGGGAAGGACAGGAGGGCTGATCAAGGACACCTCCCCTCAGGACAGTAGCCAGGAAAATCACTGTGCCAGGGAAGAATCGCCCAAGGAGCTGGACCAGCATCACTGCTGCCCAGAGTTGCATGGGCCTGTGGGTACTGGGGCTTGTGACTCTGTACTGGGAATAAGGAGGGAGGCTGTAGCTAGTTAAGTGGGTGGGGTGGGGGAGTCGTAGCTCTGTGTGACTTTGGATAGAATGGCAGAAGAGGGCACCAGAGGGGTTTGTTGGGGGGGAAGTTCACTGGTGCCGAAGACGACCAGGGGCACCCAAGACTCACCTCCACACTGGAACTTTGCTCAGCACTCCTGAACTCTGTGTGCAGACACATTGCTCAGTGTCTAGACTGTGCTATCACTGGTCCTGTGGGGTCGCGGTTTGGATGCAACCCTGTATCACTCCCCCTTTATTTCTCCTTGTTGTTTTTCCTCCTCCCATCCCTCTGTAAATAAATATTTCCCTTTATTATATCCATTGTACTTTCCCTGGGGGGGGGTCACTCTGGGAGGGTTAGCACAGGTGTCCCTGGGGTGGAAGGGATTTTTCCTCCTGCATTGCTGGGTGTGCTCTCTCTTAGCCAGAGCTGCCTGCTGAGCAGACTCCATCTTGGCTACAAGGGCACTAAAGTTACAGTAAGTTATGTACTGTTTTCTAAATGACTGTAAAGTAGAAGAAATTTTTTTTTATCCCCAAACCATTAGAACTGTAAATATTTGTGTTTCCTTCCCTAGAGATTTTCTATTCCTAAAACAGATAATGAAGTTTACTTTTCTTTAGCACTTGCTAATTCTTGAATGAGTTTAGAAGGAGCTTCCCACACTGATTATATGCTTTTCTGAAACGGATCAGTTTTATATTGTTAATGCATCAGAACATTTGTATCCGGGTGGTTTATACATCAAATGGCAAAAAAAGGAACTCGGCACTTTGCTTGAAAGCAGGAAACCAAACCATTTGTTAGGACTCTGTGATGGAAATAAAGGGATAACAGAAGACTGCGTGGAGAGGTCAGGACCTCAATGAACACCTACTTCTTTATAACAACAATTCCAATAGACAACAAAGAGGGATCAACGCTGAAAGGTGACAACTCTGTGAACTGCACACAGTTAAGTTTTGTGATGCTAAGTCTCAGACAAGCATAAACCCCCATCTACTTCCCATTAGCTAAGGAAGCCTGGAGTCAGAGTCCCAAGCTGACATCTCAATCCACACTAAAGCTTCATAAATCATGAGCTGTTATCAGAGCTGGCAGGAACCCAATATTGAACCAAGAGCTGCTTTCAGATTAGCATCTCTACTTGGAAAGATTAACATTTATTTTATGCTTCGAAATCCTGTTTAGACTACAAGAGGCAGAGAAGCTGAGAGCTCCCCCCCTATTCTGCCATCCGCTAGATCAGCTCTAATAGGATTTTACCACCTGTGCAATGGAGGAAAGAAGTGGGGGGGGGGGGGAGAGGAGGGGAGTTATTTGAATCAGGGGATTCATTAAACTGCAATTGTGACACAGAGTTATCTCTACTTTCCAGCCTGATGCTCCGTATCAACAATCTCCTCAACAGAAGAATTTTGGTCATCAGAGTGATGAATCTTCCATATGCAAACAACAAGAAGGCAGTAGAGCTTTGATTAATTTTTTTGTTCTTTTCTAAATGCAATGGGGGAGGGGAGGAGAAGCAAATGTTGCCAATCTCAAACCACAATTTTAAAAATCTGAGCACAAGACAGGCCGAAAGGCGCACCCAGAACAACATAACTTTGGTATCATTCACTAGCTAGAACAATTTGTTTCCTTTTTACTTGTAAATAGCCCCTTCCTGATTTGACCACTGCTTATTCGATGCAGTCCCAGTTTTCAAACACAGGTGTCTAAATGTAGATTCCCATTACAGAAGCTTGAGTTTTAGAGCTCCTAGCACCCACAAATCCCACTTAAGTCCACAAGAATAGCAAGACTTGAACACCTTAAAAATAAGAGAGTTAGACACTTCATTTACAGATTTAGAAATGTAACTTTGGTCCAGGATAGGTTTCCACTCACCACCGCAGCATCCCCCTAGCATCAGACCAGCATTGCAGAGGTCTTCATCTCCAGCACACCCCGTAGCCCTGCGGTGGCCTGTTTCTCACTACATCTTCCATAGCCCAACTCTCCAGTTAGGTCACCTTTAAAGAACAATCCTCTTTTAGGGAAAAGAAAGTCTAGCTGAAAATCTAAACACAGTTCATCTGCTCTTCTTGGTCAACAGAGAAGTTTGCTGCTCTTCCCAACTATTCCTGGGCTCAGCAGAGGGAGGTGGTTTTTTTTGGTGCTTCTAAAGCTGGGGTGGGAAAACTATGGCTCAAAGGCCACATGAAGCCCGCCAGCCATTTTTATCCTGCCTGCGAGCTCGTCCAGGATCCGGGGGCGTGCCGCCTGCCGTGGGGCCACACGCTGTCAGGCCGGGCACTGCACACCGTGGGGCCCCGCGCTCCCGAGCTAGGGTGCCACGAGCCGTGGGGCCCTGTGCCTGGCTGAGCACAGTAAGCAGGGGAGTGGGCTTAGTTGGTGGGTGCCAGGGTGGTGGTGGTTAGGGCGGGGGGGGGGGGTCTCTCTGGAGGGGACAGTCAGGGAACAAAGAGTGGTGGGCTTAGGGGGTTGGGTCCTGGGGGTGCAGAGTGGGGGGTCTTCAGAGGGGGCAATCAGGCAACATGGAACTGGGGGATGGGTCGGGGCTCTGAGGGGGGCAGTCAGGGGATGGGAAGTGGAAAGGGGGTGGATGGGGGGAGAGGGGGGGAGGCAGAGCCAGGCTGTTTAGGGAGGTACATCCTTTCCTACATGGCCCTCCACATAATTTTGAAACCCAATGTAGCCCTTGAGCCAAAAAGGTTGCTCACCCCTATTCTAAAGCCAAGTGCTGCCTGGGAGGATTTTCCCCCTCAAAGTCCTTTTTCCCGGCAAGCCCCCCATCATAATAACTAAAGCAGCTTCTTTCACAAACCTGATTCCTTTAGGTCTAGCTTATCTTCACTAGCTCTTTCTAAACCAAGGCAGCTCCTTTGTTTTAGGACCCTTTCCCGGACTGAATGCTCCTCTGTAGCACTAACCCTTTCACAGCTGGGCTCACTAATGGCAATTAAACCACCAGATCAGGATCAGCTGGGGGATAGTTGCTACCTCATAGGAAAGGCTGAGCCTGAGTCCCCTCAAAAGGGCTAGCCAGCCTGTGACATCTGATTTAAGGTTCAAAAGTGCCTAAGGGAATCAGGCACCCAAATACCCATTCATTAGCCTACTTTGAAAATCACAGCCCTTTGTCCACAGAGAGCTATTAGGTGACACCGGGTATTAGCCCATGAAAGCTTATGCTTCAAAACTTTATAGTTAGTCTTTAAGGTGCCACAGGATTTTGTTACCTCTGCTATTCCAGACTAACACGGCTACCTCTCTGATTCTTGACACTAATATCAGTGATTACTTCAGTCAGAAATCCTCTTTGGCAGGCTTTATAGCGTACATTAACAACTCCCTTCAGGTTGGAAATGTGATCTAGTACAGCGGTTCTCAAACTGGGTGTTGGGACCCCAGAGGGGGTCATGAGGTTATTCAGGGGAATCACAAGCTGCCAGTCTCCACCCCAAACCCTGATTTGCCTTTTGCCTGCAACATTTATAATGGTGTTAAATATACACAAATGTGTTTTTAATTTATAAGGGGGGTCTCAATCAGAGGCTTTCTGTGTGAAAGAGATCATGAGTACAAGATCTAGTAGGTAAAGCAGAGCTGAGGCATTTTGACTCCTGCAGGCTTTCCCTAGCTTTGCCACTGACTAGTGTAATCTTAGGCAGGTTTTAGTCCTGCTTACTTGAGTTTACTTCTCTTAAATGGAAAGAACACCTCTCAGGAGGGCTATGAGTCAATACTTAAGTCCTGTAAAGTGCTTTGAGATCCTTAGGTAGAAGCTGCTTTGGTGGAACAATGTATTTATTATTGCCAGTTTTCAAGCCCATTTCATCCCCTCCCCCAGTATTGAGGTGAATGAGTTCAGAAGTTTGCTGTAGTTGTAAGATTATACAGTCATGTTGTAAGAGGGGCACCCTGATCCCTGTGCTCTTGAGCACCGAGAAAAGGACTTAACTAGCCAAAACCCACTTAACTTAGCTGCTTCCCAGCCCAAATTAAGTTCTACACCCCGAGACACCCCCCTTTTTACCAGTGGGGTTCTTGGGGTCTCATGGCTGCCACCATCCTGGTGTACAGTAAAACCTCGATATAACGGACTAATTCGGGCGAGGGGGTGTCCGTTAAAGCCGAAAGTCCATTATTTAATAATTTTTTTAAATTATTAAATAACAGGACTTTCGGCTTTAACGGACACCCCCTCACCCGAATTAGTCCGTTATATCGAGGTTTTACTTATCACGGCAGCTGGGAGCCGTCAGCCCGCCGGTCCCCGCTGCTGGGACCAGGGCGGGAGCCGTCAGCCCGCCCGCCCGGGTCCCCGCTGCTGGGACCCGGGCGGCAGCCAGCAGCCGGGACCCGGGCGGGCTGGCTGACGGCTCCCACCCTGGTCCCAGCAGCTGGGACCCGGGCGGGCTGGCAGCGGGGAGCCGGCAGGCAGGCAGCCCGCCCTCTGCCTGGACCCGGGCGGCAGCGGGGAGCTGGCAGTCAGCCCGCCCGCTGCCTGGACCCGGGCGGCAGCGGGGAGCCGGCAGCCAGCCCACCCGCTGCCTGGACCCGGGCGGCAGCGGGGAGCCGGCAGGCAGCCTGCCCGCTACCTGGACCCGGGAGGCAGCGGGGAGCCGGCAGGCAGCCCGCCTGCTGCCTGGACCTGGGCGGCAGCCAGCCCCCGAAAAAACAGATTTTGGATGCATTAGACTTGCTCATAAATTTTGTCCGTTGCATCCAAAGTCCGTTAAATCGGGGTTTTACTGTACTTCCAAAACCTTGGAGGGGCCCCCAGACTTCCCCTTTACCCTAACTCTGTCCCCCTCCCTGGGAGCCAAAGTCAGACACCTGAAGGCTGCTTCCCCTCCCCCTTCCTCCTTCCGGGCTGAAGGCAGAGGCAGACTTCCCCAAACCCTGTCTCCCTCCCCGAGAGCCAGAGCCAGAAACCTGGGGCTATTCACCTCCCCCCCTCCTCCTCTTTTCTAGTTGAAGAGTCAGGCACCGTTCCTCAGCTGATAACCTGAGCTGATCTGTTTACCTACTCCCTTCCCTTCTCCCTTCCCAGACTGGAAGCAGAAAAAACCTTAGGGAATAAAACCAAATGCTTTATAACTAACAAGATTTAATACAGAAAGAGAATAAACAGAGATACAGTACACTTCACAATTTAGGGTTCTCTAACTCCCTTCTGAAACAGAAAGAGACAGCCCAAAAGGCACAGGCTCATAAAGAATCAAAAGGTTATACTTACAGTATAGCTAATTAGAATTATAAGAAGAAAGGTAGAGTCATCTTCACAGCTAAAGATGCTCGGACCCTTGCCTTCTACATGGCAAGCAAAAAATGAACTGAACTCCAAACTCCTCCCTCCCTCATGGCAGGGAAACTCTAAGTTACTTGTCTCAGATGACATTAACCCTCTCCAGCTCTCTACACTTATGACACATGTATTCTTAAAACAATTTTTGTCCCTGTGCTGAGGTAAAAAAACCCAAATAAAACCCTTTAATCTTGTTTTCCTCTCCCCCTACCCCCCAGCTTTGTGTCTAAGGTGGAAGATCCTCAGCTGTGGTAAATCAATGTAGTTCTAGTCAAGTGAAAGCAGCTATGCTGATTTACACCAGAGAATCCAGCCCTCTAATTCTACATATCCTTCAGACTGAAATTTAGTGTGTACTGTGAATTGTCAGCTCACGAGTTCCATTTTTATGACAGAATTTAATCTAAATTAGTGTGGACTCTCCCTCCCTTGCCCTGTGAAAGGATGAAAATAGTATTGAGGCTAGTTTGCCTCTAGTACCTGCTAATTTTGGCAGTAGGAGGAAAAAGACCAAAACTGTTCTGCCTGAAAGCACACCAGAACAACGGGGAAGGAGGGGGAGATTTGTTGTTTTATTTTCTGTTGCCCCAGCTCAGTAAAGCACCTGAGCGTGTGGTTAACTTTAAGCCTGTGCTCAATTCCACTCATTACAAGAGGATCTCCTGTTCTCTTAAAAGCAAAGCACATGCTTAAATTCAAGCACTTCTGTGCTATCACAGTTTCTCATAGCCTGGAAAGTTTGGAGGATTATTTCAGGCTATTGGGGGGGGGGGGGGCAGGAAAGATGATGGAACGACTCATAAGGTTTCATTTATTTAGACACTGAAAATGTTCAGATGCTACTCCCAACCACCGAAACAAACCAAACAAAAAACAACCACCCTGAAATCTGCCAAATTAGAATGGAAGTTGCACAAGAATAAACTTTGAGCAATTTCTGGTGCTTTTGGTTTTAGAAGATTTGGAAATACCAATGAAACAAATCATAAATGCAGATGTGCAAAATGAAAATAATTGGGTGTGGGATTTTTCTGATTCAAAACTCCTGCACCCCTAAAGACTCCTCTCCCCCCCCCCCAAAAAAAAAACCAAACAAACCCACCTTCCTGTGATTGGTATTGACAGTACTGGGTTTCTAGCTACTTTATTGTTATTGTCACAGTTTCAGGACAATAATAAAGTATCCCCTCTTGGAAGCCACCCATTTAAAGGTTTCAGGCTCTCAATCTCCACCTCTTTTAAGAAGAGACCAGCATACCCCTTTCTCCATAACAGGGTTTTAGGCCTGCAGTCCTTCTGCACTTCACTTTTATTTCCCAAGAAGGTCTGACCAAAGGCTAGCAGTGCAGTTAATCTCTCTCCAGAGGCTACAACTGTGTATATCAGTTGCCCACCAGCCTTCACAAATCAATTAGAAGTTGAAGCAATACTCACTAGTCCTTGCTGACTCTTAGCCTAAAATAAGATATCATGTAACTACCTTTCTCTGGGAGTGGTCCATTGTGTCATCAGTGAGCTCTGTGTCGGAAAGTGTGTCAGTAACTGACATCACTTGCCCCTTCCTAACAGCTTTCCAAGGGACTTACCAACCAAGATCATAATTTTATCAAAGGATGCTCTTCTGTTGCCCTGAGCAGCTCCTTCTATTTAATCACTTGTAAAACTGCATGGTTTCTGCTATGACTGACTATAACTTGATTTTGTCCTCTGGTAGTTGGAAAACGCTAATTTTATTTAGCCTTTTGTGACATTCCTGAGGTAACTGTGACCCTATAGATCATTGCTGCAACCACTGTTATGAATTTGCAGCAAATATTATACAAAGATTGTCATGTAAGATGTCTATGGAAAAGAGAGATTATGATTATGCTAGCTGTTTGCATGTATCATTTTTGTATTTAAAGTTATAAGTATTGTCACTATACTGTCTGTACTTCAAACTTGTGCTATGTTTCTTGGTGACACCCCAGAGAGTTTGGCATCACCACTGCCTAGCCTACTTGGTGGTCCAGCTATACAACTGACACATTGAAAGAAGGCTGATACACCTTGTGACTCAGATAAGCCTGCAGGGACATGCCTGTGGACAGAATTTGAAGTTTTTTTCATGCCATGTGCTGGAATGCTTGTCTTTTGAACAAAGAAAGGAAGGCCACATGATAAGAGACTATAAAAGGCTGCTGCAACTCCTCCATCTTGCCTCTGGAGAAACTGTGTTACAAACTGAAGCTCTAAACAAAGGACAGAATGACCCATCCCAGTTGTGGATATACAATGTTTTATTTTTGAGTGAAGTTATTGTTTGTAAATAATTCTACATTTGTAAGTTCAACTCTCATGATAAAGAAAATGCACTATGGTCATTGTATTAGGTGAACTGAAAAATATGATTTCTTTTGGGGTTTTTTAACCCTGAAAATATTTGAAATAAAAAAGATATTAAGTAAGCACTATACAATGTATATCTTGTGTTGTAATTGAAGTCAATATATCTGAAAATGTGGAGAACATCCCCAAATATTTAAATAAATTGTATTCTAGTCTTGTTTGATCATGTGATTAATCTGTTTAATAGCTTGAAGGCCCTAATTATGATTTTTCTACATGGATCAGCAAGAAATTACATATGTGCTTTAAAGCAGAGCTGGCCCCCACCTGAAAAAAACCAATCCAATTTTGAATTTAAGATCTTCCTTCCCCCTCCAAATTTGGAAGTGTTTGGATCTGATTATAAAGAAAGTGACCGCTTAATAAAATCAAGTCTGAATCCAGTTTTACATTTTGAAATGCCACTAAGTTTGGGGATCTTTGTGGCTGGAGCCATAGGCACATTTCTACTTTAGGTTTGGATCAGTCTTTAGTATGGGACAAAGCTGACAAAAAATCCAACTGTGACTGAGGAAAGTGTGATGTAGGGGAGGAAGATGAATGTCACCAGTCTCCCATGCAGCACGAGTCATCCTGCTGTGAGATCATGTGACCAAACATGACAGAAAACTCATATTGCTGCCTCTTTGAGCAGGATCAAAAGGTACACCACATCTGCTGGTGGCCAGCATGAACACTGATGACAACATATGCGCTGGTGGGCCCAGACCTAGCCACATCTCTTTTCCTAAAAATCATATCTGAGTACCCTTGCTGTGAAGCGCATCTTTGTATATCATAGTAGGATATATTCCACCCTTCCTTGATCCTTATACAGAGGCAAGAGTCACATGCATCTACTACCGTGAATTGATTTATGCCTTATAGAACTGATCCAAAATCCATTAAGGTTAATAGAAAGCCTCACATTGACTGCAGTGGGCCAACTGAATCAGACCCAGTATGAGGTTTCATTTTAAGATTGTGCAGCACATTTTGTTATAACACTCTGCTTTCAGGTGCCTGTGATTTTGCCAAACTAACTGTCTGGACTGAGATTTCCCATGCAGTGTCCCTGGCTCAGGTTGAAGTTTTTCTGGAAAGTTTCAGCAAAATACAATGCAGCCATTTTAAAGAATTTCATTTTAATGAAAAAACAGGTAGTTTTGCCAGAACTAACATGCTTTTTTAAAATGGAGTGTTAATTCCTGAGGCGCTTGCAGCAGGAATTTAAAATTTGGTATTGTCTCTGATGAAAGAGCTCCCACAGCTATATGCTTAGGTAAACCATCTGTAAAATTGGGCTACTCCTGCATAAATACTACATCATTGTAAGCATGATTGTACGTGTCCCCCTCTCATTACTGGACCACAAAGTATAATAGCCTATTTCTACTGCCAGTTACTAGAATTAATCATTTAGCTCAAATGGTAGAGGTCTGAGTACTGATCCTATTAATGATTTACATCATAGGAGCGACCATACATTTTTTTTGTTTGTTCGTTTATTTCTCTTCTAATACACCTGAAAAATTGCATTAAAAGATGTAATTAATAAAGTATATTGTTAAGGTTGCACAGTCAAAAGTTATCAAATGCAAGATTTAAAGTGGTCCATGCAACCTTTATTTCCGTCACCTTTATGCATAGATATTATAATACTGTCATTAATTACATGACACTTTTTTCTACAGGATCCATGCGTCATTCTGTTCTGTTAGAAGCTATTTAATATTGAATTCTTAACCCATGCTGGAATACAGTACCATTTCTTTGGATTTACGAAGAGAATCCCGCTCTCTCTACAGCAGGGTTGGGGAACCTTTTTTCTGCCAAGAGGCATTTGGATATTTATAACATCATTCGCGGGCCATACAAAATTATCAACTTAAAAATTAGCCTGCTATATTTGGTCAAACATTTAATTAACATTTAATTAACATTATATATGGTCAAACATTATATACATTATAAACATTATATTTTTAGGGTTATATTTGGTCAAACAAACATTTAATTAACATTAAATTAATATTTAATTAACTCCTGCCAGCTGGGGTCTCAGCCCGCTGCCAGCCTGGGCTTCCTACACCGAGGCTGGCTGCAGGCTGAGACACCGGCTGGCAAGGATCCAGCAGGGGAAAGCGCAAAGCGGCGGCAGGCTGAGCGCTTAGCCCGCTGCCGCTTCTCCGCCCGCTGCCACTTTAGTTTCCCCAAGGCTTCTGCCAGCTGGGGTCTCAGCTCCCGTTGCTAGCCTGGGTGTAGGAAGCCCAGGCTGGCAGTGGGAGCTGAGACCCCCCGCTGGCAGGAGCCTGCAGGGAAACTCTAAAGCCGCAGCGGGCTGAGCACTCAGCCCGGTGCCGCTTCTCCGCCCGCTGACGCTTTAGATTTATTGAATTTAAAGACCCGCCTGCGGTTGCCTTGGCAGGGCCAGACCAAATGATTTCACGGGCCTTATATGGCCCGCGGGCCGGACGTTCCCCACCCCTGCTCTACAGGATACGTTTTACCCCATGATATAGGAAGCAGTGCACCTGGGGTTTTGGGTTTTTTTTTTTTAAGTTTACACTCCTACACTTTTTCCAGTCATTCATAATTACCATAGTTTGTTCTCCTAGAGATATATATCTTTCTGTATAACACTAATACTACAAGAGGGAGGGAATCTGAAAAAATGTAAAATACAAGACAGAGGGAATCTGAAAAAATGACTCCTCACAGAAGAGAAACAAATATACTAATCTGACCACTAGGAACTCCCATTGGTTTAAAAAAAACAAACAAGAATCCTGATATAATAAATACTCAAATACTATTTAAATTCATATTCATTACTCAAAAATACAGTAAGGTTCATTTCCATATACGTTCATGGATAAGAACCCTGGATCCCATTCAAATCTCTGAATTGTGAATGGATTTCATTTAGCAACAGTGAACTCCAAAGAAGGAAGAATACCCAAAGGAGAGGGGATTATTCTGGAGCCACTGAAGTCAACCACCACCCAGCTCAAATTGCAGAGGTGAATTAGCTTTTTACATACTTCATTTTAATGACTTTTACTTATCCCTGAGGGTGTTAAACTGTTAGTACTTCAGCACTGATGTGAATTGTACAATATGCTAACACAGTCTGAGAATGTCCCCATGGGAATGGGGTATTAAATAAGGAAAAAACCCACAACTCTCCTTTCCTTCTCAGGGGTGCCTTTTTCCAGACAAAGAATTTTAATGGTCACCTTGCAATTGCCTGGCTAACTTTATAAGTAAAAAGAGATTCAGAAACCTAACTGCAGAAATTCCAGACTGGAAGCAAGTTAAAGGAAATATGTGGAGACCATTTAAAATACAGAATATTATAATCTAGATTCATATGACAGAGAATTTGGCCCTGTTTCCTTTTCTTAGCCAGATGTCCCTAGCTACCTGCTCCTGCATTAAAATAAGGGAGAGTGGACAGAGGTCCTCAGATGATGTGCGTAATGATGTGTGCAGCTGTTGCTCGCTCTCTTTATCCAATGTGGTCTATTCTGTGTATAGTGTTTGAGGCTCACAGTTCTCTGTGAAACCCTGTATGCAGACTCCTGAACATCCCTGAGACACTGTAGTTCAATTAGTCTGGTTTGGATTTTTACATAATTAATGTAACACAAGAGTTCCATTTAGACATAAGAGACCTCCAAGCCTTGTCCGAAACGCACAGATTCAGACACCCAAACAACTGTAACTCTACCCTGTAGCATGGTGTCACAATAATTCACTTTGGTGTTTTATGGTTCCAGATTAGATTAAACCAACTTTTGACATACTTTTTAAACATTCTTTTTTTTCCCTTTTCCCTTCTGGTGTCAGGCACTTTAGGACGAGGACTATGTTTGTGAATGGTTAAGAAAATAATGGACAACCAGGTAATATAACTTCTTTGGTGACATACAGCTTTGTAGAAGTTTAACCTAAAGAAAAGCTCTGTGTGGCTCACATGTTTGTCTTTTTCATCAACAGAAGTTAGTCCAATAAGAGATATTACATCACCCATCTTGTCTCTCTAATACCCTAGGACCAACATGGCTACGACAACACTGCATAATTTTTTTTAAACCTTAATCCAAGCTAGTGCTGGCAGCTGGATTTGACAGTTTCAATAGTTTATCCACTTAATGGTTCAAGTGTTTAGCTTCCAGAGATTGAAGGATTCTTTGTCTCAAGCTTGCCCACTCCAAATGGATCACCATAAGAGGCACTTAAAGAATTTATCGTAACCTATTGTTTCTACCTACTTGAGTTCTTATTGAAGAGAAACCTGTCAGATGGTTTGCCACAGCTTCTGCAGCTCTCACTGATTAAGTCCAATATGTTTCAACCTTATTCTTCAGACAGGTTTTCAGGTTTAGGTGATATCCGTGCCCAACTTTCTCAAAGCTGGAGTGAAGTACAAGAGAAGTCTCCCCTATTTTACAGTCCCTAGCAAGAGTGGATGCAAGGTGATGCATTTGCCTTACTCACTCAATAGAAGAAGAGAACTTGGTTTGCAAAAGCAGAGTATGGGCACAGTTAAACACATTCTGCAGCAAGCTGTCTTCCCAAAGGAGTACAGGAAATGTGATCAAGAAGTGAGCAATTATAATTCGCCAAGACAAGTTTGAACTGTTTCCCTTTCCTCCTTGCACAAGAATGAAGCCTGTTCTGGCAACTACCATGTCAAATGTGTAATCAACACTACAGATCTTTGCCCCTTGAAGGACAATGTATACTTATGGGATGGCCCAATGATCAAATAAAATAACAACATTTTATTTCTGTAGATATGCATGTCAATGACTTTATATTGCCAATAGGTGTCTAATACTATATAAACTAAATAATAATTATAATAATCTGCAGTTCTTCCCTTGTCATTCAAGGACCTCAGAATCCTTTAACAATAATTAAATGTTCACCCTTGCACAGCAAGCACAAACAATTAATTTTACAGATGAAAACCTGGATCTTAGAGTGGCTAGGTCATGAAGTGAGTCAGTAGTCCTTTCAGCTCCTATTCCTGTCCTCTAATTACAGTTAAGAACATAAGAAAGGTCGTACTGGTTCAGACCAAAGGTCCATTTAGCCCAGTATCCTGTCTACTGACACTGGCCAATGCCAGGTGCCCTGGAGTGAGTGAACCTAACAGGTAATGATCAAGTGATCTCTCTCCTGCCATCCATCACCCCCCCCCCCCCCCGACAAACAGAGGCTAGAGACACCATTCCTTACCCATCCTGGCTAATAGCCATTAATGGACTTAACCTCCATGAATTTATCTAGTTTTCTTTTAAACCCTGTTATAGTCCTAGACTTCACAGCCTCCTCAGGCAAGGAGTTCCGCAGGTTGACTGTGTGCTGTGTGAAGAAGAACTTCCTTATATTTGTTCTAAGTTAGTTCCTCCTGGGTGGAAATGATTTATTTATTTATTAAGATGTATGTTGTTACGCATTTAGGTTTACATTATTGAGTATAGAGGTACTATGTCCATGACAAATTCATCTCCCAGTGCATGAGATGACATTAGAGATGCCGATATTGTTCCTATTTGTTGTATGGATGATACAGTGGTCTCCATTAACAACCAGAATTTGCCACTTATTACAACACAGTGATGATTTTTCTCTATACATTGAAAATGGTAATGGTGTAATATTTTCTCTTAAACATAGATTTTTTAAAAAAAATAGCAACCACTGTATTTTTGATATAATAATAAGTCTCTGATATCTTAATAAATTTGCCTATACTCCCTGTCTCTATACATCATAGGTAAAGGGATGCTCAGCCTTCGTTATTTCAAGACATTTAACAGGCTAATCACCGTGGTACCAAGTTTGAGTGTTACATTAAACACATATATTAAGTATCATACATTAAAAACATACATTAAGTATCTATGGCTTTCACTATAACAGCCACCTTTGCTCTTATTTTTGTATTCATGCTTTGGTTTGTTTTCCCCCTCTTTGATACTTTTTCCCCTTACTAGCTGATGACTGCAATGTAAGAGAGTTTGGAGCTTCCTGGTTAAGAATGCAGGGTCATCTAACAAATGCAGGAAAAGTGAATAGTTCCACTTGTATGCACATTTACAGGAAAAATTGAAGAGTTACATTTCCCCATTGTCTTTTTTTCCCCTATTTTCTCAACTATTGAGTAAATTCTGTTTTGCAGTAATTCTTCAGGGGCATTAAGAGGAGGAAATTACTGGATTAGCTCCAGATCTAGCTATAATTTGTTCCATGGGCTGCACAAGCCATCATGTCATGCTGAGAGAGTTTTCCACATTTCTCAATAGCTATCTTTTCCTTTTGAACCATGGAGGTAAGTTCACTCCAGGCACCGAAGAGGATGTAAGGGCTATAGCATAGCTGGCACTGAAAAAGCTGATTGTATAACAGAAGGAAGCAAATTCTGGCACAGCAATAGGCCTTCAGTTTGAGTTTTGTTCAAGGAGATAGCTTATGAGGTTTTTTTATTGCACCTCATTATCATCAGCTTATTGACTAGCTTTAAATTCACTCTACTTTTATATGAGGGGCTATTTGTGTATGTAATGATAAATACAATATAAACAAATCTCATACAAATTGTGTTTTTTAATCATTAAGTTTAAGAGTATCTACTGCAAAAAGTAACTGCTTGCATATTTGTATTTCTGTCAAGTTTCATCAATCTCTCCACTGAATCTAAGATTATAAATAAGGTTGATCTGGCCCTGCCTTTTAAAAACTAATTCTAGTATACATCTTATGTCCTCAGGGTCACATGTACACTACACTCTGGGAAACTGTAATTAGGTCCAAAGCGCTGGTTGTCAGTAACCATATTACAGGATAAATTACAATTTTATCCATGTTGGGATTTGGCAACAGTTTAAACTAGTTGCCACATGAAAGTTACATTTCATTGTTTATTAAATATCAGAGATTCAGTGATTCAATAAAAGAATCACACCCATCACTCTAATTCTCACAAAAAGGATGATGAAGAAGTGAGAAGCAAGAGAGAGGAGATAGTGAGGGAGTCCCTTCTACAGCATTAAATTACTTGCTCGTCATTTTCAATTAATTTGCATTATTTTTACATTAAATTGTAGATTTCAATTTATCTACATCTTGGGTACGTATTTTTAAAAGCAGATAGTAAAGAAAACATATAATGCAGAATAGCAAACTCAGTTTAAATGATTGGGTTTTGTGAATGATGCATAAGTCTAAAATGAGAGAGATTTCAAAGGTACAAAAGGCAGGTAGGCACCTAAATCCTACTAAAAGTCTATGAGAGTTAGATGATTAAATAGCCTTTAAAAACCTACCCTATTTAGATATATGTTTCATTCACAAAACCCAATCATTTAATCTGAGGTCCAAACTGTGGCTTGTGCCCCTCATTGTCATAACTGAGATCTATCAGGCCTAGCCGAGTTTTGAGCTTAACTGGTGGAAAGTGAATTGTCACAATAACCTGTTAGAAAACATTTTGTAAAAGATATGAAAAAAAGAGATAAAGACCAAATTAATTTGAACAAAGAGGTCTAGTGATACTGCCCAAAGACTGTGTCAAGATCACATAGTAAACAAGACAACAATGGGTCAAAAAATGAAGCCTAACTGATGGACAAAATAATGAGAAGATGGGCTATATTGCCTGTCATCTTTTTTTGCAGCCTTCAGAAGAGATTTTGAAGGGGGAAAAGGGAAAGGACTTTTACCAATACTGCAGTCACAGTAAAAAGCTTTTCATCGTGACTCGGATCTTGGCACTGCAGTGGGGACACCTGACCATCACTGTGACAATGAGGACCATGCCTGATAAATAAATGTGAGATTGTTCTCTCTCTTCCCCTCCCTAATCTGTCCCTTTCTTTTCCCCATTGCATTCCTCCAGTCCTCTCTCGCTCTCTCTTCTTATGTGAAATGCACTGAACAGCACCAGCCTGGAGATTCCCTGCTCTCCTCCACCCTCACTCAGTTTCACTGGACTGGGACAGGAGATTGGGATGTCGGAGGGGTTGAGGATTCTAACTGGGGGGTGAGGGCTCCAGGGTGGGGCCAAAAATGAAGGGTTTAGGGTACCGGAGGGGGCTCTGGGCTGGTTCAGACCCTGGGGTGGGCGGGGAATGAGGGGTTTGAATTGCAGGAGGGACATCAGACTGGGGGTGAGGGCCAAGGTTTGACATGGTCCCACATGCAGGCTGCAGGTTGAGGCAGGGGAGTGGAGTGCAGGAGAGGACTCCAGGCTGGGGGGGGGAGGGGAGCCAAAGGATTCTGAGAGAGGGAGGAGGCTGTGGGTTGAAGCAGGGGGTTGGAGTGTGTAAGGGGGGAGCAGGTTCTGGGGTGGGGCCAGGGATGAGGAGCTTGGGGGTTCACAAGAGGGCTTTGCATTGGGGGGGCTCAGGGCTGGGGCAGCGGGTTGAGGCTTGGCGGTTGGGGTGCAGGCTTACCTTGGACGGCTCCCAGTAAGTGGTGCAGCGGGGCTAAGGCAGGTTCCCTGCCTGTCCTGGCATCGTGCTGCGCTCCATAAACAGCCAACAGGTCTGGTTCTGAGGCAGTGAGGGGAGGAGGCGCTTCACACTGCTCTTGCCTGCAGGCACCACTCCCAGCCCCCAACTCCCATTGGTCACAGTTCCCGGCCAAGGGGAATGCGGAGCCAGTGCTCAGCATGGGGGCAGGCATGGAGCCACAAACCATGTTTAAAATGGCTAATGGTGTACAGTGACATGGTCATGTTAACATTTTTGACTCTTTGGGCCTAAATAGTCCATCTAAATTAATAAAATACCCCTATGCGCACTTCGGTAAAAAAATTCAACCGATATGATCTTTTGCACAGAGGAACTGTACCCTACTTGTGTCAGTTACACAGATATAGGCTACATTTTTGGAGGCTCATCCAAAAAACAAAGCAGTCAATGGGAGTCCTTTCATTGACTTAAATGTATTTTAAATTAGGACCTTAATGTGTAGCAGCAGACATATTCTCTCTGCTGACCAGAAAGCTACAAGAGGCACTGTGGCTCTGCTTTTCAGGATGTGAGCACTGACAGCTCCAGTTGAAATCAAAGGGAGTTTTGAGTATTTAGCGCCTCTGAATTTTATGTCTTCTTTGGATGGAGCCTACTGATTCTCTCACTAGCTTGTGCAGATCCACGCTACCTTCATGCTAGCAGTATGGATAAATCCTAAGGTGTATTCTCTGCTGGCCTTATTTACTTTGAGCAACTGATTACTGGTGGCTTATAGGTCAGCAAGACCTGTGACTTACCTAGTCAAGAATTCATGGTGCCAGATGATGTGAGGGCTATACATGGACATAAATAAATGAATGACATAATGCATTTTGAAATCTGCCACAAGAGTCAAAGAACATGGGCACACTGCAGTGTGCAGCCACAGTTGTAGTGCGTGTACTTTACACACGGCCCTAAGTGCGGACATACACTATTCCACCCAAATGTTGCCTATGGCTATGTTATCCTGGGAATGTGGAAATGGGTGCATGTGGCTAGCACTAAACAAAAGAAACATTTAGTCGGAGTTGGAATGAAGATGTGGGCCTCAAAGTGATTTGCTGCTGGGCCATTCATTAGGTGATATAAGTATTCCTGCTTTAAAGACTGGATGCTGAGAATGAAGGGATAAGAGATTTGTCCAAGGTCACAGAATGACTGTGATAGAACTGAGATTAGCACCCAGGACTATACCTGATCAGGAATTTTCCAGTTAAGCATTTCTTCATCTAAAAATGCCAGTTTGACAAAACCAGAACTTACCTAGGTCCAGGAGATAGATCACTTTTAGTATGTACATCTACCTAGCTCCTGGACCTGAGTAAATTTTGGTTATGAGAGAGAGAGCGCAAGAGAGCTGCACACAGCTCAGAATAGCCAATAGTCAGGGCACTCAACTGGGATAGAGGAAACTAAGGTTTAAGTGCTAGATCTTCCTGATTCAAACTAGAGTTAGTCTCTCAATCTCTTCTGTTGAAGCTGTTCCACTTCATATAAATAATTAATTATTCATTGTACCATAGAGAGAGGATAACTTTATAGACTGGTGGTGCTGACACTCATCTGGGACATAAGAAAATTAGGTAGAGGAGAAAGATTTTAATGTGGGTCTCCCATCATATCGCAGGTGAGTGCCCCACCAGTACGGGGAGGTTGGTCTCTTGTGTTTTTCCATGAAGATTTTTGAAAAGTCTTGTTTTGAAAGGTCCACAGCACAACAAAATGCTTTGTGAAATGGAATTCTCCTTTTCCAGCCCGCCCTACTCAGGAGATCATGGCTCCCACTCAATCCACTAAACAATGCCTTTGCTATAAAATATGACCATTTCCAACTTAATCTATATATAAGGACATGTGCACATCCCAAATGGATTCTCTTTTAGTGAGAGCAGCTGCTTCAAGTTTCTATCTGTATTTTATCATAAAAGCTTATTACAGCTGTTTTAAAAAACTAAAAGGAAGAGTGATCACTTTTTTGGCATAAGTGAATAACGAATTGTTTATTGCTAGGAAGTAAATTTAGAGGCATGCTCCTTGAGAAAAAAAATCAATAAAGCGCCATAGCCTATGGCTTCAGAGGTTATTTAATTGAAAGATATTTATGTTCTTTTCCATTCCCAGGAAATACAAGTAACAGTGTAATATATTCCCTACATACAGAAGTTAAAGAATAATTGGCTCAATAAATTCTGTTATTCTAAGGAACAGCAAAAATCAGTTTGAATATTCTCCTGGTGTTGTTATGATCTACTTGCCGTTGTAACCTCAAGCAGTAATCCATATTTTTTGACGACATTACTTGTAAAAATTGTACAATAATAAAACTTCTCTGAGCTACCTGATAAATGTCCCAATTTTACAAACTACCAGTTTTTTACTATTCTTTTTTTTAATGGCTAGTTTCTCTAGTCCCTTTGTTTGAACAGACTGTCATTTGTATGAAGTGTTACCACTGATCTCCAGTACTGGGCATTAACTGTTTCCGCACAATGCTGAAAACTGAAATGACAGAACTAATTGCTTTCAATTTGTTTTGAGAATAGAAATTTGGATTTACAGTTCTTAAGCTTCAAAGGCATTGACATGACTGATTCTGTGATTAATTGTAAAGACTGATATATTATTTTGCAATTTCATTATCACCATTAAGAACACATAATTTATTGATCATACCATTATCAATAGTTGGCAGAACTATGTTGGGGGATACTAGGTTGCAGTATGAAAGAAATGATAGTTACTCAATCCCCACATCCCAGCATGCAGGTTATTCATTCACTTAATTTCACTTCAATTGATGTCGAGGAGAGGAGGGAAGCAGCCCTACATTTGTGGTCTTGTAACTTCATGCAGGAAGGGGGTAATAAAACCAAATGGAATGAAATAATTATAATTGTATGAATTATGAAGTGGTAATACAACACTTTCATTTAATGGGATCCCAAAGTGATTCTCAAGTTTAATATATAATACATGCATGTGTGTGTGTGTGTATATATATATATATATATAATGCACACAATATTCATTGTCTTTGGAGAACGTTTAATTGGTAAAGAGATCCACATATTGTAAACTACACAGTATGCAAATCACCAACATTAGAAGATTGAAGGATTAGTGACTCTCCAGGGATCTGAGGCAAGGTAGCTCTAGGGCCCCCAGGGATTTCAAACCTGATTCTTCCACTAGGCTACTCCCCCTTCCAGCACCAACAGCTAGTATTAAAGGACCAACTTTTCAAATGTATTTAGGTGCATAAAGATGCAGACAGGTGCCTGGTGGGATTTGCAAAAGCTCTTGAGCAGGTTAAGATCCTAACTCCACTCAAAGTCAATGGGAGATAGGCAAAAAGTGCTTTTGTGCATGCCATGAAGTACATGTTTGTATTTTTAGGTAGTTAAACGCTTTTGAAAATCTGGCCTACAATCTGTTGCAGTCTTTTATGTTTTTCGGTAGAAACGCTTGCACTGGATTGCATCCTCCTTGAGCCAATAATTCTGAGCCCTTCTCAGTATAGGCTATACAGGTGAAGTGAGTAATTTGGTTTCATAAGCATGCAGCTGAGTTTCTCAGCACACACAATTCTAGCAAAACTCCAAGCAATAAATAGCCATGAAAAAAATACAACAAATGGAAGGAAATAAAGTCACCCTCACATCTCTTGTCCAAAGAAAGTAAACTAATTTTGCAATTGATCCCTTGGATACTAAATGTGTACTGCTGCATTATCCCATAGGAACCCCCCCCCCCCACACACACACAGTAACTAAAATACTTTAAAAATAAAGGTATTAATGTTATCTTCAAATTTATTGCAGTCTTTTGCTTGTGGTTTCTAGCTGATGCCTGAACCATTCCTAGGCTGACCATACGTCCCATTTTGAACGGGACAGTCCCATATTTTTGGACCATCCCGTCTTTTTGACAAAAATATCAATTTTGTCCCATTTTTGGGGCAGGTCCCAAGCTGCTTTCTAGGGGGACGTTCTTTCTTTGCAGGACTCGCAAGAGCTCAGGTGAAGAATCTTGCTACCTAAGGACAAGTATCAGATGTTAAAATCTCCGATGAGCAAACTGCGCTCATTGGAGATTTTGATATGTGCTACTAGTCCTTAGGTAGCGAGAGGAGGCAGCGGACGGAGGGAGAGAGCAGGGAGGAAGGGAGGGATGGAGAAGGGGAATGGAGAGAAGGGGGGGATGGAGAGAAGGAGGGAAGAAGGAGGAATAGTGAGAAGAGGAGGCAGCGGGCGGTGGGCTGAAGCCGACGGCGGAGCGGAGCTGTCCGGAGCCGCAGCTGGGGGCCAAGCGCACTGGCGGGGGGGCTGCCGGCCGAGTTTTATGAGACATAATCACATGAGCTAGGCCCCCGGCTGCGGCTCCAGACAGCTCCGCTCCGCCGTCGGCTTCAGCCTGCCGCCCGCTGCCTCCTCTTCTCACTATTCCTCCTTCTTCCCTCCTTCTCTCCATCCCCCTTCTCCATCCCTCCCTTCCTCCCTGCTCTCTCCCTCCGTCCACTGCCTCCTCTCGCTCCCTCCATCCCTTCTCTCTATCCCCTTCTCCATCCCTCCCTTCCTCCCTTCTCTCTATCCCTCCATCCCTCTCTTCCTTCTCTCTATCTCCCTTCTCCATCCCTCCCTTCCTCCCTTCTCTCTCCCTCCATCCACTCCCTCCTCTTCCATCTCCCTTCTCTCCATCCCTCCTTCTCGCTGTCCCTTGCCACCTCCATCCCCCCTGCTCCCTACCCCCATCTCTTCTCTCATCCATCCATCCTCTCCCTTCTCACCTTCATGCTTTCTCTCCCTCCGTCCCCTCCATCCTCTTCATCCCTCATCCCCCCTTCTCTCTCTCCCTCCATCCTCTTCATCCCCCATCCCTGTTCTGCTTATTCCTCCATCCATCCCCCCCCCCAGTCCCCCCTCTGCCTCCCCCCCGCCCAGCGCTGGGGGGGCCCAGGTGGGGCCATGGTGCTGGTCACCTCGCCCACCGAGCTGGAGTGACTGGCCAAGCCGCTGTTCTGCCACAAGGGGGCGCTGCACCAGAAGGTGATCCACGTAGTCAAGAGCCACAAAGTCACCGCACGCTTGTGCAAGCAGCCCACGTTATGCAACCACTGCACCGACTTCATCCGGTGAGACCCCCCTAGAGCCCCCCCAGCGCCCCTCAGCCCTCGTTCTGCAGCCACTGCACCGACTTCATCTGGTGAGACCCCCCTGGGACCTAGAGCCCCCCCAGACTACCCAGAGCCAACCTAGAGCCCCCCCAGAGCCCCCAACCACCCCCCAGCACCCCTCAGCCCAGGTTCTGCAGCCATTACACCGATTTCATCTGGTGAGACCCCCCCCAACCCCGTCCCGTTTTTGCCATCCCAATGTCCCGTTTTTGTCTCAAGGAAATATGGTCAGCCTAACCATTCCCCACAAATCATTCTCACTGTCGGATGGTACATCTCATTATTATTTAAAATGTACAGAGTACTATAAAAGATCATATGGTTTAAGGAGATACAGATTGTGTCATTCTGGGAGGGAACTATAATTTTAAAATATCATGAGGAGAAAGAAGACAAAGGAGAAATATCACAAGTTGCGGTTTTGTGTGTGGGCATGCATGCATGCACACACATGTAAAGGGAACTGCACATCTGTATAGTTACATTTGTCATTGTCTGCAACTTTCACTAATTAATCAATATTTTAAGTTCATTAAATGGACTTTATCATGGACTTTATCATAGGGGGCTCCTCACAGTGATCATCATACCCCATGATTTCTTCCCTCCTGTTTATGACAAGAAAACTGGGGGTAATAAGAAGCCTGGGGGTCTCCTGACAAGTGATCTGTCAATTTTACATTGAGATCCTTAACGTTAGATTCACTTTCCATTCCCAGGGGAATTTGAGATTGATATTGAGAACATCAGCTATCTCCTGATACCCGTATGATGGTGGTGGCACTTCACAGCTAGCTAGCACAGCTGTTAACACAGTGCCATCTTCACAAAATGCCCTTTCATGACAAGCGACTAGCCTGCTAATGGATGCATATGTCCTCCTCTCCCCTTTTTTTAGATAGTCATAGTTTCCATGAAACCAGTGACTTCCTGTAGGAGTTGGGGCTCATCTTAAGGCTCCATCAAAGTGGGTACATTTTGGTGAATTATTCACCTCTCAAAAAGTGTTTCACAATAGAACACTATGTCCAGGAGACTTAACACATATTCCCAACCAGACTAGTACTTCAAAGATTCCACACAAAGCCACACACAGACAGCATGCACTGAGAGGGCAGGACAATATATCTACAGGGCAACATAAAATTGTAAGTATTGATTACCAAAGAGATTTTTTACTGAGCACAACTCTGCTTCCTCCTGTGCACTAAGCAATTTCACTCTTTTTTTTTCTTTAATCCCATTGATCTACTGAGGATATAGGCATAAGCAAACACTACTACATGAGGATCTGGCCCTGGAAAGCATTGTGCAAATCAATGCCACTGTTAAGTAATCACAGTGACAATCAGGAACTACTGTGATGTAGGATTTCTGTACTGCATTATCAAATGTGCTTTCAAAATAATAGCAGATATAATCGAGATCAGACTAGCCTCCTTTTAGGGTTGTTGACTTTAAGTCAGTGAAGCAAGTTAATACCACATAAGCTCCAAATTTCAGTTTCTTTTGTGCACATATCAGTTAAATGTACTGAAATAATTCTATATAATATGCTGATTAATTCTCATTTTATGTAGCCACATATACAGGACATCTTTTAAAAAGCTTGAGTTATTAAAGATGTTGGAGGCACAAATGACATCTTTTGTAACTATGTTTTGCTGAGCAATCTGAACTTTTCTGATTAAGGAAGGAAAGCCTTAACTAAACGTCCAATACATTTAGGGTCCAATTTGCAGCAGCAGCTCTGAAAAATCAGGTGTTTTTTTTTCAAAAACACTCAACATTGGCCCAGCTTTGCCCCAGTGACATCAATAGGAACTTTACCATTCACTTCACTGGGAGAAGAGTTAGGTTAATGGTGAGCGTTTTGGAAAATCCCACCACAAGTCCTCAGCTCTGTACCAAGTAATGCTGGCTCTTACTGTAGATTATGTTTGCTGCTTTGATTTTAAAAGTTTGTATTTGATCTTCAGGCTATCCTTTAAACATTCAAATTGGACGTATTTATTGTAGTTGAATAAATACTCTAATTGTAGTGTAGGATTGAACAAACCTAGTAAAAGATTAAAATCTAGTAAAAGAAAAAAGTGTAAAAGAATAAGAAATTAGTATAATATTCTATTTTAATCATTTTGTTACATAGCACCCATTGTTCTGGTATTTGAGCAGTTTAAAATAAGTTTAATTTTAAAAGGGATTACACTATTACAATTAAGTATTAGTTAAGGAGCCCTTAGATTTTCCATGACATGTATTTACAATTCTTATTATGAAAAAAAAGACATTTGCCAATTATAATACTTCCCTTTAGTTGGAATAGGAAGTAAATGCAGCATCCAAATTTCTGTGCAATTATTGTAACAGTTGGTAAGCACTAATTTCTAATGGTGACAACTTTAAATATTCTGTTTTCTGGCAACTAGTGCTAAGACATTAGAGAAAACTGACAGCAGACAATGGCAGTTTTGTGCATTTTGTCAATTCTTTAAATTGAGACCCTTGTAGTCTATGAGATCAAAGTCTTCTAGCTGCATCAAAAAGGATTCTTTACTGAGCCAAACAACAGAGCTGTTAGCTGTACTAAACTTCTCTCTGCTTAGTTAGTTGCTTGCTGCATAGCTTGTATAGTATTATAAGCATTACCCAGATGCACTTCTAACTGCTTTCATATATTAGATTTCCTGGTATAAAGAATTATTGAGACAGAGGTAAATACGATAGCAACAAGAACAAGACCTTGACTTTTGAGGAAAGTATACTATGTTAAGTCAGAAAGAGTGTGGAGTTGTTCAAAGATGTCTCATGGATCTATGTATATTTTAAATAGCTCGTGTATGGATTTACTTGCAGTTGGAAAAATAGTATCAGAATATGCAAAAAAATATTTAATTCTGTGCCATGCATAAAACAGATTATTTGGTACAGATTCTAAATGACAAGAGCCTAAACTGGAATCCTGTGATTCCCCCCCCTCCCCCCCCCCACCCGCCATGAAACAATAGGTCAGGCTCATGACACTATTTAAAATTCCTCTGCTTTTGATGAAAACCTTCTTTGAATAAAATTTTAAAGCTCTAGCACAGGGCACTAAAAGGTTGAAATTTGTTAATAGTGTATAATTAACTGCTCCAAAAATGCTCTCAAGATCAAGAGGAATAGCTATGAATAGTTCAGCTTGAACAAAAGGCAGAGAAGACTTTATGTTATGACTTGCCAGCATAGCTTCAATAGAATACAGGAGTTCATTATGCTGTCATATTCACGGATTTGAGCATGGATGGCACATTCCATTGTTTTAGTTGAATTTAGGACAACAAACTGGGTAAGATTTTCAGATTTTCTAAACATTTATATGGGGGGAATGCCAGTTTAGCTATTTCTCCAATATTTTGGAACACTAATTTTAATATTATTTTTTAGAAATAATTACATTAATTTTGATACAATATACTCTGTGTAGAGGGGTGGCTGCCCCACTGTGGTAGGCAGGGATTAAAAGCAGTCAAACTAGGCAGATTGGGGAAGCAGCCACAGCTGGGGCCATGCCAATCATGGCCCTGCTGGCCCTGACAGAGGTACAGTACTGAGGCTGCAGAGAATAGACAAAGGCAGCAAGTCCTAACCTCCTTGCCAATGATGAATGGCCATGACAGACTGCAGCTCTCCCCAGTGAGTGCAGGCTAGATGATGACTGGCAGTAGCCACTGAGCGAAGATAGAGGGGATAGAGGGTTGTGGGTTCCCCTCGGAGGGGAGACCCAGAGCGTGGACCCTGAGGTAAAGGGCACTGGGGTAACGGGCACTATGTCTGGACTCTGTGCCCCTGGACCCAGAGGTAAAGGGTACTGGGTCTGGGAGAGGCATAGGGCCAGCAGCGGCAGACAAGACAGCGGCCTGCAGAGGACGCTCTATATGCTGGAAAAGAGCTAATTCCCAGATGACCAGTAGGAGGTGCCATGCTGGTGAGTCATCGCTTCACTACATTCTGATCAAACTTTGAAGTTTTGCATCAAGATAGTGGAGTCTGATGGATTTATCACGTTCCCTTTCGTCAAATTAATTCATATATTCACAAAGAAGAAATCTTCCAAAAGATTAATTAATTAGATTTCTGCATGGAATAATGAAACTAATGCAGCTGGAACAGAAGGAGAAATATCTATTTAGCCTTTAGGAAAAATATTGATGTACAGACATATATTTAAGACGCGCACAATTTGGATTTGTTCTTCTTCCCCATACTATTCAGATTTCTACTTAAATTTCAAGTCAGGCTTTTGAGAATTCATCTCTCCTGTAACTGGCAAAATTATGCCATATAAATCTTAATATAATTCAAAGATAACAGAGGGCCACCACTAACTTCTTGTTCAACTTTGCCCACCTGATATGCCAGAGATGCTGTTGTTTCTTTGGAGGGTCCAGCAATTCAGAGCAGAATAGTAGCAAAATATAATTCCTTCAAAAGAAACCATACTGGATACAAACTCTGTCTATTGTGTAAATGCAACCCATTGAAAGCATCATTTACCTACAAAGTGCTCCTTTACAAGGGTGCAAGGAGTCTGAGATTCAATTATAGAAAACCTTATCATAGGTCATCAGAAGGTTCACTCATTCAGTACATTGTTTTGATCATATGGTGTACAGTAGACTCTCGATTATCTGGGATGATTGGGAAAACCTTAATCCCGGTTAATAAAATCCAGGATAAACAAGCATCTACTGGGTGGCGGGGGGGGGGGAGGGGAGTTCCGGCTGCCCTGCGGGGGTGGAGGGGTCCCACCACCTGCCCTAGTCAGTTCCCGCTGCTAGCCTGGGTGTGGGAAGCCCAGGCTGGCAGCGGGAGCTAAGGCCCTAGCTAGCAGGAGCCTGGGGGGAAACTCTAAAGCGGCAGCTGGGGTCCCAGCTCCCACTGACAGCCTGGGTTTCCTACACCCAGGCTAGCAGCGAGTTGAGACCCTGGCTGGCAAGGATCCACTGGGGAAATCCCAAAGCAGCGGCAGGCTGAGCGCTCAGTCCGCCGTCCCTTTGGGACTTCCCCTGCAGGCTCCTGCCAGCCAGGGTCCTGCTGCCTGCCCCAGTCAGCTCCCGCTGCTAGCCTGGCTGTAGGAAGCCCAGGCTGGCAGCGGGAACTGAGACCCCTGCTGACAGGAGCCTGCGGGGGAAAGTCTAAAGTGGCAGAGAGCTGAGAAGCGGCAGCAGGCCGAGCACTCAGCCCACTGCCGATTTAGAGTTTCCCCGCAGGCTCCTGCTAGCTGGGGTCTCAGTTCCCACTGCCAGCCTGGGCTTCCTGCACCCAGGCTGGCATCGAGTTGAGACCCCAGCTGGCAAGCATCCACAGGGGGAAACCCCAAAGCGGCAGCAGGTTGAGAGCTGAGCCCGCCACCACCTTGGGGTTTCCCCCGCTGGCCCCTTGCCAGCTGGGGTCCTGCCTCCTGCCCCAGTCTGCTCCCGCTGTCAGCCTGGGTTCCCTACACCCAGGCTGGTAGCGGGAGCTGACTGGGGCAGGTGGCAGGACCCCGGGTGACAGGAGCCTGGGGAGAGAGCCCAAAGCGGCGGCGGGTTGAGCACTCAGCCTGCTGCCACTTTGGGCTTTCCCCCCAGGCTCCTGCCAGCCGGGGTCTCAGCCCGCTGACAGCCTGGGTTTCCTCGGCTCGTAAGGGGCCAGTGGGAGAAGCCCCAAAGCAGCGGCAGGCTAAGGACTCAGCCCGCTGCCACTTTGGGGCTTCCCCTCCTGACCCGTTTACACACCCGTTTAATCCGCAGCCCGGTTAACCCACGCCCAGATAATTGGGAGTCTACTGTATTCTTCTGAATTTGAGTTGACCAAAAAAAAAACCTCTCTCTGAGTCCAAAAGCACATTTAAGCTAGAGTCCTAAGTAAAGACAGCAGACATGAGTACTATGCTATCATTTTTACATAGCCACTTTTCAGAGGCACACATGCAGTTTATGTGCCTGTTACACAAGTTGTAGCTGTTTAGTTACTTCCTTGTTTATTAGTCAAGAATCAGATAGGTAGCCATGTTCGCCTGGATTTGCAGAAGCGACAAAGAGTTCTGTGGCACCTTAAAGACTAACAAAAGTATTGAAGCATACCAACGAAGTGGGTACTAGCCCACGAAAGCTTATGCTTTAATACTTTTGATAGTCTTTAAGGTGCCACAGGACTCTGTCGCTTGTTTATTAGTATAAGTGAAGTGTTCTTCTCTGAGCCCTATTTGCTCCATCTCCTTTTTCTTTCACACATTCTCAGATCTCTCTTTGAATGGTTTAGTTCTGTAGTTCACACTAGGTATAAACCCAATAATAAATTTCCTTCAGTCAGCAAAGTCTTTTTACCACTATTTTGCCTACATTAGGAAGAGGTTGTCTATGGTGGTGAAGAAAACATACATACCGGTACATGGGGCCCAGACAAAACAGAGCCCTTAAAATGCAAACACTAGTCAAAGGAAAGGCTGAGAAATATTCCCTATAATATTTCCCTAGTGAAAGGAAAGTCTGAGAAATATTCCAGAGAGGAAACAGCAACAAAAAGGATTATGTTTGAGATAAAAATACAGAAAATGTTGTTTCATTCTCTTCAAAAGTATTCAGTCATTTAGCATGGTGTTCTGAAACCAGTGTTACATCCACCTTGTAAATGGATTTAATGAAACCTATAGAACATCCTGCTATAGGAACAAATGTAGATCTGACAAGAATCAACTGAAAGAAAAGTGGAGCATGAAGGGTGTGGGAAAAAGTGGTCGAAAACAACATAAAATCTATCAAACTATCAGTAGGGAGATTGTCAGAATCCAGAAAAATGAAAAGCAAAATGTTACAATGCTTAAGACTACCATACAGATTTATGATCCTTCAACAGTATTTTAAGGCTTAAGTATAATCTGAGCAAGTAAATCATCTTATGTTCCACACTACCGTCTATATGTGGCCCTATGACAGTATGACCTAGGGCCAGAATTTATAGCCTTTTTCATTCTGTGACTCCATATTTGGTTCTCTTCAGATATGCCTTTGCACCTTTTGTTCCAACTCCCATTGAGTTCCATAGAATTTACCAGGAGTTTACAACAGGAATTATCCAGTCATCCACAAGCACTTCTGGTATGTGGGTATCACTGTGTGCAAACAGTGTCAGATTTAGGCATATACTCTCTCTAGACTTGTGCAGCCTGGGGGCCTTGACTCCTGAAGTCATGTGCTTACATCAGAATCAAATCTTTAATTCAAAAATAATAATAAAGACTTTCTAGTCCTCATGGTTGAAAGGAGTTTGAAAACATATTCCAGTATAAACAGTGTATAACCCAAGTCTGCTGATAGCTTAGAGGTATGAACTGTCCCATGTATCTTAAGGGGATGTTAACTCAAGTTCACTGCTTTTTAGGCCCCATCAGTACCACTCCAAAATAGCAATGTGTGTATGGTGCAGCAGGCTTGCCTACCAATGGAGTTACAAACCCAGCAGCTGGAGTTAACATCTGAGTTCTCCTTCCTCTTCTCTTGCCTAACTGGAGGAATAGGGAAGCTGTGAAGACACTCTAAGGCCTAGGCTACACTAGGGAGGAGGGTTCAAACTAAGATACGCAATTTCAGCCACGCTATTCATGTAGCTGAAGTTGAAGTATCTTAATTCGATTTACCTGGCCATCCTCACAGCAGCGAGTCGACCATGGCGGCTCCCCCATCGACTCCGCTTACTCCTCCTGCCGAGGTGGAGTACAGGCGTTGATTCAGGGATTGATTTATTGCATCTAGATGGGACGTGATAAATCAATTCCTGATACATCGAACACTACCTGCCGATCTGGCTTAGTAAAACCACAGCTCAGAGTAGAACCATGGGCTGGAGCCATGGGGCCCTCTTGAGTGCACTGTGCCTATTTTCCCAGATTGTGTCACTTTGAGATAGCAAATGGTTGGGCAAATCTGGTTCAGCCTTCAACAAAAGAAAGAGAACTAGGCAGATTGCCCCAGACAACAGCTGGTGACTTCCTCATGGGTCTTAATCCACAGGTGGGCCTCTCTGTGGCTAAGAAGAAGAATGTATTTTATGGAGGGGCAGACCACTTTCACAGTTCATACTGTAAATTAAGAAACAAGTTTCAAGCAAAGAGGAGCCACACAAAACTGTAAGCATATAACTGCATTATAAATCATCACAATTCATAAATTTTTACTAATTTATTACACTTAACTCAGTTGGAAAAAAAAACAATTGTAACCTCAATTATTTCACTGTATAACTATAGTAACTCCATTTACTTCAGTACAATTATTTTATCTGTAAACCAGTATAAAATCATAATGTTGTCCAATTGTTACAATTGTCTTTATCAGTACCTAATTGCTTCTGGAATATATATGGTTAGTATTTCACCATAATTACTAACTGGATTGCAATTAACACTTGTTCACTTTTTAAAACTATCTAATTGTAGAGTACTGTTTCATTCCCAAAATTACACCAATGTTATTTGCAGATCAGGCTGTGATTTACTGCTTAGAGCTAATGCAATTGTGCCGCTGGCCTTCGTATAAAACTAATAATAAATCTCTTGTCAATCAGGTTGTATTGTTGATCTTTGAACACTAGAATGGAAACACAGGCTGAAATTGCTGCAAGACCTGGATAAAAGTACAGCAGATAAACTAGGCCATCTCATTTTCTGCCTTCAAATTCAAAGCAATATTAAGCAATCTAGTAACGGAGCAAATATAGAAAACATTTTTATTACATATTCCAATTTTACCAGTCACATTGTTGGTCTTAGGAATATGAACCTGCTATATTGTTGATAGTAACAATGAAGCATGATTGGAAGGCAAAACTCATGACGAATGAGGGTTAGTTTTTTTTTCCAGATTGAATTTTAAGCAGGTCACTTCAAAAGCAACCAAACAATTATAATGTATAGGCTCGTTTTCTATATCTAATTAGCTTAAGTTATCACTTTTCCATATACAAATCTTATATCACTCATTCATCTAAATTATAGACTAACAATAGTATATTTAGATTCTGGCAGTAAATAGTTATTTGCTACGTTATATATTTTGAACTTCTCTACAAGCTAACTAAAATAGAGAATCATGTAATTATTTAATTTGGAAATATAGTTTTCCTCACATGCTGGGCAGATGGTCAAAAATAATCCCAGGATTGCAGGGCCATATTGGGTAAGATGGTGGTATTGTCAACAGTGACACAGAAGGGAGGAAAGCACAGAAAGTTTGGAAGGGAAAATAAGAAGTTCTGTTTTGGCCACACTCCATTTAAATTGACAGCAAGACACTCAAGAGACAAGCTGAGCTATAGAACTGGAAGGAAAGACACAGTTAAGCATTGTAAAAGTAGATCTGAGAGTCATCACCATCTGTAGTTAGGACAGCTCAAGCTATTAAAATTGATGAGATTACCAGATACAGGGTATAAAGTGGGAAGAGCAGAGGGCCATAGACAGAGCCCCTGAGAATCCCCACAGCATATGGTAGAGAAGGAAGACAACGAAAGAATGGTGAGAGAAGTAGGAGGACAACGTGGAGGGAACAGTATCATGAAATCTCAGTCAGAGGATGATAGGTCAAGAAGATGATCAATAGTGTCAAAAGCAGAAGGCAGGTTGATGAAGAAGATGATGATGATGATTAATAAATTTGGCCAGCAAGAGCTCAGTTAGAGGGGCAGTAAGAGCTGGAAGAGCTTTTATTGAGGATAAAAGCAATCAGGATACTTTTATATTTCAAGAAGCAGCTGCCAGAGAAAAATGAGGCAAGGAAAAAGGTGACCACGTGGGTGCAATCATCCCCATTCAGTGTGGCATTCTGCTCCTCTCTAGTGGTAACTGGGTGACAGAGAGATTGATACGTCTGCCATAGACAAACTCATCAACCTCTATGTGTGGTCCAATCACTGTAGAGAGGGATAGAGTGCCACACTGCGTGATGTGGTTATATACTTTCCCTGGCCAGGGAAGATAATCCTGCATATCAGAGGTCCATCTTGCTCAAATCCTTGTGATGTCAGAATGGATTGGATCACTTGAGCAGGTGGGACTTTGGAGGTGGAAAGAAGGTAGGTGACCTCACGACTGACAATGAGGGGAAAAGAGGGGAGGAGATGGTTGTGGAGCATAGGAGGGAAGAAATAATGGGTGAAAATAAGCAGAAGAAGAGAGATTCTGATTGACTTAGTTGATTTTCTCTTGGAAGAAGTCTTCAGTATCGCGTGCAAAAGAAAGAAGGAGAGAGGGTTTAAGGAGGGACTCAAAGGTTTTAGATAAGTACCATGGACCGTGGAGTATAATTAAATGGAGAAAAAGTATTGTTCTTTGGCTAAGGAGATGGCAGACTTTTTAAATAGTGGGCATTACTCCACTTTGGGATTGTACAGATCTATCTTGTTCCAAAACGGCATATTCAGTAATATCTTGACCCAATGCAAGGAATATGAGGGATGACTGATCGTATCACATTGAATCAGTAAAAGACAAGATCACATTCATGCATCAGTTACAGTATTTATTTGTATCTCCTGCATTCAGAATAATTATACTTATTATGCTCTTTAGTTTCAAGAAAATTCACATCTTTTCTCCAAGGGAGAATGACTTTCCAAATTGATAATAACTGATTTCTGAACCAAACACAATATGCTGTCCAGAATTTAAAGGAATACACTTATTTCGCACTTGGATAATCACCAAACTCATTTTAAAAAGCAGTGTAATGGATCGAATATTATTTGTGGAAAAGTATTGACAGAATTATAGCCTGCAAATTTATGTATTACAGTTACTTAAGTTCGCGCACATTCCACCAAATTCAATATATTTATATAGATACTCCACATTCATATACCTGCAACTCACAAAACTATGAATTTCCAAACTTTAAGACAATTGTTGTTGACAACTCTTACCATCTGAGAAGATGATAGATTGTCTCTCTCTTAGCTAAGACACAGCATGGACAAAAGCATTCATTCCTTATCAGAGTGTGTAAACCAAGACAGTGAAGTGCCAGAATATCTTTCCCCAGCCAAAACTGAAAAACAAAACTGTAAGACAAAAAATATACCTCCCCAAACAGCAATTATCTCAGCCTAAATGAAAATCTTTAGAGCAACAAAAGCTCTGGGAAACAGCTAGAATCTTATGGAAAATGTTACTCCTGTCAAATGTACATTTTTACAGAACATGATGTACGTTTTAGTTCAGTCCTTTGATATGATAACCGTAGGGCTATACACAGCCCTACTATCAATCTCCATGTGCACATCTTCCATTCACATGAAAGGGAACTCTCAGTGTGGATCGCAGATGGCGTACGGCCCTTAGCTTGGATTTACAATTTGAAACTCAGCACTCTGACTGTCTGCTTTATTTCCCAAAGAAACTTAGAAAGCAATGTACTGAGAAATGAATGAGAGAAAATAGCTCATAGTTTGTACTTCTCAGCAATTTCAGGAAAGAATTACAAAAAAAACCAACTTCTGTGGTTATTTAAATTGGGGGAGCACTTTTCTTTAAATTACCCTAATTATTTCCCATGCAACTTATTGAACAGGCAACTCAAATAGATGGATGGATATTCAAGAAAAGACGCATAGTGATCAATTGAAATGACAACCACATTTAACATTATCAAGAATTACCTGAAAAACCATTTACCACAGTCATCTTTTGCATCTGGCTGTCTAATGGTGCTTTTAATGAAAGAGACAACCATAACTTAACTAATTACTTAGAGATATTGAAATCCGTCATGTCACTGACTCCTTCGTGCACGCTTTCTTGGACCTTCAGTTTTGTTTCATCTAAAGAGGAAAAAATTAAAATCGGGCGGCTTTCAATGTTATGAAGAATGAGGTCATATTGTGACAAATTACACTGCTCACATATGAAAGCAATTCTAATTAAAAATCCATCTCATTTGGGAGAGCAACTTTATAGCATATCATAAATTTGAAATTTCAGCGAGCACTGTTTTGGTTAGTTGAGCTATGAAGAGTTAATCAATGCATTAAATGGTTCTAATTGTAAAATGGATGCTGCTTTTTCTATATGATCATTCATGTAATTAGAACAGAAGCATTGAGAAGCGGAGCCTGTGCATCTTGAGGCTGATGAATCCCTACTTCAGGAATTCCTTCATGTCTTTGTGAGAATGCTGTTTGGCTCCCTCCTCTCTTCCAGTGCAAAGACCAAGAAGTCTCCCAACTCGTCCAAATTACAAACACATTTTTTGCCAAATTTCCCTGAATCTTCTTGGATTTTGCATCCAAGAATGTGCTATGTGCTTCTGAAAAAGCTATTTAATCTAGTTTTTTTCAGGAGCTTCAGAAGCACATGAACACCTGAAAAGCTCCAAAATCCAAATTATGTACAGAAGAGCTACAATGAAAACCTGGAGGTAAATGGGGTAAATAGATTCCACCACATTCACCTCCAAGACTAGGGGGATGCCATCTATCTTTTTTTTTCGGGGGGAGGGTGTTTTTAGGAGGTAGCTGTTATAGGAAATCTTTCAGGGAACTATGTACACACTGCCCGCTCTCCAGTTTTATGGTCTCAGGATTATCCTGGATGTCCAGTTATTTTGTACATCAAAAGGTGGCAACCCTATCCAACTACAAAGGGTTAGATACACTTTTCACTTCAAAGAGTGTGTAAAGTGGATATAAAGCACCCACCAAAAAGAGCAGTGAAAGCAAAAGTTTCACTTCTTTTTGAGAACAAAAGTCCCAATTCTGATTTAATTCATAGTGATGCAAATCCACTGACTTCAGCTGAGTTATTCCTGATTTATGCGGGTATAAATTGAGAACAGATCCATGCCCTGGGTCTACCATTAGAAGTAAATGAAGAGGGATTTTGAGTCAGGACATATGGAATCTTGTGAGCCTAATTGCCAACCAAAACTTTTCTCAGTCCACTATTCTGCATTTCTTGTTTATATCTTCCTAACTGAGGAATCTATAGTGCTCTCATAGGGTCAGGCTGCATTCATTACACTGTGTCGCATTCTGGCTAAACTACAGAGCTGCACCATCTAAGTGGGAAACTGTGAGAATGGCACCCCTCTACTAGCTCCCCAGTGCACTCACTGTAGCATTCCATTAGACAATACAGCCCGTTCACCCACCATGTCTGGCAGGATCTATGGGTTAGCCCAAAAAGGGGGAGGGGAGGGCAAATAAAATGACCACTTGTGCCCCTACCCACTCTCTTTGGAGGTGTTGTACACTCACCAAGGTTACTTCTAAAGGCCAGATCTTAGGCCTCGATCCCATATAGACTCATGTATGTGTTTAATTATGTACAAGTAGCATCAGGAAACATTATATGTGTTGATGAGTATCTCAGAGATAGTTTTATTAGAAAAAATAATACTAGAAATGCATATAGGCATAAAATAAAAGTTGTCCTTATGTCATGGGATAAGAAGATTTAAGAGTATGTTTCATAAAATTGGGTGATTTTTCTTTCAAACTGCCCCAATACAAGCAAAAATACTATTGATTTAATAAAGAAAAGGCAGAATGGTTTCTATCAAACTGGTTTGTAGTATTTGCTCAAATCAGTTTGAATTGCTTTGAGTCCAAAGTTTTATTTCACAACCAGTTCTAGGTGCAAAGAAAATAAATTGGCTGCAAAAAAGGAACAAAAACAAAATCCACCCTCTGTTGAAATTTTATTACGTAAAGGACATTACAAAAGCAACAGACCACAATTCATAACTTACATTAATGTAAAGGGTATATCTATATCTATCTATCTATCTATCTATATATATATATATATCTGTCTCTGTTGTAGTAGTTAGAATACTAAAAAAGACATGAAAAAAAAAGATTTTTCAACTTCCTTGAAATCTTTAATCCCTGAAAAATAAACTCAAAATATCCTCCTTTAGAATCCTCCCTCCAGTATATGCTGAGTACCTTCAGCTCACATTGACTTCAGCAAGAGCTGAAGGTACTCACTGTCTTGCAGGCACTCAGCTTTTTGCAGTCTAGACCTCATTCTTTAGGATGAGCAACTATTTTTACCCTACATTTTTACTCAGATCAAGAGATGTATTCATGTTTTCATTAGTTGTAAATAGAGCAACAAGATTTAAAAAAAGCAATATGAATATTTTCTAAGGAAGCTTCCCTTTTTCTAAAGCACCTGGTCTAAGTAGAGTAGAGGTAAAAAAAAATTGACCAAAACATTTTCATTTTTTTCCCTATTCAAAATGACTTTTCATTTTAAAATGACCTTTATTTTACATTTAAAAAATTACAAAAGGAACATTGCTCAAAATCTAATCAAAATGTTTTCTTTGACTCAAAATGAATTTTGATTTGCCCAAAACGGTACAATATTTAGTTTTATGATTGAACCCAAACTATTTTTCCATTAATTTTGTGCAATTGTCAGTGAACTAAAAAGTCCATGATACATTCAACTTTAGTTGTAAAGCTTAGAGATAAAGAGAAACATCAATGCACTGGAAAAATTAGTCCTACCCATGAAGAGCTATTGTGGAGTGGAACTATACTCTGTTGACCTGCTTCTTAAGGTGAAGGGAGCATGGAAATCTGATCAGCATGTTTATAGACATCTCTTCCCACATCTTGGCAGGGGATAAGGTTGACAGGGAGGGAAGAGTAGAATTCATTTTTCTTATCAGAACTCTCAACATGAAGCAGTGCTACTAAGAAATGCTCATTCTTATTCAGTACTTTTCTTCTAGCAAGAGAAGATAAATTGAGTCAGGACATAAAAAGTGATGGCAAGTTAACTGATGAATCCACATCCTCAAATAAAATTGCTTTCTGGTATTTAGGGGGTAAATGGATTGTTGAGCTTCTGGGAAGGACTAGTTGAAGAAGTAAGAATGCATGTAGGTGTCCATAAATGTCTGGACTAGTGCAGGGATGCTCAAATAAATACTAAACTTTTGTCTATTGGTTAATTGAAAATTCCCACACTTAATTCAAAAGAAATAATTATAAATACTTCTAATTAAAGGTAAGAACAATAAAACAGATTGGCAAGTGGAACAGTATAAAATAAATACTGTGAACAATCAGGTTGATTAAATATCTAGAACACTTGAGCACAAAATACATAGAATGAAATTAAGTTATAATGAAGGAGTCCACACAGAGATTAACACTGTGCAGTGCCTACCACAATGGGATGAAGACACTTAAAAAAGAGACCATACTAAAGAGCTTAAGATCAATCTGCAAAGAGCTTTGTGTAGATGGACTCCACTGCAGTCACCTGTGGAGAGCTTGCTACACAATCAGCTTAAATAACCAGGAAAGACAAACTTTGGAAGAATTATGTCACAATTATAGCTGTTACATTCCATGAAGTGCAAGATATAGGAGATACATGCTGAACAATGAGAAATGAGTTGTACTCTTCTCCTGCAACTTTAAGAATATATAAATCTTTGAATATGTATTCCCTTCACTGATGAAGCTCATAATGAATTTGTGAATTGATGACTCCAACAGTTGTGAATCTGAATACTTCACCACTGAAAAGTGTATAGGAAAGATGTAAGTAGTCAGTGAGATGACACCAAAGAGTATAACTTAATAGAAGCTCAATACAAAGCACTAGGGGATACAAAACTCAATCAGCTGCCCTTCAAGACATTAACTTGCAACACTGGACATAACAGAGGTTGTACTATACAAAATAGTATTCAAGGAAAGTGAGAATTATTGGAAATGTGGGGAAATGAAGTTATTATAGACCTGATCTAAGAGTGCCCATATATTTAAGAATAATTCATAACTGTAACCACACAGAATAGCAGTAGATGCTGTACTTTTTAAATAACATTTTGATATTGAAGAAGGTTGCATCAGCAATATAAATGCTGTATACCAGCAGTGTCATCAGTAACACGAAGATGATGAGGCATCAGTAGTAGAGTTGACTGAAGTATGACTAGACAGTGACTCATATGAAAGCTATGTCCACATGGAATAATTTAGAAAGTAAAGAGAACACATGAAAACCATTGATTTATCACAATAGGAAATAGAACTATATGCCATGTATTATACATGCTAGGGGGGCATGCAATGTCCATGCTCTAAACACCACCCTAAATGTAGATGGATAGTACTTTTAGTGAGTTAGAGGGAGTACAGATAGAGTGATGTAGTCTACATGAGCTCCCAGTCACACCCATATCTGCAGTGTAGCTGTACTCTCCAACAGAGTGAGGAAGGTTTCCCCAGCAGTTCCTTTTCCCAGCTGATAGAAACCAGAAGAATTATGGATGAGCAGGCAAATAAGGCGTCCTCCTTTTCCCAATTCCCAGAGCTCTATCTGCTGCCCACTTCTTAATGTCCTTCTCTGTGGGAATGATGAGCACACTCTGGAGAAGAGGTAGTTATCAACACTGACTACCTCACACTTTTAAGCCCCATGGCCCTGAGCAATAGCAATATCCCAAGTAATACGGAGAGGATGCCATAGCACCGGGACAAAGAGGGACAGATTGTGGGCAAAGACAGACAACGGGATAAAAATTCCAATATATGTTATGCAATGATATAAAAGGTTATACGGTTCTCCTCTCTCACGTTTCTCAATAGAGAGACTGTCTCCTGTCATCTCAGTAAACATTTCAGTGGACTTGCACCTGCTTATGTTGAATTTATTCCACACTTTCAATGTATTTTTAAAGTCCATTTAGTGTTAGTGAGAGATGATGTCCTGACAGCAACCCTAGAGACAGAAATTATCTCTTCATCCCCACAACAACTGCGCTATGGGCAGAAACACTGAAAATTTCCCTGCCAAAGTGTCACTCAATTCTGATCTGTGAGAACCATCTCTGACAGGGAGAAGATAATGTAGCTTCCATTCCCATTTAATGCTTGGGCTATCTGAAGAGACTGCCAAAAATAAATCGAGTTAATCAGTTCAAATTGTAATTGTGTTTTAGTTTGCTTGGGGGTGTTGTTGGGGTTTTTTGGGGGGGGGGGCAATGGGGAGGTGTGGGATGAGAGGTACGTGGACATTTAGTCTGAGAGAAGCTTTACTGAGACCAGTAACTTATTTCTTATGGTTCACCAAATGGCTGTCGCAGATAGCACTGACTTTCAGTCACTATCCATCTGATTTAGATTTAAGCACGCTGAAAGACTCCATATTAATCCTCTGAGGCAGCCAATCCTTCATAGTGGGGAGGATGAATTGCCCTCTTTGTGGGAGACAGGTAATGTCCAAAAAAGGTACACTATAGGCCACATTTTCATGCATCTTTTATATAAACATATTTTACTATTTTTCCTATGGTCAATGAAAAACAAGCAAGAAAAGCTAAACATATACCTCATGTCCTTGAAGGAATTTATTCAAAAGTGTTTTCCTTTAAAATAAATATAATGATAGTTGATGCTATTTTGATTTGTTTTGAACACTACAAAACTAGTTATTAATGTAAATCTTTAGCTGTAGAAATTAATCTTGACTGATGAAATTTCAAGCCATTAGTTTTATGCATCCTTAAACTTCCTTGGTCTAATTACACTATGCACCAGCTTCTAAAGGAATAATATTCCCTTTCTTATTCCATTAATACACTCATTACTTCCATTTCAGATCACAGCTATGGTTGAACATATAAAATTTGTCTTGAACATTATATATGCTCATGCTAGCAGTTGTCATTAGTGCACTTATTTACAATAATGTCTCGATGTTACATTTGTTAAATGATAAATGACCACTTTAGATACTATGAAGTTAAGCAATGTGTTTTTGAATTAATGTCTGACTTAAAATATACTTTAAACCTCATAAACCAAATGAGAAACAGCTCTGAAATGCCAAGAAAATAAATTTAAGACCCAAGGCCCAATTTTCACTAAAGATTTTCTTTATTCTTCTCTATAAATTAGTCTACATTATGAAACAAAAGCAGCAAATTACCTAGATGATATTTTTAACCATTTTCTATACAGAGTTGCATTTTTCCAGTTATAGCAACATTGCATTCAGATAGTTCATTCATTTTTTTGCTCATTATAGGCTTGATCTTGCTCAGCACACTGCCCCATCCACCAAAGCACTTAAGCACAAGTAGCTCCACTGATTACTCACTCATACAAACTACATACCGTTACCGTTAAGATGATAAGACCGTGCATGTACTTTAAGTTAGTGTGTGCTTGGTTGCTTGGATAGATTACGAGCAGAGTGCTGAGCAATTTGGAGGACTGAGCCCCACTTGTAAAATCAATATATGTGTCAGTTTTAAATTTTACACTCTAAAAATGTAGGAAAACCAATTTGTAGCCTAGCCTACACAGGAAATACACCAAAATGACATATTTTTAGGTCGGTGGTCTGATGTCTAGGAATGATGGGCAGGAGACCAGGGTTTTGCTTCCAGCTCTGCAGCAGACTTCCCGGTTAAGTAACTTAACTACTCCATGCCTCAGTTTCCCCTCTGTAAAATGGCAGTAACAACACTTCCTCTTCTCCCAGAAGGTGGTGTGATATGTTTAAATTCCTGAGATTCTCAAAAGAGTCTAAGGGAGTTTGGCACTCAGCTCCCATGGAAATTTGAAGGGTGCTGGGCACCTAATTTCCTTAGGCTCCTTTGAACACCCCAGCTTGAATATTTGACAAGCACCTTGCATATCTGGAGCTCATTTCATTTGATGACCTAAAAGCAATATTGGTATTCAGTCATCTGGGTGTTCTTCCTCTTCCCCAACCATGCTCTGCCATTTACATGAGGATCAATGAATACATCTGTACTGGATTGGACTTTAGTTTGAAAAAAACAGGATGTTAAGTATTTTTCTTTACTAAATATTCCACTTACCCAGCATGTGCATTCCTTCACTGTGGTTTCTATAATTCATTTTCCTCTTACTACTGAGTTTTTAAACATGGTCTTTAAATATTAAGCAGTCCTATCCACACAATATCTCTGATTCTACCATCCATAGTTTTTTCTTCTCAGCTCTCCATTAATGACATCTCACTGTTAACTTGACTTGGTAATAGCAATTGAAGCAGGAAAACTAATTTCTTTGGTCCATATTCAAACACCATTATTCCCTGTTGAGTTATGCTGAACTCTGAAAATAGACTTGTTGAACTCAATGGGACAACTTACCGTAATCTATTAATGGGACAATATGAACAAGAGAGTAGTACCAGTCTTTAATAAGGAGACAGATTATTCCTGGAAGAAAATCAGATAGTGTTCACATCGCTGTAAATGTAAACTATAAGGAACTTCAGATATACATGTCAAAAGACTTTCACAAGCAAATAGGCTGTATGTTACAACTAATTGTAATATGTAATAAAGGGGGTTTCAAATCACTGAACGCTATCTGAAATAATGCATATTATACATTTAGGTAAATTGAACCTATATTGTGTGTTGTTAAGGACAGTAATTTGTGTCTATATGTACTGTACGGCACTGATGATTAACCCAGGTAAATTGTACTTCATTGTTCAATCAAGTGTGTTGACGATAATACAGCAGACTCTACATCATTCATTTTTGACTGCAATCTGTGATCAGGTAGGCTGTACATCCCTGCGCAAATGTCATCGGGTAGATTGTATATCTCTGCCATTCTTATTTACTCTGATACACTGTACATGACCACTGACTGAATAAGTATTGTAGGTTATATGTCAGGGCTGATTGTGCTCTGTAATCAGGCAGCTTTTACATCACTGCCAACTACAATAAGACTGAAAGATCATCATTTAACTTTCCCTACAGTAAATTGTTGGCCAGCAGAATCCATTGCTCATACACTGTGTGCTTCACTTGTCTCCTAGGTTACTGTTGGGCTTTGCAGTTTGTATTGAGACCTTTCCCAGGCACATTTTTCATAGATTTCAAGGAGTTGGATTCATGCTTTTTCGAATACATTGCAAATGAAGCATCATAAATTAACGTTTAGCACTCACATATCAAGAGTATGGCAGATTAAAACAGAAATTAGGAGGCTTTCGAGAGCCAGCACATGCTTCTGTTTGACCATGGCTCAAACTGAATCAAATAGTCTGTCTAAAAACAGTCAAAATTACATGAAAGAGACCAAACCCTCCTCTAGTACATTTATATTCCAACACATTTTATTAATAGAGGTTTATTCCTACCAAAAAAACTTTTACATAAGATTTGTTATGAAAAGTTCTAAGAAACTGGCTGGTTTCTATAATAACTATTAGTTAAGGTCAAACCCTAATGTCCTTACATCAGCAAAAATCTCATTGTAGTTGTCTAAGGACTGCAGGAGTTTGCTCTTTATGCATTATTCTTTAGCCATCAACCAAAGGGGTCTGAACACTGATGGAGGAGGATCTGTTCATTCAAGTCTCTAGTATACAAATCCAGGGCCCAATCCTTCAAAGACTGAATCACATGCATATCTTTGCACATGTGACTAGACCCTTTGACTCCCCAGTGATAAATTACATGTATGCTTAAGTCTCTTCAGAATCAGGTCCTAACTGTTGTGACATCAACGGACAGATATTTAAAAAAATCATTGTCAAGAACTCATAATAGGAATCAGTGAAGAGAGAATAAAAATACTATGTAGGAAATAATTCATTGCTAACATGTAATAAAGAGCCAATTATGTGGTATATTATTTCCAAATAATAAATAACTTATTAAAGATCTTGGGTTTCCACTTTTGTAACTCTTTAAATAACCATTCCTGAGATTATTGTAATTTCAAATATTGTGTGGTCTAGCCATTCAAAGATGAATTTAAAGCATAGACTTCAATGAGGCATGAAAACCTCTCTCATTTAATTTGCAATGTATGATGCCCATGTTTTATGACAGCATTATAGAATAAAACATTAAATATTCTGGGGATGAGAGCATCAGAGTTTGTTTCATGCCCTTAATGGATCAACAGATTCATAAGCGTGCTAGTAACTGACTGCGAAGGGGAAATTACCTCTAAAAATAAATGGGATTCATGATGTAGAAGCAAAAACAACAGCAATCCATGCCCTTGTAAGACTTGCTTGTGCAAAGCCAAGTGCTCTTATCACTTCTAAACTTCCAGAATGCAAACAACTTGCTCCATGCTTTAAAAATAAGAACCTAGTATTTTATGTGGTTATTAAAAGATTTTTTTTATGCACTGGAGGTTCAGTTCTTAATGGAACAGTGCAGTGCCACAGTGCAGTCTCCAATTATCCAATGAAAGTTAATGTCAGAAAGCAGTCCTCAGCAAGCTGTTAAAAATATTTGAATGCAGCCATTTATCCGAAAAGTTCAAGAAAATCATAAATCATACCAATGTGTATGCTTTATTGTGGTGTTGCTTGCTAAAGATTTGAAGTATTTTTGTTATAATTTTACTTTAAAAATATATATTTAAACCTAATGCTGTTTACACACCCTAGTGGATACAAGTCAGGTAAAATAAAAGTGGTTGTGATTTATAATGAGTTCGAACTATGAAGCTCTTGAATTCCTTGGAACTAAACAAACATTATAACCAATGCATATTCTTAGGACATTTCTAACCTAAGTTTGATTCCTGGTGTAAAAGAGTGTTTTAGTTACAAATAACTGAACAGTTCTGATTCCATCCAATAGACGGCAATATGATGCAAACAGAGGTTGCATTATTTCATCTAACAGATTGTCCAGCATACTTTTCAATGTCCCAAATGGTGACTCCAGAATTTCACCAAAACAAAACATATGATTTACAGATATCCATAATTCTGAACACTGTATCCTTGGCAGGAGGGGTATTAGCATATGGATCTGTTAAATACCAGAGCTATAAAATCCTTTCTCTAAGATTCCACAGCTTCACTCTGAATTTCTCCCCCACTGATTCACTGCTCTTTTTCACATGCTCGGTAGTCTCTCCCCTTACATGTACTGCAGCCATTGCACCTTGATGAGCTTGTTTTGCCTATTTTCAAATCCATTCAGACATCACAGGTTCAAGGTTTTGATGTGAATGTTGGGTTCACATTCTACTTTGGAGAAATCATGTAAAAAGCAGTAACAAACACAAATATTCTAATGAAACAAAATATTATGCAGGCCAGATTCTGTCCCATACACTGCTGTACCTGCAGAATCACTCCACTATATTGCACAGGTGAAGCTGAGAGCAGGGTTTGGGATAAGGAGTAAAAAATACTTCCAAAGATGCCTGTGTTCTGCCCAGTCACGGGTAATTTTCCCCTTTTTTAAATTTGAGTGTGGGGATAAATTAAGAGCTGAGAAAAGCCAGGAAATAACAGCACTGGCTCTTAACAGCCCCATGCAAACTTCTACACAAACCTCTGCCATATCACATCATTCCTGAATACCAATAAGGTTAGCCCCTGCTAACAGGGCCGGCGACAGGGGGGTACAACGGTTACAGCTGTACCAGGCCCCGGACTTCAGGGGCCCCCTGAAGTCCGGGGCCGGTACAGCTGTAACCGTTGTCGCCCGGGGCTGTGAGCGAGGCGTGGCTCGGGCAGCCGCGCTCACCAGCCCCCTCCCCCGGCACCCAGCAGCCAGCCCTGCCCCCCTTTGCTTCTCCCGGCCACGCGGCCGCAGCACAAGCGGGAGGTAGGAGACGAGCGGGAGATCGGCCGGGGGGGGGGGGTCGGGAGATCGGCCCCGGGGGGGGGGAGCGTGGGGAGATTGGCCCCGGGGGGGGGGCGGAGCGTGGGGAGATCGGTCCCGGGGGGGGGAGCGTGGGGAGATCGGCCCCGGGGGGGGGAGCGGAGCGTGGGGAGATCGGCCCCGGGGGGGGAGCGGAGCGTGGGGAGATCGGCCCCAGGCGGGGGGAGCGTGGGGAGATCGGCCGGGGGCCGCGGTCGTCGGGAGATCGGCGGGGGGGGGGGGACGGCGGGAGATCGGCGGGGGGGGGACGGCGGGAGATCGGTCGGGGGCGTCGGGAGATCGGCGGGGGGGGACGGCGGGAGATCAGCGGGGGGGCGCGGGAGACTGGCAGGGGGGCTCTGCGGGCGGCGGGAGACCGGCGGGAGGGCCCGCGGGTGGCGGGAGACTGGCGGGAGGGCCTGCGGGCGATGGGAGACCAGCGGGGGGGGCCCGCGGGCGGCGGGAGACGGAGGGGGCCCCGCGGGCGGAGGGAGGGCCCGCGGGCGGCGGGAGACGGAGGGGGCCCCGCGGGCGGCGGGAGACTGGCGGGGGGGCCCCGCGGGCGGCGGGAGACGGAGGGTTCCCCGCGGGCGGCGGGAGACTGGCGGGGGGGGGGCGCGGGCGGCGGGAGACTGGCGGGGGGGGGGCCCCCGCGGGCAGCGGGGGACCAGGGGGGGGGCATACAATCTGCCGTACGGGGCCCCAAAATTCCTGTCGCCGGCCCTGCCTGCTAACCTTTGTCACGAGCACTGCCTAATTAGAGATTGAAAATGGTACCCATACCACATGGTAATTATGTGATTTGAACAAATTCAATGAAGGTGCAACTACCTAACTTTATCTTATTTGTGACCCAACATAACATTTGAGTTAAAGGTGTCCAACTGTGTGAGTTTTAATCTACTAAAACACCTTTTCCCCAATTGAGAATGCTGTATCTAAGTTGTACAAAGCATAAAATTTCTCAAATCAATTTAGGTTATGTATCCTTGAAAGTTTCTCCTCTTAGATGAAACCTGATTTAAGTGGTTTAAGGATTACATAGTTGAAATCCTGGGTTGATGCAAGTTTTGCCATTGGCTTCAATGGAGCTTCAGTTCCCCTTCCCTCTCCAATCCGTTTGGATAAACAAGGCTCTTTGTTTTTAAAACAAATTAACTCAGAAACCTTGTTATATTTGGAATGCTGAAAACTATTTAAAAATATCACTCGTTCTGGTCCGCAGCTCTTGATCTGACAGATTTCAGAGTGGTAGTTGTGTTAGTCTGTATCGGCAAAAAAGAACGAGGAATCCTTGTGGCACTTTAGAGACTAACCTAGCCCAAATAAATCTGTTAGTCTCTAAAGTGCCACAAGTATTCCTTGTTCTTTTAGCTCTTGATCCATATCTCCTCTCCATTTCACATCAATGGTCTGATTCCTTGCATCTCTATGCATAACAAATTAATGCATTGTACACCATGGAAAATTATACAGAATTGTCATATCCTCAATACCAAAGAGTAACAACTAAATGGGTTGATCCAAAAAATGAGCTCAGTAATTGATGTTTCAGAGCCACAGTTAACTTCATCAACTGTGAAAGCAAATCCAATGGGCTGGATATTTCTCTTTCTTGCTATGCTTTGAACAGTAAAAAGGCAAATGAATTATTTAAACATGACTGGAAAAAGATCATAAGTTTCTGCTTCATCTTTCAAACTTTGGAATGTGAGGTAAAAACACCATCAAATTTAAGCAACTTTATCACTTTGCTACTGGCAAATCTGCCTTTAGAAAAAAATATTACATCTATATGTCAGATTAATTAATTCACTAAGTAAGAGCTATTACACCTGCCTTCTTTAATGGATTACATATTACTGTATTAGACTTGTTATTCATTACCTTCAGGTGCCTATATTCTAAGATACTGGCCTCATTACCAAGACAGAGTCTAGTTTTCCCTCAGTAATTTTGAAGCATTTGTATAAAAGTTATATAGCTACAAGCCAAACAGAGTGTTACTCTACAGTGTTAGAAAATATTAATAGATCATAATGAATTCAAAAGTCTTCTGTCTAAAAGTAATGATCATACAGTAATGGTTTTAAATAAACAGGAAGACTTATGGTTTCGAACACTAAGGACTGAATGCTCTTCTCCCATCATATGCTGGAGCAGAAGATGAGAGAAAGGAACAGCAGTGAGCAGCATCTCTATAGCATTTCTTATCTGTCGGAGTTTATAGACTCCACAACATGGGATTCCTCTCCTAGGCTTTGAGGGAGGAAAGACCTAGGGGAAAAAAAAACTTTGATTGAATTGGAAACCAACCTGAATATCACTGAGATCTCTATTGATAGTATGTTCAGTCCCCATAGTCCCCATAGCTGTGGCTCCTTTCTAGTTTACAGAGTTCTTATTCTATGTAATCTCAAAAGCTCATCTATAGAAGTTGGTTAAATAAAAGATATTACTTCGCCTACCTTGTGTTTTTAATATCCTGGGACTGACATGGCTACAATACTGCAGACATTAATAGCCATCAATTCTGATTCTCCTTGTGCAAGTTTTACACTATGGATGTCACTGGAGTTAAAAATGTACCGTACTTTACACTAACATGAGGAAAAGGATCAGGTGTATTGGCAGAGATTTTCAAAGTAGTCTACTCTCCATTAATTTTATAGAAGATGGGTCTATATCAGGGGTCTCAAACATGCGGCCCGGGGGCCACATGCGGCCCGCAAAGCCCTTCCCTGCGGCCCGCCAAGTTTCCTGGCGCCCCCGTCTCCCCCCCCGGTCCTCCCATAGCAGTTTGCAGGACGGAGGGACCAGAAGTGGAGGCTTCTCTGCTGCCTGGCCGGGGCGCGTGTGTTTCTAGCTCTGGACTTCCTAGATTGCTCTTGCTTTGTTTGCCAAACAGCTGTTGGCGGTGCCTAGTGCTTTCCAGGAGGGAATGGGGAGCTGCGTGCTCAGAGGAGGAGGTGGGGCAGGGGTGGGACCTCTTGGAAGGGGTGGAGTGGGGGCGGAGCCAGGGCAGCAAGGGCGGGGTCAGTGGTGCGGCCCTCGGGCCAGTGCACTAGTCCTCATGGAAGGGGTGGAGTGGGGGCACAGCCGGGGCAGCGAGGGTGTGTGTGTGTCTGTGGTGCGGCCCTCGAGCCAGTGCACTAGACCTCATGCGGCCCTCGTGGTCATTTGAGTTTGAGACCCCTGGTCTATATCCTCTGGACGGTTTTGAAAATCTAAAGTATTGTGTTTGTAAGCTAAGTATTCTATGTAGTGCTATTTACATTATGTGTTGTGACAATGTTCCTCCTCTGCCTTGGTGGGTCCGGTGCTTATTGATGGATTTGCTTGCCTCAGAGATTCACGGCAGCCCTCAGTTTGGCCACTTTTTCTAGTGACTCAAACCTGCCATTCATTCAGCTAACCTCATCATTGGCCAGCATGGGGAAAGGTGGAGAACAATCCCCTCAGTCTCGGCTGACCCACCTAGTGAGTCGGGAGACAGGCCAGGGACCTTTCCCTCTGGTGGGACCCACAGTCTAGCTAGGTCAACTCCTCCTGTATCAAACAGGGAGTTGGGGGGAAACCGGGCCTGCCCTCTATTCTGTGTTCCTGTGGATTGCAGCTGTCTACAGTGTTTCCTGTAACAGCTGTGTGACAGTTACAACTCCCTGGGCTACTTCCCCATGGCCCTCTCCCAACACCTTCTTTGTCCTCACCACAGGACTTTCCTGATGACGCTTGCACTCCTCAGTACTCCAGCAGTACATCTTCCCACTCTCAGCTCCTTGTGCACCGCTTCCTTCCAGCTTCTTGCATGAACATCACTAACTGAAGTGAGGTCTTTTTTTAAACCAGGTGCCCTGATTAGCCTGCCCATCCAAACTGATTCTGGCAACTTCCTGATTGTTCTGGAAGAGCCCATTATCTTACTCAGGGAAAAGGGACCTGCTTAATCTAGTGCTAATATATCTACCTTCTATCCTCTCCTATAGCTACCTAGCCTGACCCTGTCAGAGTGTTTACAACCTACCTGTTCATTTCCTCTTTTGAAGTAGACACTTTATTTTAATATTACAATGGTTTGGCATGGTGTGCATTATTTATTGTACAATATACTAAAACAAGTGAACAGTATATTTTGGATGGGTTTAAAAAGATGGAATCTATTGATGAGAAAATATTCATTAACAGGATAGATGCTTGCTAAAAAAATATATCTTGAATTCCTACTTTTCTTCATCAATACATTAAAAAATGTATTCCAAATACTGAAACTACTTCTGGTGTCCAAGGCTGAGAAATTCTGCAATATATGTAAGCCAAATTATTCCTTCTAAAGGTTAGCTATTGCAATTATTATGTATTATCAGTGGAGCATATAGTCTAATTCTATAATTAGCCCTTGTAAAACAAATGCTTTACTTAATCTCAGAAGTTATGTGGGCACTATCATTAAACATTTTTATCTATCCTGAATAATGTTTCTTATCAGCTATTACTTTTCATGGCCCACAGCCAAACTGGCAGAAGAAATCACAGTTCTTATAAATTAAAGTAGACAAAGAGATTAAGGGCTGGTCATAGCTGGTCATATTTGCATGATTTTCTATATGAAACAATACATTCATACATATTTTAGTAGCCTAACCTAGTTCCCCCCCCTAAAATCTCATCTGGAAGTATGCACATTAAGGGAGATATTGTTGTCTGGAAGAAATGGAAAACAGATTGTTATTAGATCAGTGAGGAAAATACGTTTCAAGTGGGCTCCTTTATACAATGGGTTTTGTATCTTTTTATGGGCACTAAAGCATTAGGCTTGGCTACTGACTACCATGCTGGTACATTATAAAAGTAATTGCAGTGTTCATTAAATATTATTCAACATGTAGTGTGGAACCTTTTTCATACAACAGCCAAAGAAGGCTAACAGCACTTTGGGTTGTATAAGTAAGGGCATTGTCAGCAAATTGAGGGATGTGATCATTCTCCTCTATTCAGTGTTGGTGAGGCCTCATCTGGAGTATTGTGTCCAGTTTTGGGCCCCACACTAGAAGAAAGATGTGGAAAAATTGAAAGAGTCCAGAGGAGGGCAACAAAAATGATTAGGGGGCTGGAGCACATGACTTATGAGGAGAGGCTGAGGGAACTGGGATTGTTTAGTCTGCAGAAGAGAAGAATGAGGGGGGATTTGACAGCTACTTTCAACTACCTTAAAGGGGGTTCCAAAGAGGATGGCTCTAGACTGTTCTCAGTGGTACCAGATGGCAGAACAAGGAGTAATGGTCTCAAGTTGCAGTAGGGGAGGTTTAGGTTGGATATTAGGAAAAACATTTTCACTAGGAGGGTGATGAAGCACTGGAATGGGTTACCTAGGGAGGTGGTAGAATCTCCTTCCTTAGAGGTTTTTAGGGTCAGATTTGACAAAGTCCTGGCTGGGATGACTTAGTTGGAGACTGGCCTGCTTTGGGCAGGGGGTTGGACTAGATGACCTCCTGATGTCCTCCCAACCCTGATATTCTATGATTCTATGAGTTAGCATGTTTACCCTGAAATGCCAGACTGTGTCATGTCTTAATGCTGAAAGCTCCAAACAACCTGAAAATGGGCTACAGGTTCCCGCTAAACAGACCCTACAATGCAGTCATGCTAGTCAGTACAAACATCATTTTCATATTTGATTAATTTTAAAGTTCCTATTTTTAGAATTAAATGAAGCTGACACAGAGGCTCAAGCTGGATTTGATGGGGGAGTGTGCCGCTGCCTGCCGCCGCCATGAGAATGTCAGGTAAGTCGGCTGCATCTACGCAACTTCAGCTACGAGATTCACGTAGCTGAAGTTGCATATCTGCTGTCGATCCTCCTCAGTAGTGAGGACCAGCCCTAAGTGTGTGTGTGTGAGGGTGGGAAGTCTTGCAAATTTGTGTTTATTGTGACAAGAGCAGTAAACACTATTGCACAATAAAACAATTAATAATGCATTAATTATAATAACAATTACAAAATTATAATAGTAAATCAAGTGGGACTTAGGACTTTGCTCCTAAATCACTTAGGTGTTTCTGAAATCCTACCCAATAATCATAACAATGTCAAGAAAATCTCACCTAAGTTTAGTGATGAGACTAGTTTGACAGACTTTTGCCCACTGTTTGTCAGTCACATAATAAACAAGATACAAAAATCAAATATTTATAAAGGAGTTGAAAAATGGACCAGTGCTCATGTAGAACGTGTTGATTCTTTTTAAAGTCTCAGTATTGTAATTCCAGAGACTGATTTGACAAGGGAGGAAGGTGGGTGTGCAGGAAATCTTGATTCACTGCTTTGTTAGCTCATCCTCAACAGCCCTGATGCGTGACTGAATAAATGACTATTCTGGATCACTTTTTTTTTAAACACCCCCATGGGTTGTTGAAGACTACTTTACTGCTCTATAGTGAAACTGTCAAAACACTAGCAAGGAAGTTGTCAGATATTTCCACCCGCTATCAAGATGAGTGAGAAGTCCTGCTCTAGTGAGTGTTGAAGGCAGGTGCAAAATCTTTTGCAGCATTCAAGTAGGTGTGTTAGTATGTGACATTGTAACAAATTAATGGCTACTTACAATTGTATGGTTGTCACTATTTTGGACTCTGTGCACACTCAGATGTCTGAAACAACAAGGAGCAAAAATCTAAAATCTTCCTGCCTTAGAACCATCATCCTTCAAGTAAGTAGCAATGTCTGTCAGCTGCTATTTATTTAGATTGACACTAAAAAAAAAAGACTGACCATATAAAGCCATGAGTACCTGACAACAATTCAACTTTCAGTTTGTGCTGCAAGGTGATTAGTGAAATACATTAACACCACCAGCCTATAGTCTTCAAAAATTATTTGCCTCAGCAACTATTTGCCCAAATCTGCCCTCAAACCCCATGAAACAAATAACTTTTGTAATATGTCCACACTTCTAGCTTCAAACAGAACTTGAATCTTTCTCACTCTGTTTCTCTCACTGACCCCTTTAGATACATTGAGGAATTCAGTACTCCATGGGAAATTAAGAAACCTCCTTGTATTACTCTTTTTATTTTATCATTATGTCAATCTACTCACTGTAAAGGACAGTATTTTTTGACGTCAGTAAACAGAGGGCTAGATCTTGACCCTTGCTACAGTCCCTTTGCTCCTCTTCATTTATATAAAGCGCATAAATCAAACCTAAGTAGGCATCTGAGGATTCCCCCTCTCAGTCTCTCCTGCTTTCACAGGAAGGAAGATCACCATTTTCCTACTCACCTCACCTATTCACTGCTGGGAAGCATCAAACTGAGCATCAAAATTAAAATGAGTTACTCTAATTTAGGTTCTAACTGGTCACATGTCATTTATATTGGTAACTATACTGTTCTAAATGTTTCACGCAGTCGCATGTAAATACACATTATAACAGAAACAGTGTAAAAGAGTTTTCAAAATTCTCAGTTTCCCTCATTAATCTGAACTCGTTTCAAGAATGTCTGAGCCACAGCTATGTGGGGTAATGAGTTGTAGATATTCAAGGAGAGGGTATTAGTTTAGGAACAAATTCTGATACTGTTACACTCACATTGGACAAATGTGCGGCTCTATAACACCTCTGACTTCCTTGGAACTACTGAACTACGGTATTATTCAGTGTGAAAATGGTGGCAGAATCTGGCACTTAGAATATAGAAAACGGGCTTCCCCAATGGATAGGAATTAAAAAACAAAACAAAACAAACAAATTAAAGGAAACTTACCATGTGTTCAGAAAATAGCAAAGAAGTGTCTGAAGTTAACTTGATATTTCCTCACAAAATGACTATGACACATACGAACAATATATCAGTGTTTTTCTAAGACCTGAGAAGTAATGTCTTGTGTCTTTGATGGAGGTAACAAGGGAAAAAAAGCAGGGAAACAGGTGACTTAATATTAGCATAAGAAATGTTTAAGTTAACTCGCAAAAGAAATGTACAAAGACAACAGCGAAGAGCTGAAAAACATTTTTATGAATATGTCCCTTCCATTAAATGTCATACATTCCATAAATGTCCATTAAATGTATTGCTCCACAGTCATTGTGCTAAGGGCTTTCATTACCTCTTTTGGATTTTAAATTGAATGTCAAATAGAATTTGGACAAGAGAGAAATAAAACAGCAAGAACATCTAGGGAGGGAACTTAATAGCTCTATTTTTTGCATTACACATTAACATTTGCCAAATGTTAAACTTGATTAGTCTTTATTTGTTACATTGAATAGACATTCAAAAGCTACAAATTTGTTTTTCCAACATAAAAACACTGATTATTTTTTCCAGCCAATTTGAAGTGGTGAAAAAATAGAGTGGTTAAGGGACAGAACAATTTATGCGTTTCTGGGTTTGACTTAAGTCATCAGAGTCAGCAGTGGTAGTGACTCAAGAAATGACAGATACAATGAAGATGACTGGATGTGGAAGATGCATGATGTACATTATCGTGGAGCGGATACCCCAAAAGAGCTTAATTTGCATGAAGTGATACCTGATTGAGTTGACTGAAGGTATTCAAGCAGATGATGGGAAGGCAAGAGGTGGTGAAAGGGAAACAACATCAGTAAACAGAGGGCTAGATCCTAGTCCTTGCTACGGTCCCTTTCCTCCCTTCCATGGACCCTTCTTTAGTTACGAAGATGAGCTTCTAGGTGGTAGTTGTGGCCTGAGCACTACCCGGAGACCTATGTGCCTGGGTTGGATGCCTGTGATCCCTCACAAGTAACAGTGGAACAGCAAATGATAGTGTTTTCGTGCTCAGAAATAAAAAGAGGCTGCTATTTCAGTCTTCGCTGATGTAAAAAGCCTTATACAAATAGTGCCACTGATTTCAATGGGATTATTTTTGCTAATAAATTGCAGGATGAGATTATAAGAGATAAGATGATTCAACATCTCTCGCTCACTCGCTTTCAATCTTATTGACACTTAACTGTCAGTCTTTCCCTTCCACATGTAGCCCAAGGAAGGGGTTGCTCAAAATAGTGTTGCACATAGCATGAGGGATGAGATGCTATTTCATAAGAAATTTGAGGAGAAATAATATTTTAATACAGCCAAATGTAAGGGCATACATCTATGATCAAAGAATGTAGGGACAAGGGACTGCATCCTTGAAAGCAGTGACTGAAGAAGACACAGGGGTCATGGTGGATAACCAATGGAATGTGAGGTCCTGTGATGCTGTAGCTAAGAGGGCTCACAGTTCTTGGATTTAAACAGGGAAGTGTTGAATAGGAGTAAGTAGGTGGTACTGCCTCTGTGTATAGATTAATGAGGCCATTACTGGTATACTATGTGCAGTTCTGGTGTTTCAAAAGGATTAAACCACTGGAAAGAGTCCGGAAAAGAGCTGCAAGAATGATTAGAGGATTGGAAAACTGTCTTACAGTAATAGCCTTAAAAAGTTCTATCTATTTTGTTTATCTGAGAGAAGGTTGAGAGGTGACTTCCTCATAGCCTCTAAGTACATTCCTGGTGAGAAGATTTGTGATAGTAGAGGACTCTTGAATCTAGCAGAAAATGGCTCCAGTCGCTGAAAGTTGAAGCTCAACACATTCAGACTCAAAATAAAAGTATTTTTTGTTTTGTTTTAAAAAAAAACCAACAGTGAGGGTAATTAACCATTGAAATGATTTACCAAGGGATATGATATATTTTTCATCCCATAAAATCTTTATATCAAGACTCACGTCTTTCTAAAAACTTCTAGCTTAACCAGAAGTTGTGGGTTTGATATAGTAATTACTGAGTGAAATTTTATGTCCCATGCTGTGGAGGAGGTGAGATTATACATGATTGGTCCAATACCTAAACTATGTAAAAACAACAATGTACTGTCTGATCCCTATAGATGCTGATCACCTCAACTCTGTTCTAAGTCAATAGCAGGAGTGTGCAGCCTCATTCCACAACACCACAGAAGTTCAGGCTCTTAGTCCATTCCTGAACAGCATTGTGCTACAGGAATTCATTGTGCTATGCATAGGTGCCATGGGAGAGTTTCCCTCTCCATATTTTTGCTGCTCTCCTGAATTATTAGCTTCATTTTCTTCTTTTCCAGACGGATGGTATAGTGATTGCCCTGCAGTAAGTATTCCATGCCAGGTTCCTCAGAATGGTCTTGACTATTGGGCTGATTTATCACACTCAGTTAAAGTCTGCCCAAAAGCTAGCAGTGAAAATGGAAGCAATTATAACTGTATGCTGGAACCGCTTACAAAACAGGATGTAGTTTTTGTAAAATGCTACCAAAAAACATTTGAATTGCCTCCATGTTTCTTTCCACTCACATACAAAGTGACTTAACAAAAGTGACCAGCACTATTAGAGCTATGGGCTGCATTATGGCTTTTACTCTAGCAGTGGGAATTCAGAAGGAGTTTTCACCTATCCAGAAGTCTTCAGTGTGAACCCACTTCAGAATGGGAACTTTGCTTCGCCTTTTTTTAAAAAAAATCCAGATGTGATGCTTTTCTGGATCACCTCATTTGAAGATACCAGAACCATTTGTAATGTGAGGCCTGGACCTGACATGACTCACAGCCATCTTGTGTATGGACCTAGCATAACCCACAGTCATCCTGTATGCTCAGTCACCATGAGTTGGAAACAAAAACTAGAGTCAGGAAAATTCAGTCTTGATGTCGACAGATAGAAAAGTATGATCTGCAGCATTAGTACCCAGGAAATATATATATTTACAAAGTCATGAGAATGGGAAGATAACGGTCTTGAGTTCCTGAAGCTTCTTCCTGAAACTAAAAAGTAAAACGTTTTGCTGTTGCAAATGCATTCCGCTAAGGAAGCATAAAGATAAATAGACCTTAAGAAGTTTTTACTAACTTTGAAAGACACAAAAGTTAATGAGTAGGCAATCTTAGGCATGTGAACCCCTGTATAGAGAAAATGATTGGTTAGTGGTTTTTGCCTAGACATGTTTTGAGTAAAAAACTGGTTGAGGTATTGATAAGAAGAACTCTCATTTTTACTATGTAATGAGGGTCAGGAAACAAGCTCGTTAGAACTTAACTCCGGGATACAGCTCACGACCATAGCTGCTAGGATTTTTAGTCCCACACGAGTAGACTACATGGAAGCTGGAGCCCTGAATGAGATGGGATGTTGGATGGGATGGGATGGGATCTGAATTACTACAGAGAATTTTTTCCTGGGTGTCTGGCTGGTGAGTCTTGCCCACATACTCAGAGTTCAGCTGATCACCATATTTGGGGTCAGGAAGGAATTTTCCTCCAGGGCAGATTGGCAGAGGCCCTGAAGGTTTTTCGCCTTCCTCTTCAGCATGGGGCACGGGTCACTTGCTGGAGGATTCTCTGCACCTTGAAGTCTTTAAACCATGACTGGAGGACTTTAATAGCTCAGACATAGGTGAGAGGTTTATTGCAGGAGTGGGTAGGTGAGATTCTGTGGCCTGCATTGTGCAGGAGGTCAGATTAGATGATCATAATGGTCCCTTCTGATCTTAAAATCTATGAGATCAGATCCTTACTAGCCATTGGGAGACATTTTTTGGGAGTGGCGCTGCTTTATTGGGAGTGGTGAGCATTAAATGTTGGTGTGCGTATTCTGCCGATTAATTCTCAGGCTGAGAAGCATCTAGTGCAGTGCCCTTTCAGGCTAACAAAAAGCTCAAACTAGTATCTAGTATCTCAACAAATCCACACCTTGCTGGAGAATTTTACCACACTGAGTGGCTATTCCTAAACCACCACTCCTCTCCATAGTCAGTGTGTGCAAGGAAGGATTTCAGTTATTCTGGTGTGAGGGAAGAAAATAATGATTTGTCCACTCATTCCCCCTTTCCCCTCCTTCACCCTGAACTGATCTATCCTATCCTAGCTGGAAGATTACAACCTCTTCCTCTGTTAAAAAATCAGTATACAGTAAGGGTGACTACAAAGGGAACTCTGGCTGTGGCTGGGAGAACCCAGTATGGAAACTTGCAGCAGGAAAGAGCAAGATGGGGTAGGTGACAGAGTAAAGGGTGGGAAAGATGAAATTATTAACCTGTTGAGAGTGAGCGGGGTTTATTTAGACACTCAACAAAGCTTCAGTTTGGGGAAGAGAGGAGAGACCAAAGATAAGTTTTTGTCTTTGGTGCTCTAAGAGTTCAAGTAACTCCACAGAGGATAATTACTTGTGTTTCAGATCAAGCTTATGCATTTTATCTATTTATCGATTTGGAAAATACATTTCCGAAGAACAATAAATGCTTCACAAAAGTGTTCTCAGTTCAGATTTTTTCTCTCTCTCTCAAGTTAGTTAGAAGCCAATTAAAGTTAAGATACTTTTAAAAAATCTGCAAAGACATGTGAGTCTTGGACTTCAACCAGGCAAGATTGGGATACATCCAGCTTTACAGTAACCCCCAAGATCCATAACAGACTTGTAAGTAACAGTTTCCAGAAATGGAGAGTGGTGATCATTCTACTCTGCACTTGAAATATCTTCTAATCCCTTTATTATAAATCCAGTGCCTTGCATGGTGTCAAGTATCAGGGTGGAGCAGTGTTAATCTGTATCCACAAAAACGAGGAGTCCGGTGGCACCTTAAAGACTAACAGATTTATTTGGGTATAAGCTTTCATGGGTAAAAAACAACTTCTTCAGATGTGTGGAGAGAAAGTTACAGATGCAAGCATTATTTTACATAAACAGAAGGAAGTTACCTTACTTCTTGTAAATATTGCCTTGCATATCTCTTCATCTGGGTATCTCCAAGCATGCAACGAATGTTAAGTCACTCACAATACCTACATTTATTATATTCATTTTATGGATGGCTAAACTGAAATGAGGTGAAATTAAAATCACTTTCCCTCCAAGATCGCATTCACTTCACCATGTTTAAATGAAGGCCATATTATAGATTTTGACTACGTATGTAACATCAAACAATTCTATTTTGACAGAACTACAATTTTTCTGTTCTACAAATATATATTCTCTCAGATTCCTTATGAAGTGTCTATATTAAAGCTCTAGGCATATTTGCAAACATTTATAATACACAGAAGTAATCTAATTTACAAAAATCAGTTCATCCAAACCAACTCACAAAAAATACATCCTGCAAATAATGTTTTTCATCCTGCAGTCCCCATCTATCATCTCATACCTCACCAGAAAACAGAACATTGTAGTATGTTCTGAAATTCAACAAATTTGAGTTCTGCCATACCAAATCTCAGAATATCACACCGATATAATGACTGCTTATACCTAGAAGATATATACAAAATATTACCAAAAGAAATATCCCAATTCTAGAAATTATCAGATGTGAATCTACATAACATAGAAATTCCATCGGAGGGCTCTGGTGACTCATATGATGACTGGAAGATGGTGATGTTGCATGGGTTAAAGCACTGGGCTGGGAAGGGAGCAAGATGGGTAAACTTTTACTTTGTCATGGAGTAGCTGCACGATATTGCCTTTGTGCCTGAGTTTCCTCATTTGTAAAAGGGATAACACGACTTCATAAAACACTTTGTGAACACTGCATAGACTTGTGATTAGATAAAGTGTAGGGCTAGCTCATGATTGGCTGAAGGTTTGTATTTAGTTGTTTATGTGCTCAAGTCTTTATGGCAGATAAATGTATAGATATAGCAATCACTAGCTTTATCCATTTAACAGTTTATTAATTTTAAGTATAATCATAACATTTTATCATAAGTATATTGGGAATTTTATTAACACCGCAGATGTACAGCGATTCACTATCAGGTGTTCAACTACAATAAAAAGGGAATAGCTACAGATTGGTGCAGGTCTTTGTCCAATATTAGCTACTTGCTCATGTGAGCAACCATGATGGTTTTTCCTTTCAATGGGACCAAACTCTATTCTAATAAAAAAAAATGAGGCATGGTAGATAAACCACCATCAAGACACACTGGTTATTTATAATAGCCAGTAGAGGGCTAGGATTCTAGTTATCTTATCGCCATCACAGTACACTAAAGGAAGCCTGGGAGCAAGGTAGCATTCAGCACTATAACTAGAAGGGTCTACTTGTCTGAGGACAGAGAGGGAACAATGATATGACTAAAGTCTCCACCAGTAAGGAGGAGCATGGAAGGAAGATAGTTATGAAAATATTATAAATCACAGCACTAAACGGTTAGCAACCATGTTAGCGTCCATTAGAAAAAATAAACACAGCATCTGATTCACACTGATCTGCGAGTGTCTTGTACTGGGCTAAGGCAAGAAGTTGAGACAGTTAACTACAAATGACCTTGATATAAAGTTGAAAATACCCCATTATATGCTCAGAAAAGAACTAATTCTGTCATACTACATTTTAAACTATCACTAAAGATGGGAGTAAATTAGCTTCTTTTTCAAATTGACACATTATGACAACCTTGCAAGAAGGCATTCACACTAATGGGCTTTTTTTATTATGCAATTTAATACCATTTATTTTTACCTAGTGTCCTTCATACGCTGTATTAAAAAAAAATCCTTGCAGAGAGTCAACAATAATCTAAAGCAAAGAAGACAGTGAGCAAGCATAAGGATGGGAAGTTTTAAACCTTTCTGATGAGCAAGGTCAGTTATGAAGGTGGTTGTTAATGATCATTTACTAGATTGCTGACTGCTCCCATTGTGCTCAGAGTTGTTTGTGTGTCCTTGGAATGGGACTCAACTTATATAACCTTTTTTAACCTTAAAAATAATTCCTTTTTAAGTGCAGTTTTTTCTAACATCTCATATGACAGCAAAATAAGAAAGAAGCTGATTTCTTATGTGCTGGTTGTGAAGAAATATTGAGCAAAACATATTGCTAGACATAATTCCACAGAGTCTTTCATGTACTGAACACAGTATATTAGAGCTGTCATCAGTTAAAGAATGCACTTTGACATCCGAAGCACTTATTTTAAAATAAGTTCAATTCACTTTTTTGGCCAATATTAATGTTTGTCTTTGGATCTTTAGGCATGTCCCCCATTGTCTATTTTCATAGTATACCACTATTTTGAGCTTTAAAACATGCTAAAGAGACTAATGTTCGGAGTCGAATAAATCAGAGAGCTGACTTCCGTGCTTAAGATTGTAGGTACATTTTGTGTTATGGGGATTGTGTTACATGAAAAATTTAGGGACAGATTTTGACCTGATATTCTGCATTTACTTGTACAACACCATTTATATCTGAATTACGCTACTAAAAAGCAGGCATAAATGAAAGCATAATCGGATCTGTTTATGAGTTTGGTGTATTTTTTATATATATATATTTTATTAGTGAATCTACTTGCTTAATTACTTTCCAAACTGACAAGAAATTAAAAGGGTGACATCTGGTCAAAATGCCTTTTGGCAAAATCTGTTCGGCTAGAACTGTGTCTGCACAAAAACACTGAAGTCAGTGGAGTTGCTCCAACTTTCCAGTTTGAAAAATAAAATGGTGCAGATGGGGGACAATTAATAGGGTGTTTACAGACAGCACATTTTTAGATTAAGGGCCTGCTTCTCCTTTCTTTTACATAAACATACCTCTAGGAATTACTTCTGATGTAAGTGAGAGGAAAATCAGGCCCTAGAGTAATAACAGCAAATTAGATTTAAGTAGCTAGTTGTGAACAGTAACTATACTTCATGCAGAATTTCTGCTCAAGCCAGTGAGTTACACGTATGCAAGCAGTGACAGAATTGCAGCTCGTGTCATAATTAGAGCAATTTAAATTTAGGGCCTGATAGCCTTGTCACTTGTATAGTTATTTACACCAGTGCCAATGCTACCATCAGTATAGGTGGGTGAAGAATTCTGATGTGGTAGAGCTTTAAACCAGTACAGCAGGAATGTACATCGCTGCACAAGATAGAAGACAGGAGAATTAGACCCCTCAAGTTTATAAATCCCTCCTAGTCACCTCCACCACAACAACACTTACACTAGAACTCAAGTGACATTGAAATCCTAAGATTTTCTTACTTATAATCACATAGCTTGATTCATGTCCATGGTCAATGTAACAAATTATGCATGCCTTGATTACACAAAACTGTTTAAAGTGGAAGTTTCTGTACTAAGCCTGTAATAGCTTGTGCCAGTTTTTCCCTTGATTTATAGTTATTTCCCTAACAAGTTATCTTTTTTCACATCCTTTCTGGCTTTAGAATGAGATGTAATAGTAATCTTTGTGCAATGCCACTTGTAAGCTCAATTTATGTAGCAGATTTGCATATTAAGTGCTTTAGTGGTAAGAGCAGTTCTTGAAGACAGCGTGTTTATGCTGCCATTTGTTTAAATTAGAATGCTAAAGCAGAGCCAAGCGAAAAAAACACCAGATGATTTTAGATTTTTGTTTTAAATAAGATATGGAGTGCTTATTTTAATTGTTGACTTGTGTCACCCTCTTCTGTGAGAAAAGGTAGCTATTAGCACCAGCATGATGCCAGTGGGGTTGCCTGCCCTGGGATTGGTAATCTAGTTTACATATGTTTTTGAAGATCATAATTTCTAACGTAGTGATTGCTTTCCCTAAAAATTACTCCAGATTATCCCTGAAGGGAGACTAACAAATGACATATAGTTTTATATTACAATATATTCTGCTTAGAATACGAGTTCCCTCTTGTAAAGCACAAGGCAACAGATTTTTTGTGAAAAAAGACAGACACCTATGAAAAAAATCATGTATAAAATGATGGGGGTTTTGTTTAATTTATAAATATATATATGGATTTTGCTGTTATGAGTACCGCCTTTATGATGGTAAAACCCAATGTTGCCAACTTTCCTTGATCAATCACTCATCTCACAGTATTTAGTGTTTTCTTTAAAACTCCCTCTCCTGAAGTCCTGTGACTATTTGAGGAATTCAGCTATCTTTCTTCTTTCTTTAAAGTAAATATCTAGCCCCAATGGTAGAAGAGAAAAGCTTGAAACCAAGAATTCAAAAAAAAAACCAACAACAAAAAGAAAGTCAAAATATATCATTTTAAAAACTGATTAAATCAATTACTGGCTTTGGCAAAATGGGAACAATTAAAACTTCAGTTAGCAATAGGGTCTCCATTGTATTAAACACTCTGTAAACACTTATCTAAAAGTCAGTCCTTGTAGCAAAAAAATTTCAAGGTAGTTAAGTTTTAGTCCCATTATTCCCCCCAATATACAGTGAGGTAAATCAAAGCAAAAGTCAGCCTTGTTGTGCAGTGGCAGTTTTGGGCAGGAGACCATAGGTAGGTGTAGTCAGTTTCCTATTCCATCTCCTCCAGCCCCCTTAATATCAGAAGTCTGTGTCCCAACCTTTACAACAAATAGTGTCACAAATTATTTTATGCCTTGCACTCCCCCCTGCCCTGGACATTTGGAGGTGTAATTCATTAATGTTTGTAAAGCATCTTGAAATGTTTGAATGAAAAGTATTTATATTGGTACGTGGTATTAAAATATGAAATAGAGACAATTGTAATAGAAACTAAAACAGAAAAATATGCAGAAATTCAGAGTCAGACAATCTCCTGTCCTTAAAGCTTTGAGTTGAGGGTTTCTTCAGAAAATCTCCAACGGTATTGCTAAATCTCTCCCCAGACATCTATTATCCCTGTAATGTATACTATAATCCTACTGAGCAAGAGAAGGCCATTATGGGAGTGATAGATAACACTCACCCTTGGGATGTGGAAGGGAGTTGTGGTTACCTTATGATTCAAGTCAAAGGTTGGCATAGGTAGGGAAATACAGCAAATAACAAATCAGAATGGCACAGAGGGACCTACATCTTACGATAGGTTAGAGAAACTACATCTGAAGTCTCTCAGAAAAGAAAATGTTATGAAAGGGCCAGCCTCGCAGAAGTATACAATATTCCATTGAGTAAAAACCCCCTACAATGTGTGTTAAATGGAAGAGGAAGGAACAAGGAGTCTGGCAAAAGGAAAAGTTACTGTAATATGGAACTGTTGACTGAAAGCAAGGAATGTATTCTAATTTCTGTTTGCAGGATCACTACTTATTTGCAAAAAGCCTCTGTTTCTTCTAATGGCTACCCAGGCACCAGCCTGCCTCTTTCAGTTGAAACAATATTTATTTTTGACAAGAGCACATTTTTAGAAAATAGTCTGTGCTGCTTGCCTCACTTTTTTGGGCTGTGTTAATTTGACTATGGTTACATAGAGAGAGATTCAGATATTAGCCTGTACCCCAGAAAAAAAAATATCAGGATGTTGAGGGAACGGACAGTAGAAGGAGCTCTGCCTTCTCTTCACTTTCAGCAGAAGCTGGTAACTATCATGGTGGGCACTCCTCGCCCCCTTGTGTCAAAGCTGACAAGTCTATATGCACGTTCTTGCTTCAGTTTTCCCCCACTGAGCTTTCATTGAGTTCAATGGGACTTTTGTGTAGTAAGCAGAGCCCATTCAGGGATCTAATTTATTTAGTGAAAGACCCAATGTGACACCCAAGCAAGCCTACATCTCAGCATCCTGGCTGTGGGGAGAGAGGGAAAGGAGGGGAGTTAACCTTAATCTGTCTGTTCCATCTGAGTCCATCCATCTCCTCTCTACAAACTCCTTCCTAGTGAGGCCCTCTTGACCTGCAGCCCTCCTGTGGAATCAGGTCTCTTGCCATCACTAGGGGAAACATTCCTCCTTTGGGCTTGTAACCCCCCAAAACACTGCACCTCTTCTCCAAGGCAATGTGCAATGTGAAGCTCCTGCTACTGATTGGTAAGATCTTTCCACTGGGACCAGGTCTCCCCAGGGCTTGGCTCATGTAGATATTCCCCTTCAGAACCCTCTTCTTTCTAGGAGCACCCTTCCTACATTCCTTTTCCTAGTAAGCTCCCTAACTAGCTCCTCCTGAGAAGTCACTCTCCTCAATAGCTTCATGTCTTCTGGAACCTCCTGTCAGAGCCTTCATAACCCTTTCTTAGGCCCAGATATTCCATAGGTAATTACCTGATGCCCAGCCATCCAGACAATTTACTCAACAGCCCATCTGGGTTGGCTCATCCTCCTTAGCAGAAGCTATCACAGACAGGTTGGATGCCGGGTCAGCTATCTTGTGACCCTAGATAGTGAAAAATAGATGTGGGCATACGTGAGTTGGTGAAACTGAGCCATAAAGCCCGATAATAAAGGATAGTGTCATATTCTAAGATATTGACTCTAAAACTAGATGGCCAGTGTGAACCTGCTTGATTAGGGGAGTCACCACTGCTTTGCATTGCCATCATCTTCATTTTTTCTCCTTTTCTTCTTTTTCTCTCCTCTGCTCTTGTCCCATGTTGTTCTCCTGTGATGTCAAGCTCACCCTTGAATTGTGGGAGGGGGGAGTGGAAAACAGGTAGCTGTACATGACTGTTATGTTTCAATGTGCGACTACTAGTAGGTCATCTGATTATTACCAATATTGAAATGGCCATTATGTGGCTTTATGCCAGCATTTCCTCAACTTTTGAAAGGTCAGATCCCTTTCAGGAAAATGAGACCAACGGTATCACCCTTGCAACTCCACCATCTGCTGCTAGAGACCATATTCTGGAATTTTAATCACATGAAACTGAATTGTATCCTTTTAAATATTTTACCAAATGCTGGATACTCAACACTGATGTTAAATATCTTCCAAATGTGATGCTTACTTTTCTTTCAGATGTCCTTTGGGCAGTGAAATTGTTAAAAATGTTTACATCTATGGGTATTGGGTTTAGCAACCACCCAATGAGAGGGAATAGGGCAGCTAACAGTGCAAAGCTATTGTTTCCATATCTTTGATGAACTCAGGCAATTTTCTTCATCAGTTACAGTAGGGTCATTTTAAAGGCTTTTTTTCACAACTGTTTCAGCTTCTTTAAAAAATAAATGCTGAAGCTATGGAAAAGATTAAGCCCCTCCAGTCCTCCAAACTAGTTCTTCATGCCTCTCCATGAGGGCATATACCTCACTCTGCACACATGACCTTATGCTTTGGCTGATACTGGAGTGGGTGCACCTTTCCAGAACTGAAGGAAACTGGCACTTTTCTCACTGCAATATTAGTACACATTTTCTTTGAGAAAGCTTATATTGTTGCCTTTTAATAGACAAAAAGTACGGTCTTTTTTTTTTACACTTTGATTAGAAACTCTAATTGTAGCTTTTCATTTTGAAATTAACAGATTTGTTATGAAGCATCAAAATGTCTGAAGAGAAAACCATCTTGAAGTGAACAAAGAACATATTTTCTCTAAAACATGTGGTTGCTCATTTTTGATTAAAAAATTCTGTCTGTCTGAGTGGCCTAGTTATACCAATAATTACAATCATCCAGCTTTGATTTCTATTCATCATCTCTTCTGCAGAAGCTGGAAGCATTGGGTTCCTCCCCTGAAAGCTGTTTTTTGGTGTGCTTCTAATCATTATTCCTACAACTGATTATGGCATAGCACTAATCGCTCCAAAGGAAGATATGGTCAGTTCTTCTCAATGATAAAAATGGAGGATAGGACACTCGACCCATAATGACAGTGAGATTAAAAAGGGGCAGAAAATGGGTGAATTAGTACAGTAATAAAAGGCCTTTCACGGGCATTAACCAGAGGCCAACGCTGTCATCAAATAAGCAGAAAATTCACTTAGAGTGAAAACTCACTGTCTACACTAGAGAGTTTACAGCAGCACATCATAATTCCACCTTGTCATAAGTGTAAAGGGCTGGAGAGGGTTAATGTCATCTGAGAACAATTAAGGTAGAGTTTCCCTGCCATGAGGGAGGAAGGGGTTTAAGTCAGTTTCATTTTGCTGGCCATGTAGCTGGAAATGGGTCTTGGAGCATCTTTGGCTATTAAGATGACTCTACTCTTCTCTTACATTTCTACTTAGCTGATTGTAAGTGATCTCTGATATTATAAGCCTGTGCCTACTGGGGTGTCTCGGTCCTTTTTAGAGGGGAGTCCCCATGTAAGAGTAGGGTTCCCCAGCCTCTGTGCTCTCGAGTACAAAGACTGGGGCTCTTTTCTAGCCCAAAGCACTTAGATGCTTCCCAGCCAAATTAAGTCCCTACACCCTGAGAAACCCCCCTCTACCAGTGGGGTTCTTGGGGTACCACGGCTGCCACCATCCGGGTGTACTTCCAAAACCTTGGAGGGGCCCCCGGACTTCCCCAAAACCCTAACTCTGCCCCCTCCCTGAGAGCCAGAGTCAGACACCTGGAGGCTGCTTCCCCTCCCCCTTCACCCTTCCCAGCTCAAGGCAGAGACAGCCTCCGTTAACCTGAGCTGATTCCTTTACCTACCCCCCCCCCACCTCCTCTCTTCCCAGTGAAGAGAGAGAGAGACCTTAAGGGAATTAAACCAAACGTTTTATAACTAAAAGATTTAATACAGAAAAAGAATAAAACAGAGATACAGTACACCTCACAAACTGGGGTTCCCTAACTCCCCTCTAAAAAGGAGCGAGACACCCCAATAGGCACAGGCTTATAATATCAGAGATCACTTACAATCAGCTAAGTAGCAATGTAAGAGAAGAGTAGAGTCATCTTAATAGCCAAAGATGCTCCAAGACCCGTTTCCAGCTACATGGCCAGCAAAACGAAACTGACTTAAACCCCTCCCTCCCTCATGACAGGGAAACTCTACGTTACTTGTTTGCAGATGACATTAACCCTCTCCAGCCCTTTACACTTATGACACACCTGCAATGAACAGCTGTAGCTATGTCAACAGGAGAAGCTCTCCCGCCAACATAATACTGTCAGCAAAATTTATGTCTCTCAGGAGGGTGGTTTTTTACACCCCAACATATGTTTTGCCAACATAAGTGGTAGTATAGACATAGCCTCAGCCTTTTCTTGCAAATGTTTTTAATCATCAGAGAAGGGCAGGAAGAGACTTATTTCTCTTCCAGTTTTTCATGCTATATTGTCTTTATAATTGCAACACCACAAACATGATTGAAAGTGACCCTTTCCATTTAACGTGAACTAGAATGGCATACAGTGTTTTCTGGCATGTCTAAGTGTAGTCTAGTGTTTGAATAATAAATGAGCTCTGTAAGGACAGCTCCCTGGAAGTGACATTGCTGCAATTTAGATTGGTGGAGTCTCATTTCTATTGCTGGTTAGGAATATGCTTTGCAGAAATTCAGGCAGCCCCACTCCAGGAAATGTATAAACACAATTAAAAAGTCAACCAGTGGTAGGGAGCTGAAAACACTGAGAGAACAGTTTCAAGTGGCCATTGACAGAGCAGGAGTTTGCCTATGAGGACAGCTAGTACACAGTTAATCTGGGATATAAATCTACAATGCAGTTGCTTGCAGCTTATTACCTGGCCTTTTGGTCCCTGCAGTCATACAGTGAAAATTGTGTAGTTTGTTTTGACCTACTCTTATTTCAAATGCACTTTTAGTGTGGGGTAGCAGGGCCCACATAACTAGTTAGTGTGCGGCAGGCTAGAGCGCTATACATTTACCCTCTAGCTTATCATGCACAGACTGTCCCGATAGCCAGGCCCCATTCTATAATTGTCCACTTGGAACTTTTTATAAAATTTTCTTTTACATAAGAAATTCTTGTCATACTTTGGTGATACTAGTTGCTCATCTCAAGGAATCCAGTGCATCCCTAAGTAGAGATGGAATTATAGTTTTGCCAGCAAAATCTTTTGGAATTTATCCATCAGCTCACTTCACTGAGCATACAGAGTCTGCATCAATATTTCTTCAGTTTATCCTTCAGCTGGAAAGCACAACTGTACGCATGGCAGCTTTTAAAAATTGTCAACTCTTCTGGAATACTGCCAGAAATTTCTGCAAAACCCGACATATTTTTCAGTATGCTACAGTTCTTTTCTTTCTGTAAGAATTGGACTAATTATTACTTGTTTTATTTTTCTGAAAGAAATCCAGATTTTCAAGAAAAAGTAGCGGTGTGACAGGTCACTAGGCACAACACAGTGCTCACTGAGATCAATGGGGTAATTACAGCTCAAAATCCCCTACTTGGAGAACAGGTTATCTGGGAATGGGCTTGAAAAATGTTTTCTTAGGAGACAGAGCTAGAGAATGCTCTGGGGAAGATGGGGCTCTACACCTATGGTTACAGGACTGGGATGAAGTCCGAGCTGGAGAGTTTTCCCTTTTACTCTTTTCACTTTCTCATTAATGATGAGATCTTGCTGACCAAACTTTGTCTTAAAAAAAACAACAACAAAAAAAGTTTTCAGGTGAAGAACTGGCTACAATTGCAACAATAGGCAGTCAATTTTTGTGTGCTTTTAAACAATTAACTGTGGACAACTGAATGATTTCCTCCCCCTTCCCCCAGCGAAGAGAGAATTACTTAGTAATGTGACTTATTGAGCAATCCATTCCCCTATGTCTATTCTTTATATTTCCTCTTATAGATATTTTAATGGTTAAAGTGAAATATTTCGCAAGTCTACACAGTTTTAGATCATAAAACAAAATACCAGATGTTAAAGACTGAGTTCTGTATGTTATCTAAGATTTTAAAAGCATCAATTAGTGACTGAGGTGTTCTACTGTTATTAGAATTTAATTGAAAACATTTAATTTCAGTGGCTCGGGAAAAAAACAATTGCACAGAGCCTGATGCTGCATCACTGAAGTCAATGGGTATTTTGCCATTGACTTCAATCAGTGCAGTATCAAGCCATTAAGCCTGGTCTATAAAGGTAATAGGAGCTGTCAGTTGTTTACCATCCAGCTAGTACATGCACTCATCCAATCTAAATATTTTACGCTTTTGAGTATCAACAGAGTAATCACTGCTTGACACAATTCGGCATCCTCACCTTTTTCTCATTGTAACAAAACTGAAACTAATGTTCTATTTCTAGAATATCCCCCAGAAAAGATTTTTTTCTGATTACTATAAATGCTATTTAAATAGAATATCAATCTGTGTGGGCTGGGAATTTTATTCTGGCTCCATGGGAGCAATTTGGTGATCTTTCCCCAGGAACTAAAATCAGTGAGAGAGGGGATGGGATTGACTGCAGATCCCAGGACAGATGAACTAAACTACCACCCCGGGGGAATGGCACATACTGATAGGCTTGGTCTACACTTGTGGGTGGGGAGGGCGACCTAAGATATGCAGCTTCAGCTATGTGAATAACGTAGCTGAAGTCTGCGTATCTTAGGTTGACTTACCTGGCATCCTCATGGTGGCAGCGAGCTCCCCCGTCGACTCCGCTTGCATCTCTTGGTGATCTGGAGTCGACGGGGAGCGCCTTTGGGGATTGATTTATCACGTCTAAATGAGACGCGATAAATCAATCCCCGATAGACTGATCACTAGCCGCCAATCCGCATAGAGATCAGGTTCAAGAAGCCCAGCAGGCAAAAAGCTTTTGCTTTAATGGCTCAGCCTGAACGCCGTGACCCTTGTTTTGACACCCCTTCCCCCCAAAAGACATACACCTATAATCAAGAAGACAAAACTCTACTAGAAGGGTTTGAAGAATTGGAAGCCAGCAACCCCTGCATATCCTCCCAGGGAGTGGGTCATGGTGATGCTTGTCACTGCAGCATATAGGGTACTGAGGTGGCATAACACAACCTCTGCTTCCTCTCCTCCACCCTGCACCACAGAATTGCAACTGTTCTGCTATATTTTGTTCCTTCAACAGCTGTGTGAGTGAAGAAGGATTTACCCATAATCATCACATACAGCAAATGCTGAGAACGTCCATTAACTGGCCTTGCTAAGACATCAGTTTAAATCCATTTTAGGTTAACTGTTTGACAGTAGCCACCAAAAGCATCACCCAATTCAGCAAAAAGTGTTAGAAATTGCTCAGAAAAGGTAAAAGACTGACCCAGCAGGACAGTTATTGTTCAAGTCTGAAGACTGTATAATACTGAAAGCGAGATGCTTAGCTGGTGTAAAAATCGTCATAGCTCCATTTATTCCAGTGGGCCTGTGCTGAAGGTCAAGTCTGAGGAACCTCAGTATAGTGCAGCGGTGTCCAATAGAAATTTCATACTAGCCACACTTGTAGTTTTGAATTTTTCTTATTCGCCACATTATAAGAAAGGATACTGACTGCACATCTTAACTCAGCCTCCAGATTTTTACTTGGATTTTATAAAATTTACTGTAGAAAAAGTGGATTCACAGACCCACTCATTGCTCATGCATTAGCCACAATTCAATAGCCTATTAGCCACATATGGCTAGTGGCGAACGTATTGGACACTGCCGGGATAGAGGTTTTTCAGAGTTACTTGTCCTGGTCATTCGTTCCACAACTGTTATAAAATACAAAAGCTGATTAATATTGGTACAAGGCCTTATGCATTGCTATTAAAATAGGAAAATTTGGACGGGATGACCAGACTGAAATTGATAGTAGCCATTAAGAATTTTTGTTACACTGTCATACATCATGATGTCAATATATAATGGAATGAAAGCTGTACAATATAACTTAGCAGATTAATTATGAAGGACCATTCCTATTTTTTACACGCCTCAAACCTTATATGGATAATTATTTCACTTACTGCTTTCAGTCTTGGTATAACAGCAGAAATGCTCAGTGTTGAATAAACGTGTCAGAACCATGCCATAGAAGTCAAGTTTGAACAAATGATACAATGTGCTAAGTTGAAAACTTTTAAACTATGTACAGTACCAGACACAAAACCAGCAACATATGCCTCATTGGTAGTTCTTTGATGCACTGCACCAGTTCAAGCACATCTTAGACACAAAACTTATCAATTGGACGTACTCTCTCCCTTGTAATCACTCCATTTACCCCAATTCATTCTTATAACAAATGTTAAGAGGTGATCCTGAGACAAGCACTCACAGTGATGGCAACCAGATGAGAAGTATTCTATTATATTTGAAATAGGTTTTAATACCATGCTTATCACCATGGTTTGAGCATTTTCCAGTATGCATTAAGCAACATGACTATACATCTGCCATGCATGGTTTATTCTCTCTGAGTAGAGGAAAAGAGAAAGAGAAACATGTACACTGCAGTGTCTTGTATTGGTAGTGTCATGTATATGTGTTTGTTAGAGAAGGCCAAGTCAAATGCGCCTTGACTTGGAGTGGAAAGCTGCGAGGTCTGTGATAGTTTGTAGCTCCTGGACGAGTTCATACCACAATCTGGAACCAGTCTCCAGAGAAAGTTTTGTCTCCTGCAGAAATAAGCTTTATACTTATTGCCAGGGTGGCATTATTCTTGGCAATGGCCAAGGGCATTGAGACAGCTTCATTCAGGGGAAGCATCGGTTGGCACCAGGGTAGGCTCCAGGCACGAGCAAAGAAAGCAGGTGCCTGGGCAGCACATGTTAAGGGGCAGCATTCTGGCCAATCTTGGGGCAGCGCTCCGCTGCGGCTACCTCTTTTTTTGTTTGTTTTTGGTTGCTTGGGGTGGCAAAAAACGTAGAGCTGGCCCTGGGTGCCACCAAAGCAGCTTAAAGGCCCCAGCATCTGGATCCCTGAAACAGGAGACCTTGATATCAAATATACCCTCTTCTCCTAACCTTTAATATATGTAAGAAATACAGCAGAACAATACCAAAATGTGGGCCTGTGGAAAATCAATCAGTGGCTTGGTTTCTCTGTTTTCATTAGATACAGTTCATTGACCCCTCATGTGCTCCCGACATTAGCCGCAGACTCAGGAGACTTCAAATAGACATCCTGTGAGACCTGTTCTGTGAGACCTTGACAAAGTCATTTATTCTCTCTCTCTCTCTCTCTCTCTCTCTCTCTCTGCCTCAGTTCCTCATCTGTAAAATGGAGATAAAAAAAATTCTGGGCCACACTGAAGTGTCTTCAGGTTCCATTAGAGACTGTAAAGTGTACAGTTGAGCTGTTTGAGAACATTTAACAGTTTTCTGTCGGAAAATGCACTTTCTTTGAAACTGAAATGTTTAACAGGACGTGTCAATTTCAAAGAAATTTTCAAAGGGAAAAGGAAAAATGATTTGTTTTGACTTTCTTGTTTCAGCTTGACAAGATAAAAACATTTAGCGTCAATAAGGTAAAAATGTTTCATTTTAACTTTCATTGTCTTTCCTTTCAACCATTAGAATATATTTTATATACGTAGATAAAAAATAAATATAAAATAAGTCCACATTTTAAAACATGTCAATATCATTGAACCTAAATGATTCAGCATTATTGAATCAAAACATTTCAATGTTTCAGAATGAAAGTTTTGCAGAATTTCCATTTTGTGATAAATTTCATAACTGACTTACGTTCTTATTCAGAAGAAAAAAAATGATATATCCAAGTTTCCTGTGGCATGGAAATTCCATTTTCTGACCAGTCTAGTGTTCATATTCTACAGTGGGGACCATAAAAGTCCTTTAAACAGATAAAGAGGGGAAGATTGAGGAGCAGTCTGGAAACAATTCTTTTCTAAAGACTAAGCCTGCTTGCCAGGGTGAAAAATATCTGTACCATCAAGCCCCTAACACTTTAAAGGGGTCACTTCGCGAAAATAGGGCTGTTGGCTCTAAAGCGATGCTCTTAGCCAGGAAGAGGAATGGGACTCATTGGCTAGAAAAGCCTATCGTGATATGGGTTAGGAGGGGGGAAAAGGCTCATTGAAGTCAACTCTCATCTCCCAAGCAGCTGTGTGTTGATCCTGCTCCCTTTTCTCCACCAGGACACAGAAAAAGTGAAGATGGGGGTATAGAGATTATTATAGTTTATTTTAAATGTTCGTAGTTACATCCTAGCCAAGAGTAATGCAAGAGTTTTCAGTAATTATATACATTTTGGATATGCACACGCATGTGTTGCTATTGCGTATACACATATATATGCACAGAGCTATAAATGGATTTATCCTCATGCTACCAGATAGCATGTGAGGGGATTATTGCAAAAAACAGAATAAACACCAGTCCATTATTAAGAACATAAGTGACTATTATAGTTGTGAACATGTGAACAATAATAAAAATCATAATATAAAGACTTTTTTTAATCTGGTCCCTGCATTTACAAAGACAATTATACCATTGGATAGACTATTTCTCATAATAATGGTATATAATATGTCAAATTTCTAATATAACATTTTAATCTCATAAGCCTTTTTCTATATTAGCTGTAAAAACTAGAAATATATTTTAAAGTACCCATTTTTATCCTCTGTCAAAACAATTATATTATAAGGCACTGTTAATTTACAAAAATCCATAAACTGTTATAGGAACAAGAGATTTATTGGCATTGATAATACAAAAGTTTTGTTTACTTTAGAGCACAAAATGAAATCTAAACAAATTATATTACCTTGCCAGAATGACTTTCTGCCAGGAATTAATACACAAGTCTACAGCAAGGGAGAATTTCATAGAAGTGCAGTGGGAAAATACTTCCACACAGGTGTCTTGTACTCAAATAATCATCACCCTCAAAGATCCAGACAGCCAAAAACAAACGTGTGTGTACGTACATGTACACAAAAACACAAATGCTCACAATTAGCAAGACAGTTAAAAAGGTCTAAGACCACACTGATCAAAACCTAGCACCACTTACTACATATTACTAGTACTTTTAAATATAATTCACTACCCAAAATTTCACAATGAAGGAAAATCCCTAACAACAAATTGCACTTAAATATTAAGAAACTTTCCAATTGCAAGATCACTGTTCCAACTTGCAAGGGAAGTGACAAAAAACACATCCAAAACTGAACTGGGAAAAAACACTGGAGATATGTTTTCCCTGACAGCAGAGGAATATATTATAGCAACAAAAAGCTCTTTAACTACTCTAAATCCTTCAGTCTGGATGAGGGAAGAGGAATTCAGTTTACATGATTTTCACAAATAGTGTAAGTAGTAGCATATAATGATCAGTTTGTTTTTACAACATCTCAGTGTTTTCCCTTTTTACCTTTAACTTTGCCCTATACATCCATTCCAAAGAAATGTGCATCTATCATTTGTATACCACTACAGGCTGAACTGAACTCAGAGATGTACAGACTAGTTCTGGTTGGAAAATTTTCAGTTGAACTTTTATCCATTACAAAATGCTGATTTGTTGAAAGTTAAAAGTCGAATGAAAACATGTCCATTTTGATTAAATTTACTTTGGAGAAAAATGAGAAAGCATTTTGATATTCCCAGAATAAGATATTTTAGAATTTTTGTTTAAAACAACTTTTTGTTTAGATATTTTTTAAAAGTAAAACTCGGAAGGAAACATTTACATATTATTAAAACAAAATGTTTTGATCAACCCACTCAATTTTTTTTTTTAGCATTTAGTTAAGCGGGAAATTACATATTAATTTTATTTTCATTTTTTTAATGAAAAAATTAAAATTGTGGACTTTCCAGTGAAGTGGAATTAAAAAACAGTCTCCACCTAGCATTAATACACACAGATCTTATTTTAAGCTAGACTTGCTAACCTTCGCCAATTGGCTGGGAGTCTCCCAGAATTGGGCTTGATCTCCTGGAGGCTACTGAAGCCAATCTGGGAGATTTTAGGCCACTAATAGTCTGGCTGCGCAGCCCTGACTCCGCATGGCTCCTGGAAGCGAATGGCATGTCAGGCACAGGGCCATTCAGGGGATTTCTGTGCGCTGCCCCCACCCCGAGTGCTGACTCTGCGACTCCCATTGTCTGGAAACCATGACTAATGGGAGCTGAGAGAGTGGTGCCTGCAGAGGGCGACAGCATGGAGACACTTAGCTGCCTCTGGGCCTAGGAACCAGACATGCCGGTCACGTCCAGGAGCCACCTGAGGTAAGCGGAAAAAAGTATAAAACAAGCTTTCATTGGTAGTTTCGATTCATAAACGAAGGCCCAGTCAGTAACAATGGAAGTGTGTCAGAGATCTAGTATTAAAATCTCATGTTATTGAAAGCAATGGTCATTAACTTCAAATAGGATGAAGATTTGATACCTCCTTTAGAAAGCTACATTTAAACTCAGCATGACTGATTCTGTCCTTCCTTAAAGCTAGATTCAGCAGGATTCTAAGGTCCTGGCCCTGGTCCAGAAAACCACTTAAATACATGCCTAACTTCTAGAAAATAAATATTCCGATTGACTTCATCTTACAGTGATAAGAATCATAAATGCTTTCACTGAAAAAAAATATTGTATTAGTGCGGAACTAGTGTGAAAGGAGAGTCAAGTCTGTTTTTTAAAACCACTATGGAAGGCAAGCACAGTTTAAACTGAATTAGCAATGGCTAGTTTAAGAATAGTGTTTAAAACTTCCTCAGCAAATAGTTCTCTTGTCCCAGAAGACTGTGTATTTTGGAAAAAGAATCAATTATGCCCATCCTAAAAGATGCATTGTCTTAGTTGTGCTGGTCATACAATATTAGACAGATGAGGTGGATGAGGTGGTAGGTTCAGTAAAAGATATGACCTCACCCATATTGTCTAGAACACAACAGTTGCTGTTAAAAATAATAAAAGGACAACTCCTGAAATGTTAAATATTCTATGAAGAGGAAAGGGAACCCACACATTGATCTGCACATTTACATTGGGACACACCTTAAGTCAGAAGTTTATTACCGCAGCATATTCTTTAAAGTTAGAAAGACATTGTTCCACTTCAAGCATTAAATGCTTTGCAAGACTCCAAGGAATCTGTAAAACTGTTCCAAATTAGGATATTATCATCCCATCCGTAATCTCTCAAACAAATAAAGTGCATTACTTGTTTCATATTCATAAATGCCATTAATTTAATTGAAATGTTTGAAAATTACAAAGCACAGATTTTTTTTTCGCAACTAAGCTTTAATTAAACATGCAAATGTCTTTCAGGCATGGAGTTACGGTGAATAATTGACTTAAAGAGAAAAAAATTGGCCAATAATTTACAACTTATCTGTTTTTCCATATCATAAAATCAATAGAAGTTAGACTGAGAACAGAATGTTAAAAAGTTCCAAGTTCTGAGGATTTACTAAGTATGCATAATAAATGAGACAACCCTCTCAGAGCACTCCTTTCATCACATTAGTTCCACAAACCGGTTTATCCTAGTGCATTGTTCACAGGGAAAAAAAATTCTCATTTGTTTATAATTGCCTAATCAACTGAAACTTAATTCCATTAAGGACCTTTGATGAAGCTTTAAAATCTGCATAAATATTAATAATTTGGAACCCTAATTAATAGTAGAAGAATAAAATACAATTAAACTTTATAAAGAAAAGAAAACTGTTTTTATTTCATAGTAGGCTATTTGTTGCTGAGGACACAATGGCAAAATGAGGAGACATCATGGAATTAAGCTGCGGTTATTCTTCTTCTCTGTGTCATTAAACACAGAGAAGGGGTGCTACTCCTGCCCCATCACCCATTCTCTTATACCAGGCATTTAATTGGTTCCAGTGTGGTGGTTACCAGGCTCCTCACCATATAACCCATAACTCCGTGGTGGGCAACCTGTGGTCCACATGAAGCCCATCAGGATAAACTGATTGTGGGTCATGAGACATTTTGCTGACATTAACTGTCTGAAAGCATGACCTCCTGCAGCTCCCATTGGCCGGGAACAGAGAACGGTGGTCACTGGGCGCTGCGGGGGGGCATGCCTGCAGACTGTCAATGCTGGCAAAATGTCTCGTGACCCACAATCAGTTTACCCTGATGGGCCGCAGGTTGCCCATCAATGCCATAACTGGTGCCAGGTTAACTGGTACATAACACAGGGTACGCTCTTCTTGGTTATTCCCTTATCTGAGCTCTAGCACCTTTCCCCTATTGAGGGGGAAGAGGGTGTGGATCTCGGCCTGCCAGGCCAACAAGTTTGATCTCAGCCTGTGAAGACCACAAGGTTTCACACTATCACATGAGCCCAAGGCCCAATACCAAAACCAGGTCTTTAACCTCTAGGAACCATTCATTTTAGCTGCACTGGAAACCAGCCACAACTTCACCCCAGTACCTCAGTTAGATACGTGTTCCTAATCAATCCATTGTGGTTTGAAGGTGCTACGAGGAAGACAAAATATTTCCTGGTTATCTGTTAATTGACCCACAGGAGAAAAAGTTCCTTTCTGACCCCCCTAAACTGGTAGTTTACTAGAACTGCAGCATCTGTCAGCTTCAGTTTCCATTTCTAGTTTGGATGTGTAGAGAGGGCTGTTGGAATGGAGCACAAATAGGCTCCGCATCGACCCAGCACTGGGCTAAATCTTGGGAACTGCGGAATGCTGGGTAATCAGCACCGCTCTTCTCCAGCTGGTCAATGATTGCGAGAGGCTCTCAGGGGAGGAGCTACCTATTGTCCCTCAACAGTGTTTCCCTCCCTTGCTACTGGTACTAGCCCCTTTTTACTGCTGGTTACATCAAGTTCTCCCACCCACACATGAGTGGGTGGGTGGCATTTTGTGCAGTGCTGTACATTATTCTTGAATCACTTCCAATTTTCTATTTATTTGCTTTCACAACAAGCTACAAGAATAATAAAGTCACTATGAGGTGGAGCTTGGTATCCATTATGCCTAGAAATTTCTCTTGACATTAAATAGATCTACAATAATAGATCTGTAATACATGAAAAATAAACAATTGAGCTAATTGGCACAGTACAATATCTTTGTAATTGAAGAAAGGCAGAAGACTAAGAGGAGATGCTGATAAACATGATACATCTTCCTCTCTAACATATTTTTTAATCCTGTAAAATATATTTCTGTGATGGGTCCAATTGTAAATTCTTCAATGTCAATGAAATCATAGCAGCATAAAACTGGTGTAAGTGAAGGCAGACTTAAAGGGATAATAACAACTGTTAGCTGAGTTTACTACCACTTGATCTCCAATATGAACTCAACAGAAATGTGCTTAAGGCATGGAAGAATACCTACCACATTATTGTACATTGTAGGACCTAAAAAGCACCAGACAGAAACCACATGAAGCATGATGCTTACTGATATCCTGCATAGAGGCATTCAAGTTGCTAAGTTCAGACCCATCTCCAAATATTTCCAAAGATAAGGAGAACATTCACATTTGGGTAACTGGTTTCCCTTCTAGAGACAAGCATCATTTGCAAAATTGGAATTCGCATCTGGGCCTCCCTTAAGTCCAGGGACCTTCAGAAAGACTCATTTCTTTAACACACCATTTTTTCCTTCAACTCTGACTGCTGTATGACATAGCACTATACAACCTTTATTATTCTGTGTTACTGTCTCTCATTACCTCTTTATTTTCCAGTACAATTCCACTATTGCAGTTCAGCTATAATACTCACTAGTGACTATTCTCAATGTATTTCTAAACTATCTGGAATGAAGTAGTGCAAATAATATTTTAGAAAAGTCTCTTCCTACAAGATTACCTACACCATTTCTACAGAAAAGCAATTTTCACAAATGTCAACTAATTGTGAGTTGTTGATTTATAAGAATAAGCCAACTCAGTTGGCCTAATTTCACTCTTTCTATGTTGTTCTTTGCACAGTGGTAGTGCCTAGGAGTCCTGGTCACAGACCAAAAGTCCGTTGTACTAGTGGCTATGCAAACACATAAAATAAAGGTTGCTCTGCCCTATGGATCCCAAGAGCTTACTATCTAATTGAGACAAGAGACAACAGGTGGATGTGGACAGACAAGCATAAGGAAACAATGAGACAGTACTGGTCAGCATGATCGGCAGTGGTCTCAGCACGCCAGCTACCTAAACACTTTTAAGATTCTGAGAGTCATCATGACAAGATAGTTTTCCAGGGGGTTTTGAAGAAGGACAAGGACATGGTTGTGTGGATGTTTGGAAATGTGTGTGTGGAAGTACAAAGAGCAGCATGGGAGAAAACACAAAGGTGCTTGTTTTGGGGGGAAAGTTATTGAGCTTACATTTCACTTAGGAAAGACTTTGGAGGAGAAGGGGAAAGGAAAGCCAAAAAAGAAAGACATATTAGCAACTAGAGCAAAATACTCAGAGGAGAGTGACACATTCTAATGAAAAATAAATATTGCATATGTCGGGTGTGGCAAATTACTCCCATGATATTGATGGGTCCTGCGCTTTCTCTTCTTGTGGGGGAATTCAGGGAGCCTTTTTCTTGCCTCTGAACAGGGTATTAACTGTCCCACAAGTATCCTAGAGGGGAGAAGGGGAGAGGGAGGGACCCGGGCCCGCCCTCTACTCCGGGTCCCAGCCCAGGGGCCCTGAGGATAGCGGTAAACCACTGGGATTAGCTACTCCTTCCCCTGGACTACTTCCCTCTCCTACTCTTCAGCTTGTGGGGGGCTTCCTGCCCTCTCTCTACATAAGCCAGGTGTTCCTTTACTTAAGGTCTGGGTCTTTCTTAGCTCACCACAGCACTTCTTCAAACTCTCTCTGCTCCAACGCCTCCAAACTGCTCTCTGCTCCAACGCCTCCAAACTGCTCTCTGCTCCAACGCCTCCAAACTCCTTCCAAACACCCACACCTGTCTGCCTGAGGCAGGGGTTTTTATTAAGGCCTTAATTGGCAGCAGGCACTCCTAATTAACCTGCTGCCTGTTTCCCTAGTCTACAGGGAGCCATGCCCTAATGAACCTGGAGTTGATATATCTCCCCTCAAACACTCTGCCACAGCTCCCTGGCCTTCCTCTATCACATGGGTCTGATCCTAAACCCATTAAAGTTAATGGGAAACAAGCATAGTGTATCAGATTCCCCAGTGGTGTAAACCCAAGACAAACCATACAGAGGAATATCTCCTATATATATTATCTGCTTACATTTAAAAGGAAGCATAGGTCACATATGGTGGGATTTTGATGGAGAAACGTTGCCTGGTAAGCTGTGATAAAACATTTCCTGTCCCTAAGCCAATTTGAAAACCACTGATTTCCATTGCAAATCTTCCTTTGAGATCATCAATCTCTTTTGTTTCTCCATATAACTCTGCCTTCTTGATCTCTTAACATTCACCATGAAGTCAAAATGCTAACATCAGAGACATAGAACCAGATCAAAATAGTAGGCTGATAAACAGAAAGATCTCTTCTTAAATGTAAACAGTTTTAGGGAATTTTAGTAGAAACCACTGTAGATTGTACAATGTACTATGTTTCCACTGATAACACAATGTTCATCCGTACATTTGCTAAACACTTCATTTCACAGAGGTCTTGTTTTCCATGACATCATTCATGTTCTCATTTAAGAAGCAATGCACATCTGTAAATTAACCAAGCATTTCACTTTTAAGCCCTAATGTTCTGAAATATGGCAGTAGACAAGCTGTCAATCAGCTCACTAGACTTCATGCACAGACTAAAGAAAGTGAAGTCAGAGGATGTTATGAAAAAAGGTTACGTGCATTTCTTAACCAAACTCACCTCTGCACTTATCCATCCATATGGAGTCATGTTACCAGCTCATTCAGAACTATATTTACAGCATGATTCTTTTTATCAATACATCAAATAAAAATGAATACATATGCTCACCTATTAACTATGCTATGTATGAATTATGCTATACATCATATTGCTACGCAGGTGTTGTGTTGGTATAGCAGTCTGGGTTTCTTCTTATTATTGTTATTAATATTCATTTTTGAGCATTCAATAAAGTGTTTCACAAGAAAAAATAGACCATAGCCCCTGCCTGACGGATCTTTCAATACAAGATCTTATTACTGAAATTGACTGTATGTGTATGGGCCCTGCCCTTGAGCTGATCCCCTTTGAAAAAAAGTGGGGCTCTAGGTGGGCTCAATCATATGTACAGTTTTCTATCATTGATTTTCAATCCCTAAAGATAAGCATTCAAATTCATAAAAAATATTTAGTTCACATGTGAAATGGAAAATGCCACATGGCTATTTCTCTAGCTTTAAAACACATTTTGGGGAAGAGCTGTAATATTAGATCATTGCTAATCATGGCCAGAGAAGAGGCAAGTAAATTTTAATACATGTGAAGGCTTTCATTGTGTGTTTTAATGTTGTGTGACAATTTTCATCCCTCCATCCCATTAGGGGGATATTTCATCATGAGATAGCCTTTAAAACAGATTAATCTTTAATTCCTGGACACTCCAGGAGAATCCCAGATGGCTGGCAACTCTACTTGCAATAAAGAAAACGCTTTTTAAGTGGAATTCTTGAAAACAAAAAATCATATTGCTGCAGGGAAAACACATACAAACAAGAGAGAGAGAGAGAGAGAGAGAGAGAGAGAGAGAGAGAGAGTGCGAGCACACACCTGAAAAATAAAGGAATGTGGGTTGCCCTCCCCATCTAAATGAAATAGAAAAAAAAGTTTTGAAAATGTTGTGTTTTAACTAAAATGGCAATGTTCACAGCATTGTGGTCAAAAAGGTATTTTCCATCGCAAGAAGTTTAGATGGTAAATCTTCAACCAGCTCTAGTCATTTACCAAAAAAACACAGGTAAATTATCGCCCCAATGCCCCCACTGCCAACTGACAACACTGGCCAGTCAGCCACTTCTGAAACTGGGTGCAGTAAGTGGTTTTAATTTAAATTTAAATTCATTACCCAATCCTTTGATATAGTCCTAAGTATTGACCACTGTCTCTCATATATATACACACATAGAGAGAAAGGTACAGGTAGACTCTCGATTATCCAGGATTGGATTAACCAGGATGTTAAAAAAAAAAAAGCGCAACTTGTAGGACCGGCTCTGGCTTTGCTGCTGCCCCAAGCACACACACAAAAAAAACCCATCAGGGCGCAGAGCAGCTAGTGAACCAACACCCTCTAACCCTGGCAGAGGGTGGTTGGTGAACCAGGCTCCTCTCCCCATATTTCCTATGGATGGTGATTATCCGGGATTTTATTAACCAGAATTATTTTTTTCCCTATCATCCTGGACAATCGAGAGTCTACTGTATGTTGAATTAAATGTGGGGAATGAAATATGGAAGCAGGATAACATAGTCCCTATAAACATTACATACTATTGTAAGGCTAGATGAAAGCAGGATGTAAGATTTAATATTAAAAGATAGGAGATGTAATAGGCACTCTAGGCAAGATAACAAATCATTTTTGTGCCCTTAATCTTGGATAAGTTGAGCACTTATTATACAAAGAATCAGGGATATAGCAGTACGCAGTACTGTTATATTACGTTCCATATTGCAGCATGAAGCAATAAATGACTGTAGAACTTTGAAAGTTAACATATGTGGCAGTTATTGCTAAAGCTAAATTTAAGAGCCCTCTAGGAAGCAGAGGCATGTTTGCTGTCAAGCCAAAAGTGGCAAAATTCATTCCTGTATAAGAGATGAAAAATTCATTGGATGACTCATTTCACAAGACAACAGGCTTATGGGTGACAATTTGTTGTCTGACTGAGGTGGATGGTGAGAAGACATTTGTAGGCCACCTACCATCTCAGAGATAGATAGGATTTGTCATATGAACAGAAAGAAACTTCCACTCATTGTGAACCTTCTTCAAAAAAATTATTAAAATAATATTAAAAATAATGTTAATCACATAGTTTGTTAAAAAAATGCAACATTTTAAAATGCCTCTAGATCAATGGTTGTCCAGCTGAGTTCAGGTGATACAATGAACAACATGTGTTTATATAGTAAATCATCTATCAGTGCTCAATCAGTGATATCTTCTGTTAATTATATCCTACTCCTATGCTCTTCTAGAATTCCCAAGGACTTCTCCAACTAAACTAAAAAAAATCTTGTGTCACTACTTTATAGAAGTGTTTCTTTGATGTATCTTCAACCATCCTTAAATCTGCCAACTAAATCAACACACAAGAGGACCGAATCAAACTGCAAATGAAAACTGCAGAGATTAGATGAGAGGAGATTCAACACTAATACAAAATAATACAGGATGGACAGACCTCAAAATGAAATGGAGGAGTTAATAACTGTTAATAATTCATTCCACAAAATTGACACTATTGTATCATATATTTCCTGATTTAACTTTACTTTTCTTCATGCAACCAAACACAGTAATTACCACAGGAAAGGATAGAGATTTGGAGTGGGGAGTGAAGAGAGGAAAATGTTCACAAAAGGACTTCCATTTGAAGATTAAGTTCTCACTACCAAACATAATTCTAGATGATATTTACTAACTGCTGTTTGTCCTAACTGCTTAGACCAATTTTGTCTGCATTCTCTGTTCTAGGAACTGAAGGCTTTCAAAAGAGATGTCTCAGTGCTGGCCAATAAATATTCCAGCTGTGACTAAATGGAAAAAAATGAGATGGATAGTATAAACTCTAGTAATCCCAGCACCCAGTAGCTGCTGCTGCTACTGACTGATCTTCTGTCTGTTTTAAAGAACTCATGTAGTATAAAGCCGCAGTCGGCTTCATGCCTTTAGGCCACTGAAATCTAACAAAGATCGATACTAATTTTATCCTGTGCACAACTAACAGAGGTTACTAAATGGTTACATTTCATCTAGACAAGTCATTTTAAAGTAAAATTATTAAAGTAATTTCATATTAAAATCAAAAGAAGCCCTTACACCCTAAGAAATAATTGACCTCATTTCTACCTTATCTCCCCTCCCCACTTCACAGGGGCAGCTCCAGGCACCAGTGCATCAAACGTGTGCCTGGGGTGGCAAGCCATGGGGGGCAGCCTGGCGGTCGTTGTCAGGGCGGGTAGCCTGGCAGTGGGTAGCCGAAAACGTGGGACTAACGGAACGCTCACAGAAAGACCGCCGAATCCGCGGGACTGGTGTACCTGCCACAGCCGTGCCACCGAAGGCAATCTGACAGCCATGCTTGGGGCGGCAAAAAACGTAGAGCCTCCCCTGCCCCTTCACTAAACTAAATCAGAGTAACTCCATTGTAGTATATGGGCCCAATTTTCTACCACCTTACATTTAGTATAGTCACTTACACCTCTATGAAGTAGACATAAATTGCAGTATCCATATTAAGTAGGATTTTAAATCCACTTTACACATGTGTAAATGACAACCCAAGATGAAAGGCAGGAGACAATTACACCCGATGGAGTTATAGCATTATACACTGTAAAACCTTTGTAGGCGAGAGAAGAGTCATCCTGGTATCTTAGTAATGAGGGGTCTAAGGGTGCAAGTGGCCAAGAATGAGACTGGTCAACATGTAATCTACCAGCATCATAAAACAGGGGAAAGAATTAAATTGCTTTTGCAGTTCGTTCGTATAACAACCTGTCTGAAATGGATGGAAGACACTAGAATCATATAAACTCAAAAGTATACTCAGTGAAGGCTTTACTTTAAGTTTATTCCCTTAAAAACAAACCAGAACAAAGATTTTCTACAAAAGAGACATGAAGAAATTAAAGCTAAAAACAGAAGCTTGGATTGGCATGGGGTATTGTACAAGTGATTACTTCCACAAAAAAAGAGAGATTGAGGGCAGAAAAATGGAACAACAAACAATCAGAATTTTTGGTTGGGAAGGAGACTGTCCGCAAGAGCTTTAGGTATTTACATATCCATTTCACCAACAATGAAAGTTATGCCATCCACTTAATATTAAAGTTGGTCTAAATCTCACAGAGACAAGGTGGATGAGGTAAAATCTTTTATTGGACCAACTTCGTTGGTGAATGAGACACGTTTTCAAGATCCGCAGAGTTCTTCTTCAGGTCTGTCTCTTCTTGTAGTTAGTTACAGAACTGGCTGGTAGAGTTTTTGGTTTGTTTTTCATTTTATGAATTTGTAAATACACAGATACCCATATCCAGTAGAAATCTCTTTTATATCCCTCCAGTGACTCATTATTATCTTTCGTCTGTCAGAGCCAGATCACCAAATCCTCCATATATTTGCACCTGTGAAAGGTCAGTTCCACTTTGGTAGTGTTTCAGGTTCATTTTGCACAGATGCGTGAATTTGATCCACAAGTCCAATTAAGTCAATGGGCTTTGGATCAGGCCCTAAATGACTGCACAAGATGCTCCCTACTATTCGTGGGTCAGTCCAGGATATATTTTGATGTTTTCATTATTTATTGTATGCAAGGTTGCATATCTGGAGGGTTAAATGGAAAATCTTTTTTCTACAGATTAACTTTGAGCCCAGTGCTGAATTTCTGTTTAGATTCCTTCTTGCAAGGACTTTAATGAGCTGCATGTCCAACAGTTCTGTGGTGAAAACCTTTTGTCAGATTCTTCAAATAGGTGAGATTAGATGCTTTGATGAAGAGAGGTTCTTTGTTGCTGTTTTCTGACTTTTCATTTTAGACACAGTCAGAGTCTTCTTCCAAGGCCAATGATGACTTGTATCTGTCAGCCACAAAATTATGCAATGATTTGAAACCTAACAGTTGAACTGAGTCTCCTATTAATTTCTTTGCCATGGTACTGGGCTTCTTATTTCTCTTCTGGCTGGGTTGGCTATGTTCATTTTACCCGTAATGCAAATCCACTTTTCCTGAGAGCTAGTGGTTGTTACTTAATTAAAAGTGGTGTGCACCTTCTTGGCCATATTAGCCACCATCTTCACTAGGGCTACTCCTGCAGCAAAGGTCTACTCAGCTGGCAAAGTCTGGCCCTCTGAATCTTAGCTTCACAGCTAGAAAACAGCCACAGTACATGACCAGTATTTAATTTTTAATGCCTTTTGACAGAGTTGGTTGTGGTGGTTTTTGTAAATAACAAAGTGGGGAGACTACAATAAGATGGTTCAGCATCACATACATGATAGCTGTAGCTTTTAAATGTTTAGTCAGTTTAAGAGTATTTAGCAACTTTAAAGGACTCTGGAGAGTGCAGACAAATTTACATCTTGTCACAGCCAAACATATGACCCTATATTTTTGACATATCAGTTTTCTCATTCAGTATATTTCTACTAGAGGCAAATGGGAAGAGATTTACTATCCAGAACTATTTATTCACCTAGTTCGCTATGTTATAGATATGGCACCCATATCAAAATTTGTAATTTCTGGGAAAGAAAATTCAGTTCAGACTTTGTAGGGGAAAAAAAGGAAAGGTCATGCCAATGTTTAGGATGCTTAATGGACTCTCTGTGAGATGAAAATCAGTTTTAGAGTCTGCAGTGTTTTCCACAAATATATTTACTTGCTTTGAAATTCTAATGAGGGACCTACAGTACAGCAGGAAACAAGGAGTAGTATATTATATGGGACTGTTTCATGACTGAAAATGACAGATAATCTAGTACCAGCAGCTGAAAAACTTTGGGGGGGGAAGTGGTATGAGCACTTTTGATATACCATTATGTAGGGAGTTTCTGGTTTTGTCTGCCATGCATTTTGTTTTTGCTGCTCAGAGGTTTATTAGGTTATACATCATTTTGGCTGCCTAGGCTCTGTTGCATATCCTTGCTCACTCTTTTCCTGATGGAGCAGGGAGGGAGAAGAATCAAAGGGGTATAATTATTCATACATTTTAATCAGCATCCTTCTCTATCCTGTATATATGCATACTGTTGGACTATACATTTGAATGTGACCAAAAAATAATTGATGGCATGTGCTTGGGCCCAGATTCTGCAAGTGAATCTGTGTGGCTGGGATCCACATGGTTTTCATTCCTGATGGTTCCTACCCCCAAACCGTGATGGTTACAAACCTTGATGGTTACTACCCCGAATACAGGGTACCCAGAGTCACCTACTGTCCAGCAGTGGTTAGTTAACATGCAGCAATAGTATTTCACAAAGCAATTATTAAATTACTTTGTTCTACTATAATAGCCAACGATTAAGCTTTCATAATACTGACATTACATGCTTTATTTATCTAGCTCTTATCCTTATTAAATTATTGGGTGGGGGAATCTTAATAGAAGGACAATTGTGCAATTATCTTTCAAGGTTAAAAACGGTCTCCTACTGGGAAGCAGACAAAGAGACACATGGAAATTAGCTAAGGGGGAAGCTTTAAAGTGTTGTGTCTTAAAATTGCCAGTAAAGATCCAGGAGGCGTTTGAAAGTGAAGGGACAGTGCCAATGCTCTGCATACTACTCAGAGCGTTTAACTAAAAGATGGCATGCCAAGGTTTGAACACTGCCAATAACACCACGGTATTTTAGGTTTGGTGAGATAAGCAAATAATAGATAGGAAATGAGCCCTATCACATGTATTTGTAGAAAGAGGCAGGAAAAAGAAAACATCTCTGTGGAGGGGGGTGGATTCTTGAATTAGTTTATTGATCTCTTGCTAAATATTCATAAAGTGCAGGCCCACATACAAATAGGTCACTTTGGAATGCTACCATGTGGCTACAGCATTACTTGGTAGTAGAACCTCTGCTCACAAAACTAAGAGGTAGCACCGTGCCCCCACTGCTTATGTAAGACAAAGTATATCTGTTGTTACAGTGAGTTCTGATGAAGCTTATGGATAGGTGAAAAGAATAAGGAGTACTTGTTGCACTTTAAAGGCTAACAAATTTATTTGGACATAAGCTTTCGTGAGTTAAAACCCACTTCGTCAGATGCATAGAGTGGAACATACAGTAGGAAGATATAGCTATATATCTATATAACCCATCTGATGAAGTGGGTTTTAGCCCCCAAAAGCTTTATGCCCCCAAAAATGTGTTAGTCTCTAAAGTGTATGTATGTATGTGTGTATATATATATACACACACACGAGAGAGAGAGAGAGAGAGAGAGAGAGAGAGAGAGAACATGAAAAAATGGGGACAAGGTGCTTTCTCAAATCTCCATTTGTATGTGGAGGTTTCTGATGTAGAATTAGAAACAAGTACTGTCCCTGGACCTACTTCTCCATTCCCTTGCATGTTGTATAGTCTTTTACACTAGTGTTGCAATGGTGTAAAACATTTTATCCACTTTGTACTGGAGTAAAAAGCTGGGAAGAATCAGTCCTCATCTCTAGAGGACTATGCTGTCTAGCAAACCCATGCAATGACACCCCTTTCCCAAATCCATAACTGCAGCCAGTAAAGTAGGTTCAGGTTGTATGTTTTCACCATGAATGTCCAAATTCAGTACTTTTCATAAACAAATCACAACTCCATCTAATCTAAGTTAATGGAGTATGCCTGGTGAGCCAAAAGATACTTTGGGCTTTATATCCATTTGTTTTGTCCTGCTAGAATTCTGTGTGTTTCCTTAATATCTCAGCACTTCAGTAATATGAATCCATGTTGTTCATCTTTATTCTGTAGCTGTAATAGCTCTTGGATGAGAGAGAATATGACTGGCCATAAAAACCCTTTTACTGGAAATATACATATGCCAGTCTGAACTGGCTGTCCTCTCAACAGCAGTTTAAAATTTGGAGAAGTACCTGATTGTCACATTAAAGATTTCACTGCTCCCTTCTCCTTGCCAACAGCTGGTGCTGCTATCATGTGCTTCAACTCAATCCCTGTGGACAAGCAAACATCATCACTTTCAGGGAAACAGCCTAACCAATTGGGAACGTTGCTGATATGTTGGTTTCTGAATGGCTTGAGAGCTCTATTAAGTATCTCCTACAATACAGCACTGCCAGAGGTTTTCCCCAAGGCATTACTGGGTAACATTTAGCCTAACAGCCATTTACTATGTGAGCAAATACAATTTGCAGGTATAAAAATGTTCTCAAGTCAACAGGCAGTTATCTATGTGAGGGCTTCAATATCTGGTCAAACAGGCAGTGAGAATATATAGCTGTCAGAAGAACTATTAGGAGATAAATAGAACAAAAAAGAAATAATGTAGAAAGCAGACACGAGGGCCAAAATGTAAACAGGCAATGGCACACTGAGCCCTACTTTAAGACTCCCACAATGCAGTGTCCCCAAAACATATGGTAAGCTGCAGCCCTCCTCTAGTACGTGCGTGTGTAAACTTTCAAATAATGACATAGTTAAAGGGATTTTGTCTTAATTGTGATTCTCTCTGTAGCTGGAAGAGTGAGCATGGCATATTCATGGCATTTCTGAAATGGCAGGATAGTTTCTGCTCTATTAAACAATTTGACATGTTTTCCACAGACCCAAGCACTGCTCATTTGGCATATTAACATACACATCAGATAATAAAGCATTGCAAAGCACAAGAAAAAGCAGATGAACTTCAGGGGGATCAGTGTCCACTATGAACAATCTTATAGCAGCTAAATTATTTTAAAGTCATAACTCCATACCCTTCAAGTAGTTCCTGGGCTGGGTGTAGCATTGTACCTTAATCAGAATCTAAACCTGTAAAAATGGATATACTTTGATGAGAAACACTGGAAAGCTGCCCATCTGTAATCTATTTTTAAGCCAGTGCCACACTTTTTTGCTGTTTTGGGGTTGAATCCCCCTTAACAGAAGCTCATCACAGCTTCCTTTAATATAAGCATCAATTAGAAAGGTTCAAGTTGCTTTAATTATAGCCTTACACAGCAGCAAAGAGTTTGTACAAAACCGTGTTCTCGCCTCTTAAATCCTTGCTTGAAGCTATACTGAATTTTTAATGGTATGGCTGCCTATTGTGGCTGTTTGAGGAGGCTTCTTTTTTCAGTGCAAGCTCCAGAATGGTTCTCTTTTTTTTAAAGAAGCAAGTGGAAAAACTAATAAGTTTTCAGAGCTCTTAGCAGCCTATAATCAACTGCCTCCCTTCTTAAGACAGGTCGGATAATAAATGGTAATGAAATACGTGCTAATGAATCCTCCACATTTTTCCTGTTTGAGGCTGGCTGCCTGTAGAATGTTCAGACATATCTCTGAAAACAGAGCTAAGAGATGCCAGGTTCCAGGGCACACACTTTTTTATAAGGGCCATTACATCAGCCTAAGTAGCTCATTTGTTTTCCCTGTCACAGTCTTATAGAAAGGAGCCTATTATTACAAAAGGGGGTCACTGATGTCCTATATTATATTCTGGTCATTTAGTCTGATGGCAAGTTAATGCTTGCAAAAGTTGTTAAGTCTTGCTACTTTTTTCCCCTTCAATAAATGTTGTTCTCCAGATAGTCTGTACAAGAAAGTTAATTGTCCAGTAAGGTGCTTAGATTGGCCTAACTATACATCTCATCAAGTGTGAAAATGACAGTCTCCAGTCTTCAGCCCCTAATCTTCATACTCATCAGTTATGCTGTACTTGTCTAACAGTCTCCTAGAAAAGAGGAATATGATTTACAGTATTGATATATGATTAGAGAGCAGATTATAATTACTTTCATATTCAGATCCCTGTGGAATATAACAGCTTAATATTGGAACAACAAGACTGACTGACATATATCACAAAGGTTAATTAACTATTGCCTGGTATGTTTTCCTAGGTTTCTGTGCAATCACGATAATAGTTGTGATAGGTCAGATTCCAATACATTATTCCAGTTTAATAATACCTTACTCCCTGCATTGTCTTTGACTTTAGTAGGGTTATTTGTAGAGAAAAATACTCTCCAATTTAAGTACAGCTCTCAGAGTTTGTGGATGGTAACTATTCTGAAATTATATCATCATTAACAGAGATGGGACAATATAGAACCTCTTGTCTGAACTTTGGTGGGTAGGGTAAAATGCAATGTGGATCCGAAAGAGCCCTGGGTTTTGATTTTTATAAAACCAAACCAAACTCTTTGGCCCTTCTCTAGTCAATATAAAGACAGTGAGGTTCTTAATATTAAGGTATTCTAGAACAGTAGATAACCATCAGCTCCTTAGTGTTTCTCCATTTTGCATATTTTTAAACTCCATCAATATTTCCTGTACCAAAACCTGATTCTGAATCTAATTGCTATTTGTCTGCTTATGCCAGCTGTGGCATTTCATTCAGGAGCAGAAAATGAGTCTTTACCATTCCAAATGAGTCTTTGCTTGGGCAACTTATTTTCTTAACTTAGGGCATGTCTTCACTACCACTTTAAATCGATGTTAACGACGTTAGGTCGAAGTAAACGTGTACCTGTCTTCACATACATGCCCTTAACGTCGATGTAAAGGGCCTTAAAGATCGATCTTGGCACTCCAGCCTAACCAGTGGCATAAGGCTAATCTCGACATTCCAAGCTCGACCGTGGGCTAGTGAAGACGGAACCCGACATTAATAGCCTCCAGAGGCTGTCCCACAATGCTCCATTCTGACCGATCTGGACTGCCTCACTACTGCTCCACTGTGACCGCTCTGCACTGCACTCTGAACTCGCTGCTCTGGCCAGGTAGATAAGACCCGGGAACATTTGAATGCCATTTCCTGTTTGGTCAGCGTGGCCAGCTCACCTGAACTGATCAGTCGCCATTCAGAGCAATCAGCAGCACTAGCCGCCATGCAGAGCTCAGCATCACAGGAATCCATGATGAGCTCATCTACCCTGGAGACCAGCCAGAGGAGAAGAGCTCCAGCATGGTCCACTCGTGAGGTGCTGGATCTCATCGCTATCTGGGGAGAGGAATCCGTGATGTTGGAACTCCGCAACAACAAACGGAATGCCAACACCTATGGAAGAGTCTCCAAGGCCATGCTAGAAAGGGGCCACAACAGGGACACCACACAGTGCCGCGTGAAAATTAAGGAGCTGCGGCAATCGTTCCAGAAAGCCAAGGAGGCAAACGGACGATCAGGGGGCGCGCCACGGACATGCAGGTTCTACAATGAACTAAATGCGATAATGGGGGGTGCCCCCACCACCATCGCGCCGGTATGCGTGGACTCCACCGATGGGATCATCGTCAGGGAGGAGACTGATTCCGAGGAGGACGAGCATGAAGAGGAAAATCTCACGGAGCAGCAGGAGCCCAGCGGAGAACCCCTGTACCCAGAGAGCCAGGAGCTGTTTGTCACCCTGGAGCCAGTACCCTCCCAAGCCTCCCAGGGGGGTAAGTGTTTCTTTTTTAAGGGATTACATGACGCGTGATTTTGTAAAGGAAGCATTTATTAATGAGTAACTTGCCCTAAGGACTTAGCGTGCTTTCACTGCTGGTCAATTTCTACTCAAAGAGTTTGTCAATATACTCCGGGATTGACCATAAGTCCTCCGCGGACATTTCAATGAAGCTATCCAGGAGGTAGCGATGAATCCAGCGCAGCAGATTTCTGGGGAGAGCTGCCTTATCTGGTCCCCCATGATAGGACACCAACCCACGCCACGAAAGTAGTAGGTTGTCTGGTATCATTGAGCAGGCTAGCATTGCGGCTTTTGGACCAGGACTTTGCATGGACTCAAGGAGCATGCGCTCCCTATCTCTCCGAGAAATTCTCAGCAAAGTGATGTCATTCAGGGTTGCCTGTTTGAGATACGGACTGCAATTAGTCGGGAGATAAAGAGTCCCAGCTGCAAAGTACTCTTTTCTGCTGAGGACCGACGAACCGAACCCCCCCCCCCACGAACGCTGACCGCCGCCCCCCCCCCCCCAGCCCGTAGCGTTAGCTAGCAGGGAATCTGAGCAGTCTGCACGCGGTCTGAAGAGCCCCAAAAAGACCTTAGCCCTTAGCGAGAGATTTTTTGGCATTTGCTTTGCAGTTTGCGGTTTCAGTGGGAGCCAGCCACGCGGTGGGGGGAAGGGGGCAGGGTTACTCTACAGTATGCAAGCGCCACTTTTAACTTACCATGGCCGGCTGCACGGTGATTTCAGAAGCCGTCTTGGGCTGAGGCGCGCATATGTGTCTCAGATGCTCTGAATTTTCTGAGAGCTTGTCAGTCAGTTTTAGGTGTACAACATGACCTTGTACAGAAATCATATCAGGCAGGCCTCTGAATACTGAGGTTGCAAATGGCATAGTACTCCCATTGTGTACAGTCCGAGACTGCATCTGCCTCCTAACCTTGAATGTATCTGTCTCATAACTTTCAAACTTTCTTTTCCCACACACACTTGCCCACAGATGAACAACAAGTATGCCACAACCCCCATGCCTCCTCAACACGCCGTGCACCGCAGATAAGAAAGCGTAAAAAGAAAACGCGAACGCGCGATGAGATGTTTACTGAACTCGTGGAGAACTCGCGCGCTGAGGCAGCCCGCCAGACGGACTGGAGGGAAAGAATGATAGAGTCCAGGGATCGAGAGATTCAGGCAAGGGATCGAGAGATTCAGGCAAGGGATCAAGAGAGAGAGGAAAGGAAGCGAGAGAGAGAGGCAAGGGATCGAGAGAGAGAGGCAAGGAATCGAGAGAGGCAGGAATGGAGAGCCGCTGAACAAAAGAGGGTAGAACGTGAGGAAAGACGCATGGATGCTTTCCTCCGCATAATGGAGGACCAGAGCGACATGCTGCGATCTCTGGTGGAGCTGCAGCATGACCAAAGACCACCTCTGCAGCCCCTGTGTAACCACCTCCCCCCCTCCCCAACTCCCATAGCTTCCCCACCCAGACGCGGGTTGAGAACACGGGGGGGCAAGCTCCGTGGGCCGCTCCACTCTACCCCACAAGCCAGCAGAAGCAGCAGCAGCAGCAGGCTTACATTCTCGGAAAACTTTTGAAAGCTGCTGAGTCTTGCCAACCCCTCCTCTCCACCCCCCCCTCCTTTGCCCGCTCCTCCCCACTGCGACTGCCGGTTTCCCTCCAGGATACCAGGACAGTGATCCCCTGTATTTGTATTTCCGAGTAACCAATAAAGGAACCATGATTTTTCAAACAGTGATTTTATTTTCTCTGCAAGCATGGGAAGGGAGGAGGGAAAGCATGGGGAGGGGGGAGGGAAAGAGGGTTCAAGGGCAGCAGGCTTAGAGCACAGCAAGGGAGCAGATTCTCAAACGCCATCTCGGGCACTGATAAAACTGTCTTTCAAGGCGTCCCTGAGGCGCAGGGCCTCACGGTGGGCTCTTTTACTTTCCCTGCTGTGTGGCTGCTCATAAGTAGCAGAAAGTAAATTTGCCTCTGCCTCCCAGCCCGCCATGAACGTTTCCCCCTTGCTCTCACAGATATTGTGGAGCACAGAGCAAGCAGCAATAACAATGGGGATATTTCTCTCGCGGATGTCTGAGCGAATGAGTAAGGAACGCCATCTCCCCTTCAAGCGGCCAAATGCACATTCTACGGCCATTCTGCACTTGCTCAGCCTGTAGTTGAACAGCTCCTGACCCCTGTCCAGGGCTCCTGTGTAGGGCTTCATAAGCCAGGGCATTAGGGGGTAGGCTGGGTCCCCAATGATCACGATCGGCATTTCGACCCCCCCCACGGAAATTTTCTGGTCGGGGAAGAAAGTGCCTTGCTGCAGCTGTCTAAAAACCCTAGAGTTCCTGAACACTCGAGCGTCATGAAGCTTTCCCGGCCACCCCACGTACAGGTCGGTGAAACGTCCCTTGTGGTCAACCACTGCTTGCATGACCATTGAGTAATATCCCTTCCGGTTTCTGTACTCGGCGGCCTCGTGGTCCGGTGCCAGGATAGGGATATGAGTCCCATCTATAGCCCCACCACAGTTAGGGAATCCCATGGCGGCAAAGCCATCTATTGTGGCTTGCAGGTTTCCAAGGTTTATAACCCGGTGTAGCAGCCGCTCGACGATTGCCCTGCTTACTTGCATCACAGCAAAGCCCACTGTAGACCTACCCACCCCAAACTGATTCGCCACTGACCGGTAGCTGTCTGGCGTTGCAAGCTTCCAGAGGGCTATCGCCACTCGCTTCTCCACTGTAAGGGCCGCTCTCATTTTGGTATTCCTGCGCCGGAGGGCAGGGGATAGTCAGTCACAAAGTTCCATGAAGGTGCCCTTTCGCATGCGGAAGTTTCTGAGCCACTGGGAGTCATCCCAGACCCGCAGCACTATGCGGTCCCACCAGTCTGTGCTTGTTTCCCTGGCCCAGAATCGGCGTTCGATGGCATGAGCCTGCCCCATTGCCACCATTTTTGACAGATTGTCAGTCGCCCTACTTGCAAAAACGGCAGTGTCCCTGTCGTCCCCGCTGTGCACGTCAGTGTCCCTGTCGTCCCCGCTGTCCTCGTCCATCTCCTCCTCACTGTCGTCGGGTTCCAGAAAGCGCGGTTCTCCCCGGATCGCATTCCTCCTCTGCAGACGGTGCAGCAGGAACTCAGCAACCGTGATCGAGGTCCTCACAACGGCCATTACTGCAGCCGTGGTGTCAGCGGGCTCCATGCTTGCAATGCTATGGCGTTAGTATGGCGGAGAAAGGGCGCGAATTATGGGATGCCTACCCACAGGGCACCGCTTGTAATGGGGGTGGGCGGCGCGGAAAAAGGGCGCGAAATTTGGAAATGCCTACCCACAGTGCAGCACTCGAAATGGTGCCTGCTGGGGGATCAGGGAACTGTGGGATAGGTACCCAGAGTGCAACGCTCGTCATGTCGACGCCTGCAAAAGTTTTGCGGACAGACACTGTCGACTTGCTGTGCTTAGCTGTGCGTAGTGAAGACAGACAACATCGACTGTATACCGTCGCGTTCACAACATCGACATAAAGGAAATCGAACTACTGCTGTAGTGAAGACATACCCAAAGAAAGTTATAAAAACAGCACACATGTAGATGTGTACGTCACCTGGGCAGATTCCTTTTAACAGAACCATGTTCTCCACATGTTCTCATATTCTGATCAAAGGTTTTTGTAGAGGCTGCATAACAAGGGTGAAATCCTAAATCAATAAGAATTTTGCTTTTTACTTAAATTTGCATCAGGAACAATATATTTGTAAATGATAGCCTCTTTTGGCTAGGATAGTGACTTTTTGCTTCAGGAACCGCTCTCTGAAAGCAAGCTAAAATTATGCCTCAGCAGGCACAAAATGTATTTAACTTCAAAGTATACACACATAACCACTGGTGTATACCCACACATGCACATTTATGTATTAGTGAAATGGTCAAAAAGCCGAACATTACCAATAAAAATATGTATCTGCTGGAACATGTATATCTTATGAACAAGGGTGGTACCTTCCGACTGGATCCCATATATCATGCTAAAATCACAGCTAAGGAAAGTCACAATTATTTCTCTCTCAGCATGAAGACTCAGAAGAAAAGTATGGAAATGCACAACTCTCTAAACAAAATGTGAGAGAAGGGTCAGTTAGCTTCTATTTATCCCAAACTTTACATGCATCTTCCAGGATGTGAAGTCAGTGGCAGCTAAAATAAATTTGGGGGGAGCTAATTAATAGCCATGGTGATTTACATTCAGACCAGTTGTAAGAGTGGGTACCCCAGTTTCTGTGCCCTTAAGTACAGAGAAAGGGACTCTTTTTAGCCAGACCACTTAACTTTAGCTGCTTCCCAGCCAAGTTAATTCTCTACACCCCAAGACTCCCCCCTTTTACCAGTTGGGAACTTGGGGAACCATGGCTGCCACCATCTGAGTAGATATCCAAGGCCCTGGATTGGGGTACTCAGATTTCCCAAAACCCTAACTCTGTCCCCCTCCCTGAGAGCCAGAGTCAGACACCTGGAGGCTGTCACCTCCCCCCCTCCTCTCTTCTCGCTGAAGAGAGAGACACAGACGCCGTTCCTCAGCTATTACCCTGAGCTGATCCTCTTTCCTACCTCCCCCCTCCCTCCTCTCTTCCCAGCCTGGAAGCAGGAAAACCTTAAGGGAAGTTGTAAGAGTGGGGGTACCCCAGCCTTTGTGCTCTTGAGTACAAAGACTGGGACTCTTTTCTAGTCCAAACCACTTAACTTAGCTGCTTCCCAGCCAAATGAAGTCCCTACACCCCGAGAAACCCCCCCTTTTCCAGTGGGGTTCTTGGGGAACCATGGCTGCCACCATCCGGGTGTACTTCCAAAACCTTGGAGGGGCCCCCGGACTTCCCCAAAACCCTAACTCTGTCCCCCTCCCTGAGAGCCAGAGTCAGACACCTGGAGGCTGCTTCCCCTCCCCCTTCACCCTTCCTGGCTGAAGGAAGAGACAGCCTCTGTTCCTCAACTGATAACCTGAGCTGATTCCTTTACCTACACCCCCCCCCACACACACACCTCCTCTCTTCCCAGTGAAGAGAGAGAGACCTTAAGGGAATTAAACCAAACGTTTTATAACTAAAAGATTTAATACAGAAAAAGAATAAAATAAAGATACAGTACACTTCACAATCTGGGGTTCCCTAACTCCCCTCTAAAAACGACCGATACACCCCAATAGGCACAGGCTTATAATATCAGAGATCACTTACAATCAGCTAAGTAGAAATATAAGAGAAGAGTAGAGTCATCTTAATAGCCAAAGATGCTCCAAGACCCGTTTCCAGCTACATGGCCAGCAAAACGAAACTGACTTAAACTCCTCCCTCTCTCATGGCAGGGAAGCTTTTACGTCACTTGTTCTCAGGTAACATTAACCCTCTCCAGCACTTTACACTTATGACACCAGTACTATAGCTTCATTTAGCATGATTCCCATTTTCCTCAATCCTTTGGAATCAGGAAGCATGAGCATGTGTACTGAAGCCGAAACACTGCAGAACTGCAAACTGTGTGGTCTTAAAGAACACAGTTGGGAATTCTTCTATTTTCATCCAGATTGATAGAGCAGATATGCAATCAGTTAGCCCCTATATGGCAACACTATTTGTATATTCCAGGGCATTATTTGTTCATTTGCTATTAGCCTCACAGAGCAAAGGATATTAAGGCGTGAATCCATGTGTAAGTGTGTCTCAGATATGGGACTATTGATTGAACACTAACCGTCTCTCTGTAATACAGTTGAGAGGGGATGAAATATTATGGATGACTGCGATTCAGACAGACTGGGTTCAATTCCTGCATCGGTCCCAAAGACTTTCTGGGTCATGACCCTAGACAAGTCACTTAACCTTTCTGGGCCTCAACTCCATATCTTGAGGATGATCATACTTACACTTTAAATCAACAAAGCATGGGATCAAGTCTGTTCTCTGGGGCAAGGACTGCCTCTGAGGGTATGTCTACCCTGTGAAGGAAGACTCACAGTAGTGAGTCTCAGAGCCTCGCTCAAGTAAATCAGGTTCATGTTACAGGGATAAAAATAGTATTATAGGCATTCCTGTCAGGCGCTGAGCACCAGTGAGGGGAAAGGGTCTCAGAGCTCAGGCACCAGCTCAAGGGGGAACATCTACACTAATCTTTTTAGCCCCATAGCATGAGTTCAAGTCAGCTGACCTGGGCTCTGAGACTTTTTTTTTTGGCAGTCTAGATGTACCCTTAGTATGCAGTTGTACAGTGCCTAGCCCAATGGGCCTCAGATTTCAGTTGGAACCTCTACGTGCTAATGCAAACAAACAACCTTGCAAGCAAATATCTCGTCTCCATTGTTTGTTTCCGAGTTTCTCACCATTTTACAAAAATGAAAAATGTTTTGTCTCAGTCTTTGAACTAGCCATGCCCAAATGGACTGGACACCTGAAAAAGTCATTGTCCTTTTGAATTGGGAAAACTAACATACTTTGGAGGGCTACCATCCACAACCGGTCCTGATAACTAGCCTTCCTCACAAAGATTCTAGCTATCTCAAATCTTCCTTATCTCCTGTCTGCCAAAATCATAATGTATGCACCTCTCTGACTAGGGTAACCAGATGTCCTGATTTTGGGGTCTTTTTCTTATATAGGCTCCTATTATTCCCCCCCCCCACACACACACACACTCATCCTGATTTTTTTACATTTGTTGTCTGGTCATCCTATCTCTGTCAACTTACCAAACTTACTTCCTGTGCAGGCAACATAGTTGTTCCAACATTTTGCCTTGAAAAGAGGGTCATCCTAGTCAATGGCCAGTCCCACAAACACGCATCCTCAAAAGGGAAAGGGAGAGAATTCCACGTGAGACCTGTAAGCTGGCTGGCAGGCAGATATCTACTCAAAAATCTTAAAATATGCGTGCAATCCTTCCTGAACGGAAGATTGCATCCTCAGGCTTGAAAGCTTTCCCTGCTGTGCCAGGGTCTTGCAGACATTTCAGAATATCTGTATGTGACATTTCTATCAGCACTACTATATTCACACACAATGAGGCATGCTACAGATTAATTCACAGCCTTAACTTTGAATTTTCTGGCTTGTGTACATTTGCCTTTGTCACAACTCTAAACAGAAAGTGCTTGTATTTAATGGAGCTTGCTCTCCATTGTTTTGTTTATGAAGAATCCCTTTAATGTAATGTTGGCTTATTAAGTTAATAGTTTTACTTCCTCACAGCTAGTGCCAATTGTTGAACAAGAACTGGCTGGAGCCCAAGGGGCTTTCCACATATGATGTGCAGTTGATCGTGTGATTTAGTTTAGCAATAAGAGACAACAAGGCAAGTGCTAGTGTGAGATAACATATGTTTTGTGAGCACTATAAGAAAGGTGAAGCCCAGAGCTTTCAACATCTTTGGCTGTGTAGTATCATATGCTAACACAAGCCTTGAGATAGATTACTGTGATTATGAAACAAATACAATTCTTTCTCCTTATTTATTAAAGGTTGGATATTCTCTGACTAATGGAAAGTTCAGCAACAAACTTCTGGGGTGAGTATCTCCCCTTAGGCTAGGGGGAATTTGACAAAAGTTTATGCTCTGCATTTTTATCTACGTGGCATTTTAGTTCCTAATTTTCTTTTAAGTGCACTTGGAATCTCACATAATTTTTCACGCTGCCATATTAGAATTTTGAAATGAATAATCTTATATACATTAATGCTCAGAGATGAATAATGTTAGTTTTCAATTCCACCATAAAAGAATGTAAGTTTAAGTTATTTTTAATTTGGACAATAGCTGATTTAAAACTGGGCTTGCTGTGGATTATCCAGCCATATTTTAAACTGCTTTTCCTCAGAAATAAAATGCAACTTTGGAAGATGAACAGTTAAATTAGGAAACAAGATAGTTTCCTCTAGTTTCATGCACTTACTGAAAAATATTATACAGTAAGTAAGAAGGGAGTTCTACAATTCATTAATGGTGAATAAGCAAATAAATTATTATCATGCTTGTGTGTGTGTATGTATGGTAAGCAAAATATTATGTATTATGGCATCCTGATTAAGAATAAGTGACTGGAAAATAAGAATTCTGCTTCAAGAAAATTTCAAGATTTCAAAGTCTGTTTTCATTAAGTATCAGAATGAAGTAAGAGCTTCCAAATTATGAATAAGAAAACATAAGTATGTACAACTCCAGAATGGCCAATAGCCTAGGGTTAGGGCACTTACCTGTATAGGAGAGACCTGGTTTCAAGTTTCTATCAGAAGCTGGCAAAGTAGGGAGTTAAACTTGACTCTACTACATCTCACGTGAGAGTCCTAACCACCAGGCTAATGACTACTGTGGAGTAGGGCTCTCTATTCATTCAAATGGATATATTTCCACCAAATGTTTCACTTTTAAAATAATTGGTATTTTCCAAAGTAAAAAATACTTTGTCAAAAAAGTCCCAGTCGGCTCCAGTTAGAATATTCTTCACTTATGTTTAAGTATATTTATATTTTCACACATGGAATTAAGACTGCTCAGAGAAAGCAACTGTTTTCGTACTTTTCAGTCTCATTCCCAGCCTTTGCAGGGACACCTGCAGCTCTGACTTATATAGAAGCTATTCTCTTTGACTTCAGGAGTTGCAATTGTTTATGTCAAGGATGAATTTATTGCATAAAAAATTGAAATTTGCGGCAATTACAGTACTGTGTTATTTCCAGATGAGCATACACTGCCATTTAAATCATTGCTAAACTTGGCCTATCCATAAAGCCATATACACTTTGCAACATTTGACAGATGTTTCAGAGGAGAACAAGAAAATAATCGGTATTGATATATTTTCCACTGGCAAAATATCAGCTAAGTCAAACAGCTGCAGTTGACTCCAGTAACATTTTACTAAAGACACTGCTGATGTCTACAAGTTTTAAATTTTATGTAGTGTCTTGATCATTTATGTAAAACTACATATCTGGAGGCTCACTGCTAATCTCCAATATGTAAGCCTACATTACAAAAGTTCTTAAGGAAATACATCTGCCACTGGAACTTCCCAAGTGTGCAGAGGAGGGATTTTAAAGTAAGGAACACCACTATCAAGTGCACCTGCTTTTCAACCCTTGATTTTACATTTTGGGTCAGATTCTCATCTACAAAAAGAAACTCTCCATCTGAGAGAGGGGCCAGAAGCAGGGATTCTGTCATGATCAAAACTCCTGGTTTTCAGGCTGTCCCAGTCATAAAGTTAGAACATCATAGCAGCTGCTCTAACTTATGATAGCAGGCTATGATTACTATGGGACTACATGTGATGGGGCATATAGGCTCCCACACTAGCAATGAGGTGGTTAATGAGGGCCTGTAGGGCCAATTATCCCTGCCCCACTATACCTGCAGATGATGTTAGGTGTGGAGAAGACAGTTGAAAGGAGAAGACCCAGCTCAGTTTGGGACTGCTGAGTGAGTAGATCATGATTTCAGCCAAGAGTTTGAAAGAGCTGACTGCCAGGATGAACCTTCCAGTGGATGGGATGAGTGGATAGGCCCAGGGAAACTGGCCAAAAGACTGGTTACATGAAGACAAACCCTAAGTAGAAGGGTGGGGTCCTTGTAAAGACAAGTCAGATGATCCTGGATTTGAGTTCACAGCATTCCTTATTTTTGGACTAATACTCTGGAAGGGGTAAGACTCAAGTGTGCTTTAGTCAGAAGGACTAACGCACCATGATATCAGATCCCATCGGGGGCAGCAACCGATCATCTGAGCCTCTGCAACTGGGTAAGAAGTTCTCTGTTGAGCTACAAAGGGCACCATGGGGAAGGAACCCATTACATTGCCACTGAGCTTTATTTGAGAACTCTCCTTCAAACAGGCCTTCCAAAAGCAGGTTATGCCCCCTCTGCATCCCTCGTTAATTGAAACTGGGAATCTGGTCCTTAGTGCCTGTGCCCTACTAGTGGTCATTTAACATGTTGCATTCTACTGAGCTTGAATATTCCATTGTAGGCACGGGAAGTTGTAGTGCAACAATACAATATCTTTCTTTTAAAAGACAGATATTCCAATTTCTACAGGAAGAATATATTTTATTAATAGCCCTGTTCTACACACCATTGGCATAGAGTCTGAAATAACTTAGTACTTCAGGAGTTTCTTTACCCCTCACCTCCAGCTATTTGGAAATCTTGATGCTCAGCACTAGTACATTTTGTCTGAACTCTTACAGCTGACACACCAATTCCCAGGAGATTTATGGGTTGTATTTCCTGTGATTTTCAAAATGTACCCTCGTTTTTAAAAAATGCCTGTATGTGTATGTACACACACATACACTATTTTTAATATAAGTATGTAATATAAGTAGCTGATTTGCTACTGTAGTACTATGCAAAATTGTCATGTCTTGACCTGTACAACCCAGAGCAATGCAGAAATCAGTGCATGACATTCAACTCATTTTTATGAAAACAAAATATGTTGAAATAGGATTGAATGGCTGCTTCTCTGCCACAAAAGTTTTAATTTCTCTCCAATGATCCAAGTATATTATGTACTTTTGGAGTATCTTCCATTGCCTATATATCTTTGTTTTCAGTTAATTATGTCTAATCTACTGCATAATTGACTCTATTTCTTTTACAGTTCTCGGTCTCATTCTCCACTGCCTTGCATGATATGTATTCATTTACATATGTGCAAAGGAAATCAAAAGTTTGTCTGAAATGTAACCCAGTAAGAATGGTTTTTGAACAGATATAAATGATTAAACAGCATGCCAGGCAATGGGGAAAAAAAGGCCCCTAACTTATGGGAGGATGAGATAAAGAGACTTGGTATTCATTTTTCATCCCTCAAGCCCTTGCTATTTTGGCTGTGGTAGACATTCTCTGGAATAATGAGTTGCAATTAATATACCTTAACCTGTTGTCTAAAATCCACGTGTGTGTGTGTGTGTGTGTGTGTGTGTGTGTGTGTTATAACACCTTTCAAACTTTTACCAATTAAATTGGAATGATTGTTTTTTTATTTTTTCCCCATTAGATCCTACAACCCTACAATATTTGCCTGTTCATTTCCAAAACCGAATCATAAGACTCTGATCTGCAGTCACACATTGTTCCGGGGAGCTAAATGTATTTTACACAGAAGTTGTTGTTACATGTGACCCATGTCACTGTAATTTGGTGCTGTTGTTTTTACAGGTAATAAGATGAGATGGGAGAAAACTCAGAGTAGCCGTTTTCCCTATAGGAGAGTATAACCATAATCAGCAACCTGCAGAAGAATCACCCACAGCTTCTAAAAGGAAGCGCTGACAGAAAAAAATGCAGCAACCAAAAACTTTTAAAATGCAAATTTGAAAACAGGTGGATGAGCTCAAAACCACATACAAAAATGCTACAGAGCAGGCACTGCTGAAGCTAGCATTGCATGTCAAACTTTTGAAGTGACCAACAGCTTTTTGTTATTTGTTTGGAATTTAAAAAGACAGACACACCTAAAAGGTGTAATTGACTAACTCTCTGGAGATTTAAAAATGATGCGAAACAGACATCACAGGAAATAAAATAGACATAAGCTAAGACATCTAGACAGATCACCTCTGAATAGCTTACACTTTGGCCATCTCCTTCTCAGCTTCTTGTAGAGAACTACCCTGGAAACATATTGTGGTAAGATACTTCTTCTACACAGCAGTTATCATTAACAAAATGGCCTTCTGTATCCTTTGCTGGAGAAGCTGGGGGAATAGAGGTCACCACACACACATTTTCTGAGACTTCCCTCAGATTCAAACATTCTGGACATACATAACCAATAGCCTGCACAAAACCCTATCCATATAGCGCTAACTGAAATACATTTAGTAAATACCCTGCTATCTAGATACTTGTGTGGTTCCCATGGGCATAGTATCCGATCATCTCATAGATATTAAAAGTTTCTGTGAGGTTTAATTCATTATCTGATTACCCTTAATTTACAGTTAAGAAAAGGAAGTTGAGACCTTAAGTGACTAGCCGATATCATACAGGGTGTCTGTTGCAGGGCCCATAGAATGAACTCAGAGCTCCCAGAGACCCAATCCAGTATTTTAATCACAGGGCCTATGTCCACTCTCCCACTTTTTCAAAAGTTCAAATCAATCAAATACATCACAGTTAAAATATGAACAACAAGCAGTTAGGAAATGTCTCACCATATAACAGAGCACAGCAACAACAAATCCAGTCACTATGAGGATTTGTAACACAGGAGAGATGAAACAAATCACTGTTCAACCCACACAATCCCCAAGGTTTGAGACAGCTGACCATTTGCAACATAGAAAAGAAAAAAAACTAATAGCAGCAGCACTGAACTTTACTCCGGCCTCACAGCAGTTAAATTCATCAGAAAATTCTACATACCTGTGTACATACCCCTCAACTTACATAGGCAACATAAATGAGAAGTATCTACATTGGTTTTACACCAGATAACTCAACTGAACCAAAGTAAGAAAAACCAAACTTTTTGTGCTAAAGTGTACATAACCTGCCCATTTACAACATTCATCTAGAGCAGCGTTTCTCAAACCGGGGGTTGCGACCTCTCAGGGGGTCGCAAGCTCCTTTCGGCGCCGAACTTAAAAAAAAAAAAAAAGCCTCTTTCAAACCAAACCCAATCCGATATGAATTATTTACTTTTCAATTCAATATTTTTTTAAAATAAAAATAAATAAATTCCAAATGTGTTATTGCAAAAGTTTTCAGGATTTTTTGGAATTTTTTTAAAAACCAAAAACAGTTCTGCAAATTTGATACAAAAGTGCAAAATGTTTCAGCGAAAAAAATGTTGGCTGTAAAATTTAACTCTAACAATACCACCTTCCCCTCTAGAGACACAGGAGCACGTTACATTACAGGTAACAATTGCAGCATTCACTATGGGATTTCCTTAGGTCTTCTAGAGCAGCAGTCGCCAACCAGTGGTCCGCCGAAAATGGTGGTCCACTGGTGGTCCGCGAGAAAATTTGGGTGGTCCGCGGAGCCGCAGCCGGAGGAGGGGGCGGGGTCAGTAAAAGAGACGAGCCGGGGAGGGGGAGAAGAGCGGGGCCGGAGACTGAGCCGGGGCCGGGAGAGGAGAAGAGGCAAGCAGGGTGGGGAGAAGAGCGGAGGCGGAGCCGGGGCCGGGCAGGAGAAGAGGTGATTCGAGGCGAGGCGAGGTGAGGTGAGGTGAGGCGAGCCGGGGGGGGGGGGGGGGAGAAGAGCGGAGCCAGGGCCGGGGGAGGAGAAGAGAAGAGGCTTGGCGATGTGAACCGGGAGGGGGGGGGGGAGAAGAGCGGAGCCGGGGGAGGAGAAGAGAAGAGGCTTGGCGATGTGAACCGGGGAGGGGGGGGGGAGAAGAGCGGGGCCAGGGCCAGGGGAGGAGAACAGAAGAGGCTTGGCGATGTGAACCGGGGAGGGGGGGGAGAAGAGCGGGGCCGGGGGAGGAGAAGAGAAGAGGCTTGGCGATGCGAACCGGGGAGGGGGGGGGGAGAAGAGCGGGGCCGGGGCCGGGGGAGGAGAAGAGAAGAGGCTTGGCGATGCGAACCGGGGGGGGGGGGGGGAGAAGAGCGGGGCCGGGGCCGGGGGAGGAGAAGAGAAGAGGCTTGGCGATGCGAACCGGGGAGGGGAGGGGGAGAAGAGCGGGGCCGGGGCCGGGGGAGGAGAAGAGAAGAGGCTTGGCGATGCGAACCGGGGAGGGGAGGGGGAGAAGAGCGGGGCCGGGGCCGGGGGAGGAGAAGAGAAGAGGCTTGGCGATGTGAACCGGGGAGGGGGGGGAGAAGAGGGGGCCGGGGCCGGGGCCGGGGGAGGAGAAGAGAAGAGGCTTGGCGATGCGAACCGGGGAGGGGGGAGGGGGGGAGAAGAGCGGGGCCGGGGCCGGGGCCGGGGGAGGAGAAGAGAAGAGGCTTGGCGATGTGAAGGGGGTGGGGGGGAGAAGAGCGGGGCCGGGGGCGGGGGAGGAGAAGAGAAGAGGCTTGGCGATGCGAAGGGGGGGGGGGGGGGAGAAGAGCGGGGCCGGGGCCGGGGGAGGAGAAGAGAAGAGGCTAGGCAAGGCGAACCGGGGGGGGGGGGGGGGGAGGAGGTAAGTGGCAGGAGCCCCGCATTCCTGCTGGGAGCAGGGTGCTTTCCCACTTTGCAGGGAATAGCTACCATCAGCTCTATTTTTAAATTAGAAAATTGCACTTTAAATAGTTTTCAGTGCATTTAAAAACTTTTTTCTGTAATAAATGAAAGAGCAGTGATATTAGACGAGTTAACAAAGTCCTGTGGTACCTTAAAGACTAACTATAAAGTTTTGAAGCATGAGCTTTTGTGGGCTAATACCCACTTCGTCGGATGCAAGCAGTGGGAGTGCTTGCATCCAACGAAGTGGGTATTAGCCCACGAAAGCTCATGCTTCAAAACTTTATAGTTAGTCTTTAAGGTGCCACAGGACTTTGTTACCTCTGCTATTCCAGACTAATGCGGCTACCTCTCTGATTCTTGATTAGATGAGTTGTGTGCCAGGAAGAGAAAACTACCAAACAAGGACCTAAAGTGATCCCCTGTCTTCACATGCTTGATTTCATTCCTTAATTAGAGCCATTCATCAGTAGGTATGAGATATGAGGCTTAAGGGCCGCCAAGACAGAGAGCCTCCAGCTACGGTGGCTGCTCCTGTGCCCCCACCCCCCCCGAGTCCATAATTGGCCCCACACCCCAGCAAATCTTCCCTCTCCTGCAAATCTGGGTCTGTGTCCATTGCTCCTTTTTGCTGCTTCTCTCTGGTCTGGTGCTAACCCCTGAGGGTTATGTCTGCTCTTAGCCCACTTGACAAGTTTGATTGTCCTTGATCTGTCTCTCCTTCCTCATTCACACCTCATTCATTCAACAGGGCACTTGATTATAAAGTGTGTGTGTGGGGGGGGGGGGGGGGGAAGCTTATTCTACTTCTAGCAGAGACATTTTTCTTTTACCTTAATTATACTACCTTGGGGGCTATAACAGATTACCAAAGTTCAATACAGAGTTTCTAAAACAAGGTTATATGAAAAGGCATAATACAAAAGTCATTTAAAAGTTAAACACCCCCCCTCTTGCCACCCCCCCTCCCCCCCGGGCCTTTTAAAAAAAAATCATGTTAGTGGTCTGCGGGATTCAAAATTGTGAGTTTAGTGGTCCCTGAGGTCCAAAAGGTTGGCGACCACTGTTCTAGAGCTCCAAGCAAACTTAGTTTACTATGACTTTCATGGAATTACCCCCAAATGTCCTTATTATTTCTCTTCTTGGGAACCAATATGGCACTGAGGATTTTGAAAAGTCATGAGATATACACAGGCTCAGACCTCAGGGGTGCAAATCTACACCCGAGGGGCCAATAATATGTTAACTGAATTTATTTACATACTGTAATTGTAAATCCCTTGTATGTTGACACAACAGATTCCATTAAGCCTCCTAAACTGCATTTTTAGCAAATCTAATTATTGCCAGAATATGGATTGAATGAATCTGGCAGGGGTCTAAGATGATCTTAGGTAAATAAGGCTATAAGGAAAACAAAGAGCACTGAAGTGGCTATTAACATCTTAATCATGGAGCTTGTAATTTAGAATAACTGCTTGCTATCTCAGCAGCATAGGTGAATTATTAATCACACTAATACGCAACTCAGACAATACTGAAAATGCAGTTTCAAGTACCTTGGTTCCAGAACCAGGAAAAAGGAAGACAAAATTGAAGCCTTGATAATAAATGCCTGACTCAAATGGAGAGAGATAAGAGGTATAGTATATGACACGAAGAAATAAGTAAGATCAAAAGGGAAAGTATATAGACCACCGTTTTAATGTATGGTGATCGGTGTTGGGCAACAAAGAAAAAACATGAGCAAATTATCTGTTCCTCAGAAAAGTAAATGCTGAGATGGATGAGTGGTGTCAGCAAGAAATAGCACTCGAGAAACATGTACGTTAGAGGCATGCTCAAAGTAGCATCGATAAACAAAAAAAGTGAGGCAGGATAGGCTCTAATGGTAGCTCATGTAAAGCACAGTCCTGAGAACTATGTGATTAAGAGTTTGACAGATGAAGACTGAAGGAAAAAGACAGAAGCCGACTGAAGAAGTGGTGGTGGGATGTCATAAAGGAAGACATATTAGCATGTAATGGGATAGAGGATATGACATTGAACATGGAGGAAGGCAGAGGACTTATAGAGCGTAACTCCATGCATGAGAAAGAACACAAATAGGCAGCTCAGCTGGACAAGGAGTAAGATAACGTAATGATTATGACACAGCTTTCCCATAGCTACATTATGACACAGCTTTCCCATAGCTACTGTGGCAGGGTGGGCCTGACCCAGCCTGCTGGCCCTTTAAGAGGGAGAAAAGCCCTCTGCAAACCTCCCTGCAGAGAAGCCTAATAAGCCACCTGGGCTGCAGAGCAATCAGCCTGGATGGGTTGCACCTGGCAGCCTCCTCAGGGGGGATATAAGCCTGCCAGGCAGGAAGCCCAGGGTGGTGGTGGTATGGTAGAGTGAAGGAGTGAGAGAGAAAGATAGAGAAAGGTACAGAGCTGAAATAGAGCTGAGGCTAGAGGCCTGACAGAGCTGAACTCTATAGAGTTGTATAGAGCTGTAAGCTGAAGAGCTGAACTGTATAAAGCTGTGTATATTGGTGGTGGGGCCTTGCACTGTGAAATAAAGAGCACTGTTGGAGCCAAAGAAGAGTTTCCTGCCTGTGTTTGAAGAGGGGTGAGAAGGCGATCTGTCACACTACAAAGGACTGCATGTATCTTTTTAACTCCAAGTACACTGGATAAGGTAATTCATTTTTATGGAGTGATTCATTTTATCTGGAAAGCCACCAAAAGGCGTGAACAACCAAAGATCATTCAGTAATAGTCATATTTTCTTTCTAGCCAACTCAGAGTCTATGTAATCAATAGTCATTTGACCAGTTAGAAATAATATGCTTTAGCACCTACAAGCTGCCTGGAATCTTAAGTATTTCATTCTCTTATACACAAATATTAGATGATGATGATCAATGAGATCATTAAATTATGTACAAACTATATGAAGATTCAGGAGTGGCCCATCCATATAGGCTAGGGATCTGCAACCTTGACATGTGGGACTGCAGGGTAAGCACCCTTAGTGGGCCCTGCCATTTTGTTTAGTTGCCGGTTCGCTGACCACGTCTCCCACTGGCCCCAGTTCGCAGTCCCGGTCCCTTTTATCCCATGACAGCTTTCTTTGGTGAGGAAACTTGTCAAAGGCATTCTGAAAATCTAAATACACTATGTCCACATGCTTGTTGACCCCCTCAAAGAATTTGAATAGATTAGTGGCATGATTTCCCTTTACAAAAACCACATTGACTCTTCCCCCACCAAATTATGTTAATCTATGTATCTGACAATTTTGTTCTTTACTATAGTTTCAACCAGTTTGCCCCATAATGATGTCAGACTTACCAACCTGTAATTGCTAGGGTCACCTCTGGAACACTTTTTAAAAATTGGTGTCACAGTAGCTATCGTCCAGTCATTTGTTACAGAAGCTGATTTAAAGGATAGGTTATAGGTTAAGGATAGGATAGGTAGCTGATTTAAAGGATAAGTTTAAAGGATAGAACTACATTTAGTAGTGCTGCAATTTAACATTTGAGTTTCTTCAGAACTCCTGGGTGAATACCATCTGGTCCTGGTGACTTATTACTGTTTACTTTCTCAATTTGTTCCAAAACCTCCTCTACTAACACCTAAATCTGGGACAGTTCCTCAGATTGGATACCTAAAACGAATGGCTTGGGTTTGGGAACAATGGCCCCACTGGTTGTTTAGCAGGCTTCTTGTTTCTGATATATACATTAAAAAAATTCACTGTTGCTTTTTCAGTCTTTGACTAGTTGTTCTTTAAATTCTCGTTTTGGCCTTCCTAATTATATTTTTACACTTCACTTGCCAGACAGTATACTCCTTTCTGTTTTCCTAACTAGGGATCCAGTTTTTAAAGGATAGCTTTTTGCCTCTCACTGCTTCTCTTACTTTGTTGTTTAGCTATGGTGGCTCTTTTTTGGTTCTCTTACTATGATTTTAATTTGGGGTATACATTTAAGTTGAGCCTCTATTATAGTGACTTTAAAAAAGTTTCCATGCAGTTTGCAGGGATTTTACTTTTGGTACTGTACCTTTTAATTTCTGTTCAACTAATCTCTTTATTTTTGTGTACTTCCCTTTCTTAAATTAAAGGCTACAGTGTCGAGCCGCTGTGGTGTTTTCCCCGCCACAGGGATGTACAATTTAATTATATTATGGTCACTTTTACCAAGCGATCCAGGCTTGGTGTGGCGGGGTGACCACCCGCCCCCTACCGGAAGGAGCTTGGAAAAGCCCCAAAAGGGGTTTGAAGCTGGGAGCCAGCAGGCTTTTCAGGCCTGATTGGGCATGAGGCCCAGCTGGGCGGCCACGCCCCAAACACTCCCAGCCAGGATATAAGGGCTGGGAGGCAGAGGGAGAAACAGTCTCCTCTGCATTCAGAGGGAGACAGGCCTAGCTGCAGGAGCTGAGCCAGGTACCTGGGTTAGGGCAGAGCTGGGGCATGGCAGAAGGAGCTGGGTGGGCTCTAGCCACAAGCCCCAGGCCTCCGGGCCTGATACAAGGTCCGACCCAGAACTACCAGGGTTGCAGGGGGCAGCCTAGGGCTGGAGATAGCAGTAGCAGGCCAACCCTCCTTGCCTGTGATGAGAAGCCATGATACTGCAGTCCGCCCCAGTGAGCGGGGGCAAGTGGTGACTGACAGTGGCACACTCTGAGGTGAGGTGGGGATAGGGGGCAGAGGGTTCCCCCGGGGAGGGGAAACCCTCACACCAAAGGGGGTACTGCAGGGGTGCAGCCCCCACAGTTGGAGGGCACCGGGGTCCAGGAGGGGCACGGAGCCAGCAAAGGAGTGGGGCATCACCCTGCGGAGGGCGCTCTGGACGCTATACGAGCTGATTCCCCAGACGACCAGCGGGAGGCGCCGCGGGGGTGAGTGAGGACCCCGTTACAGTTGGTAATACCGGTAACACTCTCCTCCTTACTAAAATGTAGAGAATCTCCATTAGTAGATCCTCCCCTAAGGGGTGTCTCTGTCCGAACCATGGGCTCCTCTGCACCTGTTGGCTTACCCCTGAAGCAAGAGTCCAGACTATCAGTTAGAGTTGAACCCAGACAAGGCAGGCCTGAGAAAGAAGCCAAAAGTAGGAACAAGGCATCAGAACCCAAAGCCTAAGCCAAGCGTTAACCAGAGTTGCAGTCAGAACTGAGCTGGGAGTCAGAAAGAAGCTGGTGGCTAGAGCTGGGGCAATGCTAAAGAGCAGAGGCAGGGACAGGACCAAGCACAGCTGCATATTAGGAATGCACTGAGAAGCCAGCAATTCCCACAACAAATCAGATGGCACAATCAGACAATTTCTACCAGGACAAGCTGTGCACATTAGTTTGCCAGGAGAATGATTGATTGTTGCAGGCTGGCCCTTGACATAAGGGTGTGCAGTTGAAGAGGCCATGAAAAGGGCAGAAGTGCAGTTAAAATCAGAACTGTGACAATGAATACTTGCAAAATCAATACAATAATAAAGGTAGCATTTTTAAATCAACCTTAGTTTTTGACCTTCCCAGCACTTAAGGACATGATTATCTTTACTCACGTAAATAATGGTACCATGTGTATACAATGTCTGTAGGAGATGTTCTTAGTAAAAAAAATGGTGCAGGACAGGCATGTTTCTTGGTAATTTTTAAAATGGTTGAACAAATCGATATTAGCAATTTTCCAGTTTTAGAATATGCATCCTAACTGGAGATTTTTTAACACAAATTTCTGCATAGGCACTCATCCTTTTTTTTTTTTTTAATATCCTATCAGTCATTTACTTTTTCCGTATATATTCCTATCAATTAAGAATTTTAAAAACCTTTCAAAACTGTAACAACTTCGGTTTTAATTTTTAAAAAGCAGGTAAATTGATAGAAGGAAAGTGGAAGAAAGAAATGTGTGTTGAGATGAAAGGACCAATTTTTTAAAAACAATCCTTTACCTTTAAAGACTCTGTTTAAAAACATTACTCCTTGTATGAATTAAAATATTTAAATACTTCAGGTATACTAATTCAGTAATAGGTGGAGCTGGCAGGGAAAGAATTTCAGTCTCATGAAAAAACAAGTTTCTGAAAAAAAATTCCATCATGAATCATGATTTGGGGAAGGAGCGGGGGGTAAATCAAAATCTTGACATTTTTCACAGGACTGAGGTGCTGCCAAGGACCTTTCGTTTTTCCAAATGAAATAGAAATTTCCTAGAATTCCCTGGCATGCTGCTCTGCTCTCCCCTGTGAGTGGAGGGGTAGACAGGCTGAGTAAGAGGCAGAGGGTCTGGCATGCTGGGATCCTAAAAGTTGGAGTTAAAAGGCGGTGAACATGCGGTGAACATGTGGTGAACATGTGGTGAACATGTGGTGAACATGTGGTGAACATGCGGTGAAGCAGAGCAACAGCCTACCTGGAAGGCAGAGGGATAGGAAGGTGGCCTAGGAGCCTGGAACAGCCCATCAATCCTACAGGAGGAGGAAGGAAACCCAACACGGTTGGCTAGTGGGCAGGATGGCAGGAAGCCAGGCAGGTCAGCCTTTTTTCTGTCCAAAGTTCTGATGGAGTCAATGTGTCTTGTGAAGCATTTTAAGTCTGTCTAATCAACATTTTCCAACTGAACAAATTGTCAACCAGCTCCAGTAATAGTCATAACTTGGGCAAAAAAACCCTCTTGGATGAAATCCTATTAAGGGGAATGGGAGTTCTACCTTTGAGTTCAATGGGCCAGGACTTCACTCCTGACCCCTTCAGTGCTGGTTGCAATTGTTACTGAGTTAACTGAATGCTCTCAACCTTGTTAGAATAAATAAGATTTCATGGCATACTCTGCATATGCAGTGCTGTTTGCATAAAAGACTCCACACAACATAATACTATATTGGATTGGCACTATGTAAACCTGTTTTATATTCATGGAAATCTACTTCTTTAAAAGATGGATAAAAACTACATAAATCTAATTCTGCACAAACAGATACTGAATGGAGGTGCCTATTCAGTTCATTTCTAATTTGTAACACATTTATAATACATCTTCTGCATTCATTTTACAGATTATGGCACCATTTATCATCATCATCATCATGAGACATATAGCCCATCTTCAGTGTCACTTTTGAAAGGTGTCCAGTTCCAAAGAGCAAGATGATTAAACTATTTAATATGATATAGAATACTGTCAGTCCAGGCTACTTCATGGACTTGGATGAAATAGGTATGAGTTTGCTTCTCCAGTATCTTATCACGCTGTGAAACATTTACTACAGTTATCTAGCCCTATTAACATTATCCCCTTCTGCTCTGCTAATTAGCCATAAATCTATTAAAGCAAAATGCATTTACTATACTCACTAATGCTTTAACAAGCAGGATCATATTTTAAATGATCATCTTGTTTGAAGACATCCCTTATAAATTAAAACCAGTCTTCAAAGTGATTGTGAGATCAGAATTAAATCAGCTATTTGTTCTGAATGAAGCAGTTAATGCTAAGCATATATACTGGACTTCAGCAACCTAGCTTGTTTCCTCCTAATGAGTGTGTGGGGAGGGATAGGATCTAATGATAGAGATGGAATGGTGTGTTCCTCTGTATCTGAGCTCTCAAGATTGATGATCCCTCTAGTCTCTGCTGCGAGCACAATTTCTCCAAACCTGAGGCCCAATTTCATGGCCAGCACTGATCTGGGCGAAGAAGACTTATATGGTGAGCATGCAGATACTATGGCCAATCATGGGTTGCTACAACCTTGCTTCAAGACCTCAATACTCAAGGCCTAGGGCTGGTCTTCATTACCTGCCGGATCGGCGGGTAGCGATCCATCTTTTGGTGACTGATTTCTTGCATCTGGTGAAGACGTGAGAAATCTATCGCCTGCGATGCCCCCGTCAACTCCGGAACTCCAGCTTGCCGGGAGGCGCAAGCTGAAGTCGACGGGGGAGTGCACCGCCGACTGCCACCGCCATGAGGACGGCAGGTAAGTCGGCTGAAGATACACAAACTTCAGCTACGTGATTCATGTAGCTGAAGTTGCATATCTGCCGTCGATCCCCCCCGGAAGTGAAGACCAGTCCCTAGAGATATGCAGCATAGTTAATTCAACATAACTACTTCTGCATGGTAGTGATAAGGTCATAATGTTACAAGTTTTTGCACATCAGTTTTGTTGTTCAACTGTTTTCTTGCTCTTGGTTTCCTTCCTGTTTCTAGAGGTTGGAATGGTCCAACTGTGGAGGAAGGACATCCCTCCGAAACCATAGGGAGCCCGCTCTCCATACCCAAACCCATGGAGGCTATACAGCTTATTTGGCGGTCAGGACAATCAATGAATCACCAAGAGCCACCTGGAAATTAAATGGATTGTCACAATATATTTGATCCCATAGATTTCAGCAACACATTAACAATACTTCTCACTTCACCCAGTGCAGGACCTCACAGTGCTTTATAAATATTAATTCATTAATCTCTAGGAAAGCAGGTAATTATTAAACTACACTTTAGAGATGAGAAACTGAAGGCAGAGGGAGATAAAGGAGTTAGATTAAATGATTTGCTCGGGGTCATAAAAGAATCAGCTATCCTGCTGCTCAGGCCTGCACTTTCATCAAGACCATTCTATTTAACTAGGGTCAATGGGTATTTTAAAAGTAAATACGTATTTATTTGATGGGGTTCACCAAAACAAGTAAATGCAAAAGCTAAAAAAAGCCCCAAAACTAACCAATAAAGCCCCATAACCCAGCAAATTCTACTTCCCATCTATCATTAGGCAAAGCTTGTGAGGTATGAGTATGTTGGTTAACTGACCATAATTTATAGCTGAATCAAATCTGCCGCACTCCCAATGTCCAGGACATTTTGCCAGCTAAAGTAGGTAAAGCTGTACAACTCCCAGAAGCAGGTGTTTAATAAAAGATCAGATGATGTCTGCTCTGGCAGATTCTGAGCATCAGGCTCTTCGACCCCTAACCCCCAAGTTCCACTGCAACCATTTTAAGTACTGATAATTTACTGACGCTCAGTTGAAGCTTAGCCATATGGACTGGTTCATGAAATAAAAATAATCATCATTTAGGAGGCAAATAAAATGAAATAATTTGCTTTAAAAAAGACAGTTTGATTCACTCCCCTTTCTCATCTCCACACTAGCTTCCCTTCTGAAGGCATCAGTTAAAAAAAATCCTGATCACAACTTGCCATTGGTCAATGATTTAGGATAAACTTTTCCTCTTGAAAACAATCATATTCATTTTTTTTAGCCCCAATCCTGCAAGTCTATATGCACATGCAGAAATGTATGTACATAAGTAGCCCCACTGAAATCAATAGAACTACTCAATTGTGTAAAGTTATTGTTGGAGGATCAGGGGTTTAGAGCATACGTTTCTCAGGGCAGAGGCAATAGGCGTGGTTCTGGTCTCTTGCTAATTCTACATTAGTAAAGTTTCAGTGACTTCCATGGAGTTATTCCAGATTTACACAGATGCAAAAACAGAATTAGTCCCAATGGTTGTGCCAACATGAACAGCATCAAACATGCTGTTAGTGCTTAACAAATGGAAAATAACAGATTGTATATACAGACATTTCTTTCATATTTAGCACTTTAGTATTAATAAATATATTTATGGTCCAACCATACATTTACAACAGATAGTTGGGTTTGTGATGACAGAGTATTGCAAGAACTACCTGCTGAAATTATAGAAAGCCTTATAGGTAATGCTGGGGAGGAGCCTGTGGTTGTGGTACAGATAGTTACCAATGACATAGGGAAAGTTAGGAAAGAGATCCCGGAGGACAAATTTATGATGCAAGGTAAAAGACTGAAGTCCAAGACCACCATAGTAGTATTCTCTGAAATGCTCCCAGTTCCACTCGCAGAGCCAAGCAGACAGCCAGAACTGTAATGTCCAAATGTATGAATGAGATGATGGTATAGCAAGGAAGGATTTAGGATTATTAGGAATCAGAGAACCTTTGGGGAAGGACAGGAGGGATGGGCTCCACCGTAACCAAAATGGAACCAGATTGCTAGCACATGAGATTAAAAAGATAATACAGAATTTTTTTTAAACTGTAGTCTGGGGGAAAGCTGTCGAGGGTCACACACTTCAGGCAAAGATATCACTTAGGGATGAATGTATTAAAGGGTGAATTCTATGTCCTAGTACAGAAGATAGGAAAGAAGTTGGTAAAGTATAGGTTAGAGGTAGTGAGAGAAAAACACATGAAGGCAGATAACTAAATAATGACAAAGGGTACAAGTGATTCTATATAACTGCAAGAAGTACAAATACTAAGTTGGTGAGCTAGTGTGTTTGACATTAAATGAGAATATTGATATAATAGGCATCACAGAAACTTGGTGGAATGAAGATAATTAATGAGGAAAGGATGTAACTAGTGAAGTGGGAAAGCTTGCAGATGACACAAAATGATTCAAGACAGGTAAGTCCAAAACTGACTACAAAGAGTTACAGAGAGATCTCACAAAATGGCAAATGGAATTCTATGTTGATAAATGCAAAGTAATTGACACTGGAAAAAATAATCTCACACATATACTAATAAACTATACATATACAATGATGGTTGTAAATTAGCTATTTCCACCCAAGAAGGAGATCATGGAGTACCATGAACAGTTCTCTGAAAACGTCTGCTAAAATGTACAGCAGCAGTCAAAAAAGCTAACAAACTTTAGAAACCATAAAATCTAAATATATAAATCCATGGTGCAGCCATACCCTGAATATCATGTCCAGTTCTGGTCTATTCTTCTCAAAAATCATATAATGGAACTGGAAAAGGGTCAGGTAAGGGCCACAAAGATGATGAATAGTATTGAATGAACTCATATGAGAAGAGACTAAAAAGATTAGGGCTGTTCAATTTAGAAACAAGTGGGGAGGAGGTGATATGATCGATGTCTATAAAAATCACTAATACAAAAAGCAGGGGTCACCAGGTCAAATTGGCAGCAGGTTTAATACACACAAGAGGAAGTACATTTTCAAGCAATACCTGTGGAACTCATTGCCATGGGATGTTGTGATTGCAAAAGTATAACCGGGTTCAGCAAAGAACTAGTTAAGTTCATCTCTGATATGTCTATCAAGGGCTATTAGCCAAGAGGGTCCGGGACACAACCTCATGCTCAGGATGAATCTAAACATCTGACTGCTAGAAGCCAGGAGTGGAAGGCCAGGGTGGATCACTCCATGATTGTCCTGTTCTGCACATTCCCTTTAAGTTCTGGTAATGGCCACCATTGCAGACAGGATACCAGGCAAGATGAAACATGGTCTGACCCAGTATAGCACCTGTTATATTATGGGTTTTTTGTACAAAGCAGGGCAAGTATCCTTTATGCCAGGATTACTGAAACTCTTATTAGTGCAGACCACCTATTAATGGGAAGATCACATAGCTGAATAGGAGAGGTGATGTTCATGAGTTGGATGGACTCCCATCAGTAATCAGATAATATCTTTGTGGCAATACCTCAATTGCTTACATAAGAAGTTATTTTAAAAAAGTATTTAATGTATGTTTAGCATCTTTAAATGAAATTTGGCAACTGGAATCAGAATAGGAGCCAGCATTGTGAGCTAGAACCACCAAAGTATTTAGGTGTGCAGCACACACTGGGTGCAGCACTTAGCTACCCAATGGAATCCACAGCCCCAGGTTAGGTCCCCAGGCTCCCTGTACAATGCATGGGGACAGATAGGTGTCTAAGAATAGGAGTCACAAAGCCAACATACTGAGCAGGGAACCTAAGGTAGCCAGTAGGAAATGCTGAGGAGAGGGGTATACTTAAACCCTGCCCCTCAAAGGTAGTTAGGTTGTGAATTCTGGGCCAGTGGGAAGCACCTACAGTCACTAAGGCATGCTTTAGGTCCCAATCCTGTAATTGGGCCCTACCCTACAAGAAAGATCTACACATTGACCTTAGCTCTGCTGCTTCTGTAAGATGTAAAGGGGCTTTTAACAATCACATATAACCTCCACCTGAAGTTATAACACACATGGGAATCACCACTAATAGTTAAAAACTTTTCTACACCAAATTGTTAAAAAACTTTGGCACATGCTCATTCTTAGTGAGGAGAAATACATTTATCAGGTTTTTGTTGCAAGGAAATACTTTACCTCAGAATATTTCTCACGATGTGAAAATCTTCTCTTTTTTCAAAAGTCTCTGATAAAAATAGTTGATCTGATTACTCTGAGAAAAGCTACATATGAGACATTTCTACGTGGAAAGGAGATGATTGCATAAATCAGCACAGAATATAGCCTGTTTTTTGAAGTGCTTTAGGGATACTTTATGATGAAGAACTGAAGTATAATATGCTATGTTACCTGAGTTGCACTTAGAAATGGTTCAGAAAGTTTAACTTACATTTAGTAAAAAAGTTGTAAAAAAGTGTTAAATATTTTAAATATCTGCAAATTAATCTCTACGTAATAGACACCATATAAACCAATGTAAAATGGTGAACATAAAAGCGATTAAATAGTAGATAAAAATGTAAGACTTTTTTAACATACCACAAACAATGCACATATTTAAATAGTTATTGCATCTTAACTTTTAGTACAGACACTGTCTATAGTAATAAATTGCTTGTAATAATATAACTAAGATTTATTTAATAACGTGGCTGTTTTAAGTTACATCGGCATTATTTATTTTTTAGAATTAATACATGGAAATCAAGTATTTATCTTAACCCATCTTAACTAAATGTCCATTCTAGTACATTTAGATTACAGTATAATATTGGCATTTATGGAATATCTTATTTGTTGGATTTGGTTTCCTGTAGCTTTCTGAATGCGTCCTTGACAATGAAGATCATGGTGGTGCTCTAATTTATTAGTACAAACATTCTCTTTCATCACAATTTATTTTTTAATTCTCTACTTTAATAAGAGAGGTCAGTAGTCTTAACAAAAAAAACAAGTTTATTGTCTGATGATGCTGCATCCATCAATTTCAAAAGGTAGTGCAGAACATGTCACGTAGCAAGCAACATATAAAGTTTCCCAACAGACAGACATACACCAGACACCAAGCTTCACTAAATAAAGTTCACTGATAATCAAGTCATGACTAAGGTAAGATGGTATTCAATTCAAACCCGAGAGACTATTGCCTAATGAAGTATATGAAGGCTGGATGTCGAAAAGCAACACTTAATTAATAGGAAATTTCATATTTTGTTGGCCAACAATGACTTCTCTTTCAAAAGCATCTGAACTTTGCCTTTTTTAACTTTTCAAGTGTCTGGATTCTTTTAATTTACCAGACACGTTGGATCTGTGCACACTGGGGAAATCCTGACCCTGTCACCATGGTTGCAAAGCTTCCATCAATGTGATGCTATTGTATAAGGAAGGCAGAATGCCAGAGGGACTATGCAAAACATGTGAACCCTTGTGTACCATGGAGTTCTGTAATGCAGAACAACAGAGGGGGTGAGAGTCAGGGTATATGTGGTTTGGGCATGAGTTGTCAGTCACCACACATGTTCTCTGGCATAATATCCAGCAGGGTAAGGGAAGTAAGACTGCAGAGCCTAATGCGCTCATTAGACTGAAGCAACCTTTGCAGAGCAGTTCTTGGAGGAATCTTCTCCATTCTGGCTATATCCATATACCCAGCATCTGTGCAGTATGTGCACTGAGCTCAAAATTTCCCCCAGTGTTCCCAAGACTGAGAAACAGATTAATACATTCAAAATAAACAAGATTATTCAACAATATCGGCCCATAGATTTCTATGGGAGTTATACCCATGTATTCCAGCTGAGGAACTCTACATTTTCATTAAATATAATTTCGGATATAGAATCCTCCATGGTAAATTACTGCTTAGTCAAACCTTGAAAATATAAACTGGTTGAGATGTTGTTATATGGTCAACTTAAGACAAAAATACAGTCCAAGCATGCACCATGAAACTAATGAGATACCAGAGTTATATCAATGATATTTTCAACTCCCTCAGATTACTATCATAGCTTCTACAACCACACTCGTTCATTAAAGTCTCTTTGGAATACTCCCACACTAGCATCATCTGCCCAGACACCACAATCTGCTTCAATAATGGAACTCCTTCACATAACCATACACAAGAAAACCAGAAATCACCACACCTATTTCATAGATCCAGTAACCATCCCAAACACACAGAAATCTGTTATCTACAGCCAGGCATTCAGATACCACAGTATATGCTCTGAGGACAAAGTCCAGAATATACCCCTTAACACACACAAAGCCACCGTCATCAACAAGGACACTCCACCAAGGAAGGAGATCTCATCATGGAACAGGACCCCCAAATACCCCAACATAACCTGTTTCAATACAGAAATAAACCCCCCTATGACTGCACAACCCTAGTTGGAACTCATATGGGGTATCAAACAACTACAAACTATACCCCATCCTGAAAGAAATCTTTCTTGAACCGCCTACCACCACCTCTGCAAGCTCATCATCAGAAGCAAGTTCCCCAATGCAGCACCACATCCTGCCAAAACACACACAAAACCTGCAGACATATCTCCACTGCTACAATTAACATCCCCCACAATACACCTTTCAAGATCCATGCAGCCCAATCTCAACATGTAGTGTACCTCATTAAGTGCACTCAATGCTGCAACATCATCTATGTGGGTGAAACCAGAATCACTGTGCTCTCAAAAGTGACAAGGAGTCCTGTGGCACCTTAAAGACTAACTAAAGTATTGAAGTATAAGCTTTCGTGGGCTAATACCCACTTCATCTGATGGGTATTAGCCCACAAAAGCTTATGCGTCAATACTTTAGTTAGTCTTTAAGGTGCCACAGGACTCCTTGTCACTTCTGCAATTCCAGACTAACATGGCTACCTCTCGGATTCTTGTGCTCTCAAATGAACTCAGACAGGAAACTGACAAAAGACAAAAACATCTTATCTGTGGGTGAATATTGTTCACAGAACAATCATTCCATATCTGATCTATTAGTCTTCATCCTCAAAGGGAACCTGCACAGCAATACTTTCAAAGGACGAGCCTGAGAGCTTAAATTCCAAGATACTAAAAGTCAAGATCTTAAAGACACTGGATTTATGACTTATTAAAACAATCTGTAACCTACTAACCCCTTTTTGTCCTATCACTACAGGAGTGTTACAGCCCACTTTATCTTGAATCATTCTTTAGACTATGTCCTAACTACTTATGCTAAACTATCTTTTGATTTTGTATTTAGCTGTGACTCCATGGGTCACAAACTGAAAACTACTGACCTTGGTTATACAAAAATGATTCAGCATCCCTCATTACATTCGGGGGAGGAGCGGGCGAGACAAAAAAAATTGTACAGGAATTGCTCCCCGTCCAGAACCTCCATGAACCCTCTAACACTGATCCCACACAAAGCTAATTCTCTAAGTAGCACATACATATTCTATGTAGATCTATTTCTAAATAAGATATTTTTCCACTCGGATACAAATCACATTTACCTGCAGTTAACAGGTAAGTAGTTCATCTACTTATTACAGAGAGAAACAATCTAAACAAATTGTTTATTGTGTCTCCATTTCTTGATTAAACACTTCTATGGGCCAGCAGAGTAAATGCACATGCAATTACAGATGTTTCAAGTTAATGAGTGAGAGGAGTCTATATTTTCTTTAAAATTTGCTGTTCTATGGCAACTGATTGATGCTCTTTGATGGTATGAAGAAAAGAGACAATAGATATATTTTATGGGGCATAGATATGCTCACAAGTATAAATATTTTAAGGATCTCAAAGCTCTGTATATCTATCTATGAAACTGAAGTACAAAACCACAACTTCTTGCCCTATTGTTGTGATTGTTAGTTTAGACTTGCCATCTGAGAGAATTTTTTAACACACATTACTTTGGCTTCAAACTTTATGCTCAAGTGCACAGATTTAAGTGAACCTGCATTTAAGTCTCAGAGTAATATTCATACCATAGATATCTTCATAAACTCAGCTAAATTTTGAGATTTTGCTTTCTTTTAAATACGCATGGGCTAGTACATCTGCATTTTCTTTCATCAAACTCTATTTATCAAGTTTTCCATTTTCAGGGGAAAAAAAATCAAAGACAGACTATGGAAATGTTGAGTATTTTACATTTTTCCAATATTGCCCTGTCATTTTCTATTTATTGTGGTAAGGTGTTGAGGCCTCACTCAGGTCCCCATTGTGTAAAACACGTAACAAACAAAACTTACAGTCTAAGGAAAAGACAACTGAGACACACATCATTCCTTATAATTAAAGCAGGAAATAGAAGATATCTCAGGTAACATGGGATAGTTAGTATTGATAAGTTATTACTAGTGCCCTACCAAATTCGCAGCCATGAAAAACACACCACGGATCGTGAAATCTGGTTTCCCCCCCTGTGAAAACTGTTGTTGTGTGTGCTTTTACCCTATACAATACAGTTTTCACCAGCATTTCTCAAACTGGGGGTCCAGACCCAAAAGGGAGTTGCAGAGGGCTTACAGGGTTATTGGAGGGGGAGGTCATGGTATGGCACCCTTACTTCTGTGCTGCCTACCGAGATGGGCAGCCAGATAGCAGCGGCTGCTGGTCGGGACCCAGTTCTGAAGGTATTGCCCTGCCAGCAGCAGCACAGAAGTAAGGGTGGCAATAACCATATCATACCATCCTTACTTCTGTGCTGCTGCTGGCAGCGGCTCTGCCTTCAGAGCTAGACTTCCGAGGCCAGCAGCCACCGCTCTCCAGCAGCCTGGCTCTGAAGGCAGAGCTGCTGCCAGCAGCAGTGCAGAAGTAAGATTAGCAGTACTGCAATCCCTCCTACAATAACCTTGTGACCCCCCCAAAAAAGGAGTTGTGGTCAGGACCCCTACAATTACAACACATTGAAATTTCAGTTTTAAATAGCTGAAAATGATTACATTTATTATTTTTAAAACCCTATGATGGTGAAATTGACCAAAATGGACCATGAATTTGGTAGAGCCCTAATATTACATTTCAGTTAGACTCACTATAGGTATCCTGAATGAAATAAGCCACTCTCCAGCATAACCAAAATACACATGTTGTAAACCAATCCTGTACAGTACTAACATCCTTCTAGGAACATATAGTACATCAGCCACAAAGCACAGGTAAAAAAATGATATATTTTTGTTTTGTTGGGTTGATACATTTGCATATTCTTAGAGAAAAAAAATCATAAAAAGAGTGCACAGAGATTCAGGCCAAATGCACTAAAATGTACATATGAGCTTGGTATAGATAAATATCAAAAAGTTCAGATTCTTTCTGGGACTGTCTCAGTCTCTTAGTCAGATTCAACATAAACAAAAAGAAAAAGAAAAACAACAAGCTTTATCCCACAGATTTTGTAAACCAGTCTGGAACTACCACCCATGATTGTAATAGTCAAACACCTTCCTTGTGAAATCGATACAAACAGCACAGGCCCTACCAGATATAATCACTGATTTCACTCACATTTAAAATGTTATTATACCTTATTTCCAGTTTGAATTTGTATAGTTTCAACATCCAAGCATTGGCTTTTGTTATACCTTTTCTGCTAGAGTAAAGAACCTTCTATTACCAAATGTTGTTCCCCACGTAGTTACTTATAGACTGATCAAGTCACCTGTTAACCTTTTCTTTGGTAAGATGAATAGATTGAGCGTCTTTAGTTTATCTCTTTACGGCATGTTTTTCAGTCCTTTAAATATTCTTGTGGCTCTTTTGAAACCCTCTCCAATTTATCAATATTCTTCTTGAATTGTGGGCCCCAGAAGTGGACTCTATTCTTGTAGTGGTTACAGCAGCGCCAAATACAGAAATAATATAACCTATCTCCTCCTGCTCAATATTCCTGTTTATACATGCAGCTAGTCTTCCTGTTCCTTAGTCTAATGTGTTAGTCTGCAACAGACACCAACTAGTTCCCCATCTCATGCTTTACCTGTTAGGACATTAATCCATAAGCATTCAAAACTATTGCCTTCTGAGTATCAGTGGCTGAGCTGACAGGTGATGTCATTTTTGACAGAGTTCCATCTTGTGGCATCATATTGACATCCACATGGTTCATCAGCGGGTTGGAATCTTTATATCTACGTCAGAGACCTCTGGCAATTGACCTAACAGTGTAACCGAATATACAACTTCATTAACTCACCCTTTTCAGATAAAAATACTGTATGGTGCAGTGTATTCATTTTGGATATTTTAGACTTAATTTTGTGTGCGAGTGCACGTTTTGAAAGTGGTGTCAATGATGTGTGGGCTTCATTCTTACAGTGGAAAATCTTTTTTCTGAAAAATAGGTTTTACACCATTTCCTTAAGACAGTCAGACTCTGGATGAATGTGATCTCCTCTGCAAGTTAGAGCCCCTTATGTGGAATGCTGTCTTCAGCTCTCACATACTTTGTCCCAGAGGAGCTCAGCTGACACAGTTTTAATCCATATACTTCTATGTAGAACACATGAAACTTGTCTGCAACAATCCATCAGTTAATACACAAATGGGAGAAGATCGTTATTGGATCATCAGTATGTCAGTTGATCTATTTATTGGCCTACTATCTGCTGAAAGAACAGCTACTTTAAAAAAAAAGTCTGATAGCCTATCACACACATTATGGATAAAAGTTCTTAGTAAACAGAGGTTCACTGTTCCATTTTCGGAGAAAAAGCTAAATATTCAGACTCTCTTCAGTTGACCTGGTAAGATCTACCAAGGTGTGACTAATTAAATAAGTGATTTCTTGAAGTGGTAATTGTCTGACTCCTGATGTAGTAGAGCAATCTAAAGTACAGACCATGGAATGAACTCAGAAATAGGTTTACCAAGTCATTTGGAGTGGGGAGAAAAGCACATCATTCAAGATTCATTACTACTTAATGTTTCAATGTTTAGGCAATGTCCTAATTAACACTGGATGAGGTTGCGGTTGGCAACAAGTTAACCTTTCTGAAGCTATTCAGATTTCAGTCATCAACATGCATTTACTCCCTCTATTTACCTTTGGTTTTCAGTCTGTATTTACATTGTCAGAGCACCTGGTTCTGGGCAAAATTAGAGTTATCCAGGTTAATGCTGTGCATTAGATTTTAAGTCCACTGTAATGTGACACTTCATTACTACCTCTTTCTTCTGTTTAGTTTATGTTCCAGGGCAGATGACCCAATTGGCCGTGCCCCAGATTTGTACTCCGTGATCATTATTTTTCTTGTAAAGCTGGGAATGTGATAAAACACTTGGGTAGCAGAGGCCAATGACATACTGAGAAGGAAGAGCAAGAGAAATTTTATCAGTAAAAAAAGGCCTTCCCAGTCCACGATACCTTTCTTTCAGTTTGGTTCTAACTGACAGATAAGCTTCCTTAATGTCAGTCAAATAATTAAGCTGAATATTAAAATGCAAAGAATTATTTTATACCAATTTAATTTTTCCACCATAGATGTGGGTTATTTACTGTCTGCATTTGAGGCTGCTTGGACATACCTAGCCATCAGTTTCCCTTTTGTTTCTAATCAGTTTCACTTCTCAGGCACTTCCTCTAATGCACTAGCACATAACTCTAATGTTTGAGATGTAAAAGATGGAAAGGAATATTTATATCCAAACAGAATTCTCACTGAATTTTTCTAAGTCACAGAAATTGTCTGTTCATTTTGGATTTTGTAAAAAACTTTCTTCTATAAAACTTAAAATTAAACTTTAAATATGAACTGACCAGTGAGTGTCTCTATCCTAACTTTCTGCCTTTTCCAATCAAACCCTCATCTCTTTTTGTTCCAGAAACAAAGGTTAGTTTTCTTGTGTAGTCAAACTCATACACAGTAAATGTTGTAGTGCTTTACTCACTCTAGTTTTAAATATCCCACATGGAACATCTTTCATCATCACCCTTCAGAAGGTATTGCACAGTCTAAAAAGATTTCAGTTATGAAGTGTTATGCCTGAGTCTCCAGTTGAAGCTTTAAAAGACTGACATGTTGATCTTGTTACAGTAGGAACACCATAATTTATATATATATATATATATATATATATTTATATATATATATGTAACCCTTCTGCCCTTCAGAATTGGCAGCAACAAGGGCCGGGTTCAGTAAATAGGGGTTCCCTCTCAACAATACAATGCAAACTGGCTCGAGCCCCCACCCAGTGACCTGGGAAAATCCTAACACACCCCTGGGCGCCTCAATGAGGCAATACTTCCCCTCTTCCAAGCACAGATCGGTGTAACAGAAGATCTTTATTAACATGAGGTAAATGACATCACTAAACTGGGAAAAACACCACACCTAGGGTTCATACACCAACCCGTGAGCAAATTGCCCCTCCCCAGCAAGTTTGGGCTGTGTCCTCTCCTGTAGGTTCAGGAGTCCAGCAACCCAAACGTCACCCAAAGTCCCAGAAGTCCAATAGCCCAAAGTCCCTGGAGTCCAGTAACCCCAACAAACACCCAAAGTCCCAAAAGTCCAATAGCCCAAAGTCCCTGGAGTCCAGTAACCCCAACAAACACCCAAAGTCCCAAAAGTTCACAGCCCCAAAGTCTCTGGAGTCCCTGGTCAACAGTTACTCTGCCGAGTCTTACCTCCCAGGCTGGGTGGAAGTGGAGGGCAGAGTGGAGGGTACCTTCACAAGGTCTGAGGCCGACGGCCCCGTCTCTCCGTGGGGTGCTGGTGGCTCCGCTAGCCGCCCTGCTAGCCGACACAGGAACTGCTCTGTCCGCGGCTCGACTCTGCTCTGCCCGCTGTCTCAGGAACTGCTCAGGAACTGGTCCACTAGCCGGCACAGGAACTGCTCGGCCAGCTGTCTCAGGAAGGGGTCAGCCGGCACCGGGACTGCTCGGCCAGCTGTCTCAGGAACGGGTCAGCCGGCACTGCTCTGCTTAGGGCCCCCCACTTAAGATAAAGCTCAGTGATTTTCAGCTCTTAAGTGATTTCAGCTCTTGCGTGATTTCAGCTCATAGAGGGGGGCCTTAGTGCAGAGGCACCACCGGACCCAAAGCAACCGAGTGCTACCTAGCTGATGGCGAGTCCCTCCAGCATGCCAAAGGCCAAATCAATGTCCCAACCGCTCATTCACATAGACATGTTAATCAGCACTCTATCATTCTTGCCCCAATACTACAGAAACTGGGGGTCCCACAGTAGCCAAAGTGATCATTTTGGCTGTTAGAGTGCAGGCCAGGTGCGGTGGGTGTGTCTAAGCAAATCAGGTATTATTTTCCAAAAGCTACTGCAATTTCTGCAACTCACCACTGGATGTCACCCATACTGACACTGCAAAGTCATTGCAATTCCTGCAATTCCCTGACACTGCTTACATATATATACACACACATACACACACACACACATATATACACATACACACACACTCACACACTCCATTCTCATCATTAAAAAGAAAAAGGACTTCTGCCGATCAGCTCATGCATTGTTCCATTGATATAATAAACCAAGATCTGATCTACTCTTTCCAACTTTGAATTTAATATCTGAGGACAATCTTTGTTGGTCTTGGTCTATTCTCTCAGAAGGTAATAATATCTTCACTCTGCTATAGTGAACAACATCATTCTCCGGTCTTGCTGTCAGTACCTCAGTCGGTATCACATCTTAAATAAGCTAGGGACAAAAGTCATGTTACCATTCGTAGACTCCTAATAAATTTGTAATCTGCCCTACTCCTGGGAAGAGGAGACTCCCTGTTCCATTCTCTTTACACCCAATTTCAGTGCATCCATGAAAGAAAGAATAAACTTTTCCACAATATCTCCAGAGACAAAGGAGCACTGTAAGACATAACAAACATCCTCTTTTGGGATGGCAGAATGAAACTTTCATCACCTGATATATGTCCAAAAGTACAAGAGTTACATTTTACTTTGCAACTGACCATACTTTTGAATTATAATTGCAGCAAGTAGAAATACAGTCAGGTAAGCAGCTACAGAAAAGACAGTCAAAGTTTGTGAAAAATTCCAGTAGAAGGAGATGGGAGGAACAGATCAAAAAGGAAAACAAATCAGAAACACAATATTCAGCACAACAATCTTATACAGTATGTAGGCACCAGACATTCACCTCTAACAAAGTGACCAATAAATAGCTAATCTATTCATATTACAACAGATGTGAGAAATGTAGCCTACCAAGGATTATGCACACATAAAATTGACCTTCTTAAAGAAAAGCCTATTTACAACCTATTCATTTGTGTGATAAACAATGAAAATCTGAAGAGACTGAATGCTATATGAACTCAGAGTTTTTAAGTTTTGCTTTTCCATGTAGGCAATATAATTACAAGGGCAGTATATAGAAGAAGCTGAAGCCTTTGAATGGAGCGTAAACAATTCTGTAAAATTTTCAGTTACCGTATTTTTCGCCCTATAAGACGCACTTTTTCTTCCCCAAAACGGGGGGGGGGAAAGTTGGTGCGTCTTATAGGGCGAATGCAAAAAAAAAAAAAAAAAAAAAAAAAAAGCGCCTCGCTCTCCCGTCCCCGCCGCACGGGCGGGCTGCCGGGAGTGTCCCGGTTCCCCCCTCTCCCCCTCCCCGGGCGCGCGGCGGGGACGGGAGAGCGAGGCGCTTTTTTTTTTTTTTTTTTTTTTTCCGGATTTTTTATTAAAAAATGAGGGGGCGTCTTATAGGACGGAGCGTCCTATAAGACGAAAAATACGGTACATGGGGTTTAGTCAGCAACTCCCATTAGTGCAACTCTGAAAATTTAAAAGCTTATTTATACTCAAGCTTCCTCTGTACAGTAAGGTAAATAGAGTGGGAGAAAATCTGAGCTAGTCATAATTCATAATATTATGATTAATAAAAGTAAATTGTACAATACTAGAAATGGATGGGTCGGGGCTTTGGCTACAGGGTTATAATGTTTTTCACCTATAGTAGGTCACCAATTTAAATGCATCCTGAAATCCAGACAGCAAATTGTTATCATTTGACAACTGCAAGTTTACCTAAAGTTAGTTTGATGGCCTGAGTCCAGTTCATTGGGCAGGTGTTTTGTTACAAAGATGAACACCGCAGCTAGCACTAGGTACCATCCTTTTGGTAGTCTTAGCAGACGGGCCAAGGATTGTATTGTCATGGATACTAAACTCCCTTGTTTCCATCGGTGGTATGTCAAAACAGGAATGAAGTGTACTGTTGAGGACATGTGAAGAAGCCAGTGTATGGTCACTGACCATGAGAGGGATATCCCATGAACAGAGAACTTCAGTCTCCAAAGTGGTTAAATCACCCCTTCCATCTAAAAATATGTTGTATGAATTACCTTATAGTATTGTACTGTATGCTCCATATGGCAACTGATATTTAACGTCCCTCAATATATTATACCTTTTGCAAAACTAGATGATTTGCCTGCACATTCCCTCCAGCATTAATATAGGTGTTCAATATGAAATATCACAGCTGGCAAGTTTAGAAATCCTCTCTCTGAATACTGTCTGGATTCAGGCAGATTCAATCTAAAGGTGGGTAGCCAAATAATACCATACATTTGCTGCCAACAGGGCTGTCCAGAGCTGCCACAACTTGAACACCACTATCCATTATTCTTCTAATCTGTATAGCTTTAGCCCTTAGTGGCAAAGGTTTGATTTGCACATGTACTTTAACACTTTAACTGTTCCTGGTGGCTATGTTGTGACAGGGACACCAAAAATATTGTAAATGGTTTAATAAATGTTGACCCTCCCCCATTAATAATAAGACGACAAACACTGTGAGGCACATGGAAGTTCTGTTCCGCATCACTATTCCTACATGGATTGAGGGCTGTTTGAATTAATTTGCTATCACTGCATGTCAGCTACCAGCCAGCAGCAGATTCATCAGCAACCAGACGTAGTGGAGGACAGAATGGAGAGATAATGCAGAGAAAAGATAAACAGGCCCAATGGCAAGTATTTTAATGAATTTAATATCAATTGTACTTGGGAAAACAATGTCTTCAAATCAGCTCTAGGAGTGGCTTGTTCATTCTGTGGCTCGCATTTGTGCTAGTGTCCTACAGGAGGGAGGAAGGTCTAGTGGGTCGGGCACTGGACTGGGAATCAAAAGATGGGGTTAAGATTCCCAGCTCAACCACAAATTCTTATGTAACCATGTGCAAGTCATTTACTCTTCCCTGTGCCTCAGTTAGATTAGCAGAGCATGCACAAACTACCTGACATCCACTAGCTTCCTAACAAACTGACTAATACAGCTACATAGTTAACACTATGCTTATGCCATTCAGTATTTCCTGGTTCAGACAGTTCAGTTTTCTGTAGCCTCTGATTTTATATTAATAAAATGAGAGGGATTATGCAAGAAAGAAAAAAAAGATGGATCAAAGCATTATTATAGAATCATAATTTGAAATGTATACATCTATTGCCTAGGAGGCTGGTTTATGGTTTTCAAGGATAAATTATTATTGGCACAAGAGCTAACTATCCCACTGCACAGACAAAATAGGAAGTATGGCAAGAGACCAGGGGATCGTCAATGATCTGAAACTAAAAGAAGAGTCTTACAAAATGTGGAAACTAGGTCAAATGACAAAAGGATGAATATGAAGAAACAATAGAAGTATGTAGTGACAATGTTAGAAAGGTCAAGGTACAAAACGATATTAAACTAGCTAGAGAGATAAAGGGTAACAAGAAAACCTTCTGCAAATACATTAGAAACAAGAGGAAGACCGAGGACAGGGCAGGCCCATTACTCAATGGGGAAGCGGGGGAAAGGGGGGAGGGGGAGGGCACAGTAATAGAAAATGTTAAAATAGCAGAAATGCTAAATTACTTGGTTTAAATTTTCACCCAAAAATTCAGCAATGATACGACATCCAACATAGTGAATGCCAGTGAAAAAAAGAGTTAGGGTCAGAGGCTAAAATAGGGAAAGAACAAGTTAAAACTACTTAGACAAGTTAGGTGTCTTCAAGTCACCAGGGTCTGATGAAGTACATCCTAGAATACTCAAGGAGCTGACTGAGGAGACATCAGAGCCATTAGCGATCATCTTCAAAAAGTCATGGAAGATCGGAGAGATTCCACAGCACTGGAAGAGGGCAAATATAGTGCCTTCCTATAAAAAGGGAAACAACCACCACCCGGGGAATTGCAGAACATTCATCTCAACTTCAGTACCTGGGAAAAAAATGACGCAAGTAATGAAGCAGTCAATTTGCAAACACCTAGAAGATAATGATGTGATAACAGGGGAAGCAGTAGATGTGGTATATCTTGACTTTAGAAAGGCTTTTGATGTGGTCTCATATAAGCTTCTCATAAACAAACCAGGGAAATACAACCTAGATGGATGTACTATAAGGTGAGTACATGACTGGCTGGGAAATCATTCCCAGAGAGTAGTTCACAGTCAAGCTGGAAGGCCATGTTAAGTGGGATGCTGCAAGGATCAGTTCTGGGTCCAATTCTGTTCAATATTTAATCAATGATTTAGATAATGGCACAGAGAGTACACTTACAAAGTTTTCAGACAATACCGAGGGGTTGCAAGTGCTGTGGAAGATAGGATTAAGGTCCCTATGATCTGGAAAACCTGGAGAAACGGTCTCAAGTAAATAGAATGAAATTCAATAAGAACAAATGCAAAGTACTCCACTTTGGAAGGAAAAATCAGTTGTGCACATACAAAAGGGGAAAGGACTAGAAAAGAAAAAAAAGAATACTGCAGAAAGGGTTGGGCAGTCATACTGTATCACAAGCTACTTATGAGCAAGGCTCATGTAAGACCACTGCAAAAAAAATAGACATTCTGGAATGTATTAGCAGGAGTGTTGTATGCAAGACACAAGAAGTCATTCTTCTGCTCTACTACACACTGATTAGGTCTCAACTGGAGTACTGTGTCCAGTTCTGTACACCACATTTCAGGAAAGATGTGAACAAAGTCCAGAGAAGAGCAACAAAAATGATTAGTGGCCTAGAAAACCTCTAGAAGATTGAAAAAATTGGATTTGTTTAGTCTGGAGAAGGGAAGACAGAGGGGACACGATAACCTTTTATTTACGTGAAAACTGTTGTTACAAGGAAAGGGGAGAAAAAATGTTCTTCTTAACCTCTGAGGATAGGACAAGAAGCAATGGGCTTAAATTGAAGCAGGGGCAGTTTAGGTTGGACATTAAAAAAAAATTCCTAAACGTCAAAGTGGTTATGCACTGGAATAAATAAACTTGCCTATTGAGGCTGTGGAATCTCCATCATTGGAGATTTTTAAAAGCAGGTTGGACAAATCCCCTCAGTGCTGGTCTAGATAATCCTACCTGGAGTGCAAGAGACTGAACTACCGTATTTTTCGTCTTATAGGACGCTCCGTCCTATAAGACGCCCCCTCATTTTTAAATAAAAAATCCGGGGAAAAAAAAAAAAAAAAAAAAAAAAGTGCCTCGCTCTCCCATCCCCGCCGCGCGGGCGGGCTGGCGAGGTTCCCCCCTCCCCGCCGCGGGCTGGGCTGCCGAGGTTCCCCCCTCCCCGCCGGACAAAAAAAAAAAAAAAAAGCACCTCGCTCTCCCGTCCCCGCCGCGCGGGCGGGCTGCCGGGAGCGTCCCGGTTCCCCCCTCCCCGCCGCGGGCGGGCTGCCAGGAGCGTGCCCGCGGCGGGGAGGGGGGAACCGGGACGCTCCCGGCAGCCCGCCCGCGCGGCGGGGACGGGAGAGCGAGGCGCTTTTTTATTTTTTTTTTTATTTTTTTTTTTATTTATTTTTTTTGTCCGGCGGGGAGGGGGGAACCTCGGCAGCCCAGCCCGTGGCGGGGAGGGGGGAACCTCGGCAGCCCGCCCGCGCGGCGGGGACGGGAGAGCGAGGCGCTTTTTTTTTTTTTTTTTTTTTGCATTCGCCCTATAAGACGCACCAACTTTTTCCCCCCCCGTTTTCGGGAAGAAAAAGTGCGTCTTATAGGGCGAAAAATACGGTATATGACATCTCATAGTCCCTTTTGTCCCTAGGATTCCATGTCTTTAACACCATACATGTGAAATGCTGACAGACTCCAGTTATCAGTGTGGCAGGGTTGAATGTAGCACTTCTGAAGCTTAGTGTATGAGCCTCTACTGCATAAGCTCAAAGTCACATGGCTCTTAGCCAAGGCTGTAGCAGACTCATCAAACTCCAGCTGGGCCAGGTGTCACTAGAGGAGGATGGAGCACCATATCATATAAGCATTTATTATACATGCATAGAGGCAACATGGTCCAATATACTTAACAGAAAAAATAGAAGCTAGAGTGTCCAAAGTTCCACTCCAGAATCTGCTAATATTTGGCTGCATTGCTTTTAACATGTCATTTAACTGCTACATTAAATGGTGATAAATGAGGTGTCCACAGTGGGAAAATGAAAATAATACTATTTCAGTACCTGACAGGGACTTGTTAAGATTAAGTAATGCTTGCAAAATACTTTTCAAATATAAAAATGTTAAATGCAAAGAGTCAGTAATCTTAATGATATCAAACAATAGAAGTATTTGACATGTATATTCAGAATAAGGCCTAATCCATCCCTAAAACATAGGTTACCCTACGTTGCTCATGGATATGAGCAATTCACACCCTTGGAAGATGTAATTAAGCTGACCTAAACCCCCCTATAGACATCACGAGAGCAACAAAAGAATTATTCCATCAACCTAGCTACCACCGCTTGAGGGGGTAGATTTACTAGAGCAATGGAAAAACCCCTTCCAGTGAGCTAGCAAGTGTCTTCACCACAGCGGCATAGCTGCACTGCTGTGACGGTATAGTGCCTTTAGTGTAGCTATAGCCTAAGATAGCATCCTTAATTCTCACTTCCTTCCTTTTTTAGATTTTGCACTCTTTGGCCATTTTTTCTGGTAAATACGCTCCACACTTCCATGCACTACACCAGGGCAAGAGAAAGTTGCCTTGTATGAATGGTGGTGATATACATAGATGGGTGAAAGGAGTTGATTCATTTTCAGAGCAAGCCATGCTTGTGATAAATGTAATCGGTCTTAATGGAGAAGATTTCTCTCTGAACAACCTGAAAAGGTTTTCTTCTCTGACAAAGCCCTTCTACATATTCCACTCAATGTTTCATTAAAAGTTTGGTATATTTTAATGCAAGACATAGTGATTTTCCCAAATGATAAGGGGTGGCAACCAAGGGCTTCACCCCAGGAGCTTCCCACAGGCTTTTCAGAGATCCTGCCAAGAAATTTGTTCCCAAATCTGTAAGGATGTCGGAGGGCCAATCCACCCTGGCAAAAATGTCTGTTAATGCCTGGCACACACTTTTAGCCCTAGTGTTGCTTACAGCTATTGCTTCTGGCCATTGGGATAACAAGGCTAGGAGGTATGTGAATAAGAATTCACATCAGTAATTTCTCATCCTGACATAGCATATGGGGCATCAGAATTATTCAGAGAGTATGCAGTCCACCTGGCAGATTTAGGAGCGGATGCATTTTTGGCAGATACTGAAGAAGACATTAGTAGATGTCTGGGAAACAGAAGCAGCCAAGCTAAAGGCTGGCACCTCCTTGTGGTGGAAGACAAGTGCAGATGCTCCATAGAGAAGGTATATGGTGACCAGAGAGAATAGATCGGTAAAGGAGTTAAAAATATCCTTTTAGAGAAGTGGAAACAGGAAGATAGTTCCGGGATCCTATCACTGGTATGTCTGACTCTGTTGTATAGTTCTCTTAAGCCTCATTCAAGTGGGGTGGGTGGCTGGCAGGGTCCAAGCAATGGGTTGGCGTAGGACCAGGATGGGTAAAAAAGGAGAACTGAGGACAGTCCCTTCTCCCTTCCTGCTCCGCCCCCGGATATCTATAAAAATGATTATAAAATTACCTGTATTGCCCTTTTTTTTTCTGCTGGGTACAGTATGCTGAGAAATAAAGCCTAAATTAAACTACATCCAGTGTCTCCTGTCCTTCTGGCCTAGCTGGCCTATAGCTTATGTTTGTCAAACTTCCACCAAAGCCACCTGGGCCCTAGCAGTGCAAAACACTCCCTTTTCAGAATAAAAGGGACCTGAATAAGCTGATATAATAACTGCATTCACATTTAAAACTAGCTTAAAAATTATCTTTATGGCATTAATTATTGCCCCCCCCCCCCCAGAAAAAAATGTCTAGGATCAAGATTCACACTACTGAATTCAGAGTTAATGGAGGAAGACCGCTGCACCAAGTCAAACAATTACTGGAAAATTACAAAATGGAGTCTACATACTTAACACTACACACAAACTTTTCCCCTCTAAAGAAAAATGGCTGTCTCAAAAATGGAGATGTGAAAAAGTACGTAAAGGGCTATTCCCGTAGCATTTCAGAAACATTAGCATGCTGCCACTAGGTCCCTGAAAACATATTTTAACTGCCCCAGGGAGAATAATGAATTGTAGACTTTTGTAACGGTGATTGGATTTTCATGAGAGGGGGAATTTCATGGGGACGTTATAGAGGCTGAATTCTTTTGGCAATTTAAACATAGACTGAACAATATGTCCTTGATACTTATTATATAAACCATGGAACCCTTACAATCCATGATCGTGTTTTTCACAGTCCTTAGTCTGATCAATGGAGTACCAATGTTGCAAAATATACTTGTTCTCTGCTGTCAGAGAATACAAACAGAGTCAGGTTGGTTTACTAATTGGCCAGCTACATGCTTTCAGTGAATAAGCCCTGTGAATCACAGTTTCTCTGTTTATACAATAATAATCTCTGAGTTTGTGGCAGGGCAAATCCCCCCCCCCACCTTTGCCTGCTACAGAAGCGTTGCCCTGTCCCTCCCAAACAGTAAGAATGGAAGATGAACATTGTAGCAGGCCCCGGATAAGAGGGAGATGGATATCCAATGAAGGAGGTAGGTTTGTTTGTTTGTATGTTTCTGAAGGGAAAAGGTAGCATGTGGATGGTCTGGAGAGTTTGATGAATTTGGGGGAAATAAGGGTGAAGACTTAGCCTATATATTTAGAAGAATGGGAAAGCAGGAGAAACTGCAAAGGGAAAAGACTAGGGCAAATGATATCTAATGGGACAGACCATAAACTGCAGGGCAGGTGGAAAGTGGAGAGAGAGAAGGGGGGGGCGGAAGATATTAAATCTGACCAAGGAAGAAATACAGAGATATACAAAAGAAAGAAAAACTTGAAGCTGGGAACAGGAAAAAGGAAAGTGAAGATAGACATTCTGTAAAACGTTACATTAGAAATGTTTAATAGAAAGGAAAGAAAAAACTGTTGTAATGAAATCCATAAGAACCAACACATAAAATATTTATGTTTGAAGTGGGGGAGGATTTATTGGCTGTTCCCTCTCTCTAATCAATGCTGCTAAACCATCTCAGCCAAGAATGACATCTTCAATTTATAAAGCTACTTCTGACAAGCTTTTTTTATTGCTTTTGAATTTTTTTTTAAAGGCAAGTATTGACACAAACAAAATGACTGGAGCAGGATATACCTGCTCCTTCTACAAGGTCTCTTTGAATTGTAAGCTCTTTGGGACAGGGACCATTTTATTGTTCTGTGTTTGCACAGCACAAAGGAGTCCTGGCCCATGTGTATGGCTCTGGGGCACTATGGCAACATATCATAAATCCATCCACTAGATTCTATTAGAAATCTAAACAGCATTCAAAACCTTTATTAAACAAAGATACCTTAAATAGGGATGTGATGCTGTCTAAAAGTGAAGGTGACCATCTACACTAAAATGGTCATCACTTTTACAGAAGTGAGATACCATTTGTACAAAGTATGCCTTATGAGGTATCATTGGAAAAGTTGCCATATGCAGATATTAACTTGTTATAATATATCAAGATTATGCTTGGAGTTATGAAAATGTTTGCTATATGTTTAACTCAAACATGCTAAGAATCTGAGAAACACCCTGTCATAAGTGTGGAGTGTTGTCTTGTCTGTGTGGGGTTAATGTTACGTCAGAGGAGGCTGGCTAGACACAGAGACCAGGAAGTGGAGTTCAGTTCAATCTGGGCTTTGGATTGACCCAGGACCCTTTGTCCAGCTATGGACCCCCAACTTTATCCCTTCCCTGTATGTCTTCATAACTAGCTAAAACAGTAAGTAAAATTGTCCTGCATAACCTTGCATTCGATCTTGGTGTCCCTATCTGTGTAGTTAGCGGCGGGGGGGGGGGGGGGGGGGAAGAGGGGAGTTGGTTTATGCAAGAAGATTGAGGTTAAAATATTCAATACCTGTGTAGTGTATTAATTGTATGCTTGTTCTTTTCTTTATTAAACTTTTTATACCTATAAAAATTGTCTGGTAATTCTAGTAAGGTGATCTGAGCCTTGAATCTGGGGATCTCACAGAGAGTGAGATCGGAGTGCTGTAGCTATCTTGCCTTGGGCTATCAGGGAGAGTGAAACAGCGTTGAGGGTCCCGATTTCTCAGGGAGAGAAAGAGGGGGAGTTGTGTGTCAAGGTACCCCACCCCATGGTCTTGGGGTGATTACTGAGTGGTGGCAGCTTGGTCCCCATTTCCCCACGGGTAAGGTGTGAGGGTGTAAAGACTTAACTTAGGCTGGGAAGCAGCTTGTAGTTATTTGGTCTGGCATAGAAGAGTCCTTTTCTCTGTACCCCAGAGCACAGAGAAAGGGAAGGACACTCTTACACACCCACAGGTCAGCTCTTCAGGAACTGCAAACAAAGGTTTCTGCATGTCCTCTTGAAGACACCTCAGAGCACACATACACAGGAGGTACCTGCAAAATGTGGAATTCATATCAAGGACTGTTGGCAAAGCACATACCACATGGAACTGCCTGATTCATGGCACAGCCAGGATTTTTCCAGCAAAAGGGTCAAGACATAAAGAGGGAGAACAAAGGCCCCTGGCCACTTCTTTCCTCCCCCATCTCTGGAAAGGCTCATTCTAACTAGGGAAATTTCAAACAGAAAGGACTGGGGTCCCTAAAACTATTTGGGCAACCCAGAGAGACTTATAGAAAACTAGCAGATTTAACATCCCTGCTATCATTTTGACTACATACTTTGATCCAATTGTAATGTATTTTATTTGCATTGACCTTTCAGTACCTCATTTCGTTTTCTTAATTGTTTAGTCCGTTTATTTAAGGATTGACTACAGTGTTGTCTTTGTTGTAAGGTCCTGAGCATCCACTGGCTTGGGAAGGGACTGGACCCCTGAAGCTATAAGACCTTACCCTGTGGTGACTTTTTGTTTTACTAACCTTTCATCACAGAAAGGTACTCCGTATGGGTGGCAATATAGGTTGGAATGTCTAAGGGGACTGCCTGTGGATCCATGTTAAGCTCATAGAAGCAATCCAGGACCAGGGGAACAAATGTTGCTGGTTTGGTTACATCTAATTATAGAATATATCACCAATCTTGAGAGGGGTGCTGTATAAAAAGGAAGCCTTCCTTCCTACCCCCTCCCAAGTTAGCCAAACTTCTGTTAAGACTAACTCATTTTGAACTTTACCCTAATAAAGAGTATTATAACTGTAAATATCCATTTCCTAATATGAGACTTTTCAAGGACTAAACAGATAAACTTGTAATATATAGTTTTAAAATTATCTTGGTTTGTCTATTAAAGTCCTACTGTTCTATCTTCAAGTGGCAAACAAAGAATCGAGATGCTTAACACTTTTCATAATTAAAGATTCCAAAGTATTTCTCTCTAGAATAGGAATCTCAAGTCACGGTGTTCTTGTCAAATGAAAATGTTGATAAATGTATTCTGCCAATTGAAAAATAAATTCCAACAGAAATCTAATTGCAAAAAGTTATTTTACTTTAAATTACTGTCTTCAGAATCACATTGACAGCTTTTAACCTATTTAAAAGCTGTCAACAAGGTAATATTTGAAGCAACTACTAGTACAGCAACAAAATGCGATAGCTGACTTTTGTTGCTGTAGTAGAGTATGGATTAGCAATTGTTCTTGCTTTTCTCTAACAAGTGGTAACACTTGTGACTGGTGCTCCATTCTGAGTATGTGTATTAAGAGAAGGATGCCAGTGTCAGTCAGCTGAGCTAAAGAACCAATTCCCAGATTTAAGTATTATTCAACCCCTCAAGACAATCTCTAAACTTGTAAGGTGTATTACAAGAGGCTTTTAGTGGATAAGACATTCCCAGTACCATACCAGCATACTAGTTTAAGAGTACAACACAAACCATATTAAAAGAAGAAAAATCTCCAACAAAACTAAATAAGGACAAACATAAAAACACACATTCCCACACACATGTCCCTTTAGAGATGGACTCTCACCATGCCCTGAAGCTTGAAGGTCAAGTGTGGTAACTGGAATTCAATGTCTGTATTGGTGCAACAGAAGCCAACACCCAACTTTCCATTCACAGATGTTCAAAACTATACATAGATAACTCAGTGTTTGGACTGATCCCAACTTCTGCAGCAATGCTGAGGAGATTGTCTATCAAATAACTATACTCTACAAAGACACGTGATCATGTGGTCAATGTTGACATGTTTAAAGAACACCCAAAATAGATTTCTAAGTTCATTGTGGTTTTTAGAGATATTACATGTTTCAGAGATATTCCTTACATTTAAAATGGGGAATACCAATAGTGCTACCAGTCTCTGTAAAACGGGAATCCACTTTTTAAGAAATCAGTCACACAGGAAGTCAGGGCAGCTATTAGGCAATTGCAGTTGTATAATATGCATCTAATCAATGCCAACCTAGCAAGCATTTGTATTCTATGCCAGATGAAGCTTTCAAGTGGTCTTCAAGTATTCTTTATTTAGAGTTGTTATAAGTGTGAAGGGTGCCTTTTCTGGGTGGGACTATGTTATCTAACACAGTGTGCCTTGCCTGGGTGGGGTTTGTTATCTGAGACAGGTAACATAGGAGTTTCCCTGCCATGGGGGAGGGAGGAGCCTCGAGCCCATGGAGAAGGGAGGAGCAAAACAGTCAGTTCCATCTTGGCTGGTTTCCAGGGAGGAGGCTAGGGCCAGAGAGCTCCATCTTGGCTGGTCTCCAGGGAGGAGGCCAGGGCCAGGAGAGATCCATCTTGGCTGCACATGAGGCAGGAAGCTTGCCAAGGTAGCTGGCAAGGGTTCTAGACCATCTTTGGCTATAAAGATGGCTCTACCTTTTTCTGATACTTCTACTTAGCTGATGTAAGTAAATTTGATTCTTCTAATAAGCCGTGCCTTTTGGGGTGTTGTTTCCTTTTCAGACCAAAGTGGGAAACCCCAAATGTAAAGTGTCTGTATTTCTGCTTTAACCTTTTTCTTTATTAAATTTTCTAGTTATAAAACCGTCTGGTTTATTTCCCTTAGGGTTTTTCTCTGCTTCCAGTCTGGGAAGGGGGAAGGGAAGGGAATAGGAACCAGGGCAGCTAGGGGCCTAGCTGGAGTGTGAAGACTGTCTCTCCTTACCATCAGGTTAGACGGGGGAGGGAGGAAGCAGTTTTCAGGTGTCTGCCTCTCAGGTACAGAGAGACAGGGGTGGGGGAAGTCTGCCTTCAGCCAGGGAGGGTGAAGGACAGAAAGCAGCCTCCAGGTATCTGACTTTGAATCCCAGGAAGGGGTACAAGGTTAGGGTCTGGCTCGCAGGTTGAGAGAGACAGGGTTAAGGGAAGTCTGCCTTCAGCTGGTCAAGGTGAAGGGAAGCAGTTTTCCGGTGTTTGACTTTAAAACCCAGGGAGGGGGGACAAAGTCAGGGTTAGGGGAAGATCGGGGGCCCCTCCAAGGTTTTGGAAGTATACCCGATTGGTGGCAGCGATTGGTAACCCCAAGAACCCCAACTGGCAAGGTGGAGGTATGGGGGGGAAAAGGACTTGTTGGTCTGGCATAGAAGAGGCCCAGCCTTTGCACTCAAGAGCATAAGGGCTGGGGGTACCCCCTCTTACAAGAGTGCATTGCAGTTAAATGATCTAGACATTAAAAAATAAAGGTTAAAAACTTTCATTGTCTTAATGAATATTACCTTAGGATATAAAAAGTCAGATGGTGGGGAAGTATTAGTGAATCAAAATACTACAGACAAGCAATGGACTGTGAAAGTAAATGTCTCTTTCCAAAGAGAAAAATCCCTGAATACTGTTTTTAAAGTATGTTAAATATTCATTATGCTGCCTCAAAAATTATATTTATATGAACAGTTATAGAATTTCAAACACTACATTGCTGGGTCTACGAAGTGGTACCTGCTTTCTCAAATGGCATTAAGTCTAATTTAGGAAAAAGTGAAGCTAAAAGTAAGTGCACCACCAAAATGGTTGTATAAAAGGCTATTGAAGAAAACAATTGGAAAAAGCTTTTTACCTACATAAAGAAACTTTTAAATCACATTTTGGCTCTAACAGCATTGCCTTTTGTATCTACTGTACAGTAAATGGTCTTCTCATTCTAAATAAGCATTTTGGCAGTATGCCAGGTTAAATTTCAGTTTGTAACATAAAAGGTAATACAGTAGACTCTCAATTATCCAGGATTGGGTTAACCAAGATGTGGATTAACTAGGATGTCAAAAATATGTGTAACTCGCAGAGCCAGCTCTGGCTTTGTTGCTGCCCCAAGCACAAAAGAAAAAAAACAACCCCACCAGGGCACAGGGCAGCCAGTGAACTAACACCCCCTCTCACCGGCACAGGGTGACAGGTGAACCAACCCCCCCCCCTCCCATATTTCCTATGGATGGTGATTATCCAGGATTTTAATCACCAGGATTAATTTTTTTCCTATCATCCTGGATAATCGAGAGTCTACTGTATAATCAGAATCGGGGACATACAGATTTAACTATGCTCACCAGAATGGTGACAAACGTGGGGTTTGTTCCTTTCTACACTTGCTGCTCAACTGAGTCAGCACCAATTCAACTGAACCTGTTGACACCCAATGTTAGCAACAGATAGTGTTTCCAGTATAGGTAAGGAACATACATGCAGTTTCCAGCTCTTGGTTCACATATTCAGGCCTTTTAACCCCACCCCGACAGTGCAATGGCTCCCCAATAGATGATCATATTTTTCTCCCAGTACTGAGCATGGTTTAGTCCAGATGGAGTTTTGCATTGATTCTCATTGCCTGATTGAACTGCTATACATCACAAAGAGCTCACTAGTTAGGCTGAGTAGAAACCCACATTCACTGGAGTAAGTGTGTCTAGAATTTCCCATCCAAACAAATTATCAATTTATATTAAATTTGCTAAACCCATTTTAATACCGTTATTTTATGGACTGGATGGCACTCAAGCAGGCAGTCCAACTTAACCCCATATCATATTATTATGGGATTAAAGCCTCATTTTATATTATTATGGCAAAGGCAGTAGAAACCTTTTTCTTTTATATTTGTTTTTGATGTTTAAGAATTGATCTGATATCTCAAAGATATAAAACATATGGAGACATTATACTTATCAGGTTAGTTGAAATTAAAAGCCAATTGTGTCATTATAATTTAGAGTGGACAGATGTGGTACTTCAAACACAAACCTGTGTAGAATTTGGCTGTTTGAATTCGCAAGATTTCATACAAACTCATCTCTTGCTGTCCTTCCCCTGTGTTTCAATTCTATTAGTTTAATTTCACTTTCAGATTCATAAGAAATGAAACCAACCAGAACTCAGTTCATATTGCATAAATTAACCTTAATACTATGTGACGCCACATTCTTTTTAAAAGATTTCATACAAGATTTAAAATCCAACTGACTAAATCATTAATCTTGAGATGAATTTGGGCAGATTGACACATGGAGGAGAGAGTCAGTCACTTTGAATCAGTCCTGTGCAACACTGAGTAAGGAAAATTAAATGGACCTTCTATGTATCTGAAGAGGACACCCCCAATTGCCTGGACAGCCAGGCAAAGATCCAACCTTTATGTGAACTGGGGCTAGAAGTAAGGAAAGGACACAAACTCCCTTCTGCCAACACCTAAATGCACTCCCTGCCAAAAATATAGATATATCAACATCTATATAGCCATGTGTGTTGGGGAACCATCTTGACACTGCTATCACATTCATCAACTGACTTTCTATTACACCAATTAACCTCTGGTCTATTCTCAATTTCTCTGGTCTATTCTCAATTTCTGTGCATCGTGCTACTAGTCAGAACAATACACAGTGGAACACACCATCCACATGGTGCTAGTGTTCAGACAGACAATAGATATATTCACATTGCAACTGAAAATCCACAGCTGGCTGGTGGGAGCTGATTGCAGCTCGCAGAACTCAGGCTAAGGGGCTGTTTAATTGCAGCATAGACTTTCAGACTCAGGCTGCAGCCCAAGCCCTGTGACCCTCCCACCCTGCAAATTAAACAGCCCCATAGCCCGAGCTCTGTGAGCCTGAGTCAACTGCATGGGCCAGCTGTGGCTGTTTAATTGAATGGTGGACAAATCTTAAAAAGTCTTGTTATAGGTGTGGCCCATTAAGTGGTTCTTTCAACTATCACAAGCGAAGGGTATGCTCAGACCCAATCTCAGAGATTTGTGATCCAAGCAGTCACCCGTACCTCTCAGCAGGACATTTACATTTGAGTTCTCATCCACAGGGCCACATTGAGAGTGATCAGAGTGCTGTTTCACGGTTATATTTGCCCTCTGAATGCATACCCAGCAATGCCATTCTGTGGGCATTTATAGAAAAGACGTTCCATTTCAAGATATTTGCAGCCAATTGGGGCCCTTGTTAACAGCTTCAGAAGTGATATAAAAGAATTGAATGGGTCACAGAGACTGAGTTCTGCCCTCCAGCTAATTGGCATTATTTAGAGCAGTGTTTTTTAAACAGTGGATCACGACCCATTACTGGGTCGTGGCATGTAAGGAGCTGAGTTGTCTTGCTCTGGTCAACACCACTGACTGGCATGCTAAAGCGGGCTAGTGCCTACCTTTTCTGACACCATGCTGTTCTCCAGAAGCAGGCAGCAGTGGATTTGGCTTATAGGCAGAGGGTCCATGGGGTTCCGTGAGATTCCCTGCCCCTAGCACTGGCTCTGCTCTCCCATTGGCCAGCAACCACTTTGGAGCCAGATCTGCTGCTAGCTATTTCCAGGGTTCAGCGCAGTCCACAGTGCACCCTGGCTGCGCCACTGAAGGTAAGTCTGCACCCCAATCCCCGGAACCCCATCCTGCACCCCAAATATCTAATCCTCTGTGCTCCCCTGAGCCTGAATCCCCATCCCAGAATCTGGACCCCCCTCCTACACCCCAACCTCTTGCATCAGCCCTGAGCCTTCCCAAACCCAGAACCCCTCCCTGCACCCCCAAACCCTCATCCCTGGCCCCACCCCAGAGTCTGTATCTCCCAGCCCAGAGCTCTGACCCCTCCTGCATCCCAAGTCCCTGACCTAGCTTGGAGCCCCCTCCCATGCCCCAAACCCCTCATACCCAGCTCTGTTGGGTCATGGGCATCACCAATTTTCTTCAACTGGATCCCCAGAAAAAAAGGTTGAAAACCACTGCTCTAGAGATGGCAGGATATTCTGGGGAAGCTGCAGTGCTGCTGTTCATGCTGTTGTTCAGTAATGAGCAGGAGATTTCACTCTCCCGGTACTAAACTCTCATTCTTTTGTAAGTACTTCCTGTAATTTGCACAGTGTGGAATCAGAAACTCCGTCTGTTGATTTTGCTTCCTTAGAAATCCAAGGACAATCATAATCACAGACTCTCCTGCTCCACCTTTCTCTTCTTCAGCTATTCCTGCTTCCTCAGAGACAAGAGCACTTAGCAGGAACGGTTTCTTTGATGAATGTTGTTGCTTGAGTGCTCTCAGTGTTGAGCTGCATTTTTATAGTCAATAGAGACTATAAAATATAGAGACAATTAAAATACAGAATGTCTTGAAGTTTGGCATGGTAGATTAAAGGATCAACTCCTCCCTGATGCAAGGGAAATTTATACTACTAAACCCAATTAACAATAATTGAAGCTAACAATGTAAATCCTAAGTATTGGATTACCACACTATTGCAGAAATTCTTGTAAAGGAGTAGTCCTTTCAATATCCCATCCCATTCACTTCAACTATGAGTGGCTATCAACAGATCCATATAGTAGAGAAAAAAGGGAAAGCAGGGCAGACTTTGGCTCAACACTGTCCCTTTCTTCCCTAAGTACTTAATGCCACAGCCTGCATTTGCCTCTAGTTAAAGAGTTCAATCAAAACTAATTCAAGTCCTACTAACATATTGATGCAAATTCAGTCCTGGCCTATTGAAGTATTAGAATAATATCAACATACAAATATCTTCTGTGTAGCCAGTAACAATGATGGGCAATTTCATTTTAATTAAATAGCCGTGTGAAAAACTTTTGAAAATTTTTATTGCATTAACTGTTCAGACCACAGGGGTTAGGGGAGCTAAACAGCTGCTTTAATGCCATTTTCATGAAAAGAGATTCAACTTGTTGGCTTTTACTCCTTTTAGCATTTAAAATACCCAGGTTAATTCTTCTCACACTGTGTAGTACTGTCAGTGTTGTGTATTAACATTGAATGCACATCAAGAGGACTGCTTGCAAAAATACGCTCTCAAGCCGAATTTCAGTTATGCTCTCCAAAGGAGACAGAGATACAGAGCTGGGTGGCATCAGCATAATGGAAAAAATTCAGTATATAGCTCCTCACTAAGCCTTTTTAAAGACTTAGTTATGCTTTGTTGGATGCTTCTCCATCATCCCCCTCTCACAGCAACTGACATGAAACATCCAGCGAGGCAGAAGAGCACCTGCCTGATACCAGCCTTGAGGAAAATCCAAGCCTGGATTAAGCAAGAAATCTACAAATTAAATCTTGACCTCCACCGTAGTACAGATAAAATATTAAGAGCCTTTTTTCTTCCAACATTGCCAGCACATCACAATTCAGTTCTGATAGCATTATTCTGCCATCATCTCTCAAACCATCCTCCCTTTCACAAAACAACAGTACACCAGCTTAAACATGTGAGAACAAAACTACAGAACATAGATCCAAGGAGTCATTCACTTAATACCAGCAGCTAAAAACTAATTAGACTGTCAATTTTTTTAAAAAAACACTGATGGAGTGGTCGTTTGGGGGAAAACAAACTTGTTCTTGTCACAGAGTCAGATTCCAGGGTCAGAAAGGACCATTGCAATCATGTTTTCTGACCTCCTGTATAACCCAGTCCATAGAATTCACACAAAATAATTCCTATAGCACATCTTTTAGAAAAACAACCAATCTTGATTTTAAAATTGCAAGAGATGGAAAATCTACCACAATCCTTTGTAAATTGCTGCAATGGTTCACCACCCTCATTGTGAAAAATGTACATCTTATTTCCATTCTGAATTTGTTTAGCTTCAACTTCCAGCCACCAGATTGCGTTATATATTTGTCTGTTAGATTGATATTAAATATTTTTTCTCATGTGGGTACTTGTAAAATGATCAAGTGACCCCTTAACCTTCTTTTTAAATAGAATGAACTCCTTGTGTTTATCAGCATAAGGCATGATTTTTTATCTTTTAAATCATTATTGTGGCTCTTTAATGCACCCACTCAAATATAATCAAATCCTTCTTCAAGAATGGACACAAGAACTGGACACAGTATTACAACAGCAGTTGTACCATTGCCAAACACAACTGTAAAATAACCTCTCTGCTCCTACTCAAGATTCCCCTGTTTATGCATCCAAGGATTTCATTAGCCCTCTTTTGCCAGAGCATCAAACGGGGAGCTGATGTTCATTTGATTATACACCGTGGCTCCTAAATCCTTTTCAAGTTACTGCATCCGGCTACATTCTTTGTTCTGAAATGAATAAGTGTACACGTCGCTGTATTAAAACACATATTGTTTGCTTGTCACCAGTTTACCAAGGATCCAGATCACTCTGAATCAGTGCCCTCTCCTCTTCAATGGGTATCGAAAATACATCACCGAAAATGGGTATCAGTGATGTATTTTCTTCCAGGTCATTGATAAAAATATTAAACTGCATAGGACCAAGAACCAGACCCTTCCAGAAATACATCTTCTTAAATTCCTCATTTACAATCATATTTTGAGGCCAAAGAGTTAGCCTGCTTTTAATCTATTTAATGTATGCCATGTTAATTTTATATTTTTCTAGTGTTTTAATCAAAGCATCATGTGATACCAAGTCAAATGCCTTACAGAAGTCTAAGAATATTACATCAACACTATTTCCTTTATTAACCAATCTCATAAAAACAAAACATGGTTGGTTTGAGAGAATCTATTTTCATTAAATCCATTTTAATTGGATACATTAATTATATTATCCTCTTTAATTATTTCTTAATTGAATCCCATTTTAGCTACTCTATTACTTTGCCTAGGATCTATGTCAGGCTAACAGGACTCTAACTATTGGGTTAACATATTTACCCTTTTAAAAATATTGACATGGCATTAGTTTTCTTCCAGTTTTCTGGAACTTCTCCAATGTTCAAGACTTACTGAAAATCAACATTAACAGTTTAAAGAGCTCCTCAATCAACACTTAAAACTCTTGGATGCCATTTATTTGGACTTGCTGATTTAAAAATATCCAACTTTAGTAGTTGCTTCTGAGATACTAGTGGAATGGAAAAAAATTATAATATAAGAATACATCATCTGTTTCTCCAAATACAGAACAGAAATATTGAACACTTTTGCCTTTTCTGAATGATTGTGCATTTTCTATCTAGAAATGGACATATATCATTGTTGGCATTATTTTTTGTTCCTGATATACTTTAAAAAACTCATTATAATTGTTGTTGTCTATGTTCAGAGTTTTTTCCTTGTATCTGATTGCTTCCCTTAACCATTTTCTACAATTCCCAGCTTCTTATTTATATTTATTAGCATCAACTTCCTCATTTTTCCATACGTTTTCTTTATAGACATATTTTATATCTGCCTTCAGTTCCCCTTTTTCCTTCAAAGCCCTCTAAAAAACCAGGTTCCATTAACCTTCAAGTGTTTATCATAAAACTAGATCATTTACCCTGCCAGGAGAAGTATAACAACCTTAAGGCACAGGAATCAATGTTCAATCTATGAAACGGGTAATATATAACCCCCTAATCCCTAATCCTAACCCACAGTCTCAGATTTGAAAGCGTGATTGGTTGCACACATTGAAGCTACAGCCCTCAAGGTAAGACCATGGCTAAATACTGAATACACCCTCTGAATTCACATATTAACAGTGGCAAGAAAGTGGGCAAAGAAAGAAGGAATTGCCACCAGACCAGGATAAGATTTTCACAAACAGGTGCCTAAAGTCATCTTGTAATGAGTGACCTGATTTTTAATTGTGCATCCAACAGCTCCAAAGTGAGATTAAGGTGAATGGCTGGATTTTCAGCAATTTTGAAAATGGGGCCATTTATTTTAAATACCTAGTTATGGGTTTAGGAGCCTAACTTTGATACTCATTTTAGACGTTTTGGTCCAAGTCTCTTTCAGGATAACACTAAAAACACTGACCTATCAAATTAGACGTATTACACTGACGTCCCGGTAGCTTAGTGGGACTAGCTCTGAGGATAAGGGAGGATGTAAACCCACGTGTTAAAGAGAAAAAGAAAGCATTAGCTTTGAAAAGCATTTTTCAAATGGCACAATTAGGTACCTAAATCCTGTTGGAAGTTGGGTACCTACATCCCTTTAATATTTTTGAAAAAGTTTCACTTGTATAGCTAATTTTACAAAGTTATTTGTTTTAAATGGGAAAAATATCATAGCTTGATACTTTATGAGGTTAAAAATGCCCACTTGTGTACAGAATAATTAAGTCATCTTTTTAATATCTGTAACTCCGCCATTGCTTGGTCCCAAGCCCAAGATGTGAAAGGAGGAGGGTTTTGCGTTGGGCTAGCAACCCACCATGTAAAAAACGAAAGCTACAGAAACGTCAACCAAATCTTCAGCGAATGGAGAAGAATGGTTGGCGCCTTATGCTCCACCAGGAGTGAAGAGGATAAGTGAAGTGAGTGAAGTTTAATATCTGTATCTATCAGCTGCAAGAAAAATAGTACTGAATTTATTGTGGATATCAAGGCCTCTCTACCTCTAGTGCAGTCCTTGAGCATATACCAACTATTTGCATTGTTAATTATTTATCAAAGTAATGGAAATATTTTAACTCCCAATTAAATCATCATTAGTTTTGCATGGACTGCAGGATAATAGCCTTAATTTTTGGTCAGCAAGGGCTGGCTTCTACAAAATGCAAAAAAAAAAAAAAAAAAAAAGGGGGATTAAAAGACTCTTTATCTTAAGAGAAATACAGCAGCATTTGTTTTAAACAGCTTTAAACAAAAAAAAATCAACTTTTACTGCAAAAATCTATGTAGAGAATCATTTCACTGAAAAAATGCAGGGAAATATCTTAGACCCTTATCCTGCGATAACACAAATTTTGATTTTACCTGAATGAAAAATTCCAGAGACTTTAATCATCTGAATAGTTACATTAAAGTTAAGCATGTGAATAAGCCCTTGCAGGACCCATGCATTAGAGAAGAAACAAATGGCTGTTTTTTGTTTTGTTTTTTTAATATCTGCTGTTGCTTATTAATATGTGAAACAGTTCTATCAGATTAGATCCTGTATCCATGCTTCTAAAAGTTTCTTTCCTCTCATTATGGTAATATTTATGCCCACAGAAATCACTGAAAAAGAGACACACAGGAGTGTGCCTTGTACAGTGGAATAGGGTACTCTGTTATTAAAAATGCAGAGAGCCATTCTCCATTTTCCAGTAATCATCTGTACCATTTTGAAATAAAGGCCATCATTCCCCTTTTCAACAAACCTATTATTGGAAATACACTGCTTGGAACTAGTAATGTAAGATGAATGATGAACATGCTGTAAGAAGATTTTTTTAAAAACCAAAACATTTTCCTGAGAATGAATATGAAATCTTTCAGAACATAACATTATTTCTGCAGGCTATCTATCTATATAATTTTCTAGGAAGGGATGATGGTTCTATCTATTATAAAGGTTACCCAACATTTCCTACTGTAAGACTCTTCTCAGTTTCTTATAACTTTGCCAAAAACTTTGAGCATTGGGACTTGAATATTCCATCATGGATGTTGCCTCAGACTCAATTTTATTTTTTTCATTTTTTGAGGGGTGGGGTTGGTGGAATTTAGTAAACGTGGGTCAGCCTTTTTCAACAATGGGCCAAGGGAAAACGCTATGTGCAGAGCTAAAATATTATGGCCACCTTTTCTTTGAACTGGTTTAATACTCCCATGCTTTGGAGCTGGAACTTGAAATTTGGCCTATCTGTCAGAGATGCCCTTTTTTTCTATCACTTGGAGCTTTCCCTCCCGACTCACTGAAATACAGCCAAGTTATAAGCCTTTTGGGACTTGGGGGAGAAATCACAGCTTATACAATACAAAACTTATTAGATTTAAGTAGCCAAGTTCCAAAATTCCATCCACACCGAGCATGCTCCATTCTCTCAGTTCTTAGTCCTGAGCATTCTGTGCATGTGCCATCTCCCAGAGAGCAAATGAGCATTCTCCTCCCCACTGACTGAGGTTGTTCCACTCCTCAGCCAGTGGAACAACTCCCCCCCCCCTTTTTTTTTTAAAAGAATTGCAATGACACACCTTTTCCTCTTCCATCCTTGAGATATTAATTACGGGAGCTGCATTTTGTTTTCAAATGGTTTAGGATGATCATGTGTTATCTATATGGGACCCTGCTCAGAGGCAAAGTTTGCAAATGGGGGATGTCTTCCTTCAACCCCAGATGCCTGAGAAGAACAACAAAATATTGACGTTGTTCAGTGAAATTAAAACAATGTGGGATCTGGCGCTGACCATTTTCCTCTGGGTTTATTATTATTCACCTACAGAGGTGAAGATGGACTTTCCAGGTCAGACTTATTCCAGGATAGGATGTGCCCGGGCACATAAACTGAGAGCAGAGAGACTGTCACACCTAAGCACTAACTGACTCTCCTATTGGCCCCCCAGGCAGTATGGAGAGGGAAGCTGTCAGACTCAAATGCAGAGCGGACAAAAATCTGGATCCTGGGGGAGGGAAATATGAAAATATGTGCAAGGAGTCTGGTGAGATTGGAACTGGAGTATGCATGGAGGGGGGAATGGGACTGGCTGGGCAAGGAAACTAGGAGCTGGAGGGAAGGGGAGAATAGGATTAGAAGCCAGTGAAGAGGAAGTGGGAAGGGGAGAAGAGAGGGGGGTTCAGTGGGAAGAACACTAATATCAGATGAGGAGCTCAGGGAAGGAGGGCAAGACTGGGATTGGCTACACAAGGAGACTAGACTGATAGGATGTAAGAAGAGATATCTGACAAGGAGCTAGGATGCAGAGAAAACTGGGCAGGAAAACAGACTGGGAGAAGGAATAAGTAAGAGGGCATGGGGGGCACTAAGTTTGAATAAGGAGCTCAGGGATTGACAGAGATCAGATGGGGACTTAAAATGGGGGGAAACTAGAATAGCACAAGGCCTATACATCACTTATGGGTTACTTCAGTGGTATAACAGGTACTGAGAGGGTGCACAGGTCCACTGATCTTCTGCAAAGGGTTAATTTAACCTCTTTTTGCCTTACTAGATCCTGTGGGATATTGATCACCACAAACTCCAAACAAAATCAACAGACATAGGGATTGAATAGCTCCTCACAAGACCTGTTCAGCATCTCAGAAGCTCAAGCCCTAATCCATTATATTAATCCATTATGTTACCTTGATTACAGAAGTGTCTGTTATAGAGCTGGGCTCAAAACAAAACCCTGAATATGAACATGGCAACCTTTGAAAATGTTCAGATCTGAAACCAACTTTCTGACTGTTCCTTCTCGCTCATATCAAAGTGATAGACAATCTTAATACCTACAACATTTGGGATAATCCAGGATCATATTCCAACTTTGTAGTGTGGGACCATTTCTGCTTTATATAAAATCCCAGTCTAAGGGATTTTTGTCATCTCTTCAATAAAATACTTCCTAGAACTATTTTACAACCAGCTCAAGGGGCTTTATTTAGCTAGTTAGTTTTCACTCGCACTGCAAACACTTCAGCACATATTAATAACCTTATCTGCCAGCACCACCTGAGAAGCGTGAATTTGTCAGTTACACATTTTCTCATGTCAGCAGCAGTCATCTGCCCTTAAAGGCACTGAAGAAACAATGGGCCTCATCGTACAAGGTGCTGAGCGTCCTCATCACCCACTGCACAAGGAAAGAACTCACTACCTTGCAGGATCCAGCCCCACATGTGGATCACTCAGGATCAAAGCTTTCCACAATTATATATGTAATCTTTCCCCAGTCCATGATAAGAATAGCTAAACTTCCTGTGATAAATTGTTTCCTGTTACCTTGTGAAATGCCAAGCAAGCACCTTATTATTACTATTGTTTACTATAGGCGCATCTATGAATTCCAGGCAAGGGTTCCATTAAGTTAGGCACTGTACAAAACTACAGTGAAACCTCGATTTAACGGACTAATTCGGGCGAGGGGGTGTCCGTTAAATCCGAAAGTCCGTTATTTAATAATTTTTTAAAATTTCGGATTTAACGGACACCCCCTCGCCCGAATTAATCCGTTATATCACGGTTTTACCGTCAGCCCGCCCGCCCCCGGCTCAAACGGCGGCGGCTGCGGCGTGCGGGCTGAGAGCCCGCAGGGTCCCGGCTCCCGGGACCCTTCACGAACCGAGCATGGTGCCGGGGGCCGGGCAGCAGCCCGCCCCCGGCTCAATCCGCGGCAGCTGCCGCGCGCGGGCTGAGAGCCCCGCAGGGTCCCGGCTCCCGGGACCCTGCAGGGAGGGTCAGTGCTGCCGGGGCCAGGCAGCAGCCCGCCCCCGGCTCAATCCGCGGCAGCTGCCGCGCGCGGGCTGAGAGCCCCGCAGGGTCCCGGCTCCCGGGACCCTGCAGGGAGGGTCAGTGCTGCCGGGGGCCAGGCAGCAGCCCGCCCCCGGCTCAATCCGCGGCAGCTGCCGCACGCGGGCTGAGAGCCCCGCAGGGTCCCAGCTCCCGGGACCCTGCAGGGAGGGTCAGTGCTGCCGGGGGCCAGGCAGCAGCCCGCCCCCGGCTCAATCCGCGGCGGCTGCCGCGGGCGGGCACGGGTCCCGGCTCCCAGGACCCGCCAGCAAGTCCAGCTGCTGTGGGGAGCCGGGCGGCAGCCCCCCCGCAGCTTCCACCTCCGGCAGCACAAAGAGGACACTCTGTCCGCACGGGTCCCGGCTCCCGGGACCCGCCAGCAAGCCTAGCTGCTGTGGGGAGCCGGGCGGCAAGCCCCCCTCCCCCCTGCTTCAGCCTCGGGCAGCAGCAGGGAGCCCACAGCCAGCCCTCCAGAAACGGACTTCGGATGCATCAGACTCTGAAAAATTTTGTCCGTTGCATCCGAAGTCCGTTAAATGGAGGTCCGTTAAATCGAGGTTTCACTGTACTAACTAACAAGGCAAGCTCTGCCCCAGAGGGCTTACAGTCACAATGTTACACAGAGGCAAGTGGTGCAGAAGCAAAAATGGGACCTCAGGCAAGTCCTTGAGTCTCTATGTGTCCCAGATCCCAGTCTGTAAAATGGAGATACTATTTTTCTGATGTTGTGAGGGTTCAAGAATGTGAGGCATTCACACACACTATGGTAATGGGAGCCATATAAAACTACTTCAGACAGATAGGGTGCTCAGCATCAGACAGAAAAAGACCCTAGGTGTTGAGCCCATCAGCTATATATTAAATACCATAAGTCAAGAAATGTTTAGAAAATTAGAGCTACTAAATAAAGTAGCAATTTTCCCCCTTATACTTTGATGAACTAGGAAAAAAACCTCCAAGTCTTCCAGAAAGATTCTAATTGAATGAGTTATTATGTGCTGGAAGACTAGTTAGTTAACAATAGCTTCATTTTACTTGTTTGCATAACAAGAGTTACAGAAGAGTTATCATCAAAGCGTTCTTTTGTACAATTAGTGAGGACTATAGGAAAATAGCAATCATTAATTTGCTTCACTGGATACTTGAAACTGGTTACTTTAAAACTGTTCCATGTGAATGAAATATCCTAATATCAAAAGAGCCTGTACAATAGTGACTCTCTTTAACACGAACAATAGAATCGGTCTTTAAAATAAACTCAGAGAAGTGTTTCCCCAAGGAGCTATGTAAATACAAAGCTAAAGAAATAACCAAATACCAAATAACCCAAATAACCAAATACCAAATACCCCAAGGAGCTATGTAAATACAAAGCTAAAGAAATACCAAATACCAAATAACCAAATACCAAAGTTTTAAAAACTTTAAATGTTTCAGATTTTTAATGTTTAAGAAATTTCAAGTATTTTTTCAAATAATCAAAATTATGGAAAACGATCCTTTCCTTTCCCAAGCATGCCTAATTACCAACACTACTGTTACAGATCTACCTGAGAATCATCTTGTGAATTATATCTCAGAGTTCACCAAAGAAGCAAACAATCAGAGAGGTAGCGGTGTTAGTCTGGATCTGCAGAAGCGACAGAGTCCCGTGGCACCTTACAGACTAACAAAAGTATTGAAGCATAAGCTTTCGTGGGCTAATACCCACTTTGTCAGATGCATCAAAGAAGCAAAGTTATTTCTTCATGGACTGCATCAATCATTAAAACCTAGTATTAAAAACAAACTGCACTTGGGTTTTCTAAACACATTCACAGCAATGGGAACTCTATGAATTAATGGCAGGTCAGCTAAATTGGATTTAATACTCTTACTTAATTTGGCTGTTAAAGTTGCAAGGAACTAGAGCTTTTGGAATGCTGCTATGACAAGAATTGTTGCAAGTTTCATTGGTATATTGATTTAATTTGGTCTCTCAAGTGTTTTAACTGCTTTAAACATAATGAATACACTAAGTACTCATATAGATGAGAATGCGTTTATGCATGTGGAGCGGTGAGCTGTTTTCTGCCTTGTTTTCCATTTTGTGTAATAAACATCTTGCTCACCAGGAGCATGTGCAAGTGCACACAAGGGGCCTGACTATTCATTATTACCCTGTACCTCGTGTAGTCGTCTACCCCAGTGCAAAGTGAAAATCATCACCAAATGAGACTGATAAGCCAGTTTGCATTGCTGTAAATAGCTACAGAAGGTGCAGGGTAATGGCAAGTCAGGCCCAAAAGTCAGTTAAAGGCAAAACCACATCTCCAAAAACCAAACATCCTAAACTATCCCCTTTAGGGGAAGAAATTTTAAATAAAACAAATACCACAGAATAAATGCACAGACACCAAAGTCAACAAATTCAGGATCTCTTGCAGAAGCAGTAGACATTCCAATGTCCACTTCCAATGTCCAATTCCAATTGGACATTGGTCCAGTCTGTGAAGAGAGCCTGCTTCCCACATCCACGTGTTTCTCTCTGGGAACTGTTGAGTGCCACGGTGGAGCCTCAACTGTCAGAATTAGACACAGGCAGGTATGGTCTCTAAGGGTAAGTCTTCACTGAAAAACAGGTGTGACTGTAGCACAGGTAGACATATCCATCCTAGCTTTAACCTAGCTAGCCTGGACCACAACATTACAAGTTGTGTAGCCACCAGAGTACAAGCTCACTAGGGATCCCAAGTGTGTACAGTGGTTGAAAGCTCATGCCACCGCATCTTTACAGCTATTGTTACCTGTGCTAGCTAAATTAAAGCTAGCACAAGTATGCCTCCCCTCTTCTAAGGTAACCACAGTCAAATCCATTTAGGCCCAAGTTCAGCAAGTCACTTAAGCACGTGCTTATGCCCCACTGAAGTCGAGTGCTTCAGTTTCACTGAATCAGAGTCACAGGTCTTTAATCAAAGTGTATTGTACCCATAATGTCAAATAGTATATATACTTTAATATGCTATCCAGCCTATAACAGGACCAAACAACCAGCAAAATACAAAGTCATAAGAGTCCTCAATTCCCAAAGACTTGGAAGTGAGTTAAGAGGGCTCAGCACCATACAGGAATGAGCCCAGAAACATTTCTGTAGATAAAAACAGGATTGCTCAATATGCTATTCATATGTATGGATATAACACATTTCCCTATCAGGGTTGAAAGAAAAACTAAAGCTGTGTGTTTCTCATTTAGCCTGGAATGGTGCATTACACTCTCACTGAGTGCCTGTTAGCTTTCCTGGTAGCAGGATGGTGCCCAAAATAAATATTTCAGTTGATAGGTTTCTGTCCTTCTAGTTCCATGAGAAACAGTCCTTGTTTGTTTTTGCAGAATGCAACAGTTTATTTCCACTTGTGTGGCATTTTCACAAATGAGCAATTACTAAAAGCATAAAAATATGCTGCTCTGGTATCTGGATCCACATTTTAATAGGAAAGCATAAAACAAAGTATTCAGAAATCATCTGATTCTCCTGTTGCGCCACCACACTCATTTATGGAAATAATTCCTCACAAGTGCTGTAGTTGCCTAGGCTGTAATATTTTGCTCTTCTATCTGCTGTTCATCTCTCCTTTGTAATTGCATGAGTCAATTTTTTATGGAAATGAAACATTTGTCTACTAATAGGATTTATTTTTCCTTTTAGTTTTGAATTACTTGCTTTTTCCCCTACCCATAGGTTCCTTTCCTAATTATAAAAAAGGAACAAAATAAAGCAAGATATCAAATTGTGGTCAAGTCTAATTAAAGAGCTCCACATCACAATTTTGAAATCACAAAGTCCTTAAGTTACATTTGTTCAGCTTTGTAAGCAATGGGAGTTAATTAGATTTCACACATAGATTAATATTACTACTATTAACTGAGTGTTAAAAGTGAAAGTTAGCAGAACAATTATTTCTTAAAAAAAAACTTGTATTAATGAAAACTTATTTTCTTTTAAAATGAGAGATGATAGTCAAAAAAGTTAGATTTTGACACCATCTCCTCCTTTTGGTCTTTCATGAGAATACCACTCAGAATGAGGTCTTTACTTAATGGGTAAAATGAAATTCTGTAGTCTCAAAAATGCTGTTGGTTACACTATCTGAGAATAGAAAACTGTTTTCTTTAAGTTTTCTATAATCCCAAATTTTATTTGTAAGATATGTTAATGAGAGGTAAGATAATACAAATGTCCATGGAGTACTTTTAACCTTGATCCTCATTAAAACACAAATCTTTTAATATAGGGGTTAGTGCCTAGACTGAATCCTTCTCTTTTCCCATCTCGGAACAGGGAGGGCCTTAAATGCAACTGAACTCACTGTGCTTCCATCACATGTATATACACCATTGTGAGCAGGTGGAGGCAGAACGAGGACAGACTACACTGCACTTATACATTGGGGCAGCTCTCGTCTCTCCTCTTAAATTAACATGTCGGTGAGCCTGGAAATGTAGAGGAGGTCAAAGGAGTACAAAATTATAAAAGTCAAACTTGTCCACATCATGGTAGTGCATGTTTCAGGGACAGCTCTGCCATTACTGCCTAGTGGTGATAAGAGCAATGGCAAACGTGTCCTGGAAATGGAATAACTTTCCTCCTGAGCTCCATGAAGATCCACCCACTCTAGCCTAATGCCTCTTTAACCAGTCATTGGACAGGTGACTAGGACTTAGCACATACCCACCAAATAACATAGGCAGAATCTTAATATTCAATATTTAAGATAATGCAGTTTATTATCAAAAGCAATGTGCTGGATATCATCAAAACAGGACAAAGCTTCACCATATCAAATCTAAACACCTACATGATGTTGACAGCTGAACAGTTTCGCAGATATTGCATGAGAAGAACAGAAACGCAATTAAGAACACAAATTCAGGGGGGAAAAGTGCAATTCTGTTAGGTAATTTTAAGATCTCCCATTGTAGAGATAAGTGAAGTCTTGACTCTTAGCTTCAGTTTTGTTTAAAAAACAAACAAACAATCTCATTTTTGCAAAGGTGTCTTTTCTGGCACGTTGGGTCCAACTCATCAGGGACAGAGTACCCTTCATCTTCCACTGATTTAAATGGGAAGGTAAAGATGTGAAGCACCACACACAGGAGCCAATCAAGACACTGCAGTATTAAGTTCTGAATGTCCAGTATACTGTATAGTCTCATGTGAAAAAACACCAATAGTAGTTAATCGTGCATTTGTAATGAGAAATCCATATCAGAAATTCCTCCAAGGAGCAAGTTAAAGTAGACAAGTGTTTTTATACATAGTAACTTTAAAAGTGACAATTTTGTTGTAGGGTGTCCAAGATTCTCACTTTTTGTCCCAGCACAGCTGATGAAAAGCAAAAGAACAAGGACATTATTGGGGTCCATGCATAAAGCGGTGGATCAGATTCCAGACTTGGGACTAGAGAGAAAATGTTCTTAACTTCAGTGACTGCCTTCATTTTTATGCCTTGTACAGCATTGCACATATTAGTGGATCGTAAATAATAGATAGCCCTAGCTGATCTATGTGCATGAAACTCAACAGCTTAAAATCAGGAAATTTATGCTAGAGTAACACACCAAGAGACAAGTTTCACAAATCCTCCCCTTCCCCCCGTTTTTAATCAAAATTCACAGTATTTACGGACAACTTTCAGCCTGCTCTAGTTTTATGGGTTTTTTTTTAATCAATGTGTGGTTTTTTGTCTGTTTTGGTTAGTTCAGTGTGTGGAACTAAATGGCTGCTTTTAAAGTTCATAGCTCTCTGTGTCTCAAGTGATTTTTTCCTAAAACTATGCCCCCAAGGATACAACAAGTATATTCAATAATTATTAACTCTGACAAAAAGAATCTGAAAGTATGATAGGATAGTTTCTGTAAGCACGTTTCCCCAATACACTTGTCATCACTTCAAATATTTCCTAAAGTTGATCAAGTCTAAGGATTCCCTCTCTTACTTAACTGAGAGAGCCTAAGGGCTGGGAAGTTAGAAATCTAGTTGTTACTTATCAAAGCCTGACTCTGTCTCTATAACTACTTGAAATATTTCTGAAATAGCTTACTAATATCCCAGAGAGGTGTCTATCTCCCCAATGGTGGGTCTAGCAACATCTGTTATTGCAGATTTGATGCTGAAACTAAGCAGCTGAGCATAAGAATCTCCTTTTTTGACTCCCCCTGTAATACAAGTGGTGACACTTAATGTGATAATTACTTGTATATAATGGAAGGGAAAAAGCAACCTTGCACTCACAGCACTGATATATGGTCATGGAAGGATTTTTACTGGTAAAAAATGGGGGGGGGGTTGTTTTTGTTTTTTGGCTCTGCCACTTGCTTATAAAAAGTATTAAAATTTCAGGCTTTCAGAAATAAACTGCCTGCTTCTCATATCACCTTGGTTTAAACTTCAGTGCCATCACTGTGTAATACACTCTGGTATCAGAAGACAATCAGATACTATATATAATACTGCCAAGCTCTTCTGATGAATTGACAAATTATTTATTATTATGAACTATCATAGTGACAAGCTTTGTTAATGAGCTACATTTCTAACAAAAAAACCCAAAACCAAATAAGAGTAGTATTCCAGCTATGAAGTAAAATAAGCCTGGTAAACTTGTGTTGAGACAAAGATTTTCACAATCAGCATAAACATAGCAAGTCAAACCATGTAGACATTGACAAAGCAATCAATAGCTTTGAACAGGTTCTTAAAATTATTTCCAATGTATTTTATTATTAAAGCTCATCTACTACAGTGATCTTTCCCACAAAGAATACAAATCCCAGAGTGATTCTGCAATCCAGGAATTTCAGAAATATATATGCATATATAAAAATCTTAAATAATTAGGTTTATAAAATGGTAATATTCTACCCATTGTACATATCTGTTTTACAGAATTACCTGTCTGTAAGGCAGAGAGAGAGAATTTCCATCAGTTCCCAATTTCAGGGATTTGGGGATTACCTGTAGGTTCTCTGTGCCTCAAGTCAAAAACCCTCAAGCAATGTTACTACTGTACTTTCAAGTGGCATGAAGAAAAAAATAGAACCATTCATAAATCACTGTATAGGGAAAGCTGAATGTAATACTATAATATCAGGGATATATTTGATGCTACAGGGGCGTGTTGTCAGGAAGTTCAACAAACTTTAGCACTGCTAGAGCCCTAACCCAGTAATTCCTGCCCATCATATACAGCACACACAACAATTCCTTTTATTGTAAAATATTTTTTAAGATAAGAGACATTCAGTGTCATAGCCTCAATAACTGTACAAGGCTTCACTTTCAGGCGCAGGTTCAGGATTTAATTTTTGGCTGCCACTCACATATTCAATCCACTTGATTCTTCTTACTTTAGAATGAGCAGAGCTCCTAGATTAATTACTCTGTCTCCAAGGGATCAATTGGAAAACATGGGTATGTAAAGCTAAACACTTAAATCCACATATGGGCAACTTCAAAAAGTGACCTGATTTTCAGGTATGCACTTTAAATCACCTTCCACAGAAGTCAGGAGAACATCTGTTAGCTTCAAGTCACATACAGATTCAGTTGTTTAACATTATCCACCCAGATATAAAAAGTGCCCCCCAAGCAGATATTACAAACCCCCAGAAAATCTAAGACTAATATTTAAAATAAAAGCTGTTATTTAGTATATTGATTTGTGCGCTAGATTCTGCATTATAGATGGAGATAGATCTTTAGCTAGTGTAAAATGGCAGAGCGCCACCCAATCCATAAAATTATGTCAATCTACATGAGCTGAGAACCTAGCCATTGTCTGAATTGCCCTGAAATGCAGGACAGGGAAGGAAAGGCTTCAGATATGGGTTTGACTCACCACATATATGCCGCAAGTTGCATAATGATTGATCTACAAATCACTACATACAGAACAAAGTCTTGTGGCCAGTTAGATAAGAGTATGTGATCAAACTAAGATATAATTTATACCCTTATATCTACACCCACAGTAGGAGATAGCCATATCTGCCCAAAAGACAGACTGCTATCTATATGAACACCTCGACTTCATTCAATCATTTTCAGCAAGCTTTCACTTTCAGTGCTGCAGCATTTAATATTTAAGCTGGGGATGGGCAGGAAAGACAGAAAGCAGCTTGTAGTCAAAGTGATGCTTTCATCTCAATCATCAATCCCTCATTCATTAGATATGTTTTGATTTATAAAGGGTGGGGGTAAACAGTGATGTGGCAAAGTTTGCAGATGATGCTAAACTGCTCAAGACAATTAAGACCAAAGCAGACTGTGAAGAACTTCAAAAATATCTCACAAAACTAAGTGATTGGGCAACAAAATGGCAAATGAAATTTCATGTGGATAAATGTAAAGTAATGCACATTGGAAAAAATAACCCCAACTATACATACAATATGATGGGGGCTAATTTAGCTACAATTAATCAGGGAAAACATCTTGGAGTCATCATGGATAATCCTCTAAACACATCCATGCAGTATACACAGGCAGTCAAAAAAGCAAACAGGATGTTAGGAGTCATTAAAAAAGAGATAGACAATAAGACAGAGAATACCTGTCATATTGCCCATATATAAATCCGTGGTGCACCCACATCTTGAATACTGAGTAAAGATGTGGTCTCCTTACCTCAAAAAGGATATGCTGGCATTAGAAAAGGTTCAGAGAATGGCAACTAAATGGTTAGGGGTTTGGAACAGGTCCCATATGAGGAGAGATTAAAGAGGCTAGGACTCTTCATCTTGGAAAAGAGGAAAGTAAGGGAAGATATGATAGAGATATATAAAATCATGAGTGGCATGGAGAATAAGGAAAAGTTATTTACTTGTTCCCATAATATAAGAACTAGGGGCCACCAAATGAAATTAATGAGCAGCAGGTTTAAAACAAAAGGAAGTTTTTCACACAGCGCACAGTCAACCTGTGGAACTCCTTGCCTGAGGAGGTTGTGAAGGCTAGGAATATAACAGGGTTTAAAAGAGAACTGGATAAATTCATGGAGGTTAAATCCATTAATGGCTATTATCCAGGTTTGGTAAGGAATGTTGTCCCTAGCCTCTGTTTGTTGGAGGTGGGTGATGGATGGCAGGAGAGAGATCACTTGATCATTACTATTCAGTTCACTCACTCTGGGGCACCTGCCATTGGCCACTGTCAGAAGACAGGATACTGGGCTGGATGGACCTTTGGTCTGACCCAGTACGGCATTCTTATGTTAAACACTTCATAGAGTGTGCATTTTCCATTTTTCAAAATGACTGCTATACAGAAGCCTCCAAATAATGCTGTCCATTAATTTTCTTTGCATGATAAAATGAAGGCATTTCAATAGACCTTAATCACTCTAAAAGCTAGATATTATATTAATTTCAGAAGGTGATATTGCTTGTGCCTCTTAAAAAGTTAAAGTTCTATGTGTGCATTGTGTGGGATTAAGTCACTTTTCATTTACTGATGTTTTGACATTAACTGCCAGTGATCAAACATAGAACTGCTAAGGAACAAATAATTAATTTTACTGTTGCATGCAACACTAACATTGATGTACCATTTCCTTGTCTCCTACCCAATGAACATATTTATGGAAAATTTCTTGCCTAGAGCCTGAGAAATAGAAGTGGTGGCCTCTGCCGACCTTCATTTCCCCATTAGATTCCTTGTACCCAGTGTGACCAGTATGGAAGAAATTGCTTTAGTTTTAAATTACTACCCTGAGACAAGTGCTTGGAATCCAATGAAAGTGACTGATGTCCTTTAGGTGATCTTTTATGAGAGGGTCAAATTTCATTCCTGAGATTTTTCTGTATTCAGCAGCCTGTAATGAATAAGTGTTCCAAACTTCAAGATGTTAGTTTAACAGGAACACGCACATTATTTGTCAGTCAGTGAGTAGCATTTTATTGATGATTGTATTAAAGACTTTTTACTACCTGAAATTTTCACTTATAAAGATTGTGGAGATAAAATCTTACAAAAGTTTTTCTATTCATTTTCTAATCTTTAGGATAAAGTTGAGCTTTGGGCAAAATTATGGTAGTTTCTCTACCAAATCCTCTGGTTCAGTTCTCCTTGAGTGCCTTGGTTCTCATGAAAGCCAGGAATACTTGTAGCACCTTACAGACTAACTAATTTAGCATACCAATTCTAAGAGGGCTGTTAAATGTAGATGGTCCATTATCAGTAGGAGAAAAAAAACACCTTTTGAAATGGATTTCTGTTGTCAGTGAAACTAACTCAGGAAATGCAATCAATTATTGTAATGAGAGAACCAATCGGAAGATCTATTAAGCCCCTGGTTAATTGTATCCAATTTGAAAATAACACACAAGGGACCAGTTTTCGACAGTTTCAGAGACCCTCAACCATCATAAGATTTCAAAGAAACATTCCCTGTTCTTTGGTGTTCCCCTTTGTAAAGAAAGGTGCATCATGTCTTTTTAGTAAAAATAAATGGATTCTAAATATATTAATCTAATTAAGAGACACGGAAATAAACTGTCATGTTTCTCTAAAAAAAAAACAATCCTCAACACATGAACTTGCCCGATGAAAAGACAGAAATATTAAGTTTATAATGAATACTTCAGCATTTTGAAAGGTTTTCAAACACTTATGTGAAAACAAGAAAGATAACCTTACTATGACAGTACTAAAGATCAAAAGATACATTAGCAGCAAATAAAACAGTAGAAATAAAAGCAAAGACAGCAGGTTAGAAACTGTTTCAATGTGTGCATTGATAGATAATCAGATCAAACTTGTAGCATATTCATGAGAGCTTTTAATAATTAGATGTATTTTGTCTAATTTAGGTGGGCTAGAGCATTTACTACAGAAAATCTAGAGCCAAGATACTTTTTCTGCACCTCAGTGGAAAGACTCATCCTATCTAAACAACAGGCTGTGGCCAAGTTAAATGTAAATTTGCTACCACAAAGGCTGCTCTTTTCTAGAGATGGACTGATAGCAGCTGTCCTCCACATTGGTCATAAGAAGCAGGGACATAAAAATCTTTCTGCTGGCCATGGTGCTACTATGAAAACAAAAAGTCCACAAATTGTGGAAGAACTGGATTACAGCAACTGAGAAAACAGATGGGTAGCTGGAAAATAATGGACATAGTCTGTGGGTGCCTCTGGAAAAGTCTTTGAGAGGGTCTTCAGAGGGTAAAGACCACTATTTTCCAACTGTTTGTTACTTATTGTGATCTATAGTTGAATAAAAGTGGTTCAATGGACCATTAAAAAGAATGAAGATTAATTTAAGGAGATATGCATATTTTAACCCCTGAAATAAACCTGACAATTCAGCCTGGTGGGTCGCTTCCCAAATTCTGCTCATTTTTGAGGGTCTCTTTTTATGATTCAATTCAGGAAATCATCCCATTTCACAGAAGTTATATAAATGCTTGAATTTTAAGCATGTGTGTAAGTTCCATTAAAGCCAGTGAGACCTAAGCATGTGTTTAAATGTTTTCTGGAATCAGCAGAAATCCTCTCCCCCATGCAAAAGCCTAATCCTCCTCTCATTGGTGCCATGAATTAACAATGTAGGTACTAGGGTGCCACTACTGTAGCCAAGACTACTGTATTGTAGGCCCATGACCTATAATAACTTCAGCAGGAACTAAATCTCTTTATGAATGAAGAGGATGTTAGTGAACAGATTGATTTGTGTAGCCTGCTTCTACCTTGCTTCCAAAGTCCGTCTTGGCAGAAACAACAAGGTGTCTGGTGGCACCTTAAAGACCAACAGATTGATTTGGGCATAAGCTTTTGTGGGTAAAAAAAAAAAAAAAAAAAAAACTTCTTCAGAGGCATGGCTCTGCAGAGTACACAACTATGCCATGGATGGCTGCACAGAGCTGACTGCATGGTTTTTCACAGTCTGTGCCACTCTAGAGAGGAATCACTATGGTTTTCCGGCCTCTGGGACCAGACATCCAAGAAGGTGGGCCAGGATTCAGAGTTTATATATTTTTATTCATCTAATTTTTTTTCTCTTCATGGTGTGGCATTGTAGACTTTATATAGCTGATAAGAATGATCACTTCCTGATATTTCAAAATACCTATGGCAATTGTTTACTGTGGGAACAAGTCTATTCCCTAGTACTTGTTTTTAGTATTTAATTTGCTATTCATTGTTTAATCTTTGATTTAATTTAATTGGCTCCTTGGCGCTCAGATCAAGTGTAGATCGGCCTTTTGGCTAAGAAAGCATTATCTAAAAAGTTATATCTGTTCTATCACCTTTACCATCTCTTCCTTCATCTTCCCTAGAATTATAATTCTCATAATTCTTCTGAATCACTATCTTTGGAATGTTACTTTACTGTATTTCCAGTGAATTTTGCATTAACTATTGCAATGTCCTTTTTTAGGCTAGACTGTGAACCTTTATTCCCACTTCTGTTAATGTGACTACTTATGTGAGTAACTTGTCGAAATTTAGGTTGCAAGGTAATGAGCAGGCATACTTAATTCACTCCATGTATAGGGCAGAGAGTCACATCCTGTGTGCACACAGAGGGGAGAAGAAGAGAGGAGAGACAGACATAAACATCCTCTATTGCTTAGAATAGTTTCCCCTGCTTTTCCAAATATTATTCAGACTTGCCCACCTGACTTTCAAAATAGCCCTTGGACTTCTCCCATGTCAGACTACATTATGGACATTTTCATCTGACTATACATTTAGATCTTCTATACTTGGTCTCATTTGTGTGCCCCTTCCCTCCCCTTGCAACTCTGTACAGACAGATTTCTCACTCGCGCTGTCCCATCTGTCTGTGATTCTCTCTTACCAAGCCATTTTCTCAGCAAATCCCTCCTAATCCCTTTATTTTACGACTGACGCTAAATCATCACTATTCCTTCCACCTACTTCCATTATCCAGTCAAAGTAAATAGTCAGCAAGGAGACTTACTTGCATCATTGCTGTTTTTTTGGATTTCAGCTCTTTTCACTCTGCTATCTCTATATGTTATTTTCCATTTCTGTCTGTTAGTGTTAGGTCTGCCTGTTAGTGACTCTTCAAAATGTCATTGTTCTATCCCACATCTTCTGTAAAGCTTTATGACACTTAGTATGAAGAATGCTCTATAAGAATCAAATGCCCTAGTTTGTATCTATTTTATACACCTTCCCATGTGAACATGTGATAATTCACCTGGACCTATTCTCTTTTACTGTGCTTTGTCTTGCTACACTGTGTTTCTTCTATTCTATTAATTCATATAGGTTTTTAACTACTATCCACCTCCTCCAGATGCTATCTACATTCTGTTCAAAGGTTACCTACTTAAAGAGGTGAGGTGAGTATACATTGGGTGAAATCCTGGCCCTACTAAAAGTCAATGGGAGTTTTAACATAGACTTTAATGGGGTCAGGAATTTGTGTTAAAATTCTTATGTTTACTTTTGACACGATCCTATTTCTAACACAAAACTCAACTAACTACACTTCACTTTAGGCTATGCCATCACAACCCACATCCAGGGCTGCATGAAGATGAACTTTGCACATACAGGTTGTTTAAGAAGTGATAAGTGAGGGGCAAGGAGGTTTTTACAGGCGGGAGGGCAGAATCTTAATCCCTAGCAGATGTTTTGATTTGCATCTTTACCTCTTCATCCACATACAATAGTGTAGAATCAGTGCAACCTGTCAATTTAACTTCTCAGATATTGTGTGCACCCAAAACATTTGTGAAACTGTTTGACCTTTTCTGCCATTCCTAAGCACTTTTGCTATCCTTATTGAATCTTGTAGTTTCCCAAAATTGTAACGTCAAACACCTGTTTGTTTGAATTTATTATTTCTTTCAGACTTTACATATTAACATAAAGAGAAAAGTACTCAAACTTTTGGGGGATAAGCATTAAACATTATTAAGCTATATTTTTCTTATTTACACAATACAATATCTTGCTTTCATATAAGATGAAAATAGAAAGTGCAAGAAGCAATTAGCTTTTGGTGGAAGTTATAGTGGCAATTGCAGAAGGAGCCCAATTCTGTTCAGTATCACTACAACTTTCCAAAGAACTTCAGAAGTGGAAACCTGCTCTCAAGTGTGTTTTGTTTTCTTAAACTCTTTTCTCTCCAGTCATTACAACAAAGCATATGTTTGATAAGCTTTTTAAATGACTAAAGAGCAAAAGCCTGCCTCATTGTAAGACTGCAATTCGATCTTGCTTATCAATGTTGGGCCCAATCCTTCAAGATTCACAGCAGGTCCTGCAAAGTATTGCTGTTCCTCACCTCAAACTCCAATTGATTTCGAGAGGAGGGTATTTGTTACTTTGCAATTGAAAGTTTTGGGTACAAAAAATTAACATCCTGCAGATTTCAGTCTTCTGTCTCCATCAATTCCATATCAAAACTTTCCATTTTCAGTAATAGGTTAAATATTTAGTCCTTCTTTGAGTGCAGGGAACTGGACTAGATGACCTCTCAAGGTCCCTTCCAGTTCAATGAAATAAGTAATGCTAGCTGACAGTGCCCTGATAGCAAGACATTGATGGAGGGAGGGGGCAGCAGGGCACATCAGTGAATAACCAATGAAAATCAGCAAGGTAATAATACAGGGTAACCCTCACATTCTCTAAATATTCCTCTCTCTCACACACACACACACACATCTCTCCTTAACCATTCTGGTTTTGTTCTCATGAAAAATAGACAAGCATTGACCATTCCAATTTCAATTTTTAGAGCTTCAGAATACATTTTTCTCAGAAGTTTAGAAGAGGATACATGACCAGAATAGTCCTTGAAAGGAACAGAAATTATTTTTTATGATTAAATAGCAATCTATCTCAGATGAGCCAATCAATTTGAGACAAAGGAAATAAGACTAGGAAGAAAATAAAACAAGTGAAAGCACACCAAACATTGATTATTCTTAAGAAGGAAAGAATACCTCAGTAATCAACAGTGGGAGAGACCTATCAGAGCCAGCTAATTCATAAATTCCCACCTTAGAGGAGATAAACAGATATATTTCTCAAGAGGAGGGGTGAACCCAGCTAGGTGGAAGAAAGGATCCTGGTATATAAAAGGTTGAGAACCACTGATCTAATCCCCTCCCCTACCCCTATGTCTCACTGCAAGGTTGCTCCTGTGTTCTCCCTTGCTTTGTCCTGAAGTGTTTAAAACCAGACAAAGAGGATACATTACTTCTCTATTACATGCCCTCATCCTCCGTTTAATTTGAAATAATAGGAACTATAGTATACCTCCATGTATACCTCCATTAAATGAAAAACATCACTCTCTGGCTTTAAAGTAGATTTACATTGACAAATGGCATAAAGCCCCACCACGCAGCATGCTCTAAATAACATTGGTGTGCACATGAGAGAAAATTTGGAGTCTTACTTTTATAGAAAGTGGCATAGGGTGTTTTTAGGATCAGATTTCAACAACTATGTGCTGCAGATAACAGCAGGCCTCAAACGGTTATTTACCTCCAGTTTTAACATACATCTGGCCCATGCAAATATCAGATTTGAACATGATAGGACATCATTTTGTGCACAGATTAGGCATGTACACTCTGCCAACATGGTTCTGGAAATGAAAGAGCAAGAATGTTCATGCAGAGCATCCAAAACTTTTATTTTTAAAGTCTTTTGGAAGATTTCCACCCACACAAAGATGAAGTACTAAACTGGCTATACCAGAGGTTGAATCCATAATCCCAGGGACTCTGGGCATTTCATTTATATGGTGAAGGTGTATGATAAAGGCCCTATAAGTGAGTTTATTTACTAATCAAAGGCCTCATCCATCTCCTATTCAAGTCAAGAATAGGAGTCTTTCCAATGATTTTTAAAAGCAGTTGAATTAGGCTTCAAAGGCAGCATCTATTTAATATGCATTACGTCTGCCCCACCTCAAAAACAGCAAAACTATTATGGTGTTAACAAGCAAATTGGCTGAACTGAGGCTGCCGATAGCTGAATGCTGCTATTTTTCATTGACATCCTTTGTAGCACTTGCTATACTTAACATCTGATATTGCTTGCTGCCACAAGTGGCCTTGAAGTATTTTAAAATGTACTTACTGGCGTGCACAAAACACAATTCCAAAAAATGATCTCTTAAGTCGGTTAAGAAATAATATTCATGGTTTATCGTTGGTGTTTATTTGCATAATGGCATGACAATGGAATGGCAGCTCTGGAAGAAGTGATTACTGCCTATATAAATGAGACTGATTTAAAACAACACTTTAGATGAGGAGTTTCCATTTTGAAGCTGATTATTTTGAATTGATAGTTCTGTGCATGCATAAAGCAGTGAGCTGGCTCGTTTTCCTAGATATGTATTAAATCTCAAGTGTGACAAATCTTAGTATTGCTTTTTTAATTTTGTGACACTAATACTGATAAACAGAGCAACTATTGTAACTAGAGCTGAGCAGGAAACTGTTTTCCACTTCCCAGCCTGTGAAAATTATAGATATCAAAAAGTGTTCCCTGGTCCCAAATTGAGTCAAAAATCTCAGGTTTTGTGAAGCAGAAATATGGGGGGGGGGGGGATTCAGGGCCATTGAAAGGTTTAATTTAGATTTTGACCCTTCCTCGCATGCGTGTACATACTATAGCTGGCTTTGTTTCAAAATGTAAACTTTGTTTTCAAAATGAAAGACTTGCATTTCTGTCTTGAAACAATCAAAGTTTGTTTTGATATGTTCAATTTTAAAAACATTTCTCAAAAAAGATTTTGAAAAAATTAACAAAAAAGGACTCAGTCCCACAGAAAGTTTAAGTTTTGAACAATTGGCTATTTTCTGACAAGTGTTTTCTTGAAAGGTTCCTAGTTATCAAACTTTCTTTAAAAGGCATATTTAACAGTCCTCCTATTTATAATTCTTACAGTAAATCAAATAGGCTGCAGAAGAGGAGTTAGGAATAACCTACCCAGATGCTAGGAAATAGCAGTTTTTTCTCCTGGGAAATAGGGTTTGTCTCTCCAGTGTCAGGCAACCGGCAGGGGATCCTGTCTCCTAAAACAGTTTATCTTGCGACATCTACCACGGGCAGGAATAGCTGCACTCAGCATTCATGCTATAGCACACAGGTTCACCTCTCTCTCCCATTCAAGTTTCCCCAAGACAAATGCAACAAAGGTTGCAGCTCCAGCAACTACTTGTTCAACCAGAAGTACCTTCCAAGCACAGTTCTAATTGGCAGTTGCCCAGGACCCAGCGAGTAAGGCGTAACTGTCACTATTGCATAAGGAGCTAATATGTATATGCAGAGATCAAATGGCATCCTGTTCCAGCTTGGAACACTTTCGAGCTGACACGGCTGTTTGAAAGCTCAGGTTCTGAACTATAAGGCACAAAACACTGACTGACTAAAAGCTTACTGCCTGGAAATATGACTTTTCAATTACTCCTTTTCCCCTAGTTTTGCTGTTCACAGACCCAGGGAGATCTAGCACAAGAGCTTTAGTAGCCTCTCTAGAGTTCCCAACTTTCTAATTGCACAATAACAAACATCCTTTTACCCCCGCCTGCCCCCACTCACTCCAGACACCCTCCCTTAGTCACTCGCTCTACCCCATCTTCACTCACTTTCACTGGGCTGGGGCAGGGGGGGGGGCAGGGCCTGGGAGGGAGGTACCATGTAGGAGGGGTATCAGGGCTGGGTCAGGGTTCTGGGGGGCAGGCTCCAGCCTGGCAATGCTTACTGCAGGTGGCTCCCGATTGGCAGTGCAGCAGGGCTAAGGCAGGCTCACTGCCTACCCTAGCTCTGCACTGCTCCCAGAAGCAGCTGGCATGTCTGGCTCCTAGGTGGAGGCACACCCAGGCAAGTCTTCACCGTGCATGCTGCCCGCATCCACAGGCACCACCCGCAGAGCTCCCATTGGCCGTAGTTCTCAGTCAATAGGAGCTGCAGAGCTGGCACTGATGGTGGGGGCAGCACACAGCTTCCCTGATCCCCCTGTGCCAATTCTGTTTTATGGCAACTTTCAAGGCCACAGGGATATGCCGACTGCTTCTGGAACTGTGCAAAGCCAGGGCAGGCAGGGAGCCTGCCTTAGCCCCGATCCACTGCTGACCGGGGCTGCCCTTTTTGAACGGGTGTTCCAGTTGAAAAATTGACACCGGGCAACCCTAAGTCTCTCATGGGGGAGACAACACCAAATAGCCCCCTTCTGCAGCACTATAACAGAATCCACCCAATTCAAGTCTTCTGATTGTGGGGGAATGAAGGCGCAAACAAGCCCATTGTCCCTAACGTTACATGGGAAATTATAGACAAGCAAATTCCTATAAAGATTATAAGTTTTTCCCCCCATCCGGTACAAAAAAGATGCCATTTTGATTTTTATAATCACTTTATGTACGATAAGCAACCAGAAAAAAAAGCGGGGGGGGGGGCTCTAAAAAGGTATATTTGACTCTGAGGATATTGAACGTAGGTAGGAACATGCCCTAAAAAGGAAGGGAAAGGTAATATTTTCTTAACCTATTGTTGCAGAATGGTAAAAATTGTAATGTAACTTGAAGAACCAAGGAAGTAAACCTGAACCAGACTTCCATGAAGCTTTTCATAATAATGTTAAGACAAATAACGAAAAATGGCTAGCAGATGAACTTGCTAACAAGTAAAAAAAATAAAAATGTACAGAGCAACAAAACACAGCACATGTGCAAGATGTATAGATGCCCAGGAAAAAGCTGAACATTGTACAGCCAGCCACAAAACATAGAAAATAGTAACCAAAACTCAGACCAGATTTGAATTGACTGGGCTGTTTCCCAGGTATTGGTATGTACTTCTCTGTGTTGATCTGTCTCTGATTAATAAACTGATTGAGCTGAGCTATCTGGAGTTTCACTTGTCCTTAACCTAAATAAAACCCTAACACTTATAATAGTTGTCAGTAAAGCTGTCCAGAGAATGACAATTCTGTTTTATGGCAACTTTCAAATTTTTCATTCCGCAGTGCGACAAAAATGAAAACTTCTGAACATTTTTATGACCATGGTATTGTGTGGAATTATCCATTTTCATGTTGAAACTAGAGCTTTTTGATTGTGTGTCTGAATCTATACAAAGTTCAGGGTGCTAGCCTGGGATGTGGGCAATCCATATTCAAGCCAGTGCTCTGACTGATTCAGAGCAGTCTTTCATCCAAGATAACTGCACCACGCAGAGCACTGACCTGAATCTGTGTCTTCCCAGGACAGTACCCTAACCCTATGGATAATTTTTTCTTATTATTAAAAATATTAAGCTTCCATTAATCATTCAGGCTTTGGTGAAAATGTTGGAAATGTTCTATCCAGCTCTTGGAAGTACAGAGGGACAAGCAAACATTTAAAGCAGAAAAACCAAAGCAAATCCCACCATTCTTTGTTCACGTTTTGGCTCAAGGCTTGGGCCAGTCCTTAATTTGTCTGAAAAGGCTCAGTAACCCATTCTTGCAACAAGAAATAACTGCATGAGTCATTTTTTTCCTCTCAGGGAACATCACTATCATCCATTTTCCAGTCAGAACAAATCTAAATTTGCATTTACTTATGGATATTCATTTTAATAAGTACCAGAGGGAAGTCCTAACTTAATGATTAGAGACAAAGATATTAGCTGCCCCCTAAATGCCCATGGTGACAGTGGTGGTTTTTGTTTTGAGGTGGATTTTTTGTTTTTTTGACATCCTACTGTTTCAATTCAGTAGAATATTTTTAAACATTCATCTTTGATCAAGATTCTGTAGGGAGGATAATATTAGCAGAATTGTTATAACATATTCAGAAGGAAGAGTCCAAGTACTATTTATGTATTATTCCCCATGGAAACATTACCAACACTAGCAACTTTTAAAATAAAGGTGAATTATTTATTTCCCTGTGCTATACTTAACACAATTTCTATTTTAAATATTTTAACAAGCACAATACGCACATAATGTAGCTGCAAGATGATCCACACACAGCCCAGGGAAGTCAAATTTTGGCCCACACGGATACAGAGGCTATTCACGCATATCATCTCGCAGAATCAGGACATTCATTTTTATCAGTTTACTGAAATATTTCCTCTGTAGGACTGGATCTTTGTGATTTTGAGATGAATAGCCTAACTCATCCTATTGATATACCCTGTGGTCTGATTGGCTGAAGAAGAGGCTTTAAACCAGGGGTGGGGAACCTTTTTTCTGCGAAGGGCCATTTGGACATTTATAATGTCATTCGCGGGCCGGTCTCTCCCCACCCCCACCCCCCCCAAGGAAGCCCAGGCTGGCAATGGGAGTTGAGACCCCAGCTTGCAAGGGGCCAGCGGGGGAAACCCCAAAGCAGTGGCAGGCGGAGTGCTTAGCCCTGCACTGCTTTGGGGTTTCCCCCGCTGGCCTCTTGCCAGCCGGGGTCCTGCTGCCTGCACCAGTCAGCTCCCGCTATCAGCCTGGGTGTAGGGGGTGATCTTCATTTACCCCCGCCCAGCCTCCCCCCATCTAACCGCCTTTCCTCCCCCACCCCTGCCTGGCCCGGCCCATCCCACCGAACCTAACCTCCTCCCCCCTCCCACTCCAGCCTCCTGCCCCCCATGCCTGACCCACCCAGCCCAGCCTCCCCCCCACCAAACCTCCTTCCCTCCCGCACCGACGCCTCGCCCACCCCATCCAGACTAGTCTCCTGCCCCCCTCCCTGCCCGCCCAGCCTGGCCTCCCCCACCACCACCCAGTTGCCTGCCTCCCAGTCTCCCCCCCACACCCACTTGACCATCGGCTCCCCGCAGCTCCTCCTTACCCCGCCCGGCTAATGGTGGCCGCACGGCGCCGGCGGCTCCCCCAGGCGCTTCCCGGCCCCTTCGCTGAGCGCGGAGCCGCCCCCGCCTGGCAGCCCGCATGCGTCCCTGGCCGGCAGCTCCCTCAGGTGCTTCCCGTCCCCTTTGCCGAGCGCGGAGCCGCCCCAGGCCGCCAGGCGGGGGCGGCTCCGCCTTCGGCGAAGGGGCCAGGAAGCGCCTGGGGGAGCCGCCCCCGCCTAGCGGCCCGCGCGTGTCCCTGGCCGGTGGCTCCCCGAGGCGCTTCCCGGACTCTTCACCGAGCGCGGAGCCACCCCGGGCTATCAGGCAGGGGCGGCTCCGCATTCGGCGAAGGGGCCGGGAAGCGCCTGGGGGAGCCACCCCCGCCTGGCAGCCTGCACGCGTCCCTGTCCGGCTAATGGTGGCCGCACGGCGCTGGCGGCTCCCCCAGGCGCTTCCCAGCCCCTTCGCTGAGCGCGGAGCCGCCCCCGCCTGGCAGCCCGCACGCGTCCCTGTCCGGCGGCTCCCTGAGGCGCTTCCCGGCCTCTTCGCCGAGCGCGGAGCTGGCGGGGGCGGCTCCACGTTTGTCGAAGGGGCTGGGAAGTGCCTGGGGGAGCCGCGGGCCGGACGGAATGCTTTGGCGGGCCGTATAAGGCTCGCGGGCCGGAGGTTCCCCACCCCTGCTTTAAACCCTTGTAATTATTTTGTGTGTGCAGATGTCAGGATTATAATAGCTAAGATGTTTTATATTTCTACACCCTCCATACACATTTCAGTGAAACTTTCATGTAAACAGTAAGAGAATCATAAAATATATATTGCATTACTGTATTTATTTTGGTTGGAACACTATTTAATTTCATATTTGGTCCCGATGGGACAGGGGGTGGGAGATCTTCCATAATTATAAAAGCATAAGCATTGCTGCACTTTGCAGCAGATGGAATAAGACAGAAATGTGATGAAATAAAGGCATCTGTATACTGCCAGAAACATAAATCAAATGATCCTATCTGTGGGGTGTCTAAAGTTGTTTTGATTTTGGTCAAATAGCACCTGCCAACCCACTGGCATGACTTTCTTATGAGGAAGGTAGTTTTCTTACATTGGTCAACCTACATTGGGACAAGCTTCCCTAGCTATCCATATCTGACACACAAGCGATGTTTTAAAAACAGAACTTTTTGTTTAATTTCCTTTGGATAGAAATGTACAGAGTTGCAATTTCTATTGCTTTTCTTCCAAAAGCTGTGGTGACTTCTCCCCCTCCTCCCCACTTAGCACACAGCTGATAAGAAGTCCAGATGGGACCTCTTGAGTTTTACATTAGGGACTAGCCATGGCTGACTTCAGAACCATCCCTAAACATTCTTATGCATATAATGAACTTTAAGAATAAAGATTTGCAAGACCAAGGCCTTTGGGTGTACATTAAAAGGCAAAACATTAATGTTAGCAAATATTTTTAATACTGAGTGGAATGTGATTTTTACTACCAAGTGGAATGTGACTTGACATCCAGATTAATAAGTGGCATATGCTTTAATAATGAAACCCCTTTATATGTGCTGGGGACCATAGGGAGGTAGTCAATACATTTATTATATTTAAACATGCATGAGGTTTTACTAAAAGCCCTGTTTTCCAGCACCACAGATGAGTATGAATAGGGACTGGTAAGCTCCTACCATATCATTGATGAAAATAACTAAAAAAACTTACCTTGTAAAACAGTAAAAAGGGATCAAGGGAAAGAGATATTTCTGACAAATGTTACTCCAGCGAAAATGCTAAACCTCCTTTTCATTGAAGTTAAAAAGCAGCCTCTGGGTGGCAATAAACATTCAATATCATCTAAGTTTTATACTATACAATGTGTCTCTAAGGCACTTTCACTTGGGTACTTAAGTACTGCAACAGTTAATGACAGCATGGAGTATGCTCTAAATTACAATATTCTCAGAGCTTCCATTGCTGAGTTTTCATAAGGTTGCATGTTTTGTGTTATTCTCCTTTCTTCTTCCGCTCCTCCCAAATCCCCAATTGTGGGAAGATGCCATGAACTGGATAAGACCTCTTCATTGAGGTGGTGTCACACATTTACACCTGAACATCTTGGAGGTGGACTTCCGTGCAATTTCCTTGAGCAACCCAATCATAAGAATCCTACCCTGGGCCAGCCCATTTGTAGTGATACTTCTCTGGGTGACCATCAGGATGTTCTGAACTGAAGTGTTTTGAAGTAGTTTCTCCCGTTCCTGGAGTGGAGTCACTCCTTGGAGTGAGTGCTAGGACTTTAAAATCAACCCAGAAATGGTGTGATATATTGGGTATCAGTGACAGAATGAATAGACATCACTCACTTATAGGCAGTTTTTCCCCAATACATCATCTGATGTGTTAGCAGGCTTCTAATTCTAATGAAAGATTAAAAAAAATGTCTGGTGGATTTAGAGTTACTATCACCAATGTACACTAAGTAATAAAAGTCTGCCTCAGAGTGTAATAGTTGCAAATACTTTTCAATTGTAACAGGTCAACTTTAGTAACAGGTCAACCCTTCAGCTCTGAATGTGTGTGTCTGGTAATCATGACAACCTTTAACTATGAAAAATTTCTTGTTTGCTTCTTTTGTTCTTATTAAGGACCTTTCATATTGGGAGTACACATCAAATAAATCAGTGTAAACAAAGCTATTTGCTACCACTTGTATAATAATGTGTATGAACAACAGCCCAATGGTTTTTATAAGAAACCCTGTTACTTAAATATACAAAAATATTATACTCTCAAAAATGCCATCCATTACATCCAACGACACCAGATGACATTTTACTTTCCAGCTTCTCCTAGTGGGAACCTATCATTAGAGCAGACAAAACAAATTCATTAGGAAATCTTAACTAAAATTAGCAATGAGCTTGAGGTATAAAGTTCAGCCCAGATCCAAACCAAAAAAGTTGAGAATGAAGAGAGGGAATTTCATGTTTTAATTTAAAAATAGGTATGTTTTTCTCTCATTCAATTTAACAATAGGAAAACTGCTTAGTTTTCAGCTGCAAACCCCCGTTAAAAAACAGAGGTCTCACTTGTGCCATTCCTGTCTATGGTGATCATCAATAGAAGAAAAACAACCAACCAACCTCCAATACAAAATTAACTTAGCACAAACATGAACATTAGACACAATGCCATACACCAACAGAAATGCTTAAATATTCTATTATTCAGTTATTTCCCCTAACTCCTTCTACGGGCAACTGAAATAAAAGAGCCAGATGTAAGGTTTCTTCACTTATCTGAAAAGCATCCACAAGTGAAAATACTTCTCCCTTTCCCCAAATGTTGAAGTTATAGAACCAACACTTGCAGGCTTTTCTTTGAGCAACAAAGTTAAACAGTAGTGGGGCAATCAACTTTCCACTAACTTTTCTGGACTCTTGAGAAGATTTTCAGCAATTTCAGTTGCCACAGATGTGAACTCAATGCAAAATAAACAAAATAAAAATACTCATGATGGTCAAAACACACATCCTCCAAGTCAAAAAGATATGTATTATTCTTGATATAAAAACATTTTACCCTAGCACTAATTAAAATGTGAAGAAAAAGGAACACACAAACAAGAGACCCATCCTTGAGCAAAACAAACACCCTCTTTAAAACTAGACATAAGTAACCCCACTACAAGAAGAAAATGAACATTGTCAAAAAAACAAAAGAAAAAAATAAAAATAATTGTTTTCAACATAGACCCAAAAAATCTTTTAAAAAGAGTGTCAATGCACAGGGCTAATCTAAAGTCTCATAGGTATAATAAGTGCTCTATATGAATAAAATGTATACAGAAATGATTGGTTAAGTACAAGGAAAGCACACCTACCTTATCTTGCTTGCTTATGTGATACAACTCAGAAGAACAGTTAAAGTAAATGACAAGAGATTAACGGACAACAGACCCAAGCACTCCTCTGTAAAAAGGGCTTTTTTGTTTTTGATTTTAAATAGCTCAATGCTCACATATCTGAATGGACTTCTTGTTCTTTGCAGGGTCCAAATCAAAATGTGATTAGTGATCTTTAAAGCTCTCAAGTCTGAAAACCTCTTTCCTCATAGTCCATCATATACTGCAAAGCCTATCTAGTTAACAAGTTGCATTCTGTTTCCCAAGTTCCAGTTGCAGGCTCAATCAGCAGTTACACCTGTGAAAAGTCAGGGCTGACAAGTAGGTTGCACAGGTGTCACCAGGGGTTGGGTTTGCTGTGCAGAATCTTTATTATTGGTGATGATGTATCAGAACCTAGCCCGATTCAGATCTCAAGGCGCGACAGGAGAAAATATATATATATTTAACAGTAAATTAAACAGATTTAATTTAGGAACTATTGTGTGCCTATAATCAAGGAGTCCTACAGAGTCATTTTTCCTTACAGTGGGATACTTCCACTGTATGCATCCGACGAAGTGGGTATTAGCCCACGAAAGCTCATGCCTCAATACTTGAGTTAGTCTTTAAGGTGCCACAGGACTCTTTGTCACTTCTGCAATTCCAGACTAACACGGCTACCTCTGTGATTCAATTTTTCCCCACAGAATCTCTTCCTTGAATAGAACTGTACTTTAAAAATGACTCCATGTCTTGAAATCCTGGGCCCACTGAAGTTAATGGGAAAACTCCAATTGATTTCAATGAGGCCAGAATTTCACCAGGGGACACGGGAGGAAGGAAAAGAGAGAGTGTGTGTGTGTTTCCACCCCAACCCATCCCCCCTTAAGATTCCTAGGACTGTGACCTCAAACTAGAAACAAGATTTTCATTTTTTAGGATTCCCATCTCTGGAACTCACTCTGGTTGTTCACAATGTTCACTCTGGAACACACTTGGGAGCTCCAGGACATGATGCAAGACATTTATTTGGTCTTTGTTTTTGGTGTCTGTATTATTTTACTTTCTTCTTGTTTGCTAACATACAGTGCTAACAAGGCTTCTAATGTTTCCAAAAGAAGCAATACAGTCATTCTTATATCCCACATTGTGGATTAGTTTTTAACTAAGATAAAAAATGTAAATAAGTACCTAGCAACTATGATGAGAGATGGTCTAGAAATCAATCAAATAAATGAAGTGGATTGGCAACTTTAGTGAATGTGAAATTGCATATGGAATGTTTTAATTACCATGTAAAACCTGGCAAAATGTTCATTCAGAATAGGCAACAGTAGAAAGTTGCACCTGTCAACATTTATTATATTTTGTATACACAAAGGGAAATGGACACAAATTGGATAAGTGATACTTGCCAAAGTACATCTATGAAAAGAGGCATTCTGTATGGCAGCAGAATTTGTTGAATAAATTATATATATTTTAAAAAGAAATTCACATGTTTGAAATTGCTATTTCATCTAATTTGGCAGGCCATGTTAGAAAAAAAATTAAAACATCCTCTCTCCAAAGAGAAAAACTGACTCATATATTCAGATTAAATAAAATCTAGAATGGCTTGATACAGATGGGAAATTTATGGGACAGTAGAAAAGCATTTTGTATCCACTTTACTAATTAGGTTCACTTTCTCTCTGATTAAAAACAAATTCTAGAAACCAATATCGGAACAAGTTTTCATTTTGTTTGATTTGTTCAACAGCTGTATGCAGATTAGCTCTTATAGTCTGAATATTTATGGGCATATATATTATTTCTCATACTAGTATACAAATAAATGCCATGATCTAATCCTGTAAATATTATGGGACATGGAATCAGATTTACATGGCTTTAAACCTTGTCTAGTCCCTGATCCTGCAACTTTAAGTACGTGAGTAGACCCTTTTACTTCAGTAGGACTATTCACATGTGTAAAGTTTTATGTATGTGGAAAATTATTTGTAGGATTAGGGCCTTAGTCATGAGGTTAAACTAAATCAATCCAAGGGTCTAGAAACACACCGACACCAACTCCCCTGTGGATGCTATTCTGTAGCTTTGACCTTCCTCCAAAAACTTTCAACACTGGACTCACTTCTTCTCTCCCAGGAGCGGCAGCAGGGCTCCCTACATCTTACAAACAGCAGTAGGAGCAGAAGTCACCTTCCCCCACCTTGTGAGAGACAGGAGTGCTAGCAACGGGGGCCCTCTGTACTTACTCTAGCATCAGGATGTAAGCCCTTGGCTGAGCGGCCAGGGCCTAGGGTATTCTTCAGTGTACTTTGGTGTTTATGAGGACTCCCAAGGCAGTGAATCTCAGAGTTAACATTCTGCAAAGAGATTATGAGACCAGAGGGTAACATTGTGATAGTCTAGTTTGAATTTGTCTAGATTTCAACTTCAAGCCATCGGATCTTGTTATACCTTTGTCAGCTAGATCGAAGAACCCGCTATTGTGAAACTTATTTAATAGCTACTTATTTAATAGCTATTTTCACATCTTTTCTAGAACAGGACTGCTTGCCTGTTTGTTTAAACCAATACTATCTTCTTTTTTAATTATAGGATTATGCATTTTGGGGCATCTGTTTTAGTGTTCTTAAACAAATCCAAATTATCATTCACATTGTTCTATTCAAATTCTTTCTCCCAACTGATCTGGCTCATAATTGTTTTCATCTTTGTGAAATTGGCCCTTTAAAGCATGTGTGTGTGTTAATGGTTTTGAATTTATTCTGTTTGCACGTAACATATGATCAAGTCATGACCCTTTCTACCTAAACCACCAGATATTTTTAGTTCTGTGATCAGCTTCTTTTTCATCTGGCAAGAGGAGTTCTAATATACAATTCCCTAGTGTTGGCTACAACACATCTTGAGTTAAGAAATTGTCATCTAAAATATTTAGAAATTCTAAGGCCGTTTTAGTACTTAAAGTGTGAGATTGCCAGCACACATGACTCAGTCTGAAGTTCTCTATGATCACACAGATTTTTTTCCCTACACTGTGTGAGTAGGTGATTCAGGAGTTGATCATCCTGACCCTTAGTGTGATTTGGTGGTCTATAGCTGACACTAACTAGTCTCCCATCTTGTATTTAATCTGTAAAGGCACTGTACTATAAGAATTCACAATCATTTTTTTCCAATTTGTCACAGACTGAGGGCAGGTCTACACTACGCGCTAAACTGGTGGATAGTGATTGATCTTTCAGGAGTCGATTTATCGGGTCTAGTTAGACATGATAAATCAATTCCCGAGCGCTCTCCCATAGACTCTAATACTCCACCGCCGCGAGAGGAGCAGGTGGAGTCGATGGGGGAGAAGCAGCAGTCGACTCAGCGCCATGAAGATGCCATGGTAAGTCGCCCTAAATATATCGATGTCAGCTATGCTATTCTCGTAGCTGAAGTTGCGTTTCTTAGGTCAATCCCCCACCCCGCTGCCAGTGTAGACCAGGGCTGAGAAACAGGTAATGCCAATTTTGATGCGAGTCTTCTCCTCCCATTGTTGCCCACTCAATCCTTCTTAAATATGTTCTAAGCACTGATTTTAACATTTTAATCATGTGAATCATTACACTAGGTTTCAATAATATCCTATATATTGACTTTATGATCATTAACGAGCAATTCCAATTTCTTCTATTTGCTACTCAGGCTTCTAATTTTGGTGTATGAGCAGTTACAGAATTTATTCTCTTCATGTCCTTTGCTTTCTTGATTCATTTTGTTCTCACGATCATAGCTGTGTACTAAATGAATGCTGTGTCCCCTTCCTTCGTCCTCTCCTTTTGTGATTCTTTAATGATTTCCTGACCATCTCCTCCTGAGATGGAGGCCATTCAAACTGTACAGTTCTTTCTTCACATTGACACATCTTCCATGTTCCACAAAATCAAAACACTTTACCCTACATCACTTTCCTAGCTAGCAGTTCACTTCCAGAATCTTGCGGAGCAGGATCTCTGGGAAGATTACTGCTCCTCCAGCATCTCTCCAAAATTCCCTGAAGTCATCTATAATCTGTGAGATATTTCACAACACAGGGTCAGTAGTGTTGATATGCACCATCACAAGTGGATCCTTGCCTGTTGACGTCACAAGATTATCCAGTCTCAGAATGATGTTTTGTGTCTTGGCTCCAGAAAGAGGGGACACCACTCTATTGTCTCTCTGCCCCTTGTAGAATTTGTTTTCCCATTCTTCTTTAGTATGGACTCACCAAAAAGGATAACATGTATTCCCTGGAAGGTTGAAGATCTCTTTGGATATATCTACACTGTACCCTAAGCCTCAGCTCCGACTCAAGCTTGAGCCCAAGTTCCCCTTCCACCTACTAACAAATCAGGTCACCAAGCACCCAAGATCAGGGTCCTAGAACACTGTCTGTAGGGTGGAGGGCTGAGTCAGAGCTAGAGGCCTAATCTGATTTAGGGACAAGCCCTTTCATTTTGAAGTGCAGACAGAGGTCAAACTAGAGACCCAAGTTTAAAAAGTCTGCATAGTACAGTATGATGTGTTAGCATGGCTATGAGGCCCAGTTCAGCAATCATACATCTCGGTTTACAGTGCAGTGTGGATCATAGAAGTGTAGGATTGAAAGGGACTTTGAGAGGTGATCCAGTCCAGGCTCCTGCACTCAAGGTAGGACTACATAATAACTAGACTATTCCTAACAGGTGTTTGTCTAACTTCTTCTTAAAAACCTCTAATGACAGTGATTCCACAACTTCCCTAGGCAATTTGTTCCAGTGCTTAACTACCCTGACAGGATTTTTTTTCCTAATGTGCAACTTAAAATCTCCCTTGTTGCAATTTTAAGCTCATTGCTTCTTGTCCTATCCTCAAATGTTAAGGAGAACAATTTTTCATCCTCTTCACTGTAACAACCCTTTATATACTTGAAAACTGTTATTCTGTCCCCCTTCAGTCTTCTCTTCTTCAGACTAATAAACCCACTTTTAATCATTTTGTTGCTCTCCTCTGAACTTTCTCCAATTTGTCCACATCTTTCTTGAAATGTGGTGCCCATAACTGGACACAATACTCCAGTTAAGGCCTTATCAGCACAGAGGAGAGCAGAAGAATTACTTCTCAGATCTTGCTTTCAACATCCTGCTAATACATTTCAGAATTGTTTGCTTTTTTTGCACCAGTGTTACCCTGTTGACTCATATTTAACTTGTGATCCACTGAGCATTGATTTAGAAATCCACAAACATGGGTCCCACAAACCCCGCTGCACAGATATACCTCTCTGAGCAAGTTTCATTTTTGAAGTTTGAGCTGAGCAGTCATCCACAAGCATGTCCCATACACCTCTCTATTCCAGTGGGTCAGCTGGATTTTCAGAGATCCCTGCTTGGGGCAACTCATTTCTCTGAGATACTGTTTCAGGCTGTTATAGACTCAGGCAGACATCACCACATCTGTTACACTCAGGTTACTTTTACAAGATTGCAGGGTAGAAACTTTTTTGTGGGGGATTTTTTTTTAAGAAATCTGAAAATCTGATGTAATAACATGATTCCAGGAGCTAGGGCCTTAGACACAGGTCTAAAGTGCCTAAACCTTAATCCAGCCCAGTTTATAGACACCAATGCAAAGTAGATGTAAAATGGTACCATTCTGATTGAGTAGCTAGGTCTGGTTTCACCATAATTATTAATTTTGAAAACAAACAAAAGGTGATTTTTTTTCCATTTTCCATTTTTATTTCTTGTTTTTTCTTTTTTGTCCCCCTTCCTGCCTGTCCCAGAAAATTGGAAAAGGCAAGGGACGGGGGGGGGGGGGGAGATCATCCCCCCAAAAATGTTCAGTACAAAATTTTGCAAAAAATCAGTTCTGTTCAAAAACTTTAAAAATGAAAGCATTTTTTGAAAAGTCACAGATTGTTTGAAACCAACGCTGCTGGTAGTACTGTTTTGCACCTTCTCTGAACTAGTGTAAATAATTATACAAGGTTCAGGGTAACAGTGAAGCTAGTCTGTAGTTTTTGCTACTGTGAGTTATTTCACTGTTGTGGCTCTTGGGCTAAGTATACTGCTCAAACTCCTGCTACCATCATAATATAAAGAATAGGGCTCCACATGGTAAGTACTGAAGATTAGTAAAAACAGGCAAAAGAATAGGGAATATTTAGATTTAAAAATACAATAAAAAACCTTTCAAAATTGTTGCAAGATTGTTTCCATTATAATTTAATATTCGTATAAAATATTTAGAAAATTATTGATAATGTTAACACATCATTTAATTAAAATTTGTGCTGTAAAAATAGCCACCATATTTCAACGACTCTCCCAGAAAATACTGCTAGACTGATTTAACATAGAACAATATGCAACTGTTTTACAATGTAATTATTATGAGGAAGAGCATGAATTTAAGGTATTTTAGTAAAGTGAAGTTCTGTCTATAAGAGGGTCTGATCCTGAAAACCTTGTTCTCATGTACCACCTGTCAGTGTGAAGAGAAAATTAAGTTGTTTCTCCGACAGCAGGACTGGGACATTATTAGGGTGTATTTTTCCTTAGTGTACTCCAATTATGGGGCCCAATTCTACAAACGTGATCTAGCATAGTTCTTATTACCCACCGAAATAAGTTGTTCCATTGAACTTTGAAGGATCAAGCATCATCTTTGGACCTCTGTAGGAAAGACTCATGTTCACCAAATGATTAATGGTGCACAGGCTGGATCAGTCAGGGATGGTGTTGCTATGAGTGATAGGAGAAATCTTACTTCACTGCTTGGGCTTAGGCTTTTATTGTCCCCTTTTCCCCACCTGCAAGCCTGAGCAATTCAGGGGAGGAGAGAGCACCAGATCATATTATACTAGTTAATAAAGCCTATTTTGAAAATTTGGTTTCCCTCCTCTGACATCCCTTTTGGATGACTATATTGGGAAACAGAGGATTTAGGATGGTGAGATGTCGCAGTCTGTCGATAGCATGACTTCACTGGCATATAGCCTTGTGTAGTGAAGAGCAGCAGGACACAACCACTGCTCCACCCATGCCAATTTCCACTGAGGATTCTATTTCTCATCTCCTCAATGCTTTTGTTCATTGATTCAATCTATGCAGCAAGATGCAGCCATTACTGGGCAAGCTGGGTTCAAAATAATTTATTCACAATATAAACTGTAATCTGTCACTTTTAAACACTTCTTATAAATTCATTTTCCCATCTTTGCAGAGGAAGATAATCTATTTTATTTTGCCCTACCACTCTTGCACACTTCCACTTGAGAGCTTCTTCTGTGTATAGTTAGTATTTATGCAAATGATGCATGACATAGTTAAGTCAATGTCTAATGAGCTGTTGATATCAAACTAAGCAGATTTCTGTTATCTTAAAATGTGAGACACAGAATGTGAACTTGTGGGTGCGTGTCAAGTGCAAAATTTGGCTGCAGGGGTGAGGTGGGGGCAACAAGACATCCATAGGTACTATAACCAAATTATTCTAGGAGGATTGATTTAAAATATTTTATTAGAAGTTTTTAAAAAGATACCAGAGGGGAAAAAGCTTTTATCAACCTGAACATTAAGGGCTGGTCTCCACTAGGGGGGGAAATCGACTGTAGATAGGCAATTTCAGCTACGTTAATAACGTAGCTGAAATCAACGTCTCTACAGCTGACTTACCCCCATCCTCACGGCGGTGGCGGTCGGCGGCGTGGTTCCCCGTCAACTCCAGCTTGCGCCTCTTGAGGAGCTGGACTTCCGGAGTCGACGGGGGAGCCGCTGGTGATCGATTTATCGCGTCTTAACGAGACAAGATAAATCGATCACCAAAAGATAGATCCCTGCCGGCTCAAGTAAAGACAAGCCCAAACAGTGGAAGAGCTCTTATTGTATTATTTTTTTTTACAGAATTAAGAGAATTAGTAAGTATAATTCATTTTATTATTCTGCTTGGATTTTAAAAATTATATAAATCAGGCAAAGTAACAATTCCTTTTTCTGGTTGTATTATGCTATTATAGTTGATACCTGGGGGAGAAGGGCAATGTGTTTAATAATCCTCAAGTATGATTGGTTTCTAAGATACTAGCTTCTTCATACAGTCCTTGTTCTTTACCTGCTTTTGAATTAAGGAAGAATTGAATGGATGTTCTAAAGAATTTCTGAAACCTGAGAATTTCTGAAAATCTGAGAATTTCTGAAAACAGTGGCCAAGATTTTCAAAAGTGACCAGTGATTGTGGGTATCCCACTTCAGGTATCTTACAGTGCCTGATTTTCAGAAGGTAGGTGCTCAGCACTTTCTGAAAATCAGGCTCCTTTAAAAAGTCTCAAGCTGAGCACCAAATAACTGAAGCACCCCAATTACAAGCTGCTTTTGAAAATTTTGGCCATCATATATTGGTGACTATCACTATTTTGTATTAGGAATTACAGAGTATCCTTAATCAACAGTTTTTGTCATTAATGAAGTTACTGTCGTTAAGGACACTCTGCAATTCCTAATACAGAAGAGAGAGGTACTTCATCAGTGAATGGGCATTTAACAGAACAGAAAGTTTATCTTACAGGGACAACATCAAAGTCCCTATCAAAACGGCATGTTAACATTCATCTTGTACTAGCATAAGTGCCCGGCGTTGCTCGGGTCAGTCGGAGGTGGGGAGGGGGCAGACAGTTGACACCCCCTGACCAACCCCAACACCCACCCTTCACCCACCCTGACACCTTCCCACCCCCCCGACCAACCCCAAGACCCCCCGGCTCACTTACCCCCCGACCAAACCCGACAACCCCACCTGACCCCCCGACCAAACCCGACAACCCCACCTGACCCCCCAAAACAAACCCGACACCCCCACCTCACCCCCTGAGCAAACCCGACACCCCCACCTCACCCCCCCGACCGAACAGTGTATTTAATAATCTGTGTGCTACACAGTGCACCGTGAGCCGGGGGGGGGGGTGTCGGGTTTGGTCGGGGGGTCAGGTGGGGGTGTTGGGTTTGCTTGGGGGGGTCAGGTGGGGTTGTCGGGTTTGGTCGGGGGGTAAGTGAGCCGGGGGGTGTAGGGTTTGGTCTGGGGGGGTGGGAAGGTGTTGGGGTGGGTGAGGGGTGAGTGTTGCGGTTGGTCAGGGGGTGTTGCAGTTGGTGGGGGGTTGAGGTGGGGGTGTCAGGTTTGCTTGGGGGGATGAGGTAGGGGTGTCGGGTTCGGTCGGGGGTAAGTGAGCCGGGGGGGTGTCGGGTTTGGTCTGGGGGGGTGGGAAGGTGTCGTGGTGGGTGAGGGGTGAGGTGTGGGTGTTGGGGTTGGTCAGGGGGTGTTGCGGTTGGTGGGGGGGTGAGGTGGGGGTGTCGGGTTTGCTTGGGGGGGTGAGGTGGGAGTGTCGGGTTCGGTCGGGGGGTAAGTGAGCCGGGGGGTGTCAGGTTTGGTCTGGGGGTGTTGCGATTGGTGTGGGGGGGTGAGGTGGGGGTGTCAGGTTCGGTCGGGGGGTAAGTGAGCCAGGGGGTGTCGGGTTTGGTCTGGGGGGGTGGGAAGGTGTTGGGGTGGGTGAGGGGTGGGTGTTGGGGTTGGTCAGGGGGTGTTGCGGTTGGTGGGGGGGGTGAGGTGGCGGTGTCGGGTTTGGTCGGGGGGTAAGTGAGCCGGGGGGGGTGTCGGGTTTGGTATGGGCACCCACCCCAACACCTTCCCCCCCCCAGACCAAACCCAACACCCACACCACACCCCTCACCCCCCCGACACCTTCCCACCCCCCCAGACCAACCCCGACACCCCCCCGGCTCACTTACCCCCCAACCAAACCCGACACCCCCACCTCACCCCCCCCAAGCAAACCCAACACCCCCACCTCACCCCCCCCACCAACCGCAACACCCCCTGACCAACCCCAACACCCCCACCTCACCCCTCGACCGAACCCGACACCCCCACCTCACTTACCGTCCCACCAAACCCAACTCAGATCCGTCGCAGGGGGGGAGGGGGCCCAGAGCCGAGGGATTCCGGGGACCTTCGCAGGTGGGGGGGGGCACAGAGCTGATGGAGTCCGGGGTTGAGGTGGGAGGGGCAGAGAACTGAGGGCTCTCCGGGGTTCCGTTGGGAGGGGGGAGGGGCAGAGAACTGAGGGATCTCTGGGGTTCTGTTGGGAGGGGAGAGGGGCAGAGAACTGAGGGATCTCCGGGGTTCCGTTGGGAGGGGGGAGGGGCAGAGAACTGAGGGATCTCCGGGGTTCCGTTGGGAGGGGGGAGGGGCAGAGAATGGAGGGATCTCCTGGGTTCCGTTGGGAGGGGGGAGGGGCAGAGAACTGAGGGATCTCCGGGGTTCCGTTGGAGGAGGGAGGGGTGAGCTGAGCGAGTGAGGTGTCTGTTGGAGGGGGGTATTATGACATCATCACCACCTAACCGCCCAGCCGATGTGATTGGCCCTGAAAGACTTTCACCCCTGGGGGGCGTCAGAGGTGAGATCCGAAAATTTTTCGACCCTTACCAGCATCTAGACCCCAAGACCCCTCACTGTACCAAATTTCAAGTCTCTGGCTCAAACGGTGCGGGAGGAGTTCGCAGTCATACGTACATACATACATACATACACACATACATACACCACTTGACTTTTATATATATAGATTGTTTGCTTAAAAAGAAGATGGAATTCTACCCACAGATACATGCATACAACTCCAAAGGAAGTCAACAGGAGTGGTATGCAAGTACCTAACTTTGGCTCAAAGATAGAGATGTATTTTATACTTTAAATGATAGTCCTAGGTGTCCCTAAAAAAATAACTGCAGCTGACTGCAAATCCACGCTGTAAAACAAACTTGTGCTTGGTGTCTATCACAACCTGTCCCACCTCTTTAAAAAGAAATGCTAAAAGATTCTAACTAGTCACAGACAAAATCCACCTCCCACTCCCTGATTCAAATCAGAATCTTGATTAAGCTTTGGATTGGTTTAATTAAGAAACATTCTTAGATTTTCTGCCGCCTCCCCTAGCCTACTACAGTTCCTCATTATTTGTCTTCTCAAATCCTTTATGTCCTCAATATCCCTCCAACTCTACCACCACTGGTCCTTTGTGCAGCAGTGTTTCACAGAACTACTGCAGGACAAAGGCAAGTCTCTGTTTAGTCAAAGATCTCTGCTTTGACTGTTTCGTGAACTCGCATACTGTAGGATCTGGTACTTCCCAGCTCTCGCTATGGCTCAGAATGTGAGAATTCAAGGTATGAGTGCTCTTGCACAAACTCAGCTGGACCCTACAATTCTTCTCAAAAGAGTAACAGAGAAGAAGAAAATGCCTGATGTGATCATGGACTTGTGGGTATATACTGCACTAATGAATTAACATTTATCCCCTTTCATTGCAATGTGCTTAGAGATGCCCATGAAACCCATGCAATAAAACACAAATTCTCTGTATTTTATTTGAAAAGTTCCAATCCTGCTGTTTTGATAGCTTCACTTTTACTTTAAAAAGGACTAATCTTGCTAATCTTGCATCATTGAAGATAATAGCAGCGGGATCAGGTTCTAACAGAGCTCAGTGTGTGCCCATGTCATATGGTTTCATAAAGCCAATCTGACAGTCAATTGATTTCCAGTATAGCTAAAGGACAAATACCAGTGTGATTGGGTAAAATAAACTGTTTATCAACCTCTTTCCTCAGAAGTAATTTTCAAATATTTCCACCTTGTAGAATTTAGCTGTAGTAAGCAATGAAACTGAATCAATATCCAAGGTGTAAAACCAGAAAGGTGTGCAGGGATTTATTACTATTGTGAAAGAGCAATTTAAAATGCTTTTAAAGAAGATTCTTTATAAATTCAAAGTCTGCCAACAAGATTTGGGGAATACATCAAAATTTCAAAGACACTATTTTTGCATGCACATGAACTCTTTCAAAATGAGAAAGCTAAATGCGTGTCAGTTTAGGTTTGTGCTGCACATCTGTGTAAAAAAAATTCCTCTCTGATTTGATGCTATTGGTAAATAATGGAGACCAATAAGCAAAATATCTCCTGAAATGTTGCACCTGATTCAGTTGCAAATTGTCCAGATTTAGGCCATATTCAGCAAAACAAACAATGTACTTTAGGCCATGATGAAACTTGAATGTTCATCTGAAGTCAAGAGGAGTATCCACGTGCTTAACTCTTTGCTGGATGGCTTAAACAATACAATCATCTGAAAAAGAAACTGAAAAATAGTGTACTTCCTGTCATATAGATAAGCAGTGTCTGTAATGGTTGCCATATCTTCACTGCTATTTTTAGGGTGCTAGCTAGATTAAAGTATGTCACACCTGCAGTTACAGTGTAGACGTATCCCAATGCAGCTGTGTTCAGAAATAAAAAAAAATAAAACTTTAGTTGATATCAAAAAGGAGTTGGTTGGATTGTGGATTCAAGGTTTTTGTCCAGGTTCGTATTTGCTAACTTTATCCTATCCAGTTCTCCCTTCATTATTGCCTTTAGTTTCCACAATGGCTGCCCATGGACTCCCACCAAAGATGAGAATGAACTTAGTTGTGGTGGGACAATGAATTGATTAAAGCTGTCACCTGACCTTCCACATGTCCCTTTGTCTCCTCCCCTTGTACCTTCCCTGCCAATCCAATGTCAAAACACTGGAGAAGGAGAAAATAATTCAACGCTTGAATTTAATCACCTAGCATTCTCTAAATGTGAGTCTATTGTATCTGTGGGAGAAAGCACGGACATTCTTACATCTAGCACCTAAAAATGCTGAGGTAAGAATAATCATTTCCATAATAAAATATCACTGAAAGTCTTCAATCAAATCTTCAGGAAACTGCTAAGCAAGATGGCTTGTGCTTCTTAAAGACTGTAGCTATAAAAAAAGTAGCTATAAAAAAAGTTAAAAGTCTGTAACTTTTAACTATGAGCTCGTCAAAGATTTGTGTTCATGTGTAATTACAATAGAACCATTCTCCATGTTAGTTTGCTTCTATATTTTCTTGTTTTGCACTGAAAACACCAGTTTGTCTGTTTATTGTCATCTAATTTCTTTGCCATATTTAGTCTTGATAAAGGATAGAGAGACAATAATTATTATGAAGCATGTTGAGTGTTTAGAGTTAGGCAATAGTAATTCATACCAACACATCACTACTTTTTTGTACAGAACATGATACAATTCAACCCTGATCATTTATTGGATGAATAGCCATTACTATAATAGTATTTAACAATAAATCAGCATGTGAAGAGTTCATAGAGAACTTGAGAAAATGTATAGCAAAGGGTGAAGTAAATCAGGAGTCTTCTCCTATTCCTATTGGGTTACTCTAGTGCCCACTGGGAGGAGACTTTACTCTAGAATATGCTACCAAATCCAGTGCACCAAAGTACATTTTCTACTGATAATCTTGCTTGATAGTTCCAATATATTAAGATGAAAATATGTGCTCTCCTCATCTATACCATCATAGAAAAATTCACCCAGCCTGAAAGAAGGATATTCCACGTTTTCCCACTAGACACCATACATTTACTATTGATTCAGTGCAACACAAGGATTCAGAGGTGGTAAATTGGTCTGATAGGGTATCACTAGAAGTGATACCACTGTCTGACAAATTCAGTCCTCTAGTCACCTTCTTGATAATTATTACAAAAAACTGGCATGGCTGTTTAAGTTTAGGGAAGATTACAGGTCCTGTAGTTTCTTGAATCCCTATTCCTGGCAAATTTTAACTAGTTTCAAATCAGGAATGTGGTGTGATTCAAATGACGTTAGATGTTTGGTTAAAATATTTCAAATACCTTTGTAGGTTATTTTTCATTTCTAAATGGGTTAGGCACTTGCAAAAATAGATACACTGGCTGCATTGAGGATAGAACTAGACAGAGGATAGACAGACAATAATGCATCCTTCCCCTTCACTGCCCTATCAATCCTAATCTGCAGGAGCAGCCTGGAAGATGGTTAATTTTCTGCACATGTGCAATCCTTGGCCTCTCTGCTGAGAATGCCAAGATGGTGGCCATGAATGACAAATTGTTGCAGTGGGCTTTTTGACGTGGCCTTGTATCCACGATGACACATACTGAGACCAGCAACTCCTATAGATACACTAATGATTTAGTGCTATTTTCATCTTCATATCATTTGGTGATTTATTAATAACCCTCAATTTTGAGGCAGAGAACATTATACTACCTGATTAATCATAACAAGCAGCAATCAATCTCATTTTAAGTCTTTCATCAATTAGAATTATTTGTGTGTCCTATCAAAGGAGCTGTGCAGTATGTAAATATAGCATCTTACTAATTCATCAAATTCAGTAACAGTATTTTTTTTAAAAAGCAAATTATATCCATATCTTCTTACCAGTATAAGAAAGTAAATATGTAGTTTCTGTTTACCTTAGGTGCTACCTGATAGCAATTCGGTAATTATTCCTAAAAATAAAGTTTAGAAATAATTTGTTCGTTATCATTGGGAAAAAAATACAATTATTATTTATTATAAAATTTACGGCATTATTTCACTTTAATTGAATATCAATATTTATATTCCATCAACACCCAAAATTCCCAATCAGGATTGGTGACTCATTGTGCTATATGTTGTACAAATATAGCAAGAGCCAGTCAACAAATTTCTTTCCCCCTCCCCCGCAAGGAAATATTCAAAATAATAAAAATGTCTGTTTTTTAATTTTCAAAATAAAAATATTTTTCATTTTACAAATTATTTCCTTGTTTGAAAGATTTTTTCACAAAAAATAAAGCACAAAATTGACAAAAAATTTCATGCAACTTAAAATTAAATAATTGAAACTGAAAACTTATCATAAAAAATATTTGTTTTCAAAAGAAAAATTGTATAGAAAATTTGATGAATGCTGACATAACTTTGTCCCAAAAAGTTTATAATTTAAAAAGACCATAAAACAGATCCAAAGACAGATCAGGATGCACATCTATATCTATATAAAAGTAAAATGGTGTATGCGTGTGTATGTGTATGCGTGTGTGCGTGTATGTATGCTGCCTTACTCCTTCCACACCGTTTGAGCTAGAGACTTGAAATTTGGTACAGTTATAGGCTTTAGGGTCCTAATCAGGGTAAGAGTAGAAAATTTTTCAAATCTCACCTCTGACGCCCCCCAGGGGTGAAATTCTTTAAAGCCCATTCACATCAGCTGGGCAGCAGGTTAACACCTGCTGTTCTCTGTGACATAGTTATGATGTAATAATACCCCCCTCCAACGGACCCTGCACTCGCTCAGCTCTATGCCCCTCCCCCCTCCAACGGACCCCGCACTCGCTCAGCTCTCTCTCCCCTCCCCACCTCCGACGGACCCGAGCAACGCCAGGTATTTTTGCTAGTATCTTATAATTTCTTTTTCATACTTATAAAGCTGGTTGAATTTTTTGCAGAAACTTTTTTTGGGGGAAAAGGAAGGAATGGGTCTAGGGACAGGAAGCTAGAGAAGGAGAAGAAAGAAATATTGGAGAACAGGGAAGAGAGGATATAGAGCAGGGTGAGTGATGTTGGCAGTGGAGGGACAAACAGAAGGGGCCAGAAGTGAGGGACCAATAACCAGTTAGCAGTCAGAAAATAATATTTAGAGTTCACTTTCTAAAAAGCAGTCTGCTGTTGTCAATTGGTCCAAAAGCTTCGAACGTATCAGGTGAGGGAGAAGGACAAAGAATGGGAATCCCAGCTGAGCATCTCTCTGCCCTTCTGATGCTAACACTCCAATTGGTTGTGGTTAGGGTGACCAAATGTCCCGTTTTATAGACAACCGTTACCCCTCCACCTCCTTTCCTGTTTTTTCACAGTTGCTATCTGGTCACTCTAGTTCAGGGATCTCAAACATGCGGCCCGGGGGCCACATGCGGCCCGCAAAGCCCTTCCCTGCAGCCCGCCAAGCTTCCTGGCTCCCCCCCGGTTCCCCCATAGCAGTTTGCAGGACGGAGGGGCCAGAAGTGGAGGCTTCTCTGCTGCCTGGCTGGGCCGCGCATGTTTCTAGCTCTGGACTTCCTAGATTGCTCTTGCTTTGTTTGCCAAACAGCTGTTGGTGGTGCCTAGCACTTTCCAGGAGGGAATGGGGAGCTGCGTGCTCAGAGGAGGAGGTGGGGCAGGGGTGGGACCTCTTGGAAGGTGTGGAGTGGGGGCGGAGTGCAGCCTCTTGTTATCATTTTAAAATATTATTTATATTGTGGTAGTGCCTAAATGTGCTAGAGTACCTAGAGGAATCATAGCATCAGTGAGCTAGGTGCTGTTCAAATGATCCACAAGATCCATTTTATCATGTGCTATGGTCTGAAACGGTCAGTCACTACTGATGGCTCTCAACATGCTTCTGTCCCCTCATATAAGAGCTTCCTAAAATGGATTAATAGTAAAATTGCTCTCAGTCCATTCTTTAAGAGCCTTAAAAGCAAAACCACTCATTACATTTATTTAAAAGTGGCATGATAATTGCAACTGTTGGATAGCATAATGCACCCACATGGAGAAAATGAAATATGAAAAAAAAAAAAAGGCATTTTAGTTTTGTTTTGTTAAGGCCAGATTCCAATATGCTTCACCTGAATAGCATGTTGTTCCTGTAAGAGCTCCTTTATAATCAGTGAGCTAATCACAAGGCAAGGTACTATTTAATAGGGACAATGGTGACATATCTGGCACCTTGTCAAGAATGAACATCTAAATAGTATCTATCAAGTATCTTGGGAATCACTTATTCAGAATAAAACCCAACACTTCACATGCTTCACCAACAATAAAAAGGATTCTCTTTCCTCATGTTACACTTATTCATTGTTAGCTCCTGTAGTGGCATTATTTGAGTAGTTTCCAAAAATAAGGAGGCTTGATTTATAATAGCCATGCTTTAAATTGCATATGTTTGTTAATTTTAACATGAATAGCAAATAATGTTTCCTCTTTCAGTTGAAAGTACATGAAGTACACATTTAGGGCAATGAATACCTTGGAAATGGTCACACCTACATGAGTATATTTATCTGACTGGAGGGCAGAGCAGATGGATGAACTGGGAAATATAAATCCAAATGGAACATATGTCTAATTCACAAAACAACAACAAAAATCTGAATTACATATTTTATTCATTAGTCCAACACGCCCGATTAATCATATGTGAAGTTCTGGTCATTGATACTGTCAGAAATTGTTATATGAAATAATCAGGAATAATTTCCAGGTAGCAGCCACATCAGTATCATTTTAAAAAACTACTGGTAGCTGCTGCAATTGATGGTTAGATTCATTGACAATGATTCATTGTCTTATTAATAAGTTGCTTAGTTAATGTTTTAATATATCTTATCTTTATCTTCACCTTGGAACACAGTGCTGTGGTGATAAGAAGCAGTCACTATAAGTGTATCGTAAAAATAAAAGGTGTTTTATATTAGTGACACTTAAGGTCAAGTACTAAAGATGCATAGTATAAAAATGTACCAATATATCAGAAGACAAGTTAATGTATGCCCTTTATTTTGATCTAGACTATTTCATAAAACCAATTTTCATGCATATGAACATGATGAATTGTACATCCTAGAAACATCCTGACAACATTTACAGGTGTCCCTTGTTATGTGTGGGAGAGGAAAAAAGTGTTTGATTACTTTTTTTATTTAAAAAATGTTGCTGGTGGTTGTAAGTGCTGTTTGTAAGTTACATTAAATTATTACTTAATTAAACTTTGTGTCAGATAGGAAAAGAATCCATGTTTGTTTTCCTCAAGGAATGAATTTTTATTACAAATGATTTATCTAAAGCTAATAAATGATTACAGTTTATTACTGATTCACTCTGAGGAATATCCTTCTTAGCAGGGAAGAAGATTGCCTTGCTCATTAATACATTTCAGTTCTGTGCATGTTACTCTGGTAGCAACAAACTGAAGCAAATTCAAGCTTTACCAGATGTATTGTTGGTACTTACCTTAATCTATCCTTGGTGGGATTATTTACAACATAGGTTTCAAAAGTACCACACAGTAGGTGCTGGCATATTGCCAGTGTAGATATCAGCATAGCTCAGACTCACCACTGGTTTAGAACATTGCCCAGGACTCCTGAACTGTGTGTGCAGACACATTGCTTGGTGTCTGCCCTATGGTACCACTGGACCTGTGGGGTTTTGAGTTAATGAAACCCTGTTTTACCTAGAATCAGAGAGGTAGCCGTGTTAGTCTGGAATAGCAGAGGTAACAAAGAGTCCTGTGGCACCTTAAAGACTAACTAAAGTATTGAAGCATAAGCTTTTGTGGGCTAATACCCACTTTGTCGGATGCAAGCAGAGACAGCAGAGGTAAAATAGAGACAGCTGGCCCTGCACTTAATCTATTGCTCTCCAGCTCCAGGCTTTTGCTCCGCTTCTGTTTTACCGCTTCCCTTATATTTCCCCATTTTTCTCATTTCATCCCTCTGTAAATAAATATTTTCCTTTCCCATATTCATAGTACTTTTACAGTCTATGTGTGTTCATTCTGAGGGGGTTAGAACAGGTGCCCCAGAGGGAAGGGACTTTCCCTACTGCATTCCTGCATGCACCTTCTCTTGGCCAGAGCTGCCTGCAGAGCAGACTCCACCTTGGCCACCAGGATGCTAAAGATACACTAGATTACCTCCTGCTACAAGTTATATCATGTATTACAGTCAGTTATATTTGTTCTGTATAGAACTAGTTGGGAATTTTTCTACAAAATTGTTTTTCATCAGAAAATACCCATTTGTTCAAAAGGAAACTTTTCACGGGAAAGGGTCAGTTTCAATTAAACTTTTGTCAAGACGGTTTCACAGGTTTAGGGTGGAATTTCTGGTCAATAGCCCGGAGGTTACAGCACTCAATGCAGGCCAGCTAGGTTCAAGTCCCCAGTCTGTCTGACTCAAATCAAGAAGCTGAACCTTTGTCTCTTACATCTCAGGTGAATGCCCTAATCAACAGGCTATTGACTATTCTAGGGTGGGCCCTTCATTTTTTCCTGTTGGAGCTGTTCCATTTTGCATAAATATTTACTGGACCAGAGAAAGACTGACTCTGTTACCTGGTGGTTAGGACACTGGGATGTAAAAGATACAGATTCAAGTCCTTTCTCCAAATCAGACTGAACAGGGACTTGTTCATGAATCTCCCACATCTCAGGGGCACGCCCTGTGCACTGGGATATTTACTGTTTGGATGTGTCGGTTTCTCTTGTTCATTCTAATGCAGAACAGAAAAATATTTTGCAATCCTACATTTTTCAGAGGGGAAGAGTTTCCCACACAACTCTATTTTGTTCCTTGTTTTACAGGGTTTTTACAACTACAAGAAATGTACAAAATTTCCAGAATATTTAATTTTACAATGTTTTTATCAGACGAAAGGAAAATTTGATAGTTATATTAATATAATAAACAGATATAAAAGCCATATTTTAGACAGAAAAGAGGCCTTTTATTAGTAACAGTAGGCATATTTTAAAGATTGTTAAGGATCCTGAAGCTTCCAAATGATTGTTTTGCAAGCAATTGTGATAACATAATGCAGACAATATAGTTCTTCTCTGCAAATTCATAAATTGAGTCATCCACAGGGAATGTCATTAATTATGTAAAGACTGATGGGGCTTCATTCACTTGATTTCTTCCTGAACCACTTGACTCCACACTGTTTAATTAAACAATAGTAAACGTGGCGGCAAGGAGGAACTCACATTGTCAGTGAACAATATTGAAGACTTCTTGGGATTACATACTTTACTCTGATCTGCCTCCACTTTAAGCTTTGTGCATCTTAAATAAACTCCTACTGATTATCCTACTAGAGATCTCATTGCTACTGGAAATGCCATCAGGTATATTACTGCCTCCTGAATAGGCGTTTCAAAAGCAGCAAGGAAGTACATATTGTGCCATTAACAGCTCTAAGTATACCTCTGAGAAGTTTCTGACAAATATGGCAAGTGTACCTTTGATAGCACTGTTCAGAAGCATGCAATACATGCCCCTCTTCCACCCTCCCTGTTGCAGCTACTGCCAGTTCTCCTGACTGATAGCCCTTCCTTTTTAATGTAATTGTTGTCCTAGAGGTGGCTAGCAGGGAACAGTCCTTTCACTTTGCTATATGTAGGCTCTATCATTGAGGCTGTCAGCCCCCTGCATATAGCTCAAATGAGCAGAAAGCTTCCTTGCATTCTCTCAGATTTGCACATCCATGAAAGAGCCAGCTCAATCTTGCCCTTCTCATAGACTCATAGACTTTAAGGTCAGAAGGGACCATTATGATCATCTAGTCTGACCTCCTGCACAACGCAGGCCACAGAATCTCACCCACCCACTCCTGCAATAAACCTCTCACCTATGTCTGAGCTATTGAAGTCCTCAAATCATGGTTTAAAGACTTTGAGGTGCAGAGAATCCTCCAGCAAGTGCCCCACTCTGCAGAGGAAGGTGAAAACCCCAGGGCCTCTGCCAATCTGCCCTGGAGGAAAATTCCTTCCCAACCCCAAATATGGCGATCAGCTAAACTCTGAGCATGTGGGCAAGACTCACCAGTGAGACACCCAGAAAAGTCCTTGTATTTAGAACTTAGAAAAAGGCTTAGTTTTATGAGCGGATTACTGGACAAGAACCCCAGCACATCTGAATTCCAATCCTTGTTGTGAAACTGACTCGTAGGAACTTAGGCATGTCAGCTATCTTCTCGGTGCGTCAGTTTTTCTTTATGCAAAATTGGATAACGACTGACCACCTAGAGGTGTTGTGAAGAACAGTATGTGTGAGAGACTGGAAGATGAAAAATGCAATATAGACCCTCAGTATGTGCATTTCACTTGCATTAATATTATTACCTTGAGAAACTGTACTACATGTCCTGGGGAATAACAAACCCTTGAAATATTACATATATACAGTTTAGATGTTCATCATAATTCTATATTGATCAATGCCACAAAAATCACAATTGAGAGTTCTCAGGTCTATAGTAACAATATTGTATTTGAGACATTATAACTACCTATTCTATAGTAATAACTTGCTAGTATAAATGTCATTCTTTCCTATTGTCATACAGCATGGATCTGGATTACAATATTGCTTTTCCCTTCTATTTTCCCTTTTCATCTACTTATTTTGGCACTAGGGGTCAGTATAGGCATGGAACAAATCTGGTCACTGTAGAAAAAAAGCCAGTTTGTGGGCAATATTCTTCCAGTGACATCATGCTTGCTAGTGACTTTCAAAAAAGTTGTTTTTCTTGAACGGAACAGGCTTACAGTTCTGCACTAATCCCGTATGGTATTATTTGCTGAACCTGAATTCTCCCTGAGAACAGTTTTTCTAATCTAGGAACCTAAAACACTCATTTTGTTCCCCTAGCACTCAAGCATTCCCTACTGCCACTCCTACATTGTACTATGATAGGATAACGGAAGAAAACTCCTCAAATAAATAAAATATCCAAGAAAATACTTCATGGTATCTCACTGACTGCAATCAAAGTGTATGCAAAACATAAAATGCTCTACCAGCTGCTTCTTTCTCTCTCTCCTTGTGCCAGACTTTTAACCATTAACCTGCACCTCTATAATAATGATGCCTTTCTTAATACTATGCCTAAATTAGATTATAAATTCCTTGAAGAGATACCTGGATTCTATTCACAACTATGCCAGTGCACCTAAGGAATAATTCTACTATGTCTATGGAGTTACACCAGGCTATATATAAATTGACTTGAGATCATATCAAGCTCTTTGACTTGTTTCACTTGTAGCATGAGCAATTAGGGGACTGTACAAACAACATTAATTATAAAAATATTAGTGCATGATACAAGTCTAGTTCCACAAAGTGATTTAGGCAATTAACTCACTCTTTATGTACATAAATCCCAAACATATATCTGAATACCCCCATTCAGCCTCCTAGCCCAGTAGGTTCCTCAGTTTCCACCAAAAACTCACTGCCAGCGATTGTGTGCACAAATAACTAAGACCTGACATCCAGCACCAAACTCATTCCTAGCCCTAGTGGAATCCTCAAAGCCTATCTCCCATGTGGGGCCCAAGCTGGTAGAGATGCTCAGAAGTTGACAGAGTATGACTACTAAAGTGGGCTCTGCATAAAACAGCTGAGAGAGTTGTGCCTCCCCACCCCTTTTACTCAATAGCCCAGTGATTACAACACTCATCTGCAATGTTCATTGGGATCAATCAATGGGATTCAAGTACACACTCTTCTTGAGAGGAGCTAGGACTTGAATGAGGTCTCCCACCCCCATTCTGGATGGGTGTCCTAACCTCTGGGATACTCTGGAATGGGTCTCAATTTCTCCTGTTGAAGCTGTTCCACTTAGTATTAAAAATAAAATGAAATATTCCTCAGAACAGGGACTTGAACCTGACATACCAGTCTCATAGAGGCATTTTATACCCTTACTGAAAAAATGAATATTTCATGCTTTAGTTAGTTCCTATTAAGAAGTAAATGGTTTGTCAACTAAAAGAAAACTAGAAGCTATTCATGGCTATTGCTCAGATTCTAAAATCTGTGGGAAAAAAAGTCGGTTCATCTCTTAAGATTAATAACATAAAAGTCAGATAGTTTCCCCAAATTACTAATTTGTTTATAGATATAGCCAGTAAAATGAATATTGACATTGAAAATGAAACCAGCCAAAACTGATAACTGAAACATGAGACCCTGAAGAAAATATTTATATGATTACTTAAAAAGTGAGCATTTCCCCAGAACTACCACACAGTGGTGTCTGATATGATATAGCATTTCCCTACATTTAGAATTGGAAAAGTTGAAATAATTTAAGATTTAGTATTTATTTTCCTGAGAGGAAGAAATACTGCCAAGTGCCAGGAGAACACCAGACTTCACATTATTAGAGTCTCACACAATATTGGCTTCCTATGGCAAAAATCTCATTAAATCTTCAGACCCTGATAGTAAAAGATTCAGGTGTATTTGGGTTCCTGCAGATCCATAATATACAGTCCTGACAGATACTTACTATTCCATATGAAAAGGTGGTTATTACTATGACAAAGTGGATATAAAGTAGGAAAAATTAATCCAGTTAAGCATTTCTGGTAATTTATCCCATACATAATATGGAAAAGGGAGCCAGAAAAGGCACCATTTTTATTTGATGTTGAGTAATTTAGAGGGCACAGTTGGATTCTACAATGTTTTTGATAAATTCCATTTAAGCAAGAATGAATTTGATCTATTAATACTTCACATTTCTATTGTGCATTTCATCTAAAGATCTCAAAAAGTGTTTTACAAAGAGCATGTAGAGGTGGTTACAAGTCTATATTTAAGTTTGTAATTATCTTATCATTTTAATCTCAGTTTCCACTTAACATTTGGCATGTATTATCTCTAGCTAGGAAATTTTCTGTAGAAAGTTTAAGATTGGACACTCGCAGAGTTGTAGTCCATGACAGAAATGGGTTGCAAGTGTTACAAAGATACAGGATTTTGAAAAAATAAAGTGTATTACACTTTTGGAGAATCTATTAATTTTCTTGATGGAAAGGAAGGAGAAAAAAATAGGCAGGAGCCACGTATGATTAGACTGAAATATCTTCAGGCTAGGGACTGTCTGTACAATACCTAGCATAATGGGGTCCTAGTCTCGAGTGGGTTGTCTGGGCTTCCACTGTAATATAAACAATAAATTGTAATGATCCTCACAAAAATGGCTTGTACTAAATAGTACTAAACAATGTTATTTTTTAGTGCTAGATACACAGGGTTAGTACACAGTACTATTTTTCTGTTAGGAGTAGACGTAGTAGCAGCAGAATCTTATAGTAGCCTTGAAGGGCCACAACCATTACTGAGGCTCCATTATGCTAGTTGCTGTGTGCGCACAGTCAGAGACTATCCCTCGTCCAAAGAAATTGCAGTCTAACCAGATGTGGCTTACCCCTTTTTTCTCCTTTCCTTCCATCAGGAAAATTTGTAGATTCTCCAAAAGTGTAATACACTTCTTTTTTCAAAACCCTATGTCTCTGAAATGTATATAAACATCCAGACAAAAGATAAGACAGGGAAGCATTATCCCCATTTTATACAGGGAACTCAGGCACTGATGAATTAGGGGGGTCTTATCCAAAGTACAATACACTCAGTGGATGGACTCTCATGAGCTGTACTCAGACATGGAAGGTAGAAAAGGACAGCATATAGCCCCAACTTTGTACTCTTCCTCTTGAAGGGATGGTCTTGTAGTTAGACTGTGACTCAGAAGGTCCAAGTTAAATTTCTCATGCTCACAGACATCTTCTGTGATCTTGGGTAAGTTACCTATGCCTGACCCAAAGCACACAGAAGTTGATCAAAATCTTTGGAGAGTTCAACATTTGGAGTAAATTCTGCTGCCTCGACATCCAAGCCTGAGTAAATGGGGGCTTTGTACAAAACTTCTAGTGGCAGTTATATGGAGTTGATTCCTTTACACAACCCAGCTGGTGAACAGAGAGCAACTGCATAGCTGTTCAACTTCCAATATTACAGCCACAATGAATCTAACACTTTCCATATAAAAAAACAAAAATATTGTTCTCTCAAGTGAATGGATGCTGTTTAAAACATATATTGTTCTCTCGCTTGTATACCATGTAAACTCTTGAAAGTTTGAAAGCAGAATCTGTTTCTTAACCAAAATTATTTTAGTCCATCTTCTGTGCAGACCACGCTATTTATGAAGGCTGGGCAGTTGGTGAGAATTTTTACTTGTTTCTGTATTCATTCTTTTTCATTTAAAAAACCATTGATGCCTATGTTTTGAAGGAACAATACAATATTATAAGTGACAAAGAGTCCTGTGGCACCTTAAAGACTAACTAAAGTATTGAAGCACAAGCTTTCATGGGCTAATACCCACTTTGTTGCATCCGACGAAGTGGGTATTAGCCCACGAAAGCTTATGCTTCAATACTTTAGTTAGTCTTTAAGGTGCCACAGGACTCTTTGTCACTTCTACTATATCAGTCTAACACGGCTACCTCTCTGATTCTTTACAACATTAAAGAATTTCATGTATTTTGCAAAATTTAAAAAAGAAAAAAGAAACAGAGTTCAAGTTCTGAGTCTGCAAAATTTTAAAGTTCCCTATTATATGGATAAAGAACTACTTATTTCAAAAACAGAAGGTACTTGAGTGCTAATGGAAAAGGATGAAGGAAAGTGGCTGCTGGAGTGCAACCAGGCTTAGTATTAAGACTGATTTGGTACATATATATAAGTAGACTTGAAGGAAGCAAGTAAAATCATGAAATTTGCTCAGAATATAAATTAGGTAGAAGTACAGAGTGGAACAATCAGTTATGTGGTAGATGGAATATATCTGAAATAACCTGGTGATTAGGGGTATGGTCATATGGCACAAGTGTCTAGTACAATTCAGTACAGAGACAGAAGATTATAAAGTCAGGGAGAAGAAAATTAAGGCTAGTAGATACCAGTTTAGGCATGTACCCTATTTACAAATGTGACTGTTAAAATGTAAAGATTGTCGATTTCCCTACTTCTTATTCTCATGCAGCTACTCCATTTTCTTTGTATACCGCTATCAGTTTGTTATACCCTTTTACAAGAAGCAAAATGTTGAGTGATGTTCTTCCAAAAATGCAGTTTCCACTCCAATAAAAAATAAATAAATAAATAAATCCATACAACCAATTACATACTGTTCTTGATGCTACAAGATATTTCTTACTTAAGTTAAATGTATATTTACATACATGATTATATGTCCACAACTTATCTGTTGTCGACTACTAAGTCCTTCATATAAAGGATAGAGTATAGTATCTTTTAATGGAGTCTACAAACCCCATACTAAACTTAGACAGAAGAGGGAGGGGAGCCTCTCCTGTTTGCAGGTAAGGAGCTTGATCACACCCACAGGCAGCTGCCAGAGCTGCCAATCATGGAGGTAGGAACTCACAGTTGCATCCAATAGAAGAAACGAAATCTATTATAAAAGAGAGACGGCAGAACTAGAAAGGGAGGTAGACAAGCTTAGGACAGCAAAGGGTAACACCCCTGCACAAGATTGTCTCCCTGAGCACATCTAAGAGAGTAAGATAGGCTTCTAGACTCAGTCAAAGGTGGGAGTCAAAGAACTGGGGTCCAGTGACAACAGTAGTGATCCTTTAAAGGACCACAGTAGGAGCCAATGACATACCCTTACTCATGTGGGTTATTAGCTTAGTCCACAAATAGTCCCTTTGACTTCACTGGGTCCATTTGTTCTCTAAAGTATTACTGAATATGAGTAAAGGTGTCAGAATCTATCCCTTAGAAATGAAAGTTTTATGCTGTACCTTTTATCTATAAATGTGTCTTAATATGAATTACATAGAGTTGAGGACTCATCATATGGCAGGTTATCAACTCTAACTTAAAAATTTTCTACCCACTTGTGTTTATTCTGCATATCAAGGTACATTTCCATGTCCAGACCATTATTGTTTGTGTGTGATGTTTTATCTTTTCACTGCCTCAGCACCAATTGAAGAGCTGTTAATTTTCTTGCAGCTTACAAGCAAACAGAGACTATTTACCATCTTTTCGGAAAAAGAAAGAACTTGAATGAGTATACCAATAGAGGTGATTGCTTGCTGCGTTTCACGGCTTTGTTAAGAATACTTGTGCAATATAGCTGAGCACAAGTTAAACTGCATTCCTAATTTAAAAACAAGATATACATATGACACATCATCATTCTTGTTGGTTATTAGGTGACAGATCAGAACAAACAAAGCCATGTAACATCTGAATACCACTGTATGTCATGTCAACATGGGTTGATCAGGAAAATCATTTCAATTTTAACAGAGAAGTTATTATAAGGATTGCATTGTGATAACACCTTTTGAGTAAAAATTTGATATTAGTTATCTGCCCTTAACTCCCCTTGTCTTCAACGGGACCTGCAAATGCTTAACAAAGCAAAATTTGATGCATCTATTTTTAATTAGGAATGAGCACCGGGCCAGATTAAATCATGGGCACAGCTGGATACTAGAACTGGCCCTGGAGTCACACTTCCAAACCAGAATCTCAGCTTTCAAAAACAGTTTCTAGCTCTCTGGTTGTTTGTGACAAAAAGCTTGAAAACATGAAGTGAGTATGACCAATACAATTAATCTGCCTGAGTCTGCAAAACAGTCTGAAACTATAGCTCTGAGAGGTGTGACTTGCCTCATGCATCTTAATGGAGTGTTCAGTCCAAAAAACCTACTGCTTTGTGGGGGACCAACACCATCGCAGAAAAGCATTGGGAATGGTCAGGGGAATATAGAGGGCCCCATTACCCAAACAGATAAGGTAAGCATGAAGTGGGTGAAGCTGGTGCTACCACTGGAAAGGATAAGTGGACCCCAAATCTGCTTCCAACTCCTCAAAAGGGAACGGGGTCCCCTGCTACTCCTAATGGCAAGATGTAGCTACAAAGTGTGAACCTGGACTTTGGTCACTGGACCCTCAGGCAAGCCCTCCAAGTATTTGTTGGAGGCTTCAGTTGAGCTAAGCAACTAAAACAGAGGTGGGCAAACTTTTTGGCCCGAGGGCCATGTCAGGGTTTCAAAATTATATGGAGGGCTGGATACGGAAGGCTGTGCCTCCCCAAACAACCTTGCCCTGACCCCTGACCACCTCCCACTTCCCGTACCCTGACTGCTCCCCTCAGAATCCCCAACCCATCCAACCCCTTCTGCTCCTTGTCCCCTGAACACATCCTCCAGAGACCCCACCCCTAACTACTTCCCCGGGACCTCACCCACTATCTAAGCCCCCTTGCACCTTGTCTCCTGACCGCCCCCTCCAGGGAGCCCCGCCCCTGACTGCCTCCCCCCATGGCCCCTCCTACCTTGACCCCTATCTTCCCCGACAAACCCCCAAGACTCCCATGCTCCATCCAACCTCGCCTGGTCCATATTGCCCCCGGGGCAATCCCTGCCCATTATGCAACCCCCCAGCCCCAGCCTTCTTACCACCCCGCTCAGCAGCATGACCGGTAGCCGCACAGAGTTCCGCTCCCCCCGCTCCCCAGAGCACTGCCCGCATGGTACGCTGAGGCTCTGGGGGAGGGGAGAAGATGGGGGTGGGAAAGCCTCCCCAGCTGGGAGCTCAGGGGACCGGACAGGATGGTCCTGCGGGCTGGATGTGGCCTCCAGGCTGAAGTTTGCCCACCCCTGAACTAAAAGCTGGATGTACAAAGCAAGCCAAACCACATGAGTGCTAACTTGGACTGAATGCCTCATAAGAGTTTCTTACAGTATTTACAACACTTCCTGTTCACTAGAAATACAGGGAGAAATGGCTTCCTTGTCATATTTTTGCACTTCTATATCCATCCAAATGGGAAAAAAGGATGTCTAGATCTATAAAAATAAAAATGAAGAAAAAAATGAAGAAAAATCTATCCTCCAAGCTAGAATTCAAATTGGGTTCAGGGATGAAGATTAAAGTCACATGTTTTATCCATACCTGTCTGCTCACCCTACATTTTAATAACTTTAAAATACAGATGCATGTTTTAAAATGTTAATCAACACCAGAAGCATGAAATAGTGTTATCATAATACTTAAACTGTAAGTCTACCTCCTCTGGAAACAATAAATCAGGCTTCCTGTAATTAAATTTTCAAGCCTTGAGTATTTAAAACAGATTCATAAAACAAAAATCTAGTGGCATTTTTAAAGCTATTGCTCCCAGTTTACCTGACTGAGTTTAAATTGTAAGGGCATTGTCAGACCTGAATTTTTAAAAATCACTGCTGTTACATACCTGATTTTCTTATAGTTTCACTATCAATTTTTAGAGGAAATATGTTAGAATTTGTTTGATGAAAGTTTGATTGGCAATTTAAAAAGGAAAACAACCAGACAAAGAGAAGTACAGTTGGCACAGCATTTTTTCTATTTATCTACTACAATATTAGGCCCTGTTCCTGCAAGAACATGTGCAGTTCAGTAAACTGGCACTACAGTAAAACCTCAGAGTTACAGAGACCTTGGGAATGGACGTTGTCTGAAACTGACATGTCCGTAACCCTGAACAAAGGGCAGTTCAGGCTCCAGATCCACTAGCCGACACTGCAGGCGAGAGAGAATGAGAGAGTGAGTGAGAGTGTGCGAGTGTCTGTGTGTGTGGGAATGCAAGCTTCAATACTTTAGTTAGTCTTTAAGGTGCCACAGGACTCTTTGTTACCTCTGCTATTCCAGACTAACATGGCTACCTCTCTGATTCTTGACAGTTTGCATACATCTCCTTAAACTTGGCATTATATTCAAATGATTAAACACTTTTCTTAATGTACATCTATGATCTTTTCAGGTCACAACTTCAACATATCACTGTCATTCTTTCAAGATGTCTGAAAATGAGCAGTCTGTTCCTGGCTAGTAAAGAAAAATCAGATCATCTTCAGAGTTACAGGAAACACAAAATCTGTTATTGATAAAATACCAAGACCTTAAAGTTAAAATGTACATTTGACTAAAGTGGTATGATTGGAGATCCTGTCTCCTTTTCCAAGAAAACATAAGCTAATCTGATTTTTTTCACACCATATTTCTATTGTCTCTAGCCAGTTTTTGTATGTTTGAGAAAGACTGAAAGAGACCCTGTAGTCATGAAAACAGCAGAAGCACAGCTGCATGGTTTACTACACTCAGATGATTCAACTGAAGCACAAAGAATGTAAGTGATTTGCATCAGGCCACACAAGGAAGTGATAGATTTAGCAGTGGAACCTAGACACTGCTTTTACAAGTCTTTCTGTTATTCCCTTTTTAAAGGAGCACATGTTTTAAAGCAAGTTACATTCACTGGATTAAAGAGCACCTTTCAAGTCATTTCCCACTTCTGTAGTAATTCCCTTTGTGTTGGTGTATACCATCTTTTGCTGCTTCTTTATAAATGGTCTACTGCTCTTTTCCAGATAAATTAATAAATTATATTTAAGGCTTCTGATTGTCAGTTTTAACTGATAAAATACCACTAAGAAAAAGAGTCAGAGATATTAGTGTTTATCCAATAAATAAGAGAAAAAATACCAGAGGGCTTTTCTACATGGAGCAATAATGGGATGGTGGGTGGGTGATTTCAGAAGCACACTAACGTGTTACGTGCATTAATTGGTCTGAGTAGACCCAGTGAACTTTAATGTAATATTGCTTCAAACGGTATTATGTTACAGTGCACTAAAGGGTATTACAAAGCTTAATTTATATTATATACATTATTCATTATTATAACGGTTAGTGTGTAATAGAAATTATTTATTATAGTATATACAAAGACCCCACAAAAATATTTGGACAGCTACATAAAACTAAAAAATTTCTGAAAAAAATAAACCCCAAAAGTGTAAATTCATGAACTCAAAAAACCTCAAGATTCCTATTTATATCTGACCTTAAGTAAACGTCACCATTTATTCAACAGCAAAAGAAAACTGTATATTTCAAGTTGGAGTACTGATGGTAGCCCTTAACATTTGAGACATCTTAAAAACATGCCTTCTTTTCTTTCATACTTGCAATATCAACTACTAAAAGTGCCCCTTTTCTGTGAGATCTCATTCTATAGAAGATAATATTTTGTAATTCAGATTTTTCTTTCATTACTGGCCAAATTTCATAAAACCCAACTTGTAGCAATTCAGTTTTCAACAAGTCTTTACTGCACTGGTACATGTAGTTCCATTTCAAAACTAGTCTGCTATCCAGTTTTAGCTAATTTACTCAGAACAGCAATATTATATAAATACACACTCTCTCTCTCTCTAGGGCACTCACACTTATTTCAACCAAAGTGTGATAAAATTCTTGCCTTGCATTCCACTTTTACTCCTGATGCTAGGCTAGATTTTCTCATTACAAAATCAAGTTGCTACATCGGGGTAGGTACCTATGGCACGGGTGCCAAAGGCAGCACGCAAGCTTATTTTCAGTGGCACTCACAATGCCCAGGTTCTGGCCACTGGGGCTCTGCATTTTAATTTAATTTTAAATGAAGCTTCTTAAACATTTAAAAAATCTTATTTACTTTACATACAACAATAGTTTAGTTATATATTATAGACTTATAGAAAGAGGCCATCTAAAACATTATAATGTATTACTGGCACACGAACCTTAAATTAGAGTGAATAAATGAAGCCTCGGCACACCACTTCTGAAAAGTTGCTGACCCCTATTTTACAGAAGTGAAGGGAACATAGGAATAAATGTTCCTGCATAGGCCAAATATTTCATTAAGTCATTACTCAGCTAAAGTCCCACTGGGTTAAGTAATAGTTTTGACTGAAGGACCAAAGCTTTTGGCCAAATGTGTTTGTTAACATTAAGCTGCACATGAGCATCAAAGATGGCACATGCTCGCTCACTCTCATTCACCTGCCCACCCTATCTCTGTCCTTGAGAAATAAAGAGGAATGAGGAAGTAAGGTGTGGGGAGAAAGAAAATCATATGTTATGTAACAGTGGCTAAAATAAATGGTAGTTGCAGAATTCTTTTTTACCGTAAGAGCTTGTAGTCATCCTAAAGTTTGTTTCCACACATAGCTACTTTTTGGTACATTATGAATAACTAGCTAGTGTAGTTCACAACATTTTTTTCTGAACAAACACAGCAGGGAGGGAGACTTGAAGGTACTTTATACAGGAACTCACGGTTATTCAAATTCCCTTGAAGGTCAGGGTAGAGGTTTAAAATTCCAGGACTGTCGAAGTGTTGATATTATATAAACTGAGTAACCTATGCCAGAACTAGCTGCTATCAGTCCATAGCAGTAGGCGGGAGAAATGCTTTTGCAAATGCCCAATGTCTCATACAATAGTATCTGCAGCAGTGTTTGATTTGTCACCTATGCTGGCGGAGCATGATAAATTGCTTGTTTGATAAATTGCTTGCTTGATAAATTCAAGACTACTGACAAGAAATTTGGCCCTGGGATGTTGTTTATTCCCTATAAAAGCTGTAGGAGGCCTTTATATGGTGTTTGTCAATCAAATCAGCACCAGCAAATCACTGTGTTGAATACCAACAAAGAAACTAATCCTCTCTATAAGCAAGGTGTGTAGCATACCACCATCCACTAACTAGGAGTCAATAGAACTCAGATTGCTATCATACACATTCATCCCTGGCAACTGGGGCTGATCCAATAGTCCTCTGGAAAAACTTCATTTAATGTCAATGGGAGTTTTGCCTGAAAAAAGTTATCAGGGCTAGATCCACAGGTAGCATTAGAGATATTTATTACTCTTATTTTTGTCATCTGCTAACCACCATTAAGGGTAATATGGGGATTTCACATCCCTATGTTATAAGCATGCTCATTTGTGAATATACTGAAACTAGAGCTGAGCAGAAGTCCCATGTTGTTCCCACACATTGCCTATGCAAACTGTAAAACACACAGAGAAACTGCAGAACAGGAACTGGACTATAAGCATTACAGCTCAAAATTGAGCAATAAATACTATTAACCCCAAATAACCTAGTACACCACAGCATTCCAACAGGTTCATGTTTTCATCTTTTCCTGTATAAGTAATGACTTCTAATTTGTATGTTACACGAGGGAAACTTCAGATGCTACATCATGTCCGTCAAAGCAACAGTTTGCCATTTATATGAAGAGAGAGTCACAACCTATCGATCACAACCTATCTATCACGACCTAATCTATCACGACCTAATCTATCACAATTAGATTAACTTAAAAACTTCCAGGTTTACACCAAAAGCTATGGAGATTTTTTTTCTGCAAAGTTTGAAGAAAATATATCAAACTTTTACCAAGTTATGGCTTTATTAGTAATTACCCTTATTTGAAATTTAGTTGTGTCTACTCTTCATGCCCCAGTCTTGCTCAGAGATGCCCGTTACTAGCTCTTCAATCTTTCCACATAATTTAATGTCTTTGAAAGTTGTATGTAGGAGTATCTGAAGAAAGATTGTAATTAAGAAAGATTAGCAGCCATTGCTAATGAAAGTGTTTAAGAACCAGCTTACTTCCTCATAGAGTTGTGTGGATGGACTCTATAGGAAGGGTATGTAAATTATTATACTAAGAAGCAAAGGCAGAATTGTGACTCTTGAAGTGGTTCGGCAATACATTGTCCCTTATTATGGGCTGTATCTTTGGCTGTGACTTTATCCTCACACACAACTATTTCAAATTTGGTGACAATATATACCTCCAGACCAGCGGCACTGCTATGGGCACCCGCATGGCCCCACAGTATGCCAACATCTTTATGGCTGACCTGGAACAACGCTTCCTCAACTCTCGTCCACTCACACCCCTTCTCTATCTACGCTACATTGATGACATCTTCATCATCTGGACCCATGGGAAAGAAACTCTGGAAGAATTCCACCATGACTTCAACAGCTTCCACCCAAACATACACCTCAGTCTGGACCAGTCCACACACGAAATCCACTTCCTAGACACCACAGTGCAAATTAATGACGGCCACATCAACACCACCCTATACCGAAAACCTACTGACAGCTATGCCTACCTTCATGCCACCAGCTTCCATCCCGGACATACCACACGATCCATTGTCTACAGCCAAGCACTGAGGTACAATCGGATTTGCTCCAACCCCTCAGACAGAGACCAACACCTACGAGATCTTCACCAAGCTTTCTCAAAACTACAATACCCGCACAAGGAAATAAAGACACAGATCAACAGAGCCAGACGTGTACCCAGAAGCCTGCTGCTGCAAGACAACCCCAAGAAAGAAAACAACAGAACACCACTGGCCATCACCTACAGTCCTCAGTTAAAACCTCTGCAACGCATCATCAGTGACCTACAACCCATCCTGGACAATAATCCCTCACTTTCACAGGCCTTGGGAGGAAGGCCAGTCCTGGCACACAGACAACCTGCCAACCTTAAACAAATTCTCACCAGCAACAGCACACTGCACCACAATAACTCCAACTCAGGAACCAATCCATGCAACAAACCTCGATGCCAACTCTGCCCACATATCTACACCAGCAACACCATCACAGGACCTAACCAGATCAACCATACCATCACTGGTTCATTCACCTGCACATCAACCAATGTCATATATGCCATCATATGCCACCAGTGTCCCTCTGCTATGTACATCGGCCAAACTGGACAGTCCCTAAGAAAAAGGATAAATGCACACAAGTCAGATATTAGGAATGGCAATATACAAAAACCTGTAGGGGAACACTTCAACCTGACTGGACACACTATTACAGATTTAAAAGTCACGATACTGCAGCAAAAAAACTTCAAGTCCAGACTGCAAAGGGAAACTGCAGAGCTACAATTCATTTGCAAATTCAACACAAACAATCTCGGATTGAACAAAGACTTACAATGGCTCACTAATTACAGAAATAGTTTCTCCTCTCTCCATGTCCACACCCCCCATTCAAATGCTAGAAGAATAACCCACCCTCCCTGATCGGAGATAACAAGCTGGTTCAGCCTAATTGGACTAACCTTTTTACCTCCCACCTGGTTCTTGCCTACTTTTCTATACCTGCCTCTGGACACTTCCACTGCTTGCATCCGACGAAGTGGGTATTAGCCCACGAAAGCTCATGCTTCAAAACTTCATAGTTAGTCTTTAAGGTGCCACAGGACTTTGTTACCTCTACTTAATCTAATCCTTGAATCTAAAGGACTAGGGTTCTAGACTTGGTTTATCAGATTAATATAGTAACCATATTGCATGTTTTTTGTAGCAATGATTTGATTGCATAACAGAGTCTCTTATTTTCTGTAAAATTAGTCAGAGCCTTTGAATTACTAGCTAACCTATATATAAATCCAACCAGAAGCAAGCTCTATAGTTAAGGTTATGGGTTCCATTATAAGTCATATCCACTCCTCTTGTAACTTCATACAAGAAATGGGATTTAAACATTTTAAGTCAAAGGCAGTCGGTCAAACCACATATGGAGGCTTAAAAGAAAAGACAATTTAAAAAATAGTTTACTCGGGGTTTACTAACCTTCACATGTCCAGACAAACCCTCAGATTGACTCCAAAATTCCAAACTTTACATACAGTAAAATATTATCAAAATATAGGGCCGAACCATATTTTAAAGATGCATTTACAAGTATTTGCCTAATCAAGTGGTATAAACACAAGTTCATGTTAAAATCCATATGGTGGATGCACATGTGTGAAAGGCTAGGGGAGAAAAAAGGATAAATGGAAATTTTGTGCAACAGTTTAGGAAAGTGTGAAGCTGCTTGTGAGAGATACAGGCAAACTGCTGCACTTCACACAGCAAGGAAGCCAGAGTGTGACAATAACAGAGGTCAATGGGAGTGACTTACATTGTGGAGGGTCTTATAGGTTAAGACAAGAAGCTTATATTTAATGGGGAAAATAGTGAAGGAACTCAAAACCAAGGTGACAGTCATAGATATGGGTCACGAAGATTTTAGCAGAAGCATTTTGAATGAACCTGAGAAGGATGAGATGGAAGGATGGACAGAAAGGAGACCACCCTACAGAAAAGGGCCTGGATAAAGTTTTTTGTGGTTCAGATGGAAAGAAGAGTCCCGATCTTGGAAACTGCATAAAATAAAAATTGTAATATTTGCATGTAGACTGAATATATGGCTAGACAGTGATAGGGTTACCAGGTGTCCGGTTTTTGACCAGAATGCTCGGTCAAAAAGGGACCCTTGTGGCTCTGGTGGGCACCACCGACCGGCTCATTAAAAGTCCAGTTTGTGGCACAGCAGGGGCCCAGTGCTGAGGCAGGATCCCTGCCTGTTCTGGCACTGCATGACTCCCAGAAGCAGTTGCCAGGTCCCCAAGGCCCCAGGGGCATGGCTGACCAGGAAGGCTTTGCACATGGCCCATGCTCCATGTGCCGGCTAAGTGGTTCCCATTGGCAGGGAACAGCAACCAGTGTGAGCTGTAGGGGCAGCACCTCGTGCAAGTGCAGCGTTCAAATGTGGTGTCCAGGCTGCTTCCTGGGAGTCATGGTAAGCACCAGCCTGGACACCACATCCTCTGTCCCAGCCCAGAGTCCCCTCCCACACCCAAACTCCCTCCTAGAGCCCACAACCCCTTCACACACACCTCAAACCCTGCCCTAGCCCTGAGCCCTCTCCTGAACTACAAACCCCTCCGCTCAAGCCCTACCCCAGAAACCCTATCCCCATTTACACTCCCCCTCCCACACTCCAAACCCCTCAACTCTAGTACGGAGCCCCCTCCTGAACCCAAAACCCTCACCCATGGCCTCACCACAGAGCCCACACCCCCAGCTGGAGCCCAAACCCCCCTCCCGAACCCCTACTTCAGCCCAGTTAAAGTGAGTGATGGCAGGGGAGAGTGAGCAGAAGAGGGATGAGGGATGGAGCAAGCAGGGGCCAGGGGTATTCAGTTCTTTGCAATTAGCAAGTTGGCCAACCCTAGACAGAGTAAAATAATACTTGTTTTAGGAGTGTCTGGGCTGATGGAGGTGATAAAAAGGAAGGAAGATGAGAAGTTTTGTTTTGGTCTTCATAGGGAGACAGGGACGCCATCATGACAGTGTGCCAATGAGAGCAAGGTTTATTATGATCCATGAGTGAAGAAGGCCCTGCTCTATTAAAAGAAGTTAATGAACAGGATGATGCGCCTTGGCTAACATCGCTCTTTACTACATGGTAGTAAAGCCTGCTATTATGAGTCTCCCATCCCAGGAACACTTACATTAAGAGCGTGAAATATTAAATAACTCTGCCAGGTGCAAGCCATTAGGTTTCTCTGTGCTTTTGATTATGATGCTGCTGTGGGCATTCTGGAAAAAGCTGCTCTATTTTTAGATTACTATATCTCTTCAACCATTACTATATCTCTCATGCTGAATTCACTTTGCGATTAGTATTGGAGGAATGCTGAAACACAACTATCACGTGTTACTCCAGCACATAAGGCCTAGAACAAGAAGTGTTGATGTGCTCTAATTTTTGAGGGTCGTAGCTGCATCATGAGGCATGCACACCTTATCTGGAGTTCTTAAAAATAGAGACGGAATCTTCAGCATAAGAAATCCAACCCATTCTTCTGTTATGAAGAATGAAGACACTGATAAAACAAATCACTATTCAAGTAACATACTGTATTCCACCTTTGTAAAATATTCAGGATCTTCTCTTACCAAGCACCAATACACACTTGGGATACCACAATACAAGCTCATGTCAGATGGAAGAAAATTTCTGAGGCTTTTCACAAGTTAAATTCAACTATGTAAAATGTAATGGGATGTTTATATATGTTAAAAAAGTCACATTGGAACCAGCCAGGAAACTGGTTTCAGATCAGAATTTCTTACAGATACTTGGTACAGGGGTGCTAGAACAATTTGCATTGAGGCGGTGCTGAGAGCCATTGACTCAAACTGTGAACACTGCAGATACTGGCAACCACTTCAAGCTAGAGGCACTGCAGAAACCTCTAGTTCCAGCACTTCTGACTTGGTGTGCAGCTTTCCTACTCCACCATCATTGTGAAGTGGGTACTGGCATCGCCTCAAAGGCTCTGTAGAGATAGCACACACACACACACACACACACACACACACACACACAGGACTTTGCTGGGCCAAACAGTCAAAATACATATACATATGTCAAAGGGTGAGAGCAGAAAGTAGAGCAGATGCTCCCCGGATCCAGCAGCCCATGCCAGCTTACTAGGAACCCAGTTCAAAAACACCCCAGGAAGATGGCTTTACAATGAGCTGTAGAGTTTTTGCATATGAATTCTGACAGAACTGACTTGGTCTTTGGAGAGGAAATACTGCCAGGGATGCCGCTGTTAACAATTGTTCCTCAGTCCCTATTTTCACCACATCTACCTGGACATCTCAGGTGAGCAAACAGGGAACTTCCCTAGATTTCAGTGGGAGGAATGGGAACCTTCCTCTAATGCCTTCACCATTTACTTACTGATGAATGGCCTTCTTCATTCAGTTCACTATTATTGTAGTTCAGGGCTTAATTCATTCTAGGACAACTGGGTGTTCAGCTTTGGCTCTGTTACAACCTGCCTGCTGTTTTTCTAGGTCACTTCATAGATTATTTGACTGGAAGTGACCCTTCCATTGATTTAACCAGTGTGGGCTTATCCTTATGAAAAAGTAACACTGTAAAAATTGCTCTAGTTTTATTCTGTGGTCTGTATAAATTCAAGAAATAAGGTTGATCTACAGCCAGTGTTTAAAGGTGCTTAAAACTAAGTAATAGTTTAATCCCTTTTTCTTTCAATGGCAGTCACTAAATTGGTTTGTTTTCTGTGATTTGTCTCTTTTTAGGAGCCACTATTCAGTTATTCATGTTACCTCTTTCATATCTTGCATCTCTCTCAGTAGTGATTTATTTAACTGTCTTTACTATATTGGCCACTGAATTCAATGGAGCTACTGAAATTTACATTAGCTGCAATTACTGTATTTATTTAGGGCACAGTCCCATAATTCTTATGCAAGCAAAACTCCCAGAGATTTCAGGAGGAATTTCCCCTACATGTGGAGGACAAGATAGGACCCAGAGTGTTATTTTAATGCCCATGACAGAGGTGGATGAGTCCCGCCAGAGGAGTAGGAGGAGGTAGGAGGTTAAAACTGCTTATACAATCAGGCACCCCTTCTGGGATTGCAAAGGGAAACTACTGACTGAGCCTAGCTGCCTTTCATATATCTGTTATAATAGCCTAAATGGACAGCAGACATTCCTTGAGGGGAATGGTAACAAATCAAAGGCCCAGTCCTACAGCTCTTCTTAATTTTGAGACAATGTCACATATATAGGAGATATAGGTCTAGGCTTCTAATTTCTGGCCTAAACCAGATTCCCTATATGGATGCAAGGACGTAGCAAAAGGAAGTTCAGCTCGTTGTACTCCTAAATTACACCATCATGCATCCATAAGGCTTTTTTAAAGTAGGTGTTACACTTGTCCTAGGAACTTCTGGACCAGTCTTCTCCACGAATTGAAATGAGAGGAGATGTTCAAATTTACAGCAGGAGGTGGTAAACTAAACTGACAACAATGAATGTAAGTAGTTGGCTACTGGGGGTTGGATGGGGGAGTTGTTGGGGAGGGATGTAGGAAACTCCTTGTGTCTGGTTGCTAAAAGTTTTGACTTACCGTATATTTCGGTGTATAAGATGCCTTTTTAACCCCCAAAAATAATCTCAAAATTAGGGGGGGCGTCTTATACGCCGAATATATGAAAAGCACCGGGCAGCTGGAGCTGGGGCGGCTGCAGGTGGCCCGGCGGGCGGGGCGGGGCGGCGCTTCCCCCCCAAGCCCACCCGCATGTGTTCGGGGCCGTCGGGGAACGGGAGCAGCTCGGGCCCCGGGGCCCCTGGGAGCGCCCGCCCGCGCGGCGGGGACGGGAGAGCGGCGCGCTCCCAGCAGCCCGCCCGCGCGGCGGGGACGGGAGAGCGGCGCGCTCCCAGCAGCCCGCCCGCGTGGCGGGGACGGGAGAGCGGCGCGCTCCCAGCAGCCCGCCCGCGCGGCGGGGACGGGAGAGCGAGGCGCTTTTTGTGTGTGGTGGTGGGTTTTTTTGGTTTTTTTTTTTGTGTGTGTCCGGCTTTTTTACTTAAAATCCGGCTTTTTTACTTAAAAACTCGGGGGCGTCTTATACGCCGGAGCGTCCTATATGGCGAAAAATACGGTAACTATTTTTGACACTCAGATCTGATATAAACCAGCTCTGGGGTTTTTCCTGTGTCTCACAGCATGAATAAGCACCACTGTAAACTCTATGGCAATGTGTTTCTGTGCTATTCAATTCCTGGTGCTTTGCTAAAATAGAATTCTAATCTGAGGTGTGAATTGTTCATGTGTAGAGAACAAAAAAATGTTGTATATTTTTTAATAATGCATGCTCCTCAACATATCTGTGTGATATTATCCTGCCTGAAAACACAGAATTAGATCAAAAGATTAAAAAAACCAGGCAGGAAAGGGAAAAAAATAAAAAATAAAATCCTACATAAGGGCACCTTCTCAAATAAGGTTTATAGCCCTGAAGAGGGATTCCTCAACCCTGACTGACAGCTGTTTGCCAAGGCTGAAAATCTGAAACCAGTGGGTATGTGTTTGGAACCATTCGTCCATACCTACATTGCTGTTACTAGTGCTACCATGGCTACGCTGCTATTTAATACAGTGCTAACTCAATGAGAACTAGTGCGAACATGTGTACACAACAGGGGAATCACACTCCTAGCTCATAGTGTAGACATAGCCTAAGTGTTTTGTCAAAATAAATCATACAGAGTTTTGTAGAAGCTGTTCCTGTGTCACAGCATACTGCTTCAGGCTACAGGCTCTTGGAGAATTCTTATTCGTGCCAAGTCCATTGGGCCTGCTAAGTATCACCACTGACTACTGAGGGGTGCAACAGAGAAACCCGGCTGGAGAGTGGTTGGATTGCGGGATCTCATCCCAAAGAACAGTGAAGGCCTGGGCCTGCCACTTGAAAGGAGTGCATTTGAAGGGGGACTGTGAAAGGTTCTCAGATGTGGTAGCCAGCTCAGGGACTGTGACAACATGATTCTGCAATAAAACAAATTCTTATGTGTTTAGAGTTAAAGGGCTGCATATAAATCATTTGCAAGTTATATAACAGATAGTGGGTATAACTTGCATCCCTCGGAAGTAGATGTGGGTATATGTAATAGTATGAAAAAATGTACAGAAAATAAGAGAGGACCTGAATCTCAGTTACACTAAGATGACTTGATGCTGCTCTTGCAAACAGTCTATAGGCTATATACCACTATGGATTCATATGCAATTGGAAGGACAGTATATGACCATACACATAATATAAGAATGGCCATACTGGGTCAGACCAAAGGTTCATCTATCCCTGTATCCTGTCTTCCAACAGTGATCGATGGCAAGTGCCCCAGAGGGAATGAGCAGAACAGGTAATCATCAAGTGATCAATCCCATGTTGCACATTCCCAGCTTCTGGCAAACAGAGGCCAGGGACACCATCCCTGCCTAAGTGATTACCAAAATCTCTTATACAATATTATCATTAAGAATGTATTTATATAGTTATCTATCTATAAATAAAACCTTTCTTCCCAAGCGATGACATGCCTATAATATTAAAATGCACAGTGCATATGCATTCTGTGGTAGAGGAAGGCAACCAAAGACTGGTTAGCAAAACCTGTGTTGATGCTTTGCATTGAAGGAGAAATATTGGTTCAGGACCTAGGGCAAACACCTATCCTTAAAAACGGTCATTAAAGAAACAATTATCTCTTCATCATGACTGTGGAGTTTGCATTAATGCAAATAAAATTCATACATAATGGGTAGAGAGTTCATGTGTGTGTCATTTGTAATCACTAGTTGATTGACGAGTCATTTAAACACTGAATTAACTAGGTAGGATCAATTCTAAAAAGCAAACTTCATTTAAACAACATCCTTACTAGACAATTAATATTCTTATGGCCATAAATAAAGTGATTCCAAAGATGAACCAAGCAAAAAATAAAATAAAACAAAAGCACATTTATAGCTTTTTCTTGCTCAAAACCTATTATACAAAGAGTGTGGAAAACAGCAAGCTTAGCATGAAGTAATTAAAATTCCAGTAGAAAACAAGGACTAGAAATTGTTTTTCATTATCACTCACAATACATTCAAGACTATTTTTACCACTGTGAACCACCACTGCAGAATCTTCTAGCATAGATATGTACATTCTAGTACATTCCTATGAAATGTTAGGAAAAAGCCATTTGGCCCCAAACAGCAGTACTTTTAATCAGCCCCTTCTGCTCATTCAACACACCTTTCAACCCTTCTCTCAAAATAAACCAACGGTGGTCTCCTGATATTTTAAAATAAAAATATGAACACATGCTACTTTATTGTCTCACTACTAACTCTGTGTTTGTTACTTGGTTTCAAGTATGGGTGCTTCTGTGACTGGGTGCCTGAATGGTCACATTGAGAATGCCACTCTCAGGGCAGATTGCAAGAAATGGGGCAGACAATCCACAATAACTGGTGGTTTACTCTATCATTAGATTCATCAAGCCAATAATGAAAGTGTTTCTGCAGTACCACCCTGGTTAACCAGAAGCCAACAGTCCCCTCTAGGTATTCCAGCCATTGGCTCCCATCCAAACAACCAAATCTAATATAGTGAGGGGTTATTGAAAACTCATTTAATCATATGTGAGGTTCTTCCTAATCCCAAAGGACCAGAACTATCCTCAGGTCAATATGAATCTCAGATCTTATCCCAATATCACGCTGCCAGTCAATCCTTAATAATTTAACTAAAGATTTAATAATAAAAGAAGAGAGTTGTAAATGGTTAAGGAATCTTGTACATAGAAGTGATTGCAAAGTTCTTATATCAGTTTTGTAGCAGTGACAATAAACCAGTGATTTGCAAAATTCTCTCTAAATTACCCAAACAGATCGGGGGTCATCAGTCCTTGTTCAAAGCTTCCTTGTTAGAAATCCAGTCCAGAGAAAGGAAGACAAAATGCAGATGTTCTGGGTATCTTTTGCATCTTCTGCCATGAGCATGGAAATTCACTATCCCAAACAAACCCCACAGCCTCAGCTTGTGGAAAGTTACAGACCCAAGATGTAGTCCAAGATCACATGAGCATATCACATGTCCTTACATGGTTTGCTTAATCATAGGGATGAATTTCCTCAATGGACCATTGAGAGAGCAGAGGGTCCTTGATGGGCCATCAAAACACAGCTGTTTAGTGTTGATGTAAATTCTGTCTGGGGGCTGTCACCCAGGAATACACCACATGCGTAAGATACTAGTACATAGAAAATATTCATAACTTCAGATACAAAGGTGATACATGGATTTAACCAGGATGATCATATTTAGCAAATCATAACTTTTCCATCGACACTTTTCATGATACCCAATTTCTATAAATCGTATACAAAGTGTAACAGTGGTAACAATAGTTATATAAATGGTCATTTTTCCTATATACAGTATCAGAGCTTCTGCACTAGTTCCTTATTTACTGATAGACCTGACTTTATACTTAGCAAAAGTCCCATCAAATATAATGGATGTGTTTTTTGAGAGGACTTAATAGTTGGAGCTTCAGTGTGTGTGTGTGTGTGTGTGAGATATGCAATCTCTTTGCTGTAATTATGAGATCCCTTAGGTCCCCCTTGAAGTGTCCTGGGGAATGGAGGGGGTTGGATAGGGTGTTGGAGTCCCGGTGGTCTGTCAGGGGGCAGGGGAGTGGATAGGATTCGGGGCAGTCAGGAGACAGGGAGCAGGAGTGGGAGGGGCTAGATAGGGTGTGAGAGTCCCGTGGCAGGGGGGTGGATAGGGGTCAGGGCAATCAGAGGACAGGGAGCAGGGTGGGTTGGGTAGGGGGTAGGATCCTGGGGGGGAACAGTTAGGGTGGGGGGGTCTCAGGATGGGGTGGTCGGAGGAGCTTAGATAAGAGGTGGTTAGGGCAGGGGTCTCCGGAGGGGGTGCAGGGGACAAGGAGCAGGGGGGATTGGATGGATCGGGGTTCTGATGGGGGCACTCAGGGAGGTGGGAAGTGGCTGGGGGTTGGAAGGGGGAAGGGTCCAGGCTGTTTGGGGAGGCACAGCCTTCCCTACCCGGCTCTCCATACAATTTTGCAACCCCAATGTGGCCCTCGGGCCAAAAATTTGCCCATGGCTAATATAGTCTCAGTCTCACATCATGCACTTTGCAGACCGTAGAGCCTCACCCACATATTTCTGTAGTGGTGTGGCTAAGGCAGTGCTCCCTTGTGGCCCTTCCAGATGCTCGGACACAGCTATATGTCTCCCAGTAGGGGGGGTTGGGTAAGAAGTCTCATCTCCACTGTCCACTGAGGTGGGCTTGAGCTCACCAGTTAACTGTCTCATCAATCTTATCCTCTTCTGGGGGTGGAGGCTCAACCCCAAAATGTTCTACAAAAAAGCAAATTTAACTCAATACAGGGCCATCCCCCAGTCTTCCAGTGAGGCATTCATTACTCTCCTTTCTTTTGGGCTTGGCTCCCAGTCTGAATTGTACATTGCTCATCCTCCCCAGTGGTTGCTTCAGCTAGCAGGAGTGTTTCTCTGTTAAATCTAAAACTGAAACAGATGCCTTTGCTTGGTTTGGCTCCTTACATATATTTTTATTTTTTTATATCTACATCTGCCATAAAGAAGAGACAGTAAGTGGAGAAAATTTATGCTGAGGCCAAACCTGAGAGGGAAATTTTTCAGGCTCTTCTATCACTGAACTTATGTTACTTACAAACAATTGACAACAAGTAAACAGACAGTTGAAATAACAGGTTTTATGAATAACAGAATACCTTGACTCCTTTACTCTAGCATTTTAGAAGCTCCCCATGCTAAATCAATGTTTTGTTTGTTTTATTTCAGCCAATAAAATCAGTCTCTTTGGGAGACCTGACTGGCCCCTCCACTCACTCCAGACTAACAACAGCTACTCAGTAAATACTTTAGACACAAGAGTCATTCAAAATGCATGGGTCTACCGAATGAGACATAACACATCATTGAAAAGCATGAAAGAAGTAATTATCTCATAGACAAGTCACACTGAAAAAACATGCAGAGGTCATAGCATGCCAAAAGCATTTTACAAGGCCACTACTTGGCTTTAAAAAAAAGATAAAACCTAAAAGAAAAGCTATCCAGTGGTAGTCTATGATTCTGATTACGTGTCTATGCTTCCCCTTAATTTGAACTACTGGGGTGTGAATAGCAGTGTGACCCAAACTTCTGCACTTTACCCCTCCTCCCCCATTTTGATGCTGAAGGAGAAAAAGGAAAGAGGCCAATTCTCTATCCTCAGTATGCTGAACCCCTAAAGATATAATTGAGATGCTATAGACCAGCGGTCGCCAACCGGTGGTCCGCGGACCACTGGTGGTCCGTGGGAAAATTCTGGTGGTCCGCGGCGCCGGGCTCCCTCATGGCCGCCCCTCTGGGCAGGCAAGAGGCTGCGGGCGCCTGTCCCGCCCCATCCCCGGCGGCCAGCAAGCGCTGGCTCGCTACTGCCTCCCGTCTTCTGCCGCGCGAGCCAGGGGGCCCGAGCCGCGCCGCTGAAGCTGGGGGGCTGCGCTGCACTGCTGAGGCCGAGCCGCGCCGCGCCGCTGAGGCCGGGGGGAGGGGGGTCCGAGCCGCGCCGCCGCTGAGGCCGGGGGGAGGGAGCTGCGAGCCGCGCCGCGCCGCCGCTGAGGCCGGGGGGAGGGGGGTCCGAGTTGCGCTGCGCCGCCGCTGAGGCAGGGGGAGGGGGGTCCGAGTCGCGCCGCGCCGCTGAGGCCGGGGGGAGAGGGGTCCAAGCCGCGCCGCGCCCCTGAGGCCGGGGAGGGGGGTCCAAGCCACTGAGGCCGGGTGGAGGGGGGGCGCGCCGCGCTGCGCTGCTGAGGCGGGGGGAGCCCGCACCGGTCGAGCGGGGGGGGGGGGGAGTGGAGCCGCGCCGGTCGAGCGGGGGGGGGGGGGGGGGGGCTGCGGTGTTAGTGGTCCGCGGGATTCAAAATTTTGACTTTACTGGTCCGTGGGGACCAAAAGGTTGGTGACCACTGCTATATACTAGGTGCCAGCTCTTGCCAGGAAAGCAGGCATTAGCTAAGAACTTACAACCTCATAGCTGGAAACCAGACCAGTTCACCTGCATGTTACTTTTTCTCAAAATACATAGTAGTCTAATAAGAATGCATTTAGTGTTTAGACTCTATGAAATGCACATAAGTTGCTGCATCCATTAATCTCACTTGCAATGTCTGTAGTCCATGCCATTAAAATATGTAAGTTTTGGTTTATAGATTTGAAAATGTGACCATTTATTACTAAGTCCAGTTTGTCTAGGTGGCAAGGTAGATTGGAGAGTCTATGGGCACTGTCTGTAACTCCTGTTACAGTGATCCAGAAGTTCTCATTTGTTACTGGTTTTGGTGAAATCTAATCATAGAATACACTACTGGTTTTAGGTATCTGCTCCATTTTTGGCAGTGTGCGCTGAGGTAGCCCCTCACAGTTGTGAGCCTCACCTGACCGTGTGACAGGATCCAACTATTTCTTGCTTAAAAGTATAGTCAAGAGGCCTCTCTAAACCATTTCCTATATCTAATAAGGTGAAACAAGGCTGGCACAAGTCCTTTTTGGCCTTGTCTTTGCAGCTGTTCTGTATTATGCAACTGACAGCCTTCAAAAGGTCATCTTTATATGGTACAAGAACTGATGGAAAACCCTTCAGTCTCTTAAGGCTTAATGCAATGAAAAGTCTTTGAGGCACTCATATGTGAAGTCCTTTTTGACAGATTTTCAGAAGCAGCTAAACTGTTTGGACTTACCATGAGCTTGGGAAAAAAATACGTCCTCTTCCAACCAGCTCTGGCAACCATTACCACTGAGTCAACCACCAATACTGATGGTACAGAAATAAAGTGTATCAATCACTTTACATACCTTGGTATCACCATGTCAAGTGATGGCTCCCTGGATCAATAACTATTAAACAGAATATGAAAGGCAAGTCAGACTTTCATTGGACATCACGGTAAGATACTCAACCAACACACCATCAAACTGGCAACAGAACTGCTGATATACAATTCAGCAGTGATAGCATTTTTTTTATTCACGTGTGAAATGTAGACAGTTTACTCTAGACTTATCAAGCAATTTGAAAATTTTCAGGTGTGCTGTCTTTGATCTGTCCTGAAAGTCCACTGGCAAAACAAAATGTCAGACGTTAACATACCTGAAAGAGCAAAAACAATCAGCAATCAATAAAACTCAGCTGAGCTGGACAGTTCATATTATCAGAATTGGTGATTATAGACTCCCAAAAAGCATCCTCGATGGTGAGCTGAAACTCAGAAACTGCAGGAAGTGCTGTTAATATAACTACTTTTAAAACACCCTTAAGCAGAAGTTCATCTCATGCAGTAGAAATACTGATAACTTAGAAGACACAGCTAAGAACAGACCTAAACGGAGGACAACTATTGATATATGAAAACAGATGTGAAAAACTAATTGGAAAAAAGGTCCCAGCACCAGGCCCAATTCACGGGGACAGCCTACATGTTCCTATGTGACATCTGTTTGTGATCTTGCTACTCATGGTTTAGACTATATAGCCACAAGAAAACATATAATATGTTGTGATGTCATCATCAGATACAATGGACATTTATATCCATATCTATGTATAGTATAGCCTGATCAATTATTGTCGTTATACGATTATTGTAGTACAATATGCACTAGTTACAAATAACAGGTTCATTACTCAGATGGCTACATAGAGTCAGTTGAGATGATGAAATTGATGAAGCACACAAACTTTGAGCTTTACTTAATACAAACAAATATAATTGAAATCATAGGGAAAAAATCTATATATATACACAAGTATAAGAATAAAGTGAGTACAGTAAAGTGGTTTCCTGCATTCTGCACATTTGATAGACAGTCACCTTTAGAACTATTGATACCTCTGAAGGCTCAGCACAGAGGATGGCAGGGGGATCCATGTAAGGATGTTCAGCAGAGTTGCGAAAATAATTTTATTTAGGATGAGCTCCCTGTTGGGGAACATTAAAAGCAACTAAATATCAAGACCCTAAAGTTGAGGCATCTCTCAAAATGCATTAACAAGAACATTTCCAGTGAAGTTTGTGTTATGATTCACAAATAAACTGGACTTTGGATGAAAAACACCCCACATTTAAAGATAAGAAACACTGACATTAAAGAATCATCATAATTTCCATAATTCCCCCTCCTCTTTCTAACAGATTAAGGGTAGCACAGAATAACACACGATGACTTAAAACACTGAAATATAAAATGAAGAATTGTTAATAAGATCAAAATCTTTGATAAATACTATTTATTAAAAATATAGTTAAGTATAGTGAATGAGTACACATGAGGTAACACTTAGGTCAAGTCCTTGTGGGCATAAGGAGGTTTTGCCATAGAATTCTTTTTACATAGAATTTCTGATCAGCTTAAAATGTTATTGATGACAGAACAAAGGCAACTTGTGCTGGAAGATGTAAGAGACACAAATATGTAATAAATAATAATAATAATAATTAAAAAAAACCTCTCTCTGGCAGGTGACCCAAAGCAGCGTGACAAAAACAGCATGAGCCAGAAACTGCAAAACCAACAAGAAAAATACCAGAGTTGGATAACTGAAGTTTGCACATGCATAATGTATGGGTTACCTAAAATCGAGAAGGGGTGATGCCATTTGGATAAAGCCATTTGTACAAAGATTAAGTAATCTGTAATGTAGAAATGTGTAAGAGACATAAGTGAACAGGAACTGAAACTGGAAAAACACCATACCAGAAACTGAAGAATAGGACTGAAAGACCAGACCAAGAGATCCAGAACTTTTCTGGAGTTATAAGCATAGCTAAAAGTATGAGCCAAAGTAAGCCTTGTTGAAATAATACAGTAACACTGGGTGTCAATTAAACACAGACTTCTCAAATAACTACATAAACACATTCCTAAAAGGATGGTACAGGAACACACTGACCCCAGTAAAGATAAGGAAGGGTGACAGGATAATAGAGGACAATGTTTTGTTTGAAATATCATGCACAAGGAACATATGGAGTGCATTATGTAACCTGTGTCAGTGTATAGAAGGAAAAGTAATAAGGGGAACAACTTTGTATTGGCAAAAGGGAAAACGTTATGTCGATTGAGCCAATACCTTGTCATGGGCATACATGTGTTAGTAAACCTGGAGCTTCGTTTGCAGGACCCTAGTACTATGCATTATTCACAATAAACCTGTCAAATCCTTCATCACTGAACTGAGCCTGGGGTCTTTATGAGTAAACATCAAGGTCTGCTGAATCAACAAGCTGTAAACATTCTGCTTGTGCAGAATATACAGGAACTCCAAGGACAGTAACACTAACAAAAGCAACACAATCATGGAAGAAGGAAGAAATTATCTGTGCCCCGGGAAATGATAACTAGGGCCCCATTTACCAATTCTGTTATTATTTGACTGGCATCAATGCATATCCAGACACTATTTCTGAAATTATATACATAAAGGCAAAAAATGATTAAGCCTAAACTGGGTGGACTTGTGATTCAGTTGCCCATTTTTTATGGCCAACATCCCTGCCATCTCCCATCAAATAGCATGTGTAGATTCCTTCTACTTCAAATTTCAACCAGGCCCAAACATCTTTGGGATCAGTGGGACTAAGACTTGATCCTGTAAGGTGCTGAGCACTCCAGCCGTGATCTATCTAAAGAGTTAAGCACATGCTTAACTCTAAGAATGTGAGTAATTACCTTAGTTTCAAGGGGACCATTTACATGCTGAAAGTTAAGTTGAGTATTTTCTTGGAGCAAGGTCAGAATGCTCAGCACGTTACAACATCAAGCCCATAGTACACAACCAAGGTCTATCACAGAGAGGGACTGCCATGCCTCTTAGCATTACATCAATTAATTTAAATATTTCACCCAAGGGTAGTAAGGTCCTAGAGACAGGGCTTGAATTCTCTGTTTAGCATATTTCTGCACGTAATGAACCATGAACAGCTATGGTGCTATATAGGTGATAAATGATGATAATATAGAACTCTGGGGATGAACAAGAAAGATGATCTAAAATCATGGACTATTTTCAATTATGGTAAACAACTGTGTCCCTGTAAAACTGTATTTATTTTCCCCTGTTATGTAAGTATTTACAGCGCTTGAGAGATAGTCTCTCCCCTCCCCCCGCATTCTCCCCCAAGCTCCCATTTTCAAATGATCAACCTATTTTATCACTCCAAAACTCAAAGTTGAAGTTGTGGCTACTAGAACTTTGTTCAAAAAATTTTCTCCATTGCACCTAAAAGTGCAAAACAAAAAAATGGGAGCAACATAATAGGCAGGACATGCAGATAAGACTGGAAAGTATTTTTCCATCCTGCCCTTGCAGTCTATGCACCAGTCAGGGAAAAGATAATGGTGGAGACACAGGACTTGAGACTGAGGAAATCTGTGCTTTGTTCTCAACTCTCCCACACAATTCTGGTGTGACTTTAGGCAAACCACTTAATGTCCCTGGGCTGCAGGGACATTAAGCGACTTAATGTCCTTGGGCCACTCTGTAAAATGGGAGCAATATTATTCCCCTGCCTCATTGGTTTAACACTAATGTTTGAGAGGTGCTCAGATACTATGGTGACAAGTGCCACAGAAATATCCATAAATAAGTCACGCATGACCAATTTCCATTTTTTTCTTAATTCCTGTAGATCCATCTCTTTTGAAGTAGTCCTATTGCCACTGACTGGGCACGGAAGAATAAAACAGGGCAAAGCCAAACCAAAAGCAATGCTGTGGTAGAGCACAGCTGATGCATATGGTGAATACAGTGGTCTGGATGCTATGATGATATTATTCATTTACTTAGTGGACAGGGCTTAGAATGGAAATAGGCATTCATCTATTATATTTGCACCATTCATCAGCTGTGTGTTTCCCTAAGCAGTTGGCATGTTGTTGCTGATTTTAGTTTGTTTTTGTAAAATATCTGCCCAGAAAGGCTCGTCTCACAGACAGCATCTGGTTTCCACCGATTTCCTGCTTTTTAATTGGTTTTACCAGCTAGTTTAACCGAGGCACAAGGAAGTCAAGTAACTTTGTTGAGATCATACTGCAAGGCAATAGCTCAGCTTGGATATGAAACTGAGATCTTCTGGCTAGTAAGCTCTTATCTTATCTCTACTTCTTCTAAAGCATTTACATCAGTGGCACATTTCACACACACCCATTGTTTCCAGTTACTATGCAAAATCTCACCATTATCACAAAGTTTGTGAAACAGCAGGACTTTTTGTACCCCAACAAATTTATTTCAGTGGTCCCTATGTTTAAGTGTAAGCATGTGGTGAAGTCTCAGTCAAGTAAATGGGACATAAGCACATGCTTAAGTGCTTTGCTGAACAGGAACAGACTTCAGCACATGCTTAAAGTTAAACAAGTGCTTTTGCTGAATCAAACTTGATTGATTTCCTTCCTATGCTCACTTTTGTTACATGGAGAGAAAGAGCTTCAATGTTTCATAAGAAACGCTAGGATTTGAATAAATGCCTCCTTAGAACCAGAATCTATCCCATTGAAGAGAACAGGACTGCACGCATAAGTAATTGTTAGTCTGCCTAAGGAATGGTGGCAGAATGTAATTCTCACCCTTGTGGAGATATATACATCCCAGCCATACAATACTTAAGGTGAAATGTACAAAGAATAATAAGGCAATTACAGTTTAGAAGATACCCAGTAGCTAAGGTGCACTTAATTTTCCTTTTTCAAATATACTTCAGCAACACTGAAGTAATAATATTGCTGCACAGTTAATACACCTCATTTACAAACCACTTAGGAAGAGATATATTTAAGGTGTATATTGTAATCTTAACTGTACATATAATATGGCTGATCATGTGTAATTGACCTATCTAGAGTTCAAAATATTCAGTCAATCTAGCTAAGTGACTGAGTTATCATTTTAAACTGGTTTATCTGCCAACATATTTCCAATAGTTCAAAATCAGGGATTAATCTTTGACATTTCTTTCCTCTGAACTGCTTGGTATTCAGCACTTATCTAAACAAAACCAATTATGGTTTATATATAACCTATGGTTAATGGCTTGTTGGCATGCATTAGTAAACAGCGTTTTGTTTCTGTAAAAATGAGCATACGAACTACTATGTTAAAAACTGGATATAAACAAAAGCGAAAGAGTCACATTGTGTTCCTAACTGAACCATTAAAAAACATTACAAACCTTATTAACTTTATCTTAGGATATAAAAATAATGCCAGGCAGCCTTGAAAATAAACAAAAAACTTCAACATCTGGTATTACCAAACTACATTTTGAGTAAATTTTATCATACCCCATTTATCTCACACACAACTTTTGTTTAAAGACTCTGCTTTCTCCAAAGCTAATTCATTTTTATATTTAATGCTCTCTTTATGTCCTCATGAAGTGGAGACTCAGGAGGTGACAATGGGAAGAGCTATATATTTTAATACCGAATGCCTACACGTCAGTTCAAGATTTTCTTTGCAATGGTATAATAAATGTCTTCATTTTTTTCTATCCATGATTCACAGCAGCAGTTTGGTAAAAGCCCCCCCTGCTGGCAAGAGTCTGTAAATTTGCACCAAAATAGGTACAATTTTCAATTGTACAGTAAAAACCTCAGAATTAGGAACACCAGAGTTACAAATTGACCAGTCAACCGCACACCTCATTGATGACCGGTGTTATCATTGTACGTAATCAAGCAGCAGGGATAAAAATAAGTAAATACTGTATAGGGCCGGCTCCAGGCACCAGCATAGCAAGCATGTGACTGGGGAGGCACTCTGTAAGAGGCAGCATTCCGGCTATGCCACCCTCCACTTCACTGTCCTGGCTGCACCACCCCTCCTCACTCCACTGGCTGCCTTGTGCCCCCCCTTCGCTCCTCCGGACGCTCTTCCTCCTCCATCACTCCCCCCACCCCTTTGCTCCTCTGGCTACGTCGCCCCCTCTTCGGTCCTCTGGCCGCGCCACGGCCATGCCACTCCCCCCCATCATTCCTCCAGACGTCCTTTTTTTGTGCTTGGGGTGGCAAAAAAGTTAGAGCCGGCCCCGATACTGTATACCATGGTACTTTGTTAACATAAACTACTAAAAAAATAAAGAGCGAGCTTAAACAACATTTGACAAGATAAGTAAACTCTTCCTGTGCTTGTTTCATTGAAATTAAGATGTTTAAAAGCAGCATTTTTTCCTACATAGTAAAGTTTCAAAGCTGTATTAAGCCAATGTTTAGTTGTAAACTTTTGAAGGAACAACCACAATGTTTTGTTCAGAGTTATGAAGGTTGCAGTTACAAACAGCCACCATTCCCACAGTGTTCCTAATTTTGAGGTTCTACTGTAACTATTTATATACACAGAACCTACTTTTGTTGTCTTTATGCAAACTCAGCTGTCATTGAGTTCAAATGTGAGTTCTGTCTGCCTGAGGACTGCAGGCAGATGTTTGTATACAATTCCAAACCTATACAAAAATAGTAGTGGATTCATAATGTCTGTCTTCTATTCTTTGATAACAATATGCTTTTCGTAAACAAACACTAACTACAATCTAACACATTGTAACTAAGAACTATAGTTTTACTTCATACAAGGATTAGAACTCCTCTGACTTTAGATGAACTTTGTGCTATATGTTTCTATGTAGCCTCATCCATTAAAGATGACAGACAATGATCATGCTTTTTAGAGGCATTTATCATTTTTGTGGAAAATACAGCATGTGTCTATCTCCCATATGCTGACATATTTCCAAAATAGTTGTATTTAAAAACAAAATCAGGATATGCTGCTATCCATTTTTTTTTTAAAAGCCCACAAACCATTTAACAACTGGCCAGTTTAGTGAAGAATTTTATAATTAAGAAATTGCTCAAATTATAATAGGTCTTTCTATTCTTACCTTCCATATCAGTTAGAAATGCTGTATTTTCTTCATTTTGACTATCTGAATACTGTCCAGCTGTTAAATGATTGCCAAAGCTTGTAAACCAAGTTTCCAGATAACCTATGACTTTCACAACAGCTACATGTAGTACATGGGATGATTACATTGAATAAAGTTAATTAATACAAATGGTTGTATTGTGGCTGATATTATGTAAGTGCAAAAGAGAGCACAAAACTCCTGCTCCAGCTTGCGCTGAATTCAGTGGGAGCTGGACTGGGGCCACAGGGCATTCATGTTTGCGCAGTCTGCAGAGATGCCTACCACCACAAAGCTCAAGAGCACAGTGACTGTGAACAGCCACTTAGCTGTGGTGCTCCCCATCCCAAAAGCAGTGAAATAGGGTAGGGTGGCTGAGGAACAAAGTCCCCGTCCATCTCTACGAGTAGAGCTCAGTACCTGCAAAAGTCAGTGCACACTGCATCCTTTCACAGGGAGGTTCAGCTGTAACGGCTCTGTATGTGCCTTGGGAGAACTCTGAAAGAATTCTGATTGACTACACAAGAATTTTTTTGTGGGGAGCCAACTGCAGGCAGTCCCTTCTCCCCCTGAACACTGTGGTCCCTTCTCCCCCTGAACACTGTGGTCCCTTCTCACCCTGAACACTGTGGGCAGTGGCAGTAAGCCACAATCTAGCCCACAACATGTTTTTATGCCATGGTTAGTGTTTTTCAAAGAGTAAAATATTAATATTATATAATCAGAAGACGTTTAACTTTTAGGAAAGAGGAGCTACTAAATAATTTTGAAGGTAATTTCTATTTTGCCCTTGAAATGAACCGGGTTTCATGAAAAATCTATTCTGGAAATTTTTTCCACAAGAAAATATTCCTAGATGCCTTCTTAACAGGCCTTAAAAAAAAGTTCTGGGTACACTCATAGGTGACTATTCCACAGCTATTTTTCAGGTGTCAGAACTAAAAGAGGCAAGCTCTACAGACCACTGTTAGGTGGCTTCTTGAGTTTGCTGCTAGATTGCATGTTTTTCTAAAAATATGTGCTCCAGTTCAAACAGGAATTAATTCAGGGAAGTCCTATGTGTCATGTCACACAGCTCAGACTAAATGAGCATAATGCTCCTTTCCAGCTTTATAAACTATGAATTTACCCCAGGGACCATCACAATTCTAGCCCTCGACTTTTGGGAAAGAAACACCTTGTCAATACAATTTCCCAACTGTTCAAATAAAATGGAATGAAACAAACGAAACCAATCAAATAAAAATGAAATGGATTAATATCCAACCAACTTAATCTAATTATCAGGATGATTAAACCCTATCAAATGGCTTTAACTGTATTAAAACATATCAAACAGTTTCCCTATAGGTTTTATCTAATACATTGGGAAGTCCCCCTATCAGTTTCATTGCCTTATGTGGGGTCAGGAAAGTATTTTCTCCCTGGTCAGACTAGCAGTGACCTTGGAGGGTTTTTGACTTCCTCCTCAGTGTATGAGTGTGCGGGTCATTGCTGGGATTATCTGAATGTGGCTCACTTAATCATTTCCCTGTCATTATAGGGGCCTCAGGTGCTGGTACACCACAGTCCCTCCTATTCGGTCTGTGGCACATAATAGTCTAATTTCCTATGAGCTGTGATACTTTTGTCTAATTTAAGTTGTTGAGTTTAGGTGTGGATGCTGGGTGGTTTTGACGGCCTGTGATGTACAGGTGGGCAAACTAGATGATCTTGGTTATGCCTGGTGGCATTGCATATGCAGAAGCAGAGGATTCTTCTTTTCCTTCGGGTTGTGAGGATGGTGTCCACGCAGGTACTGTCCTCTCAAAATGTCTTCTCAAGTATATTTTAGCCAATTAGAATGGGATATTCTCCTACTGAAATTATTAGCAACACCCAATGAGGTTTGAATAGGTCCTCATATGTCAACAAAAATATTCACCTTCCAGTCTGGAAAATCCCCAAAATTTCTCTGAGATGCAGAAATCCCAAATCCTTTAATTTGGAGAAGATGGCATCAGTTTATTTTTAGTCATGAGGTGTAGCAACTTGAAGAAACTAGTTTTAAAATTCCCACAAAATAAACTCATAGACTTTAAGGTCAGAAAGGACCATTAGGATCATCTAATTCTCGTCTGACCTTCTGCACAACACAGGTCACAGAATCTCATCCACCCACTCCTGCAATAAACCTCTCACCTATGTTTGAGCTATTGAAGTCATAAAATCATGGTTTAGTTTCAAAGCTAGCAAAATTGAAATTGTAAGAAAATCACTCATACACAATAAGCCATGGACAAGAGGAAAATGCTTTCTTAAGAGTAAGCAATTGTTCTCCTTCTCCACTGACAGATGCTTGCATTTTCTTTTATATTTTGACTAGTGTAAAAGCCCATGTACACGGGCCAACCATAAGGGCTCGCGCCCCCCCCCCCCCGCCACCCAGCTCCCTCCCGCCTCGCCCAGCCCCCTCCCCCTCAATACTCCCCTCGCCCAGCCCCCTCCAAGGCTCCCCCCTTGCCCAGCCCCGTCCAAGGCCCCCCCTCGCCCAGACCCCCCAGCCCCCTCCCCCCTCCAAGGTTCCCCCCACCCAGCCCCCTCCCCCCTGCAACGACCCCCCCACTCAGCTCCCTCCCCCCTCAACTCCTCATCATGTGCCCGACAGCCCAGCTAACTTTATATGTATAACTGCTCCTTGGTGCTCTAGCTCCGTGTAAGTGAGGATAGCTCAGGCGGGCACACGCGGTGGCCATTTTGTGCCTCCAAACTACAACCCCCAGCATGCCGTTCGTCCGGGCCGTCTCTACTGCACATGACAGCTTCACACAAACTTTTCTAGCCAATTATTATATAGGATATTCTGGGGCTATCTGGTGTTCAGCTTTGTTCAGGATTTCTGACATACAAAACCTGGTTAAAATGTTAAAATAATGGTCTCTCTTCTGCTGACTAGCTACTACAAGAAAAGAGTGAGATAATTATTGCCCTGTGTTTTTTAGCTGATTTACTTGGTTTTGTGGACAATAAAAGAGACCCAAGGAAGGGCCTAAAAAAATAATAATGCTTGGAACTTTATTTCCTCTTGTTTTGCTGGTGAAACTGCCCACTAGTTTATACTCTCCTTCCATGGAAGTCATCATAGACCTCATTGTGTATGAGCAAAACACATCAACTTAGTGAACCCTCTTGCGACTTTAAATTATCACTGTCCGCCTCCTTACTGATGCTGATTACATTACTATTGTCATTGACAACTGATTGAGATGAAGACCTTTCTTACGTCACACAACTGCTGTTATCAAGTTCCTTCTGAATGAAACATCACTTTGCCCTTCCTGACTCACAAAGCTACTATCCTACCTCATACCTAGACATACGTGAAGGATCAGAAGCAAGACATAAGCTATTTCTGTCTGGAATTCTTTCATGGCAACTCTTTCACATCTACTCTCACCTCTATTTTAAAACTTCCTATAGAACTTTTAGAAGATTCCTCAGAAAGGTACTGGTAAAAATTATTTTCTCTCACCTTTCTAATCATCTCTCCCTTGGTACCTTGAAAAAGGTCAAGAGCTGTACTGAGACTACCCTTCTCCAAGCTGTAATGATGTTCTCCTTGTTCCTTATTGTACATCCCACACTCTTGCCACTGGGACACCTGAGTTTGAGACCCTCTCAAAAATTGAGAAAAATTCTGATTAAAAAAAAACTATATCCCTTTTATTCTAATTATGTTTTCAACTGATCACTTAGCAAAATTGCTTTTCCCAATATGATGCAATAGAGTGCAGCTGCTTCAGTGAGTCAGGCTGCATCCTGTGTAATTGAGCACTCCAAAATGAGGTTCCATAGCAATGCAACAGGGCTTTGTTGAATACCCTTGCAGTGACAGTACAATAAGGGGCAAATTTAAAAGAGTGCCCTAAATTAAAGAACTAACACACCAGTATTTTGACCAGTTGTAATCACTGGCTCTCATCGTATTTGACTTCAATATACCTTCTACTCCTATCAGTGATCTGATCATTTTCAAGCTCCTCTCCCATTTTGAATCACACCTTTCTAAACATTCCCGTATTATATCTGATGGAGGCTTTCACATCTTCCCTCATACTTCAGGCTATTCTCTGATTGCTTCTTATCCATTTGCTTATTTTGAGTGTTAACTCTTCGCTACACTATAAGTGACAATTACTGACTGCTCCAGAAACTGAAATCCTCTTTTTAGATATGACGTCCTCTTTGCTCTATGACTCCATCACACTCCTTAACTCACAACTTAACTTTACTCTAAAATCAGTGGTTCTGGAGTGTCTGGAACCAGAACTGTCTATAAGTCTGACTACAAGTTACCACCATTAAACCATTGGCAGAACTTGTCCTTGCTTGATTTTTTTTTATTCACTCCAGTCTTTCCATTTTAGGTCCCACCATCCACTCTTTATCAATGTCGTAGTTGTGGTTAATATTTCCTTTGTACCTATCAATCTATCTAGAATTTCCCCTGCACTTCTTTCTCAGTCTAAACTAGTTACTTCCCTAAGCCCTGATTCAGCAAAGTACTCAAGAAATTACCTAACTTTACATATGTGCTTATTTGCCCTTGATTTCAATGAGACCTAATCATGTGTACAAGTGCTTAACTGAATAGGCATGGTCTTAAGCAAGGGCTTAAAACTAAGCATATTCTTAATTGCATGGGAGGGAAGGGATCACAAAATCTTATTTTTCTTTTTTCCTCCACAAAGGATTTTGTGATACAGTAGACTTTCGATTATCCAGGATTGGATTAACCAGGATGTGGATTAACCAGGATGTCAAAAAAAAAAAATATGTGCAACTCGCAGGGCTGGCTCTGGCTTTGCTGCCGCCCCAAGCACACACACAAAAAACCCCTACCAGAGCGCAGGGCAGCCAGAGAACAAACACCCCGTTCCCCCGGCACAGGATGGCTGGTGAATCAACCCCCACTCCCCATATTTCCTATGGATGGTGATTATCCATGATTTTATTAACCAGAATTATTTTTTTCCCTATCATCCTGGATAATCGAGAGTCTACTGTACTATGTGTTAAGGTTGCTGTATTAGATAAAGCATAGGGATATAATCTGTTACGGTACTGTCAATCAATCTTGTTTTCAGCACTTCTTTCAGTGTTCCTTTCTATCTCTGTTCTTTTATGTAAGCCTACATCTGGTTCCAATTCTCCCAAAATTTGGATTTGAGTTTTGGATTGTGTCAATCTCCAGTTCAGTATTAACTTTAAGTTCCCTCCCATTATTAATTTAATACATACCATCAAGCTCAGACAACATAATGCTCCCTACCCTAAATTCACCAGTAGAGGACATCAAGGAGTTGGTACTAGACACCTGGTGTGTTACTTCCTCAGAGTACATGTGTTCTGTAGGTCCCAGAATAGGAGTTATGGCCTGAAGTTCCTTGGGTTTCATCAGCGTTCATGGGTTCATTGGGTCTTCCAAATGGCTGGTATGTTCCATCTGACCAGCCCTATACTGTAGGGAGGATGGAAATATAATCCAATGGATAAAACACAAATCTGTGAGAAGACCTGGAGTTCTAGTTCTGGCTATCACGATGACTTGTGTGACCTTGAGCAAATCAATTAAGCCCTGAGGCACAGAGAGGTTGTCTACACTTGGAAATTTAGTAAAATAGCTATTCCAGAGCAGTTACCTTGATATAAATCCCCCTATACAGTCTCTTTTATTCTGGAAGAAAAGGATCTATATGGGGGCTTATTATATCAAAATAACTATTTCAGAATAATTTCCAAGTGTAGACAAGCCTTCAGTTTGCCCATTTGTAAAAACCATTTGTAAAAACCAAACCAGGGCCGGTGACAGAAATTTGGGGGGCCCCTACTCTGATAGTTTTGGGGGGCCCCAGCCCAGCCGCCCCCCCCCAGCCCAGCCGGTGCTCCCCCCCTCCCCCAGCTGACAGCGGCTGGGGGGGGAAGCCCAGCCGGGCCCCCCCCCAGCCCAGCCGGCGCTCCCCCCCCCAGCTGACAGCGGCTGCCGGCAGCGGGAGTGAGAGCCCAGGAGCGGTGCGAGCTGCCCTTGCTGCTCCCCCCCCCCCGCGCCCTTCCCCCCCCAGACTGCGCCGCTGCCGCCGGCCGGGCTCACTGCTCCTGGCGGGGACACGCGGGCTAGTCCGGAGGAGAGCCGCGCCGCCTCCCCGCCCCTTCCCCGCTCTCCAGGCCCGGCGACAAGGGGGGATGACTACGGGTACTGCTGTGTACCGGCCTCTCCTAAAGTCCGGGGCCCGGTACAGCTCTACCCGTAGTACCCCCCTGTCGCCGGCCCTGGCCCAAACTCCCTCATCTCAGGAAATAACTATAGGCTCTTTTCCCTCTTTGACTTTTGCCAGATTGTAGCCCATACATTCTTCCCTTCTCCCAAGGAGTAACTGCAGAATACTCTTCCTACATCCCCCTTTCTGAAGCAAATTTCCTGGCTTTATACATTAGGCCACTTCTCCCTCAGCTGCGCTTTATCAGCCACTAGTCCTTTTCAGTCAAGCTGAACTCTCCACCAGAGTGCCAGAGTGACCTGATAGTGTGAAAACTCAGGATGGGGGAGTATAGGGGCCTATATAAGGAAAATCCCTGAATATCAGGACTGTCCCTATAAAATCAGGACATCTGGTCACCCTAGCCCTATAAGGTTAATCGGCTCTAGCTGCACCACTTGAACCCTTTCATAGCCCATATGATGTGAACACCCCATCAAACCCTGACAGGACATGTGGCACACGGATATAGATCATTGGGATCTAAATTGGGATATAGATCATTGGGAGGATCTAAAAGGAATCCTCTCCCTTTGTGCTACATTGGCTCTCAGAGCCAAAATCTAGCTTTCAGTCACCCTAATTTAGGATGTTGGTTTTTGTTATTATGTACTCCATATAAGATAAAGAATATTATCAGCTACAGAAATAGCAGCACTAGTCTGATAAACTTCTTTAGTTCTTATAACTATAGCCAGGTACATTGAATGTAAATTTCTCGGACTGCACCAATGAAGATGAATTACGGTTTGATGATCTCTAATGAAAATAGCTACTTGTATTATGAAGCTCCCAAACATCAACAATATGGATGTGAAGCAGATAAAAACTCTACAAGGAGATAGGGCTATATCCAAAGCTCACGATAATATCTACTACATTTGTGTGCATCAAAAATCTAGTGCATCAAAGTTTAGAATTTATCCTTCATTGTCTTCATCCGTTCGCACTGAAAAACAAAGGATGAAAAACCTAGAAAGTAATTCCTTAAATTTTCCATCTACAAAAGGGCCAAAGCACAATTCATTCTCTGAATCAACCAAAGAAACTTTAACATACCAATATAGATAAGTAAAGAAGAATTCCATGAAAAAATGAGTCTAGTAAATATTGCATAAAAGTTATTAAAATTTACCAAAACAAAATATTATGTTATTGAAGACAACTTTAATAAGATCCACTATTCCAGGTGGACAGCTACCTTTTAGAACCTTTTAATATACTAATTTGCCAAAGAAAAAGAACTAGATAGATGTCCTCTTTTTTCCTTTTCAATGCAATTTTCTAGGATTTCAACCAATTAATGCTTTTCCCCCCACTGACAAGAAGTTGTCCCTCTCTGAAACCATGAAACTGATCACAAAACTAGATTCACAGTTACCTGAAAATCTCTCATACTAAACATTAATTTGGATAAACACACACAAAAAAAGACAAACTCAAAGAAGGGCTTTATGTGGCTCAAACGTTTGTCTGTCTCATCAACAAAAGTCGGACCAATAAAAGATGTTACCTCACTCACCTTGTCTCTCTAAAACTCAAAATATTGTTATTCTGTGATAAGAAAATAAAGTAAGTATGCTCTCAAACTTGGCTCAGCTTTATCAAAAAAGAAAAGGAACTGACATGATATATTAACTAATATTTTCAAAAGTAACTATTGATGTGGGTGCCCAATTTCATAGAATCAGAGAATATCAGGGTTGGAAGGGACTCAGGAGGTCATCTAGTCCAACCCCCTGCCCAAATCAGGACCAATCCCCAACTAAATCATCCCAGCCAGAGCTTTGTCTAGCCTGACCGTAAAAACCTCCAAGGAACGAGATTCCACCACCTCCCTAGGTAACCCATTCCAGTACTATAACCCATTCCAGTACTATTTGAGACATCTTAGGACTGACTTCCAGGGGGAAGGTGGTCAGCACTTTCTTAAAAAATCAGGCTCTTTAAGGTGTATTAGGTTGGGCACCCAAAATCAATACTCATTTTGTAAAATCTTGGCTGCTAGATAGTATTTTCTTATGTCCACAAGCAAAGTAACGTTTATTGTTGCTGCTCCAGAGATTTGGGAATAAATTGCAAAGCAAACATTGATTTATAATGTTTGATATAGACTTGAAAGATCAGCTTGAAAATATGAGTCACAAGAGTCTGCTTGCCTATTCATAACATAATTATGGATAGATGGTGATAACATTCATTTTGTTTTGCTCACTTAGAGGACCAGAAAGATATATATATTTTAAGGCTTGTTTAATATACAAATTTTAAAGTTTCAAAAAATCATAGTTATAATTCTACAGCCCTTTTGAATTGATTTCAGTGGAAGCTCATTCATTGTGTGAGGTAGTTGTAAAACTCGGCCCTACTTGATGAAACCAATAAAAAATATTTTAATCATTTTCACCAGTTTGTTTTCAAACATCACAGCTACACTACTAAGGCTTAGTCTTTAGTAAAGATTTGCCCCAGTTTCAGGCATGAATGGTCAGCCATAATGTAACTGCATCAGTGAAACCCACAATGTAGACAGGCAAAGTAATTATTTGAATTGGTGTAGCGTAACCCCACCTGAAATCAAGGTAGGACCCAATGGTATAAGTAGTGGCTTTGAGTGTATACAATATGAATGGCACCAATACAGCTAACACAATGGCTTAAAATGGATCCTCAGAGTAGATGAGACCAGGGGTGAAAGTAAATTTGCTGACTTACATGTACGGGAGCTGGGACTGACTCTGGCCCCCACAAGGGGTGGGGCGGGGATGGGGGGGGTCAGAGCCAGCTCCAGCCTGCCCACTACTGGTAAGTGCCCCCCCTTCCATCCCCGGGGCTCCAGGGGCTATTTAAAGGGCTCAGGGCTCCCACAGCCTATACCGTCCCGGCCCTTTAAATAGCCGTCGGAGCCCCGTGCTGCTACCCCAGGGCTCCGGTGGCTATTTAAAGGCCAGTACGGGGTTCTTATTGGTATGCCATACCAGCCCATACCAGCCCACTTTCCCCCCTGGCACTCTCCAAATATACAGTACATGACAATTGATGCCCTACATAGGGTTCTAAAGGGATTCTTCTTAGAAGTTAATACTGCCTCATATTGAATAGTCCCTGTCTGCATTGTGGAAACTCTCTTCTGGGGTAGGATCCAAGTGGAGAGGCAGATAGTGAAATTCTTGGCTGTCCAGCCTCCACTGAAGCAGTTCTGCTAGAGAAGGGGTGGGGGCTCTGGAACTGGTGACAAGGGACAAGATCTCCAATGGATCAAAGAGACCTGTGTGGATGTCCAAGGGTCAGGTGATACTGTTGTGCACTAAAAACACTTCTAATAGTCTGACAGAGATGGTTCTCCAAGGGACTAGTGACATGAAAATATATATTCAAAAAATACACAGGTTACATGTGTGCACATGAACTAATTACCTCTGAGGAGTTTTAAAAAAGCAACTCACTGCTCACAATTCATTGGATGATTTAGCAAAGGAAAAATAGACCTTCATATCACAGAAGTGGTACACAATAAAAATTACCAGTGTGATTAGGAGGGTAAGCACCATCCCAAGACTAGAGATGGTCTAAAAAATTCCATCAGAATTAACAAAACTGAAGTGTTCCATCAATAAAGTTTTACCTTTATACCTTTATCAACTTAACTAATTTTACATTGTCATTAATAAATGTAAAAACATAAAAGTGAAGATTTTTATTTTATTGATAAATAATTGAAAATAAGGATCAAATCAATAGGCTGAAACACTTCATTTTGATTACATCAGAATTTCAGAACTTCGGTTCCCGGGAAATGTTGAATTTTTGCTCTGATTTGCAACAAAAGAGTTGATGTTTTAGAGTTTCCCGTGAAATGGGAATTCCAGGTTCCATCTAGCTCTGCCTAGACCTATACCATCATTATTGTACAGTATACCATGGTCACTGAAGACTTTCTAGCAGTGATAGATCCTGGTCCTTTGCTTCAAAAGCAGAAGCTGCCCCTTTAAGATAGAGCGATAACACTATTAGGGCTTATAATACACACTGAGCAGTTCTAATTCCATCCAGTAGTGAACAGCAATACACAAAAGATTACAATCAGCAACCACTAACTATTAAAGTTCTGATAATGAACACAACACTTGTTTCCCAGTATGTTCCATCCACAGCCTCACAGACATTCTAATTATTTCACTGCTGTCATGGTTCAGTGATAATAAAAGTGTAATAAAACCTAAACACAGATGAACAGCAGAGCTGTATACAGAAAGCCCAAGTTGATGTGCACTGTTTAGTGCTAATAGTTTTCTAATAGATTTAGAGATTCAGTTTAAGAACCCAGAACTTCAGATGATTACTTGACATTCATCTCCAAACAGTGTGAACCTCCAAGGTCTGAAAAACTGGAAATTTCATGGAAACAGACTCCCTTTCTTTCTTTGTATTTTGCCCCCAAGGTTGTTTTGGTTCATTTTTTGCTAAACTTTTGATGGAGACAGATTCCTGGTTTAGCTGTAATGGTTCAGTCATCCATTTTTAGACAGTTGATTGTTCATCTACCCCATTTTTATTAGTAAGTCATTCAGACATTTATTTCCCTCTGTACTTCACATGCACGCCAAAACTTTAACACGCGTGAAGGAATATCTGGGTCTATACATATCAATGGTTACCTTCTGTTTCTCTCAATTTGTGATGAGAATTGCCTTATGTGCACTGAGGGTGTGTAAGAAATGTGAAGCAAAGCTGAGGTATATGAGGAGTTTCACATATGTATGAATCAACACTAATGAAAAGTAAAAAGACATGGCATGTGTCATTCACAGGAGTCCTGGCAAAAGAAACCAGAGGTTTATTTCCTGGCCTTAGTACCTTGACTCTGACTGAGGTTAAGCTGATTGATCCCCTTGTACAAGATCATGTGCGATGTAAATCATTTTGAAAGTTTATGTATTTTTAATATTTAATTTAAGACTAAACTTCATAATATGACTCTCTTCGAGCCATACAAAACATGCAAATTATGGACCTAATCCTGCACTTGTTACTCAGACTTATTTTTCATTCAAGAAAATGGATATTTTTCCAAGAGTGATGCCTGCTGGACCAAACCTGTGTTCCTAGAACCAGTCCAGAAAATGTCAACACCTGTAAGAGAACCTGCAGTCCCTTGAACATTTAAGAGGGGGCTAGCTTTTTCAGTCATTATTCAACCCCTACCAGGGCCGGCGATAGGAATTTTGGGGCCCCTTACGCAGATCGTGTGCCCCCCCCGTCTCCCGCCGCCCGCGGGCCCCAACCCCCGCATGCGCTCTGGCCGCGTGGCCCGGCCGGGAGAAGCAAAGGGGGCGGGGGAAAGCTGCTGGGTGCCGGGGGAGGGGGCTGACGAGCGCTGCAGCGGCTGCCCAGAGCCACGCCTTGCTCACAGGCCTGGTGACAAGGGGGTACAGCTGCGTACCGGGCCCGCCCCGGATTTAAGGGGGCCCCCCTTAAGTCCGGGGCCCGGTACAGCTGTACCCGTTGTACCCCCATGTCGCCGGCCCTGACCCCTACACAAACAAAAAAATCTACTGACATGTTTTTATCTAAATGAGGACTATTGCATTTGGTCTGGATATAGTAGTGACAAAGCTTTTGCATGAAAAAAAATTATCACTTTTACTACAAGCAATCCTGTTACCAATGAACTTACTGAATTACATTTTATTCATTTCATACTAGCCTATTAATTATAAAATTACAATTATTATTTTGCATGCTGAAGAAATAATTGTTCAAAACCAATGAGAAGGATTTAGGACTGGCACAATAATTTTATGGCAAAAATGTGCTTTTAAAAATACAAAAATTTACAAATACGTTTTCTATGCAGAGCCACAGGAAATATTTCTCTCCCAAGCACAGAAAACCACTCCTCCCCCATTCCACATCCTTAGACAGTTTAGTTAGCACATTAACAAGATCCATCAAAATTTAATAAAGCAGCTTCATTAATATGATTATCATCTTATTAATAATTCACAGGTTGGCAAGAAGTACAGTACTGACAGTATTACAATGCCTCATTTTAAACAAGAAAAGACCATTATTGTAATGCTCATTAAGGTAATCTCTGCAGAAGTAAAATTTGCAGCACATATATTTGTATCTTCTTAATGTAAATGCATAGCATGCAACCACTTAACTAGCAGCATCGCCAAATAATGTTTTGCTATATTTGTTCTGCAAACTGGGGCTAAGCCACACAAGGTACCTGGCACTTCTGAAAAACACATTAGTGTCCCAGTAAAGAATTCTATTAGAGTTTATATACATTGTTGCACTAAGGTCCTAAACACCAGCAATACTCGTAAAGTCAATGGTCTTCACTCTGTCCTCACTTAGGTCCTCTTGCAGAGCACACTGAAGTCTATGGCAAAATTCCCACTGATTACAATGGACTCTGGATAAAGTCCATACACTGGTATATAGGAGAGTTCTGAATCAGGCCCAATGCATATTACGTAGGCTCAGTAGATTTGAGGATTAGATCATAAATTTGACAATAAGTTTTCTGACTACTGCAAACATTTTAACATAGTAACAATAAAATAAAAATAATGAATGACCTTTGAAGATATACAAAGTGGTTAAACTCCATTACCACACAGTGGCGTCGCTAGGGTTGGTGTCACCCAGTGCGGAGGCAGCAGCCGTGGCGCCCCCCCCCACCCCCCCCGGGGCTCCCCGCACGTGCGGAGGCAGCAGCCGGGGCGCCCCCCCCCCCGGGCTCCCCGCACGGCTCCGGCCGGGACCCTGCAGCCCCCCGCGGCCGGCCCGGGGCCAGAGGCAGCGCGGGGTGGGCCCGGGGGCGCCCGGCGCCGACAGCCCGAGCCGGGTGTCACCCCTCTGAGAGGGTGTCACCCGGTGCGGTCCGCACCCCCCGCACCCGCCTAGCTACGCCAGTGTTACCACAGAAAAGCAGGGATAGACTCCATGATTTGGGTAGCCAGGATGCAGTAGTCAATGCAACAGATTTATTAAAAAAACACTTTCAGCTGGCAGGCAGTCTGGATAGAATGGTCACACAAGGGCTCAGGATGGGTAGGAGAATTGCTAATGGAATACAGTGCCCGTGATGTTTAGGTCAGCAAATTAAATCTGTTGGGGAGTGGGAAGTGACAAAGTAATTACTATTCGGTAGTTTATCTGAAGAGAGTTGGTGTCTCTGTCCTGAGCCTACTGCAAAGTTTCCACATATCAAAACCCACTGATACATTTGGAAATAACTATCAGCCTCAGCAGAGGATGGCATGGGCATGGAGATAGACAGGAAAAAAATATCCTTCCACCCACTACAAGTGGTAGACCCTCCAAAAGGCAGGTACATTAGCAGGCTCATGTGAAGAAGCTTAAACTGCTGCTGCCTATGCTGCTGTGAGATAATTGTTCATCTTCAAGGTCCTGATTGTTGAAATCCACATGCACTTATAGCCCTGTGCACCCACCCCATTGTCTTTGGCCACATATGAACTCACAGGATCAGGACCCATCACTTCAAGTACTAAATACTTTGGGTGAAGTCCTGACCCCACTGATGTCAATGGCAAAACTCCCATTGATTTGAACATGGCCAAGATCACACTGTGCATTTTAAAAGAAATCATACAAACAACGTGTAGCAGTTAGAAAACAGTCCATTCAAAGTGCAATAGCATTGCAACAAGATGCAGAAACGAAGTACTGGAACTAAAATGGGAAATATTCATGCTTTTCACAAAGAAATATTTTACCTCGAGTTGTGAGTCACTATATGAATAAAAACACAGACACGTTTCATTTTGCATACAATATTTTCCTTTGAAAAATATTGGTTTTGACCATTGCCATGATTACAAAACTCAATACTTGTATATGCATATGGGTAAACTGAGTGGAATAAAAATAAGAACTGACCTGAATCTCCATGCTGAATTTGAACTAAATTAGAAGAGAAATGTTTTTAAGATTCAAAAAAGCTAAGTATTCCTCATCTTCATTTATATTTGTCTCTATACTTACTACTTCCAGCCATAAAAGAAGCTGTTTTTACAATATTTATGGCCTAGCAGGAAGCAGAAATTACAAGAATTCTCAAAACACAATCTGTTCAGACATTTCTAGACCAACATTGCAGGCAAAGGCGGAAGGGACAGGTATCCCAAATAAAGTAACTGAACTTTAAGAGGTTTCCCCATCACTAGTTTACAGGAGTTCAAATAGCAAATGTTTAAAGTAAAAAACTAACTTGAATTATGACACTAACTGCAAAAAAACCACATACCAGATACACTTAAAAATTAAGTTTCAGAGATATTACCAGCTCTTCTTTAATTCCACATTTTACATTTCACCAAATACTTCTCAACCCTATAATCTCTCTCAAGGCAGAGCGAACCTTAAGTGCACCCAGTGTAACCTTTGCCTACTATCAAGGGTCCATCTAGCCCAGTATCCTGTCTTCTGACAGTGGCCAGTGACAGGTGCCTCAGAGGGAATGAACAGAAAGGTAACCATCAAGTGATCCATCCCCTGCCACTCATTACCAGCTTCTGGCAAACATAGGCTAGAGACACCATTCCTCGCCATCCTGGCTAATAGCCACTGATGGACCTATCCTCCATGAATTTATCTAGTTCTTTTTGAACCCTGTTATGGACTTGGCCTTCACAACATCCTCTGGCAAGGAGTTCCACAGTTAACTGTGCATTGTGTGAAGAAATACTTCCTTTTATTTATTTTAAATATGCTGCCTATTAATTTCATTTGGTGACCCCTAGTTCTTGTGTTATGAGTGGTATACAACACTTCCTTATCTATTTTCTCTATACCAGTCATGATTTTATAGATCACAATCATATCTCCCCTTAGCCATCTCTTTTCCAAGCTGAAAAGTTCCAGTCTTATTAATCCCTCCTCATATGGAAGCCATTCCATAACCCTAATCATTTTTGTTACCCTATTCTGAACATTTTCCAATTCCAATATATCTTTTCTGAGACAGAGCAACCACATCTGCACACAGTATTCAAGATGTGGGCACAACATGGATTTATATGGAAGCAATATGATATTTTCAGTCCTATTGTCTATCCCTTTCTTAATTATTCTCAGTATTCTAGTAGTTTTTTTGACTGCCGCTTCACATTGAGTGGATGTTTTCAGAAAACTATCCACAATGACTTCAATATCTCTTTTTTGAGTGGTAACAGCTAATTTAGACCCCATCATTTTATATGTATAGTTGGGATTATGCTTTCCAATGTGCATTACTTTGCATTTGACAACATTAAATTTCATCTGCCATTTTGTTGCCCAGTCACCCAGTTTTGAGAGATCCTTTTGTAGCTCTTCGCAGTCTTCCTGGACCTTAACTATCTTTAGTAATTTTGTGTCATCTGCAAATTTGGCCACCTCACTGTTTACCCCCTTTCCCAGATCATTTATGAATATGTTGAATAGGACTGGTCCCAGAACAGACCCTTGGAGAATACCACTATTTATCTCTCTCCACTCTGAAAACTGACCATTTATACCACAGACCTCAAACTCAAATGACCACATGAGGACCAGTATGGGGTTTCTCAAAGTGGGGGTCATGACACCCCAGAGGATCGCCGAGCACTCCCAGGGGGGTCGCGAGCTCCTGCTGCCGCCGAAAAGCCTCCAAATCGATTAGTTCTGCATTCAGCAGCTTTTCGGTGGACATACCGAGCACTCTCGGAAGCGCTGGGCACATCCGCCGAAAATATCTTTAGGCGGACATACAAGGGGCCGCCGTGCCACCTAGGAAGAGAAAAAAGGGTCACAGTTCTCAAAAGTTTGAGAACCGCTGGACTAGTACATTAGCTCAAGGGCCACATCACTGACAGCCTGCCCATGGCTCTGCCTCCATTCCTCCCTTTCCATGAGGCCTTGACCTGTCCGGCCTCTTCCCACCCTTTTCCTGCCCCCATTCCAATCCCTTCCCTAAAACCCCCACCCCAAGTCTGCCCCCTCCCGCCCTCAGGAGGTGCAGGAGGGGTGCAGGGTTTGGAGGGGGTTCAGGGCAGGGAGTTGAGGTGCAGGATGTAGCAGGAAGCTCAGGGCAGGGAGTTCAGGGTCCAGCAGAAAGATCAGGACAGGGGGTCGGGGTGCAGCAGAGGGTCAGGGTGCAGGGTGCAGCAGGGGGCTTAGGACAGGGGATTGGGCTACAGGATTGGTGGGGGGGCAGAGCAGGCTCCCTGCCCCCCCCCCTCCCACACACACACACACACCCCTCAGCTCCGGAAAGGCTCTGGAACCTGGGAGAGGGAGGGCACAGAACTCTGTGTTGCCATGGCTGCTTCTCCAGATACTTCCCCCAAAGCTCCCATTGGCCATAGGTTTCCAAGTTCCCATCCAATGGGAGCTTCAGGGGGCGGTGCCTGGAAGCAAGACAAACACACAGAGAGCTGTGCCTTCCCCCTCCCCCAGCGGCTGCAAGGATGGGATTTCAGCCGCTCCAGGAGCGGGCAGGCAGGCAGGGAGCTTGCCCTGCCCCCTGGTGCACACCAGGCTGGAGCCACTGTAGGTAAGTGCATGGGTGGGTGTCGCAGGGAGCGTGGCGGGCTGCAGAAAAGATCCCCGCGGGCCGTGTGTGAGACCCCTGATTTATACCTATCCTTTGTTTCCTATCTTTTAACGAGTTGCCAATCCATGAGATCACCTTCCCTCATCCTGTGGCAGCTCGTCCCGTGAGGGACCTTGTCAAAGGCTTTCTGAAAACCTAAGAACACTATATTCACTGGATCCCCTTGGTCAACTTGTTCGTTAACTCCCTCAAAGAAATCTAGAAGATTCTTGAGGCAGCATTTCCCCTTACTAACACCACGTCAACGCATCCTCAACAAACTATGTTCATCTGTCTGTCTATGACAATATTGTTCTTCATTATAGTTTCAATCATTTCCCAGTACTGAAGTCAGGCTTACAGACCTGTAATTGCCAGGATCACCTCTAGAGCCCTTTTTAAAAATTGGCAGCACATTAGCTATCCTCTAGTCATCTGATACAGAAGCAGATATAAATATTAGGTTATATTACAGTTAGTAGTTCCGCAATTTCACATTTGAGTTTCTTCAGAACTCTTGGGTGAATACCATCTGGTCCTGGTGATTTATTGCTGTTTAATTTATCAGTTTGTTACAAAACCTCCTCTAATGATACCTCAATCTGGGACAGTTCCTCAGATCTGTCACCTAAAAAGAATAGCTCAGGTTTGGGAATCTTCCCTCACATCCTCAGCCGTGAATACTGATGCAAAGAATTCATTTAGTTTCTCTGCAATGGCCTTATCATCGAGTGCTCCTTTAACACCTGGATTGTCCAGTGTCCCCACTGGTTGTTTAGTAGGCTTCCTGCTTCTGATGAACTTAAAAAAAAAGTTATTACTTTTTGAGTCTTTGGCAAACTGTTCCTCACATTCTTTTTTGGTCTTCCTTTGTATTCTTACAATTCATTTGCCAGTATTTATGCGCCTTTCTATTTTCCTCACTAGGATTTAACTTCCACTTTTTAAAGGATGCCTTTTTGCCTCTAACTGCTTCTTTTACTTTGTTGTTTAGCCACGGTGGCTCTTTTTTGGTTATCTTTTTTAATTTGGGTTATACATTTAAGTTGAGCCTCTATTATGGTGTCTTTAAAATGTTTCCAACCAGCTTGCAGAGATTTCAATTTTGGCACTGTACCCTTTAATTTTTGTTTAACTAATCTCCTCATTTTTGTTTAGTTCCCTTTTCTGAAATTAAATGCTACAGTATTGGGCTGCTGTGGTGTTTTTCCTGCCACAGGGATATTAAAATGTAATTATATTATGGTCACTATTACCAAGCAGTCCCGCTATATTCACCTCTTGGACCAGATCCTGTGTTCCACTTAGGACTCTTCTTTGGTGGGTTCCAGGACCAGCTGCTCCAAGAAGCAGTCATTTAAGATTTCAAGAAACTTTATCTCTGCATCCCGTCCTGAGGTGACATGTACCCAGTCAATATCCCCCATTATTATTATTACTGAGTTTTTTTATTTTAATTGCCCCTCTAATCTCTCTGAGCATTTCACAATCACTGTCACCATCCTGATCAGATGATCAGTAATATATCCCTACTGCTATAGTCTTATTATTAGAGCATGGAATTTCTATCCACAGAGATTGTATGGTACACTTTGATTCATTTACAATTTTTATTTCATTTGATTCTACACTTTCTTCACATATAATGCCACTCCCCTACCAGCATTACCTCTTCTGTCCTTCCTATATGTCTTGTACCCTGGTATTACTGTATCCCATTGATTATCCTCATTCCACCAAGTCTCTGTGATGCCTATTATATCAATATCCTCATTTAATATGAGTCACTCTAGTTCATACATTTTATTATTTAGACTTCTAGCACTGGTATATAAACACTTTAAAAACTTGTTTCCTTTTAGCTGTCTGCCATTACACAATGTAATTGAATGGGACTTTTTTATTTAACTGTTTCTGATTAGACCCTGCCTCTGTTTTATCATTTTCCATCCTCTCGTCCTCACTAGGGCATAGAGATTCTCTATTAATAAATCCTCCCCAAAGGGCTCTCCAAACCACATCCTCATCTGCACCTGCAGCTTTTTTAAATTATTTTATTAAAGGGACACTACCTCAATATGATTTGAACTTGTTGCAGCCCATATTAAAGTCAAACTAGCTGCCACCTTAGCCACCAAGCTCCCCAGATTTGTCTATAATTTAAAACAGTAACTATCATAAATTAGCTACTATTCTGAGCTGATAGTGCGTCATGAGTATTATAAAAACAAATTGATAACATAGCGAAAAATGGATATGGACTGCTTCTCTGGTGAGCTAAATCTACATATCTTTACTAGCGTGAGTACTTTTTCAAAATCTCGTTTACTCTAAATTTCTTATGAGTGATGGTTTTTAGTATCAGACCCCATGCCAGGTTCATCTTGGATCTGCACATTGTTGTTGTGTCAAACATATTCCCTTGCTTTCAATGCTATGTTCAAGTTCAGCTTGCCTTTTCTTCCTGTCCTTCAACCCTTGCCTCCCTCCCGATCACAGATGCATAAGTTTCTTGTGTGGTCTCCTCCTCTAATCCTTACACTTACCCCAATGACCCCATCCCATCCCCTAATCTCCTTCCCATCCATTATTGTCCCCTACTTTATCTTTTGCTCTCCTTTGACTCTTTCCCCTCACAATACAAGCATGTGTTAGTCTTTCCTATCTTCAAAAAGCTCACTATTGACCACATTTGCCTCTCCATCTACCTCCTTATCTTCCTCTCATATCTAAACTCATTGAACACCATTTACAATCACTATGTGGAGTTCCTCTCCTCAGTTCCATCCTAAACCCTCCACAATTCAGTTTCTGTCTCTCGGTCAACTGAAGCCACTTTTGCCAAAGTCTCTAATGACCTCCTCCGAGCTAAAGCTCACAACCAGTATTCCATTCTCATCTTTCTTGATCCAGAAACTGCTTTAACACCATCAACCATGCTATTCTTTTTCAAGTCTTGTTCTTCCTTAGTGCCTATGGTTCTATCATCTCCTGCTTCTCCTCCTACCTCCTTCAAAGGATCCTCCTCATTTCCCTCCAGAAGCTCCACAGGATTCTGCCCTTGTTCCCCTTCTTTTATCCCTCTTCACCTTATCTCTGGGTAATCTCATTTACAAATGCACATTAAACTACCACCTCTACGCTGATGACTCCCAAATCTATCTCTCTACAACAGACCTGTCTTATTCTAGCCAACAGTTCAAGCTCAACATGGCTAACCAACAGCTTGTAACCTTTCCCAAAAAGTCTCCCTTCTTTCTCCTTCCTTGATCACAGTGGACAACACCATCCTACCTGTCACTCAGACCCATGACCTGGCCATTTTCAACTTGAGGTTCTCTCTAGAACCTCAAATCCAGGTTGTCTAATCTTGCCGATTATTTCCACGTAACTGTGCTAAGATATCTATCCATCTACATAACTAAAACTCTCATCTGAGTTCTTCCCTTTGTGGCAAATTACTCCCACGATATTGATGGGTCCTGTGCTTTCTCTTCTTGTGGGGGAATTCAGGGAGACTTTTTCTTGCCTCTGAACAGGGTATTAACTGTCCCACTAGTATCCTAGAGGGGAGAAGGGGAGAGGGAGGACCCGGAGTAGAGGGTGGCCCTGAGGATAGCGGTAAACCACTGGGATTAGCTACTCCTTCCCCTGGACTACTTCCCTCTCCTACTCTTCAGCTTGTGGGGGGCTTCCTGCCCTCTCTCTACACAAGCCAGGTGTTCCTTTACTTCGGGTCTGGGTCTTTCTTAGCTCACCGCAGCACTTCTCCAAACTCTCTCTGCTCCAACTCCTCCAAACTCTCTCTGCTCCAACTTCTCCAAACTGCTCTCTGCTCCAACGCCTCCAAACTGCTCTCTGCTCCAACGCCCCAAACTCCTTCCAAACACCCACACCTGTCTGCCTGAGGCAGGGGGTTTTATTAAGGCCTTAATTGACAGCAGGTGCTCCTAATTAACCTGCCGCATGCTTCCCTAGTCTACAGGGAGCCACGCGCTAATGAACCTGGAGCTGATATATCTCCCCTCAAACACTCTGCCACAGCTCCCTGACCTTCCTCTATCATACCTTGTATCTCGATTACTGCAACATTCTTCTCTCTGATCTTGCTTGACAAATGCAATCTTGACAGACTCAAGATTCAGAATTAAATCATAATGCTGCTGCAACTATCATTTTCCTGGCCTGCAGTTTTGATCACATCAGCCCTTTCCTGACATCTCTCTGCTGGCTTCCTCTTCTCTATTGCATCAAACATAAGTGTTTGTATTTACTTTCAAGGCCACACCATGCCCTACCTATCATCTTTCATTTGCTACTTAGATGTTGAAGCTAACCTCTGGTCAGCTCATGATGGCAGTCTCCATGGCCTACTTATTAATTTTTCAGACAAGCACCTTTGTACTTTCTCCAGTACTGCCCTCATGCTTAGGAGGCACCCCCTACAATAAGAAAGCTTTGCAGATGTTTATCAGGCTTCAAATCCCTCCTCAAAATAATCCTTTGCCAAGATACCTACAAAAAATTGACAAAGGTCAGGCTGCTGATGTGCTGAAACCACTGTCTATAATGCCATATCTGTCTAGCAATTTGTTGATTTATACTTAGATTGTAAGCTTCTTGAAGCAAGGACAATTTTTGTTGTGTTTTTATACTGTGCCTTGCACTATGAGGTCCTGGTCTAGGCCTGGATTTTGCAGGTGCTACAGTAATATAAACAATTTTAAAATGGCAGCAAGGCATTTGGTGGAGTAGAAAGAGATGATCATTATGAAGGAAGTCTTCAGTTCAAATTCCCTTCTGCGTATCAAACTGCTCGTGGAGGTAGAAGTATTACGTACATTATGATTTAATATTTTGATTTGACTCTACAACACAAATCACTCTAAAATGTGTGGCATTTGATACCTCTTCAGTTTGGTATGGTCCTTGCCATATAAATCTTAGGGATTTTAACTAGCGTTCTGTATGTTATACTATTAGCTTGCCTGAAAATAGCAACTGTCTACCATTTGCATGATAATGAAGCGTTCTCTCAAGAGGGACTGAAGACAACCAGCACACCAATACATTTTTTATACAAACACCTGATGATCAAACTTAGTTAATGAATTGGGCAAGGAAACCTTTTATTAAATGCATATCAGTTCTCTTGTAAACACTGTAGCAGGAAAAGAAACAGGAATTAAACACCAGTGTTGTTCTCAGAGTAACCTAAAGATTGAAAGAATATTGTTTTACTGTGTGTTGATCAATATCAAAACCCTTTAACAATGGTGACTCAAGTGTTATTATTTGATTGGACAAACGTGCTATCTGACAGGGCATTCATAAACAATAGAGGAAAGGAACAATGATAATCTGGGAGATCTTAAACTTTCAGAGAGATCCTTAAACTCCAAGATGACCTATTGAGAGAAACCCCAAATCCCTAAACTGAAGATATTAGGGCAGATTTTGACCTTAATTACACCAGTTTAAATCTGGAGGAACTCTAGTGAAGACAACTATGTAGGCAAAAATTCCAGATTTTATAATACTAGCTTTGTATATACCTTGTGGTGCTTTTGTATAATCTGATTAGATGTGTTTATTTGCAATTATATATACACAGCAATTTCCCCTTTGTCTTAAGCCAATTACCACTTTTGTTTACTAGAACTAGAACTGGAGTTCCCAAATTCTGTGCTTATATGATACATACTGTTGAATGCCTCATAGAATAGAAGACTGACTTAGACCACAGAGGCTGATTAAGAAGTGGCGTACCATCCTGGAAGCTCAATCAAGGTTTACCTCTGGCCAACTGGTGCTCCGAAGAAGATGGCTAAGGTTAGCATGAGTATGAAGACTGCCTAACAGGAGGAGTGCCATGCTTTGTATCAAAAATGTTTTTGTCAGCTGTTCCATACATTTGAATAATAAAATGGGAATAATTTATTTGCCTATTTCAAAAGATCAGTTTTTAAAAGTAACATAAATGCCAGTGATTGAACTCAGTTGCCTAAATAGTTATAATTTATCTACTCACATTGCTGCTGCTTAGTATCTAAAGGGAGAAAGCAAACCTGGGGATATTTGACAGAGACCCACAGGCAAAAGAGAAACTGTCCTAAATCACCTTCTGGGACATAGTAATTAAAAAGGGGCACAATACTATGGTCAGCAGTATTAAAGCCAGGTGACAAATCTAAAGGAAGTCAGCATGGAGGCTTTGTGGAAGAAATGGAGGCTTTAGGAAGAAATCAGCAGCAGTTTCCGTCCCAGACAGATATAGATACATGGTAGAGAATAGAAATCCTCCTACTGCATGTGTGGGTCATTGTGATGGGGTGTACCACCCCCGCACCGGGCCAAGAGGGCCTGACCAGTCACTGTGGGCCCAGGAGACCATACCCCCTTGCCCTTGCTGTGCCTGCTCCAGGTGGAAGGGACAGATAAAAGGAGACAGCCCAGCTCAGTTTGGGCGGCTGCGAAGGTGGAGTTGTGCTACAAACTCCTGCAGAGGCATTTGTTACTCTCCAAATGGTAAGAACCATGGACCCGGACTATACTGCCGACCACCAGCTGATATCAGAGACTGACTGAGACTGCAAGCCGCTGCAAGCTGAGGAGATGTCCGACATGCACCTGGCCATAGGAAGTGACCCAGGGAATGTATTAGAAGTCGGTGCTTGAAATTTTAACTGGGAATTTCCTGGCTTCACAGGGCCCTGGGTCAGAACCCAGTGGAGTACAGTTAACCTGGGTTCCTCTACCTCCCTCCTCCACACAGACACACACTTCCCACTAGTGGTGAATACTGTTTGTTTTGACCTGCACTCTCAGGCTACAGACTGATAGTTTGCTCTGCCCTGCCCAGAGGGTCAGAACTGCCCCAGAAGAAGGCCCAGGGGCCACAGACTGTGCTTTGCTCTGCCCCACCCAGGGACTGTGGATTGATTGATTGTTTGGCGCTGCCAGGGGTCCTTAGCCCTCCTTATTGCAATTGCCTGACTGCACAGGAAGATCTGACACTTGTCTGATGGGATGTACCAACCCCACATTGGGTCAGCCAGGGTGGTCCCACTCGGTCCACAACACCCCAGTGACAGGCATGACAAAGAATTTAGCAGAAGCCAAAAGGGAATACTTCTAGCACAATTCAACAGACTCACTACTTTACTGAGCTAGCGTGGAATACATCACAATAGAAGTTAATTAGGACAGGCTAGAGTGTAAGTTACTAGAAGGAATCTAAGCACTTGGCTTCAGGGGGGGGTTAAGTTAACTGTGGGCTCTGACGATAGTGAGAGAACCACTCTCTCTCGTTACCTTTCGTGACGTTTTATGCTGTTTGTGGAAGGCTGTAGGGTCAAGGGATTTGGGGTGCCTACGTTTCTGGATGCCCAACATGAGACACGTTAGAGGGAATTTTCAGAGGGTAGGAGCTCCAAAAATCAATAGTTGCTTATGAATACCTTGGCCTAGGTGAATAGGACACTTCAAGGAAGTGGTAGAATGGACAGAGCCAAGAGTTAAAACAATTAATGCGGGTATAGATTGCAGCACTGACGTTCCTAACAAATGCCTGGGGAAATGTGTGAACCTTGCCTATCATTCACGTAATCACTTTTGGTAATGTACATGCCAAATTCTAAATCACAACAAGATGAAAAACACATCTCCTCTACTTTGTTCCCACTGTTTTCATTGGTGCAAGTGGAAAAATTGAGACCAGAGGGATATTCAGATATAAACATAATGCATGCTTTAGTTATATGCAAGAAAAAAAATGGGGAAAATAAGTGGCTGGTATACAAAACACTAGAGAATTGTTTGGTTTAGTATGTTTTGGATTACAAAACATTGCTATTTTAAAAAATCAAATTATATTCCTCTCAAGTTATACCTGATATCAAGATCAGCACCAAAGTCAGTAATAAAAAATAAAGCAATTTCATGAACTGGCTTTCTGAAAAATAACATGGCTAATTTACAGACTAATACAGGTTATATTGTGCTAACATTTTCTATAGTCAGTACCATAGCAATGCAGTTTTTCTACATCATAAAGTATCAGATACAAAGTGGTAAGGAAATACAAGGGTCATGAGAAAAGGGCAGAAATCAATCCCAGAATCCCTCAAGGTTTTTAGGGAAGCTGAAAGGATGTTCTGTCTGCTACCTGCAGTTTATTAAAGGAATAAAAGTTGGTAAGAAGAGATTTCTTTTTTCAGCTCGCAGGGTCAAACGGCAGACGACTTCACATTTACCTAAGTGCCATCTTCCCTCTCTCTCTCAGGACTGATTTACATCCTTAGCCTCTCTCCATCTATATTTCCCATAACAGAAGCCTCCCTTCTCCCATTCATACATATACAATGTTTTCAAATAGGAGAGGATATATACTTTCCTCTTCTGCTTGAGAACAGAGGAGTTTCACACTGAGAAGGAAGGACAAGGCATCAGCAGAGCACAGCCTTCTGAAACATCTTCAATTTACACAGCCCAGGGTAAGGTATGTCCCAGTGAAGAACTCACTCTCACAGGCATATTCAAACAGCTAGGAATCATTTTTCCCCATTTTGAAGCAAAACTACTTTTCTACTCACTGAGTAGTGTTGGCAGACTTTTGCTGGAGGGAAAAAGACACAGCTGTATTGCAGTCTCATTATTGTTAAAAGCTACAGAGGTTTTCAGGATGCTAGGTACCAGAGTTGCTGAATAATTTAGATCGGGGATCGGCAACCTTGGCACACGGCCCCCCAAGGGTAAGCACCTTGGCAGGACCAGATGGTTTGTTTACCTGCCGTGTCCGCGGGTTCGGCCAATGGTGGCTATCACGGGCCGCGGTTCGCCGCTCCGGACCAATGGGGACTGGAGCGATGAACTGCAGCCAGTGGGAGCTGCAATCGGCCGAACCTGCGGACACAGCAGGTAAAGAAACCGGCTGGGCCCACCAAGGGTGCTTACCCTGGAGGGGCCGCGTGCTAAGGTTTCTGATCCCTGATTTAGATTGTACCTGGATATTAATCTCTCCAGACTCCCTGTAATACACCTCTACCCCGATATAACGTGGTCTGATATAACACAAATTCAGACATAATGCAGTAAAGCAGCACTCCGGGGATGGGGTTGCTTTACCTCATTATATCTGAATTCACATTACAGCAAGCGGTTCCTCTGCGACCCCCGCTTACTTGCTGCAGCCCCCCCCCCCAAGCTCACCTCTGCCTCCGCCTCCTCCCACAAGCGCTGCAGCTCTGCTTCTCCCCCCTTCCTCCTTCCCTCCCTCTCAGGCTTGCCACACCAATCACGGCAAGCCTGAGAGGGAGGGAGCAGGGAGAAGCGGACTGGCAGCAGCATGCACAGGTGGAGGCAGAGCGGAAGTGAGCTGGGGCACGGAGTGGTTCCTCTACCTACCCTTATATAATGTGGTCACACCTATAACACTGAGATTCTTTTTGGCTCCCGAGGACCACTTCACATTGGCGTAGAGCTGTAATTAGGCACAGGAGTACAGGAAAAAGTTTGAGTCAACGCTCATATTCAGGATGGACTTTGAGGCAGCTCCATGAAAGTATCCTCACATGCATGCCTCCCAGGCAACACAAAGAATGCTGCAGGGCAAGGAGTTTGACTAAAGCCAGTCTGAAAGTACAGGGAATGAAATCAGCTACTACATCGTTCATGTCAGATAGGAGCATTATATATAATACCAATCAACAAGAACTCAATATACACAACAGAAACTTAAGGGAGGGTTGGACTACCCTGCTCTCCAGGAGAGAGGACGAGGATTCCACATTTAAAACAGAACTTTCTTGCATTTCAGGGAGAGAACATGGGACAAGTTTTTCAAATGCTGGTGCCTAACGCTAGGTTTCTAAATTCATGTTTAGGAATGTATGGTGGAATTTTCAGATGTGTCAAAGGTGCCACATTGCATGCAATGTATTTGTAGAAAGACAAGATGGGAGAGGTAATGTATTTTATTGGACCAACTTCTGTGTGAGAGAAACAAATTTTCAAGCCAGAGCCTTCAAAGATTTTCAAAGGAGTCAACAGGAATTAGCTTTCTATAGAATGTGGGTGCCTAAAGTCCATATGTCCCTTTTAAAAACCCAGCCTAAGTGACTTAAGGGCACAAGTCCCATTGAAAGTCAGTGTAACATATATTTTCTAGTTGGCTTGATTTTCACCTTTTCCTTGACTGGCTTTCTCCATAGCAGAACTTCCCAATAGAGCTGTAAATGCTGTTAGCAAATGCTTGAACACTTGATTTGTTGGTAGTTCTTAAACTAGGAATAGTATCTTTTTTCTTGCATCATAATGGTCCAAATATGGCAGCACATGATGCCTAAAGGAACTTACACTTTGAAAGATGTATGTCCTATACTTTTCCATCAGTAAGCCAAGGGGTCCTCCCTATTTAAGTACAATGCATACACTGCACATGACACATCCTAATACTCTATTCTGAGCACAACTACAATAACTGGGAAAGGCAATGTAGCACCAGAATGGGACTTGGGACTGGAAGTCAGGACAACTTCAATTTCTATGAAGATACAACAGTACTGAACTGGAAAGGCTGTTGCACTATTCCATAACTTCATCTTGCTTTGCTCTCTCCATCGCTCATGTCCCCTTCCTCAAGCGCTACATACTCTCTTGACTGCTTTCTTCCTTTTCCTCCCTTAGTTAGAGCCTTGATTGCAATCACTTTATACAGTCACATTGTCAAATCTCAGAGAGGTAGCCGTGTTAGTCTGGAATAGCAGAGGTAACAAAGAGTCCTGTGGCACCTTGAAGACTAACTATAAAGTTTTGAAGCATAAGCTTTCGTGGGCTAATACCCACTTCGTTGGATGCAAGCAGTGGAAGTGTCCAGAGGTAAGGTACCTGCCTCTGGACACTTCCACTGCTTGCATCCAACGAAGTGGGTACCTTACCTGCCTCTGGACACTTCCACTGCTTGCATCCGACGAAGTGGGTACCTTACCTGCCTCTGGACACTTCCACTGCTTGCATCCGACAAAGTGGGTATTAGCCACGAAAGCTTATGCTTCAAAACTTTATAGTTAGTCTTTAAGGTGCCACAGGACTCTTTGTTACCATTGTCAAATCTGTGATTGTTATTAATGATTGAAGATACAGGAACATTTTAAATTAACCAAGCTTAGGTCCATCCATACTAGCTTCATAACCATTCACTCACCACCAGTGGCTTTACCTCTACACTCTCCCTACTCTCAACTGCAAACTCAGCTTGCTCCAAACTTGCATTATAGGTTGTTTTTCTGGGACCATACCTACCCTTTCCTGCTCAGGGTGAAGAGATGAATGCTTCCTTAGGGTAACTTCCTTAGGCTGCACTGGAGCATATTCTGCAGTCTCTCAGAGCCAGAGGGAGTCCTAAGGGTATGGCTACACTTGCAGATGTAGAGTGCTGTGAGTTTAACGAGCCATTGGAGAGCATAGCAGAGAAAGCACTGCAGTGTGTTCACACTGTCAACTGCAAGTTCACTGGCATGGCCATATTTGTGGCACTTGCGGTGGCACTGGGAGTGGTGCATTATGGGGAGCTATCCCACAGAGCACCTCTTTGCATTTTGTTGCTGTGTCTTGTGGGAAGGGAGCAGGGCATTCTGCGTCCTTTTCCAATGCCTTGTAATGCATCACTTTGCATCCTAGCAATCCCTGTGCTTCTGTCCACATTTGGCGCCATCTTACAAAGTTTTTTTGTACTGCGTGCTCCCTTTCAGTCTGCAGGAATGGATCCCGGGAACTGCTGAGGAATATGCTGACGAATCTCACTAGCACGTCATGTTTGGCAAGTGAGTTACTCCTTAAGCTACAAGCTGACAGTGAGGAGTCCGACGATGTTGACTCACATAATATGTATGACACGAGATTGCTTGTGGTATTCATGGACATGCCCGCCACTGTGAAATGCCACTTTTGGGCTTGGGAAACAAGCACTGAGTGGTGGGATCACATCGTCCTGCAAGTCTGGGATGACAAGCAGTGGCTGCAGAACTTTCGAATGAGAAAAGCCACTTTCATGGGACTGTCTGAGGAGCTCGCCCCCACCCTGCAGCTCAAGGACACGAGATTGAGAGCTGCCCTGACAGTGGAGAAGAGGGTGGCTATTGCAATCTGGAAGTTGGCAACGCCAGACAGCTACCGATCGGTCGCTAACCAGTTTGGAGTGGGAAAGTTGACCGCTGGAATCATGTTGATGCAAGTTTGCAGGGCCACTAATCACATCCTGCTCAGAAGAACCATGAATCTAGGTAACATGCATGGCATTGTGGCTGGCTTTGCACAAATGGGTTTCCCCTAACTGCAGAGGGGGCGATAGATGGGATGCATATTGTGATTCTGGCACCAGTCCACATAGCCTCCAAGAAATTAATCAGAAGTGGTATTTCTCTATGGTTTTTCAGGAGCTTGTGGATCACCACGGGCATTTCATTGACATTAATGCAGGCTTTCCCAGAAAGGTGCCTGATGCACAGATCTTTTGGAACACTTGCCTGTTCAGGAGGCTGCAAGCCAGGACTTTCTTCCCAGACCAAAAGATCACCGTAGGGGAAGTTGTAATGCTCATTGTGATCCTTGGAGATCCCGCTTACCTTTTAATGCCATGGCTCATGAAACCCTACACAGGGAGCTGAGAGCACTCCACACCTGGCTGAGCAAACATGAAGGGGATTTTCAAAATTCCCAGAAAATTTAAAGGGTGGGGTCTGACCGTTGGTCACATGAGGGCAGGGCAATAGAGTTCAAAGTGATGACCAGAACAGGCATTGTGGGACACTACTGAAGGTCAAGCAGAGCACATAATAGAACAGTCCACACTGGCACCTCAGCATGCTTCTCGTCAAGGTGGATTACCAGGAGTGCTCCAGCCGCTGAGTCTGGGTGCTCAATGTGCCTTGCCAATGTGGACACATCATGAATTAGGGTGCCCAGGGTTGCTTTAATGTGCTCTAACGTGAAAGTATAGTCATACCCTAAAGTGTAATCTGACAATTAATCTTCTCTCCTCCCCATTTTGTAGAGAAGAGTGAAGATCCCCAGTGGATCTCTCGTGTTCCTCTCCCCGACTTTGGAAGGCAAGTACAGAAACGTGCCCTTTCTATCTCTCCTGCTCTTCCTCTGGCTCACTCAGCTACATTCCAAAGCAAGTAGATTTCCTGATTTGACTTCTTCTCTGCTCCTTCCACATTGATGCTGAAAGAGGAGTGGTGACCCCCTCTTTGCTATAAACTGGCTCTGAACGCTGCTTTGAATGTTAGTTGTTAAAACCCAGTTTCAGATGTCACAAGCCTTCATTGTGTAAGAGGGTGGAGAGAGGAGGTGAATAAGCAACATGAATAGTGCTATTAAGTCAAATTGCTCATTAGCAGCTTCATCTTTGTCTTTTTCAGTTCAGAAATTTAGTGTTTTAAGAGGTATCTCTTCCCCTCCACTCTCAGAGTATTTTAACTTTTAAAAAGTATGTTAGAAAGTGTGACCTCTACAGCACAAGAGTAGGAAAAACTAGATTTGTGTATGGAAGGGGTAACTAGAGCAGTAAACACAAGACACTTCCCAGCTCCCCTACTGAGTTGTGTGGCCTTTGGCAAATCACATAACTTACTTGTTTTAGTTTACTTCTCTATAAAATGGGCACAGCAATGCGTATGTGCGCATGGGCATTCACACAGTGGATTGATTAAATAATTTGCCGGTTTGACCCTGCAATCCTTAAAAACAACTAATTCTTAAAACACACAATTAGTCCTATTGATGTCACTGCAACTGCTTTTTTGCATAAGAATTCCAGTGTTGGATCCAATGTCTATAGACCATTTTTAGATTCCCAAAAGATGCTACTCAATTGTATATTATTAATACTGAGGCTTTTTTAAACAGTGAAGAGTCATCTGCACTTGGAAGAGGTGAATGAAGAGTCTTAGTTATTTTCCATTACTATGATCTCTTGCTTTACTGGAAATCATTTATGTGGTTTTAGAAATGTTACAGAGACCCAATACCTTTTGGGAGCTGTAGCAGATGTCACTGGGCCAAATCCTGACCACATGGGCATAAGATGGCTATATCGGTTTGATCCTGTTCCCACTGAGGTTACTTGCAAAACTTCCACTGAATTCTATGGTGCAGGAACAATGCCTGAGTTAGTAAAGTGAGCAGGATTTGTCCAAGTATGATGGAAGGGGTAAAAACCCAACACACCTTACACAGGCCCTTGTTCAAACACCAGCGAAGTTTGTGAAAGATTCCCACTGACTTAAATGGGCTCAGGATCAGGCCCACACACCCTTACTTGAATGAAATTTCAGTGGGAAAGTTCCTATTAATTCAACAGGAGCCAGATGCCTCAAGTATCCTATGGGTACTGAGGCCCTGTGTAGCAAACCCTCATGGTCATGAGTAACTTCACGCATGTAAATAGTTCAATTGAAGTCAATGGGAACCTTCCCTCCAATTGGACTTTAAACATGTGCATAAGCAGAGTGAAATCCAAGCTCTCGAGTCAGTGAGTTTCTCATTCACTTCATTAAGGCTAGCATTTTACCAACAGTGTAAGCCATGCAGGTGAACGGTCAGTTTAAAGCCTGGTGTAACTATTAGCTTTAGTGACGTTTGTCTTCTTACACAAGTTTATATCAACTCAATCATATTAAAAGTGCCCCCATGAACAACTTATCCAAATATGTCAAAATCTAATACAGCTGATTTAAAAACAACAACAAAAAACCCCACACTAATTACAAAACAATAGAGGTTGCTTAGAAAATTGTATTAGCTGAACTTGTCATTCCAACAAGATATTGGTAATGAAATCAAAATTATTGGCCTATTTCACAAAATTCCTCTAAGCCAAATGGAATTAAGTTATTGCAAGGAGGTTGTACTAAACACACATTGTTCAATGTATCTAAATGAGTCTGGGATTCTTATCACGATATATATTGTCCAGAACCAAATAATCTTGGTATATGATAGATATCAAAATGAAGCAGGCAATGTATTAATAATTAGGGTCTCATCTCAACATAGCAATGTGTATACATAATGTAATAGATTACATTATTTCTAAAAAGTCAGTCTACAAAAATTAGCAGACACTTTAAAATCAATTTTAAAGACAACACTATAACTTTTAATGAATTTCCATGCTGAACCCCAAATCCTACTCTATCTCACCATGCTTTTACCTAATTATGAATTCTTTCTACTTATAACTTTCTTATTGCGTTCATTTGTCTATTGCCAACCAGTTGTGAGTTTCACTTTGGCAGTACATTATGCATAGGGAACATGGAAATTTGATGCATCTATAGAAACACTGGTCTCCTCTGACTTGAATCCTTATTGTACCTTCTAAATTAGGACTGAGAGAGACTGATGGTAGTAGTCTGAAGATTAAAAAGCAAACATCTGGGGGGACATTAATCTATTTTTCCCTCCACACACACACAGCTAGAGCCACACAGACCAGAAAGAAAATAATGTCTCATGCTGAGAAAATTCTCTTCTTTAGAATGTATTGTTTAATTTATTTTCCCTATTTTTTTAAATGGTGGTAAGAAAAATCTCCCTTGTAATTAAAGCAAAGTCAGTATCAACTAAGTCATCAAGCCCTCTTAAATGACAAGTATGTAATAAATGACAAAGTGCTTGAATGTCTGAACAGTCAATTTAGGCAAAGAAAAGGAGAAAAAAGGAACATTTAAAAAATGAATTATTCAAGTGTGGATCTGATTTGATTACACATGAATTTTAAATGATTTTTTTAAGTTAATATGATAATTTGGCATTAAACTGTGTACTAGAAATTAACATTTGTATTTCTGTACAATTTATCAATAGGACCTAATTTTGTAGACTTTCAGGTTGAATAATCTGATCTAATTTAGTTGAAAGTTGACTGATAAACAAAATCCTGTGAAGTGCCCACGTCAATGGTAACTGATGATGCACCTTGAAGGATGAATGGGGAGAAAAATTGGCTTACTTCTCTACTGCTATTTTGTGATCCAGAAAAGAACATGGTTATCTTTTCTTACTTATTAGCATATCAATAGAGGCCTAATTTTGTAGGCTTGTTTATTAAAAAAATCTGATGCAAGTGAAAGAGAGGTTTGACTTATTTCCATATCCATTTCTCTATGATCTGGACTGCAATGCCACTCTTATTAATGAGAGCTCAGCCTCAAACCTACAAAATAAGTAGGTGTAAATTTATTTCTGTTTGTCTGGAAAATAATTGCAGTTTGACTTCTATTATTTGCAAGAATTAATGCACCAGAAATAAATTTTGTATGAGTTTTTAAATTTATTGAATACTTGTCATTTAAGGGAGCTCGATGACTTAGTTTACACTAACTTTGCTTTAAAATTGCCTTTATAAGATTGGCAGCATGATTCAAGGATTACAATGGAGGAAAGGGAGTAAAAAAAAAAAGCCATCCTAAAACACACCTTGATTATATTAAGGAATTTGCAGCTGGTTCATTTTTTACTTCGGTCAAGTCACCACCTCTCTGCGGGTCATTTTCCCCTTGTGCAAAGTGGGGATAAAAATATTTATCTATCTTTGAATACAAAATCCTATGTATGGATGATTGGGAAGCTAACAGGTACTGGGAGGAAATGGAGGGATAGGTGATAGAGATGTAAACCACTAGGGTTGGGTGGATAAGAGCTTTACAGACTATACCAGTCACAAGAATTATTTTCACCTACTCCCTAAAGCAATGTCCTTAGGGACACAATGTGGCAAATTAACAGGGCATGGCTACACTACAATTCTGTCTAGGATAGGAAGCAAAGAATGTCTTATCTAGTCAAAACTGCTGGAGTAATCTGGTTTAGGCCAAGTTACATCATTACCCATTTACTTCACATGTATTATTAGAACAGTGTGTGAAAAAATGCAGCAGGAATTTTCATGGCCAATAGTGATTTGGATCTTTGATTTATAGTGTATGGCCAGGGATTTTAATCCCACTGGTCTTAATCTTGCAAAATGTGGAGTGTTCTCAATTCTCATTGAAGTCAATGGGAAGAGAGAAGGAGTGCTCCATGGAATATGCTCAACATTATGTTTAATAAGCACTTAAGTCAGGTTTGTCAGAAGATACAGCACTTTTGTCAACTGTCCACAAAGTACAGTGGTTGCCATTTCAGCAATCACCCCAAGGATTGAACTGAGGCCCTCCTAAACTAAAAAGGATGAGTCTTCATTTTCAGAGCCAGGCTCTCATGCAGAAAGCTGTAACCGTCCCATCCTGTGCAGACAGGCACAAACTAGGGTTGCCAATTTTGTTTGGACATATTCCTGGAGGTTTCATCACATGACATAATCTTTAATTAATGATTAATCTTTAATTCCTGGAGACTCCAAGACAATCCTGGAGGATTGGCAATGCTAGCACAAGGAGCGGGAAGGACACAACACACACTGACCAGTATGTTGCACAAGCATTCAGCTCAAGATTATGGAAACATAAAATTAACACTGGGCCTGTTTAAGACCTTAAAATAGATATTAGCAAAGACACTCCATTACGAATATTGCATCACAATATTTGCATAGTCTCTCATGCTACTACTGCGAATCCTACACTAACACTCAGCAGCTTGCATGACTGGGCCCTTAATTTTGATACCACTGCTCTCAGTATTTCTTTTTGTATTAGATCACATATTTAAACAGACAAATTTCCTGGACAGCAATTGTGTGTCTTCCTCCTTGTGGTTAGGTACAACAGGGAAGCCAAGATAGACATAGAATTGCAGAGAAATCAAGCAACAAAAAAGGAACCAACATGTCTAGAATATGCCCCAAACCCTGTTTCCTGTCAACAACTAACATGGGGTCCGTGGGGTTTTCCTGCAGCCCGCCAAGCTCCCCTCCCCTGCTCGCTCCACCTCTCTCCAGTGTGCCACATCCCTGCTCCTCTGCTTACCTCCAGGCACTTCCTGATGCAAAACAGCTGTTTGGTGGCACTTAGTGCTTTCCAGGAGGGAAGGGAAGGAGCAGGGAGCTGCATGCTCAGAAGAAGGAGCTGGAGAAGAGGCGAGCTAGGGGTGGAGATTTGGGGAAGGCGTTGGAATTGGGAAGGGAAAGGGGCAGGGTCTCATGAAAGGGGTGGAGTGGGGCAGGGCCGGGGACAGTGGGGAGGTCATGTGTCAGTGATGCTTCCTTCAGGCCAACCTACTAGTTCTCATGTGGCCCTCCTGGTGATTCAAGTTTGAGATTCCTGGACTAACAAGTAGTCTTAGAGTTGATATGTTCACTTAATTATGGTCTTCTGATTCCTTTTGCCACAATTTTGAACAGGATAGCCAAATAATGGTTTCATTTCTATCATTAGCATATTTGTATCCCTTCCTATATTATTTTTACAAACATTCATGGAAGTTCACAACCTACAAACAAGCAGTGTTAACTGCAGCAAATACTTAACTTATAGAACATGGCCATAATTTAATATTGACTATGACAGTTTCCAATAGCAGACCCATTTATTGAAGTCCCTTGTAATGACAACTTCATATAGGAAATACCTAAGTATTTTCCAAACATATTTCCACATATTGGTTTTATTAATAAGTATAAAAAAACAGTTTTGAAAACCAGCCGTGTTGTTCTTTCCAAATATGCGCAACATGGGGCCCTAATATTCAAGAAAATATAATGTTGCTCCTATCACATTTGAGATAAACTAAATAAAAGGGTGAATGTGTACAAAAGTTATTGATCTTAAACCTCCAATTCTATATTAATAATTCAGTACAGGCATGTCACATCTTACGTGAGGGTTTGGTTCTGCGATTACCGCGTAAAGCGGAAATCGCGTATAGCCAAAACCCATTGACATTAATGGCAGCTTTTTTTTCTTTTTCTTTCTTTTTCCCCCCTATTTTTTTTTTTGCCGATTGTGTAAAGCTAAAATCGCGCATGTTAAATGCGTGTAAGATACGACTTGCCTGTATACAATTATAATAGCTGCAACACATTACCAACACATTCAGTACATACAATATGTGTAATAGGGTATTATTATTAACAAGCATATGTCCCTCCCTTCTCACATTTATTTCCAGACTATTTCTCCTTGTCTAGATCTATTCCACCCCCAACAATCTTCTCTTCATTGAACTTTTTGAAACTTTGCACTTTTAGAGTGGTAAGGCATTGAGACTCTACACAAATTTGCAGTGGGACAGTAGAGTTGAGGTCTGTTATTTCTCACCTCTATATATTACTAGCAAAAATACCCGGCGTTGCTCGGGTCTGTTGGAGGGGGGGAGGAGGGAGAGAGCTGAGCGAGTGCGGGGGCCGTTGGAGGGGGGAGAGCTGAGCGAGTGGGGGGGCCATTGGGGGGGAGGGGGGAGAGAGTTGAGCGAGTTCAGGGTCCGTTGGAGGGGGGAGGGGGGAGATTTTTTACAAAAAATTGATGCTTACCTGAGGGGGGAGAGAGCTGAGCGATTGCGGGGGGCGTTGGAGTGGGGGGAAGGGGGAGAGAGCTGAGCGAGTGTGGGGTCCATTGGAGGGGGGAGAGAGCTGAGCGAGTGCGGGGTCCATTGGAGGGGGGAGAGAGCTGAGCGAGTGCGGGGTCCGTTGGAGGGGGGAGAGAGCTGAGCGAGTGCGGGGGCCGTTAGAGGGGGGAGAGAGCTGAGCGAGTGCGGGGGCCGTTGGAGGAGGGAGGGGGGAGAGAGCTGAGCGAGTGCGGGGGCCATTGGAGGAGGGAGGGGGGAGAGAGCTGAGCGAGTGGGGGGGCCATTGGAGGGGGGAGGGGGGAGAGAGCTGAGCGAGTAGGGGGGCCATTGGAGGGGGGAGGAGGGAGAGAGCTGAGCGAGGGCGGGGGCCGTTGGAGGGGGGAGGGAGCTGAGCGAGTGTGGGGGCCGTTGGAGGGGGGAGGGGGGAGAGAGCTGAGCGAGTGCGGGGGCCGTTGGAGGGGGGTATTATTACACCATAACTATGTCACAGAGAACAGCAGCTGCCCAGCTGATGTTAATGGGCTTTAAAGAATTTCACCCCTAGGGGGCGTCAGAGGTGAGATTTGAAAAAATTTCGATTCTTACCCTGATTAGGACCATAAAGCCTATAACTGTACCAAATTTCAAGTCTCTAGCTCAAACGGTGTGGAAGGAGTAAGGGAACGTACATACACGCACGCACGCACGCACGCATGCACCATTTGACTTTTATATATATAGATTTGTATTACTGCAGTGCCTACAAGTCCTAGTCATTCGCCAGGATCCTGTTGTGCTATGTGCCATACAAACATAGAACTGCAAGTTGGCTCCTACCCCAAGGAGCTTAGAATCTAAGCAGCAGGATATACTGTAGTTTTAACATATGATAAAAACTTTGGTTTGTTTTCCAGAAGTTTCACACACACACACCACACCATCAAAACACTTGCAGTGTGAGCAAAGTGTAGTTAAACCATCTGCTGAAGTACTATAGTAGCCCCATTACTTCAGAAAGACAGTATTTTTAGATTAAAATGGTCACAACTATGAATCTTATCACTGTCAAATTTAGGTCACATTGATCAAGGTTCTCTTATGCAATACTTTGTCAATATGAAGATTTCCAAAATTACAAGCAAACTTTTTAAAAATAAGATAAGAAAATATTATATCAGCAAGTTTCTTATGTTATTAACAACACAGAGTCAATGACAAAAACAGACAGCAGTAGACCTTCATTACTTTACCCATGTTTTGCAAAATTGAAATAGACACTTTCATTGGACCAGAGAATTTATACACATTAATTAATTTGAGCTAGTATCTAACATAGTTCACCCAAATAATTTGAATGAGATACAACATGAGAATATATTTTTAAAAATATAACCAACATGAGATTCACACAATCTTGATTATTTATCCTTTGTCAGTACAATCTGACCAACTGGAAGCTATAGCTGTTTTTGTCATCAGAAAAATATTTTAACCTTTTTTCACCTTATACCTTCCAAAAATCAAAAGATGCCAAAACAAACTGACAATTCTAACTACTGTACACCAGTCAAACAGCCTGCACATTACAGCTTCATTTGCAACCATACATTTTACTTTTTTGGTCTAACCAGTTTAGAAAAATTGACAATTCTTCCGCCTCCCAGAGTCAACAGCTCCATACACAGTTAAGCAAAATAGTCTTTCTAGCACCCATTCAAATACAAAGCATCTGTGACCTTCTGGCCCTTGCAGTCACTGAAAATCCTGTGGAACCTATCTTTAGAAGTGGTCATCCTATTTAAAATTAAGGTTGGCAAGTAGATAAACTCATTGAGGAGTTGGGTTATTGATGAGCCACACAGAAGTCAAAAAGATCATACAACTGAGTTAGCAACCTCCTTCACTCCCCATATTCAGGTTCTTCTATCCCTGAGCCATAGAGCAAGCAAGGGCTAATCCAGCTCTAGACAGGAGTAACTAACTCTCCTGCATGATCATAGGCAGATAATTGGATAGGTTCAGCAATTCATCCTCTAGGCTGGGTTTTCTTTTCTTCTCTTTTCTTTTTTTAACTATCCCATCACTCAGAAAGCACTGCTTCTCACATTCAGTTGCTGTGTTGCAGCACAAGCCCTTCTCCCCTCTTGGTTTTTAATTTTTGTTTCAGTGGGTCTAGTTTTTGGGAGACAAGTCCTTTTCTTACTCTTTTTTCCAGCCTCCAGAATGGAAACTGGACAAAGAATAATGGGTTAGAGCCTCAGCTGATACCAGTCAGCGTAACTACTTAATTTACACGAGCCAATGTTTTGGCTCAATGACTTCAGGCTGCTGCTCCTTAAAAGCCAGATTTTCAAGCATGCACAAAAGCTCCTTTTTAAACTCTAGAATAGAGCAGCTCAAAAATCACCCCACCTAAGAACAACAAAAAGTTGTCAGAAAATTGATTTATCTTGAAATCTATGTGTCAACTTCAGTGAGATTCAGTGGGAAAAGTTAAAACAAATCATTTCAGCTTTAAATTTCATTTAGAAAATGTCAAAATGTTTAATCTGGATAAAGAGTGTTTTATTTTGACTTTTTTGGATTAATTTTATTATTGAAACAAAACATTTTTATTTTATCAAGATTAAACTAATGATATTATTAACATTTAGTTTTAATAATTCCAATCTGAATTATTATTTTGTAGGTGATTTTGAAATGTCAGCTTTTTGTTCCACTATGTAATGAAAACAAGTTTAGAAATATCAAACATTTCTGCAGAATGGAAATTCTGTTCTCCGACCTGTTCACCCTAACTCAGGGCCAGATTTGCTAGAAAGTTAATCACCCAATCATATTTAAAAACCTATTGTTGAGTCTGGTGCTGTGCTCTCTTTGAAAACTCTGCCCTTTGGTACTGCACAACGTCACTCTTTAGGATATAGTGGTAGAGTTGGTTTCTTATCTGAAAGTTCTTTTAAATCAGTGCTTTTCTTCTAGAGGCAAACTTCACAGATTTCTTTATTCAATTTAATAATCAGAATTATTGGGCTACCTTAATAAAGTTTATGAAGCCTTCCATTTTCATTTCATTCAGAAAGAAAACAGGTCAATCATCCAAAATTTTCTTTGCAATCTCCAGGGTCAGACATTTTATGCACATTCCTTTTCTCTTTTAAATCATATATGGATTGATATAGGGACAGATTTTTGACTCCTAACTCTTATTGGTGAGCAGTTACTCACACAGTTTGAAAATTCTCCCCATACGTATTCGTAGGATTGGCTGGGGTATAGCGTGGACAACAATGGGCCACAAAACTCTGCAACTAAAGAACCAAACCCCTGTAGATTCCAGGCTGTTATGCAAAGAGACATGACAAGCCTTGTTGCTGGGATGCAGCTATAAAATAGGGATAATGATACTTAATAAAGCACACTGAAGTCTATGGATAAAACGTGCTACATACAAACTAGGTATTCATAGCGGTTTGCAGAATTCTGGTACATTCCATGATCCCAAGAAGATCTTTTCCTTTAAGCTCAAACAGTTTGTGATGAGCAACCATGATGGTCAGCATAGCTCCCATCTATACCCTTAGCCTAAACACTTACAGATTTTTAGGGATGAGGGAAGAAGAAATTCTGTTTAGCCCCCTTTCTACTCCGCATGGATCCATCTTCTCTTTCAGTGTAAATATGCTCCCTTTTACCATGCAGTAATTGGAAGAATGTTTGTTTGCTTCCTCCCCACACCCGTATTTTCTTTTACCAGAAGAAGATGCCTTCCCATTCAATCAAGAATCTCAGATATGAAGTAAATATGACTAAACTTTTATAATTTTTAAAATCAATATACCTGTTTAATAAAAGAAAAAGTACTATTTACAAGTGCGGAAGATCAACCATACCACAAACCTCATTAAAAAAGTGACATCAGGACAATTTCACTTTACTGTATGCAGGCTATGGTTAAAAGTAACTTTCACCTATCTGCATGCACAACTGCTATGCAATCTTCCATAAATGTGCGTTCAGGTTTTTTCCTTTAATCAGAGCTATTAAGCAATCAATTTGATTTAGTACAGTAGACTCTCGATTATCCAGGATTGGGTTAACCAGGATGTGGATTAACCAGGATGTCAAAAAAAATACATGTAACTCGCATGGCCAGCTCTGGCTTTGTTGCTGCCCCAAACACACACAAAAAAACACCCCATCAGGGCACAGGGCAGCCAGTGAACCAACACCCCCTTCCCCCTTGCACGGTGGCTGGTGAACCAACCTCCTCCTCCCCATATTTCCTATGGATGGTGATTATCCGGGATTTTATTAACCAGGAATAATTTTTTCCCTATCACCCTGGATAATCGAGAGTCTACTGTAATAGGCTATGCTTGTAAATAATACTTTTCTTCTCAGGAAGCAGGATATTTTTTTCAAAATATATGACCTGTGGTAAAATGCCAGACATGCCATTGATACTGTACTTGAAACTGTTTGAGAAAGTCTCAATGCTTTGCTTGTCTTTCTTTGTGTCTTTACTTAAATGAAGCATTAGCTAGTAGATTCCTTTTCACTCCTACATGCAGACTTGGAACAATTGTTTCTGTTCCCCATAGTTATGAAAAGGTTGTATTTATAGATCAGCTGACAGTTTATTTTTCTATTATATTTTTCTTTTTGTTCAATTGAGCCGATACATTTTTCATGTAGCTGCTGCCTGCAACTGGGCAAACTTACCAGACATTAGGGGATGCATTTTGTACACATCGTACATGTAATACATAAATAACACACCGTGAATCCCAAAGGACTGTGCTCATACAAGAGAGCTATTGAACTAAATTTTTCCTTGCTAAATTTCAACGACTACAGGTCAGTGATGAAAGTAGCCCAGTATTTATCAATGAAGAGCCTCAAACTAACCCAAGATCAGGCCACACCACCTTTTCTGAATCTTAGCTCATGACTCACATCCAATTTTTGCCCTCTATGCCCATCTCTGTTACTGTAACCATACCATATAAGTTTGATTCCCTCCCTTCAGTTCCACCAAAAAGGTAGCCATGGATATTCAAGGACCTGTATTTCCTCAGTTTTTCCAAAAAACAGCAGAGGTCAGCTTGACATGAAAGACAATGAAGAGCATTTGTAGGATAGAGCAACTAGCTCTGGAGTTTAAGACTAGGGCATGTAAATCTAGCCTTGGTTAGTATATACTGAAAGTTGCTATCACCTAATTTTTGATCTATTACCTGTATGTAATGCTTTAATGACCATAATTCAGATTGCTCACATCTCATAGCATCATCTCAATATGCACTAATAACTGGCAACCTTATTGGCAGTGAGAGAGCAGAGACCAGAGGTTAGAGCTTTAGGTTCTGATCCCTTTACATCACAGATTTCTTGTGTGACCATGGACAAGTCTCTGGCAAGTCACTTAGCCTCTGTGCCTCAGTTTACTCTCCAGAAAATGAGGATAACAGAATTTATCTACCTTACAGGAGTACTATGAGGATAGATATAAAGATAGTGAAGGGCTCAAATACTCTGGTGATCAGAGCCACATGACTAGATAAAACAGTCTCAGAGTCCAAAGGAGGAGAGCATACGCATGGAGACTGAATGGAGACTTTTGCCATTAGAGTTTGTCCCACTATAAAACAGCTGAGTAATGCTGGTAGGTTAGTATGTCAGTGTTGGGGGGGGGGGGGTTCTCCCAAGATTGTTAGTTTCCAAAAGTTCCAAATATTTCAGCTTTTCAGCCTGATTCTCATCTATGGCTAGTGTTCAATATTTCTTTAAAATAAATAAAAATCATGTGTCAGGTTTCTCAAGCACCCAAAAATATCTTTACCTTTGAAAATGCTCTCTTCGGTGGGAGTTGGATAAGGTCTTAATTCACAGTGAGGTCTCTCGCTTACTAGAGTGAGAAAGTGTGATATCCACTGTATTTGTAAAATAATGTGAGAGCCAAATCCTGCAAGGGAATCCACAAGGGTCCAGCTGAATGGATCCCTCTTCAGCACAATGGCCTCAGTTAGCAGCTGCAAACATTGAATTTCAGTATCTCTAACTTGAAATTTGACAAAAGTCTCTTTTATACAAAAGCAATGTTACTTTCAATATATTTTCATTGAGTTACAATCAAACTTTAGAGCAAACAATTTCTGGCTATTATCAGCAATTATTCATGCTCCAAAGAGGGGTAATATGAAGAAATGGCAAGTTATTTTCTGCCTACAAAATGGTGTACCACAATACTTAAACATTTCTTGAAACATGATAGCACCTACATCAGAGGCCAACATCTGTACTCCAGGTTAATTCAGTCATAGATTTTACCAGAAAGATCTGATTTTTATATTAGAACTGACTTCATCTTCTCCTCACCAGATTATATCATCCTTTTTTAAAGGACTGTATGATTTTGGAATTTTACAAAGATAGCCAACTTATAAGCATATGACATCACACAATGACAAGTACATAGATTGACATTCTATGTTTAATATAGAACCAAAATCAGTTTTCCTTCTCCACTTAGGACAGAAGGATTGAATTTATTTCAGTCTCAGAACATCATTCATAAGGGAGTTGATGTCTGCACTAGTAATTCACTGTAGGTTTGCCTGTATTACCCACCAGAAAAATAGTTTTTGAATTCAAGACAGCAATATCCTATATTGCATCAAGAACTTCAAATGAATACCTGGGGATGGAATAGTGTTCACTTAAAACATCATGTCACTCTTCATCATGCGCTGGGCAATATGGCTGATAGCCCAATTTTGCAATCCTTATTCACTTGGAGTACTATTTATTCATGGGAGCAGACACTATGATTTCAGTGTAACAATCTGAGTAAACAAGTGTGAAGTGCTAGTCAAGGTAAGCAGATTGGCCTATCCGCCAGACAATTACTATGTCAAAAATCAATTGGCGCTCCTCCTCACAATAAAATGAATTTACTAGTCTGGATCCAAAATGGTGATTTTATTATTCAATATGTATAATACGAGCCCCACTGTCCTTGTCACTTCAGAAGTCTTACCTACAAACACAGATGAACATATTAAACAGGTAGTACACTATATATAATTTCTTAAAAGACATCTTGTGAAGTCCCAACTCACAGGAAAGACTGGCTGAAATGATGATTTCTATGGTTTAACAATGTAACATGCAGGCTAATCTGGAAGGAATCTGTTCTGCAAGGGTACTGTAGCACAAGAGTCTGTGATAGAGGATGAAGTGGCCAAAATGGAACTGGTTGGAGAAGTCAGTCCCACTCAGCCTCACTTTCCTGCAACCATCCACCTCTAATCTTTGTGAAAGTCTAGCCTGTCTTATATCAGGAGTGGAAAGGCTGCTAAGAATAGCAGCAGCAACCGAGGTAAACAGATCAAAAGTGGTAAGGAAATAGGAAGCAATTTCATGCTCCAATGCTATATGGAGTGAGCACCATAAGGTGGGAACCAAGAGACGACAGATGAGCAGTTAGGTCAAGTTCCACTCTTCAGCTCAGAGCCCTGTTCATTTTTAAGGTTGTATGAGTTAATATTGAGTGCAATACAAACACCGTGGCTTCAAAAAGAAAAAAGACATTTCATTTGTTATTTTCCAGGAAACATCAGATTTCATATTTATCAGAGGAGACATAATTATCTATTTCCAAGCTCACTTGTCCTCCAAAATGGTTTCTCACCCTCATCTCCCTTCTCGATTTCTTTGCATTACTCTAGTAATTTCTTTAAGAAGCTGTTAAAATTCTATGACAAGAAAAATATACTGGTACTTCAGTACGATAAATGATATTGTTGGAATCAGTTAAAAAACCCAACTCTCAAACTAGCTTTTTTTAAAAAAAAAAAATTGCTTTTAGACAAGTAGTTCCATTATACTCAGAGAATTCATAGGGGCCAAACTTAGCTCATTGGAAAAAAAGGATCAAGACGATCTTATTCTATATTAGCTCAAAACATTAGTTGACATCAACAGGACGTAGGCATAGGAAAAATGACATAAAAGGACATGTACACTGTGAAGTCCATAGGAAGTAGTTTCACATTGTGCCTACATCATTCCTGGAATGGTTCCTTTGAGATCAGAGGCTTGTTGTCAAATTTAGGAAGCAGCAACTAAAGACAAAAAAATAACTGAAGGCTGTGCCAAAGTGTAAAGATGAAAAAGGGAAAATGAAACAAAAGCTTTAGGGCCTATTATAATTTCTGAATCCAAAGGGTAGCACCCAACTAGCAGTAGCCAGAGGCATTCAGCCTGCAAATTACTGAGGCTGGCAACATGCCTCTCTCTAGGCTTATCTATTGGCCATGATACATTTTTTTAATCACTTGTAGCAAGAGAGTACAAATCTCAAAACTGCACCTGTGTGCAAAAGGCAGTCACAATGGGAAACCAGAATCTAGCCTTTACTCTAGAAGATAATCAGTACTATATCATGAGGTTGTTAATCCTTCATCTACTGGTTTTCCACTTATCTTGATATAGTTATTAGGCTGAATGTTCAGAAGTGTTAGGTTCCAAACTTCCATTTAAATTAATCAACTCCTTTTCAGCTCTTTATCAGTTAAATATTGCAGGCTCTCATTGAAATCAATGAGGGTTTTGTGACTGACCAGAACCAGATAAAGATCAAGCCCTCCTTGAATATCTATTAATTGTTGGAGCACACAACGCATTCAGCAGCCCAGTAGGTGTGTTCTTCTTGGACGTATCTGGAATGAACAGCAGCAGTTGGCAAGCTTCAAGAATTTGAGAGAATAAAAAGCATTTTAAATGCTGTTTTAATTTTGCTTCACATTTGTAATAAGCATGTGATTCAGCTATTTAGTTTTGAGACTTCCACTTTTGAGCTTTAGTATGTATTGTTGTTAAGCACAGTGCTGTACCTTACATAAAAAGAATTCCAGTATCCCAAGCAGCCCCCTGCAGGTGATGATGCTAATTTGTAACTGCAAAGCAGGAGCTTTTAGAAACAGATGCTTTGAAAATTTTAACCTAAGTGTTTTCAGATCCTAAGCTTCATTTAGAAAAGTGATTTAGGCACTTTGGCTCAGATTTTTTAAAGGTATTTAGGCATTGCTTTTCATTTTTCTATGGCTAAGCCTCAGATTCAAAGAAGTACTTCAGTGCCCAATTCCCATTGAAATCAGTGGGATTTAGGTGTCTAAAAAGTTAAACCTTTGAAATCTGGACCTAGGTGATTTAGCACTTGTTTACATGACTAATTAGAACACAACAAGCTGGGGTCTGACTCTACCCCACACTAGTCTGCTGCTGTCTACCTCTCCATATGCAGTTAATGTAATTTGAGCTAGCCTGGTTTCAAAGAAGACTAGATCAAAGCACTAACAAAATGTTAGTAGGTTAGAAACAGGATGCATGGGGACACTTGGACCATCCAGTTCTGTGCTGGATAAATTTACATCCCAGTTCGTCAGAGCTGAATTGTTCATGTAGACAAGCCTTTATACATCTAAGTTCTATTTGCAAAATGGATGTAGGCGCTGTGGAGCATAAATCACATCTAAAGTCAGCTGGACTTGGACTCCTAAAGCACATAGGGTAAAAATGATCAAAGTCACCTTTGTGTTTAAGTAGGAACATTAATTCTCAGAACACAAATGCAGCCACTTCAGAGCAGTTCAGTATTCATCCATCAGTTCCTGGCCCCATTCCTCTCCCCCCCAGTGCAACCCTCTTTGTAGAAGCAAATATCAACAGCATCATTGTCCTTCTAATCCCTGAGCACAAACAATACAAGATCAAGGAGAAGTAGCCTCCATATGGCCCCATATAGGAACCAAGAGAACCTCCCTGGTTGTGCTTTGTCTGCCTTACCTCTTATTTTCCCACACTCCTAGCACAGAAGTAATTCTTGAAATCTTGTTCAGAAATCTAAAAGAACTCAATAAAAGTCACTTACTGATAAAGGAACAAAATGATTAGTTAAAGGAATTAAGGACCTAAGGGAAAGCTAAAAAGTTGAGTGCTACTTCAGTCATACAAGTTGTTGGTCTGTGCATCTTATGCAAATTTTCTCTCTCCCTCTCATTGACATACTGTACTCCACTTTGTCATTTATGCTTTAGAAATAAGACAGAGCTATCTGGAGTGCAATAAGTGAAGATTTCTGGGAGTATGTATTTAATGAAAATAGGCTTTGGTTTTCACATTTTTCTCAGCTTCATTGAGTAGATCTAAATTCTGGAATTAATTGACTTTTTCCAAACAGGACTTTTATTTTTCTGGGCCTCTGACATTATTTTAGCTTGCAGTTATTCAGTAACCTACTGACAAATATGCAAAATAGGAAGGGGGGAGGTAAATACTCCATAGTTTTAATGTGTTCTCTCTACGGGGAAGAGGACATCAATGAGTAGCCTCTGCAGGTGGCCTCGGGGCAGCCCTGCAAGAAACCCCTCACCTCAGTTTCCATCTTAGGCTGCTCAATAAATGCTAGCTCATAGCCTAAAGTTAATCAAAACACTCGCCTCCTGGGGTCCAATTTATATAGTCCTCACACTCTGGCTCTCCAGCCCCCAAATCCTATTCAGTCTATTTCCACTTTAGGTAAGGGAGTCCCCCAGTTCCTACCTAGAGCTGGGTCACAGGTCAATGTCTCTGCATCAGTCAGTCTTGTTCCCTGCAACACTCAACTGCTGCTTTGAGACAACCATGGTTTCTTTTTCCTAAGCATCCCCCTCCAAACTCTTCCACTCAGGATTGTGAACTCTCATTGTAACTCCCAGAGGCTGCCCCTTCCCACCTCATTACGTCAATCTAGGGCATTCTGGGCTGGAACAGGAGCACTGGGCCTAATTTCATTTAAGGATCCAGCTACCTTGTGATGTGCCTCTCCCCACCTCACAAAAGAAAAAAACAAACCATGCCTCTCTCACAGGCAGCCCCCTGCCCTTTTCCTTATCCATCCAAGCATATTCCCCAGATATACCATACTCACTCCAGAACTTGACACATTCCCATCAAAACATAAGCCAGGAGTTTCCCCCCTTTTCCCAAGTTCTCACAATAGTCCTTGAGGAAAATGTCTTTTGGCCAGTGCTGCTTCCCATAGCTCCCATTGGCTGAGAATAACAAACCATGGCCACTGGGAGCTAAAGGCAGCCGTGCCTGCAGATGTTCAATGTAAATACTGTCATGCAGCATGCCAGTGGATTACCCTGACAGGCCATGGCTGTATGGCCTGGTGCCTCTTGTAAGCCCAATTGGAGCAAGCTGATGAGATAGGTGCACTGACCCAGCTCCTTGTTCAAGGGCCAGTGTCAGCTTGTGACTGTATGTCTGCTTAACGCTTCAGAGGCAAAAGTCCATGTTCCTTTAAATTCATGGATCCAGATCTTCAAAGGGATTTAGGCACCTAGCTCCCATTTAAATGAAGGAGAGTTAAACCCCTAAAATCCCTTTGAGGATCTGGACCATGAAATTGTTGTAACAACTAGGCCTGAAAATTTAGCCAAATTGTGAGGTCAACTGTAAAAAGTATGTGAAAGTTCATAAATATTATAATTACTCATAACAGATATTAATGGGGAAAAGGTGTGAAAATGAGAATGAATAAACTAATCTTTAAAACAATATGCTTGTTAAAAACATGAAATGTGGAGCCAAACATTAATGAGCCATATTGCTATGTTGGCTATTAAGTCTAACTGGTTTACAAAATAATGAGGAGATGGGCTACTTCACCCAACATCCTCCTGTGTCCCCCAGCCACCTACATACTCATCTTCAGAAATGTCCTGACCAGACTGGGCCAGAGGCCAGGAGACATCACTACCAATACCAGCTACAGCTGAATCCCAAACCTGGTATTGGACTTTAGCATCGACAAGAGGTTGTCCCAGACTGAGGTGTTAACAGAGGACATTTTTGAACAAATTGATAAATTAAACAGTAACGAGTCACCAGGATCAGCTGGTATTCATCCAAGAATTCTGAAGGAAATCAAATATGAACTTGCAGAACTAACTAACTAAGGCATGAAACATATTATTTAAATCAGTCTCTGCACCAGATGACTGAAGAATAGCTAATATAACACCCAACTTTTTAAAAAGGTTTCTGAAGTGATCCTGACAATTTCTGGCCAGTAAGTCTAATTTCAGTAACAGGCAAATTGGTTGAAGCTAATAGCCAATTAGTTCATTTTTATCACCCAGGAGGCATTTCTTGCTCTCCCAGTCTCTACCAACACTGAGCTGTCCAGCCGTCCATGGTGCTGAAGTCCCTTTGGCTAGGCGGGAGCATTAGCTGCATTTCTCTGACTCCAGCCAAGAACTGACTTTGGTCTGCACTGCAGTTCTTTTTATACTACCCTGCAACCCTCTGGGAGGCAAGCCCTTTCCAGCCTTCCTTGCCCCAACTGGCTGTTTTCCTGCAGCCTCTCTGGGCAGCTGGGAAGAGTTTTCTACAGCTCTTTTCCTAGGATGGGTGTGGCAGGACCCTGAGGCCTCCAGCAAGGTGCCTCTGAGCCTAGTCCACCCTGTCTCAGACCCCCAAGAGAAGACCCCAGCAGCAACCACATCTCTGTTAATTATTGTCTGTTGAGAGATCCATCGGCTCCTAGCATATCTTTGGGGATAAACGTATGACATCCAGTCTTAGTCATTGCATGGGTTTCCTTAGGGTTTATATGTACATGGATAAGTGTAACTTTACTTATTGCACTAATAAAACTTAAGGTACAGATAAGACTTAGTACCCATGGTCATTATTCTTGGTCTTTGTGCTTCTGGAGTCTCCAAATTTGAGGAAAGCATCAGAGAGGATTTTCACTCTGTTGAGTTTGAAACTGTAGCCAGCCTAGTTTAATACCAAAAAAATCACTAAATTCAATATAAATCTTAAAAAGGCTACAGAATTATCACACACTGATTAATAGAATATATAGAGGAAGAGTTAACACAGCTATTGTAAAGGGAAATCACACCTCTTCAATCTATTAAAATTCTTTGAGTGTGTCAACAAACATGTTGAGAAGGGTAATCCAGTAGATTTAGTGTACTTAGACTTTCAGAAAGCCTTTGACAAAGTCCATCACCAAAGTCTCTTAAACAAAGTAAGCAACCATGGGATAAGAGGGAAAGTCCTCTCATGGATCGCTAAATGGTTAAAAGATAGGAAGTAAGGGGCAGAAAATAAATGGTCAGTTTTCAGCTTGGAGAGAGGTGACTAGCACGGTCCCCCAAGGATCTGTACTGGGAGCAGTGCAGTTCAACATATTAATAAGTGATCCTGAAAAAGGGTAAATGGTGAGGTGGCAAAAGTTTGCAGATGACACATCACTACTCAGGACATTTTACTACCAATTTCATGCATGTTTGGCAGTGCACATGCCCTCCTGAGAAATAATAGCTCCTGTGAGAGGAATGAGAGAGAAGGCTGCATAGAAGTGGCTGTGGGTTTATAGGTCCATTCAGAAAAAACTAGGAGTGATAAAATCCATAATGCTTCCCCTTTTCTCTAGAACTGAAGATCTGTTTGGGTGACCAGATTCTCAAATGAAAAAACAAGACAGACATACTAAGGGAGGAGAGCAGTGCAAGGGATCATTTCAGTAATGCATCAAGGCATCCATTTCACTTCATTTTGGCTTAGCTGCAGCAGCTGTTTCAGGTGTGAAGAGTGCTGTTGGTTACAAAAACAGGACAATACAACTTTGGGTGGGAGAGTTTGGAAAAGGTGAAATGGGCAAGCTCTGGAAACAGGAACATTCCCAGTTTTTAGAAAATGAAAACTGACTACATAGCATAATCTACAGCTTTCATTGATGGGTAATGTAAAGGAAAAGAAGGTCTTTCTGATACTTTAATATTACCATAAAACTTTTCCAATCTAACTCTCTCACTTAGTATGTAAGAAGTATTTAATTGGCTATGTGGGGCACCTATAGCAGCAGGGGAAAATCCAGAAGCTATGCGGCAAAGCTTTCTAGAACCAATAAAATCAGGGTACATGACTCTACCAATCAACTGGCAAACTCTATGCTAATGTCTCACAATATACAGGGGCTTTTTTCAGTTTGAAACAAAATAAACTAATATATTTTCATGACACATTAAACCTGTCCGATGAAGAAATTTAATCCACAGGAGCTGTACACACTACCTGAAAAAATATAAAGTACCTAGCAATTAATGCTATTTAGTAAGAGAAGAGAATGATGTAAGTGCGTGCAATAGTTAAATCTGATATAGTATTTACAATGTTTCCCATTCTAATGTTATGAAATACACAGGTACTCTCTTTATCCATTAGCTCAAAAGACTCAACCAACTTATAGTTGATAAATAATAACAGTTCAAATGTTTTATTATCTGTATCTAATAATTGTACATGTATCAGCAATCTAATCATATCAGTCACTGCTTGTAGATAAATAGCTGATATATGGAACAACATTAGCAGACCTGATAAATCTGTAAATAAGCTATAAGCTAAATATTGCTCTCTGATGCACAAGTGTAACTCCAGAGGGAGTCTATTGACTTCACTGTAAACTGAGATTTAACACAGGTGTAAGGCAAAGCAGAATTTGTATGATGCTTTTAGTAAGAAAATGTACCTAAAATGTATAATTATTCCAAGGAAAAGGAACATAATATCTGATTGAAAAAACATAGTCTGAGCCATTGGCCTGTCCAATTAAGCCATCAGTCTGTAACAAATATAAACAGATGTCATATTTCATTCTACCCAGATTGTATTACTCTCCTTCAGTGACTACATGCTTCCACACAGACATTTCATTAGATTGCCTCAAGCACAGATACCCTAAGGCATCTCTTTTGCATTGCTTGTGGGACACTGCCTCCATAATGACATTCCAAAAGTAAACAAACAGCTGCCAAACAAACACTAAACACAAATACCAACATACACCCTACTCTGTATATTCCAGGGATTGATACTAGGGCACTGCAACAATCCACGTGTAATTAAAAATTTACAGCACGCTTTTAGCTCAGGAGAAATAGCCTAAATTTCTGGCTCTTATCTTACCCTTTGTTCCAGACACACAAGCACTTTTTCCCTGAAATTTTTGCCTCACTCTAAGCACATTTGAATTAAACCTATAACACACAGGCCTTCAAAATCCATGTGTAGACTAATGTAAATAATTCCACCTTTAACCTGACGGCCTGACAGAGGCAAGCCTTTAAAACAGGAGATAAGACTCATTGAAAAATATTCATAAAATGTCAGCTTACCTACACTGCAGCTATTCTCCCTATAAGCCAAATTACAAAGTGTTATCAGTAGAAAAGAGGAAGGGGAACACAGTGGAATGAGATCTTTGTTACTCTAAATCAGGTGTCTCCAGACTACGGCCTGAGGGCCAGATCCAGATCCGCGGCTTCGATTTGTCCGGCCCCGCAACTAGCAGGGGAGAAGCAAGCAGGCAAAGGATGCAGCAGCTGAGCAGGCAGGGAGAGGGGCCGCCGGCAGCAGCTCCCATGTGGGAGCAGCTCAGCTGAGCTGTGCGGACGGGTGAGTGCCCCCGGGAGCCAGTGTCCTCCAAAAAGGGGAGCCAGCTTACGGGGCTGCTGCAGCCAAGCAGGCACGGACCCCTGCCTTAGAGTAAAAATACAAGCCAGATGCTTAATTACATCTCCAATAAATGGAGTAAAGAAGATGGAAATAAAATTACAAATCATTTCACATTATTTTTTAATGTATTGACAAATATTTTGAGTGATTTCACAGAACCTGCATTGATTATACAGCTATTTTTATACCTGATTTAGAATGTAATGCAACACTGACACAGTAGATAGTGTTGTTTTTTATGATTTGCATGTATTTTGCATATATTTAATTTTTTCCCACAGTTGCTTGAGCCCGCGAAGCCCCATCAAAAATCTAATATGATTTTATGAGCCACTAGTCTCATAAAGTTTGGAGATCCCTGCTCTAGATTCAGAAAATAAAACTTTTGTAAAAGTGTTAGAAACAGTATGAAGCTATGTCTGCCCCAGTGACTCAGCAACAATTAACTTTTCCTTCTGTACTTTGCATTTTTAAGCATCATCAACCACAATGTACTGAAAAAGGATGAATTTCTACTGTCATGCCGCCAGTGATATCATCAAAAGGCATGTTTACCTTTCTCCTCAACTTTGATTCCTACATGTGTTTATGATAATTATGGACCCATATCAACAAAGCATTTAATCATGCACTAAAGTCCATCATTTTTCAATGAACTCAGGAACATTATTCAGTGACTCATTCAACACCTAAGCATATGCTTAATTTAAACCACATGCTTAAATTATTTACTAATAGGGATAGACTACTGAATTGGGGCCTCATAGGGACTATTAGTCTTCAAGTGAACTGTTTTTATATAAACTTTTCTTTATGTATATGTTGTTTACTCATAACAGTTTTTCTATTGCTTTTCAGTGTAGGGGAAAGTCAATATTTAAATACATTTGCCAATTATGTATAATTATTTCAAACATAATTATGGTTGATAAAGCAAGAATTCCTCACGTGGGACTATATTGCCCTTAATACTCACACTGCACTCCCTATGACAAACTGAGAGTTTCACAAAGCATGAAATATATAAAAAAAAGTATTGATTTAATGTTGGGGAATTTTTTATTGCATTCCTGTATGTGGGCTAACATATCCTGTATGTCGGATGTCAAAGTAGGTGTTAGCCCATGAAAGCTTATGTTTCAATACTTTAGTTAGCCTTTGAGGTGCCACAGGACTCTTTGTCACTTCTGCAATTCTAGACTAACACCGCTACCTCTCTGATTCAAATCCCATTATGTCACCATCACACAGGTAATCTATTTTGGTATGTGAAGGTTGTGGAATTATAATTATGCGATGAAAGTGTTTAAATGGGAAACCAGTAGGAGGCCAGATTGCAAATATGGGTGTTTTAATCAAGAATCTATTAAAACAAACTCTTTGGTTCCAGGTGGCAAAGTCCAAATCAAGCCAAGGTCAAGGACAGGACCTTGAGAGCACAAACTAAGCTGATCATGGCAGCTACAGGGGATCCACGCTGTTGCAGGAATACCTCCTTGAACTCCCCTTGGGTTTCTATAAGGCAGAGAGACAAGAAACTGCTTCCTGTTGGATCCTTTGAGGTAGGACTTCCCATGGTCTGTGTCCACAGTGGGGTGTGGAGGACAAGCTGGTTATAGCTGCTCCTGGGTGACAGTGTGGAGGTGTATCCTGCCTGGCAGCTTCCTAGGTCCAGTTTCCAGACCAGCTGAGCCTTACACATTATGAGCTGGAGCCCAGGGTTGCAGTGCTGCTCAGGTTTGGCCTTGAGCTGGGCCCAGATCCATGGAACAGGAGCTGTCACTGTGGTTTGAGTGTTGTGTGGACTCATGCTCCAAAACAGCCCCTCGCCCTGGCTTCCACTCTTTACTGAGCCTGGGTTACAGTGCCCCTTCAGCAGTTCAGTATTGTGCACACATTAAGCAGGAGGCCAGTTCCACCCAGGTCAAACTGTACTAACTAGATGCTATATATGGAGAAAGAGAATGCATAGGCACATGAGGCTTTGTGTATTTATTGCTTAAATATTAGAATATTTCCATGCCTTAAATATTGCTAACATTACTAATAATTGAACATGCCATGTGATCATTTATAAGATTTAAAGATCCAACTTGAAACAATTAAAGAACTCCTCCAGAAAAAAAAGTTGTGTTCCATAGACTTTTAAGGTCAGATAGGACCATTATGATAAACTAGTCTGACCTCCTGCACAATGCAGGCTACAATCTCACCCACAGATTTCTGCCCCAGATCCCTAAATGGCAATCTCAAGGATTTAACTCACAACCCTGAGTTTAACAGGCGATGCTCAAACCACTGATCTATCCCTCCCTTCCTCCAATGTGATGTGAGCTAGCCAAATTCAGCTGTAGTTTTCAATGTCTGTTTAAAATACTAAACATAGTTATTGTATTAAATGAAAGACACTTTCCTGGTATTTACATGCACTAAAGATACCCAAGAACATGTAGGGATATTCAGAAAATACATTTCGTTTGTTTGGAAGAGAAGCAGTCAAAAACCCATAAGGCCATAAGGAACCCATGGCTTCCTTTTGAGTTTGCACATCAATGTATGCTTCACTAGCAAGCACAATTTTTATGTCTAATCACTTGTTATTACACATGATAATTTACATACTAATTGCGTAAAAAATACCAAGCACAAATAGTTTTTGCATGTCTACATTGCATAATATAGGTAAGTGATTCAATGCCTATCAGGTAAATGGAAAGCCTCCCATAAACTCCAAAGGCTTTGGATCTTAGTTTATACACAATAGTAAGTTTATGCCATCAGTTTGTGCATGGAGACCCATATGAGTTAATTCACCTTGGAACACAGGCCTTTCATCTCCTTGGAATAGCAGATTTTTCCCCCCTTGTTTTGGGCCAAACTGGGGCTCAGGCAATACGCACTGTTTCAGTATGTAGAAAGAATATTCTCTTGTTATCACCAGTTTATAATAGATTAGCAGAATATTCATATACATTTATTCATATGTGTAAACTAAACTATATATATATATATATATATATATATATATATATATATATATATATATATATATATATAGTTTATTCATTCAGCTACAGTCACCTACCATGATGTATACAAGTTTAATGTTAACTGAACATTTTAAAAACAAACTGCTTGTTGGTTTCTCTTTTTAATTGTAATGCAAAAACGGGTACAGAGATGACAATCAGAGGTATATGTCTGGCCATGCTAAATTCAGCAAAACACTTAAGCATGTGATTACTTTTAAGCATGTGCTTAAGCCCCATTGACTTCAATGGCAAGTCAAGCCCCATTTACTTTAATGGGACTTATACAAGTGCTTAAGAACATAAGAAAGGCCATACTGGGTCAGACCAAAGGTCCATCCTGCCCACTGTCTTGCTTACCAACAGTGGCCAATGCCAGGTGCCCCAGAGTGAGTGAACTTAACAGGTAATGAATGATCAAGTGATCTCTCTCCTGCCATCCATCACCTCCCACTAACAAACAGAGGCTAGGAACACCATTCCTTACCCATCCTGGCTAATAGCCTTTAATAGACTTAACCTCCATAAATGTATTCAGTTCTCTTTTAACCCCTTTTATATTCCTAGCCTTCACAACCTCCCCAGTGTTTATCTTTAAGATAAGATAAAGATGGGGATATTCAGATACTTAAAGTTAAGCACAAGTTTAAATGTTTAGTAGAACTGGGCCTCTAAGACCTTCTCCTTGTATTTATGGAATAGGACCTAAAGAAAAGAACAAAATTAGATGTAATAAAATACTAATGGCCCATTTTCTCACTTTGAATTATACCAGATTTCATAAAATATTTACTCTGATTTTTTTCGAAAGTAAGATACTCCCAGACACCTTTTTGACAGACTTTCCCCCATATCCCCACCCATAAAACATTCAAACACTCTGAGTTACACAGGTTTCTCCATTTCTATTTTTTACCATCCTAGAAATGTGGCTTCCTGTAACATGACTCACACTTTGAAAGGGGACATCACATTTCTATTTTGTTTTTATTTAGACCTCCCTCATTTTCCCCAGCTGAGGCTAGTGCAGGAAAGTCTGACTAACTTGAAGACAAAGCACATTTTTCATATGTATACACAGGTAAACACAGCACTTCATGTTTTCAGCCTGTTGTAAAAAGGGGGGGAAATGAGTTGCTGCTTCAGCTGAAATAATGGAATGAGTCATATTGCAAAAGCATTCACATTCTTATGACTTTAAATGCAGATTTAGCAGTGAGAAATTCTGTGCTGGACTGACTTGTGTTGAATAAAACAGTCACCGAAAACAAGTTATAGATGAGAGAGGCAATGCTTTTACCTTAGGGTTGCTTTTATGTAGAAATAGATGACCCAAAGAGTGACTCATCCTAATATGTTTATCAGGCAGGCAAGTTGTTGTTGGGTTTTTTTTTAATGAGAATGTATCAATTGAAAGTTAGTCTCAGTCATTTTCTTCTTACCATCACATCCTTAAGCCAGGTAAAGTAGCACAAAACCATTAAATTTGGATTTTCCATGTTACTTTTTGTCTTGTGATGACCTCTCCTGGTTGAGCTGTTCATTAGCGTTGATTCAAACAATCAAGAGAGTTTTGATCCCCTTTCAGTTTACTAAATCTTGATCAGAAATATACCACATGAAGAACTTACTGATGAGGTTTTGTAAAGATAACTATCAACCAAATTAAAAAGCAAACATGAACAAGGGAGGATTATGGATAATACCATATTAGTTTATTGTATTCAGTGCATGTTTATTATACTAAACACCCAGATTCACATTCTCCAATTCATTATTGGGTTATATTTTATCACTTTCATAACATGTTTATTTTCACACTGACACAGATGTGATCAGACTAACTGACAGGCATCATTTCAGTGAAATAGAGAGGCTTAGTGAAAGTACAGAGAAAATGAAAACTTGAAATCCAATCTGCTCCCGCTAGAGAAACTGATGGAAAATAAGAACTCAGGGTCCAATTCTGCTTTCACTGAAGCAAATGGGAGTGTGACATGTATTTTAATGGGAGCAGAATCCGATAAAGGAGTAATGGAAAGAAGAGTCGTATGCAAATATTTAGAATATTCATCGTACACCAAACTTACAGTCTGCTTTCTTGGAAAAACAAAGTAAAAAGATTGTTTATACTTATGTTTCCCAGTAGTGAAACATTGGAGATATTTTTTTAAGCTTTTAGTAGTGGGACTAAAGCAATAGTTTGGGTGGAAATTAGTTGTATGCTAAAATTATAAATATTCCTTTTATTTCATGAAGTTATAAATCCTCCATGAGTATTCCCACTTTGTTCCCACAAACCAGAACCAAGAAGAAAACTGAGGCAACTGGCTTCTCTTCAAAGAAAGAGTGTGGTCATCAATTCAATTTACAATCAGCTGGAGACAACAGAATTAAAAAAGACAAAATAATCAGTTTGTATACCGAAGTGTACAATCAAATATGCAGTTATCTGACAGACATCATGATTTATGAGTGCCTACTCTAGAACCATTTCACTAGCACTGAGAATGGAAAGTACTATAATGTTTCTGAATAGACATGAATGCATTTTTCATATGCTATCATGTTCATAGTGTTGTTGCCAATGGTAAGGGAGATTGATATCTGTTTGTAGCTATATTTCCATTGCCTATAAATCAATCCATATTTCACTTTTAGTGAATCGGAAAAGAAGTGTGAAATCTATACTCTGCATACGGAGTTTGGTGTATAGTGCTTTTTCAGTTTAATACATTGAGTATCCACAAAGATCTAGAAAACTGCAACATACATCAGTGCATTTTTACTTTCTATCATTAGGACAAATATGCTTTTTTTTTTACCTATCTTTATTTTAGAAGTATTATCTTTAATAAAAACGTATCAAACTTTTTCTGACATTAAACATATACTTACTGTGTAATCAAATACTATGACAATTTTAAGAAGTTACTGTATGTTGTTCCCAAATTTAAACTTGTAGCAGAACTATAAACATTAGCTACAGCATTATAAAATACCTATTACCTAAAATTGCATGGGAGTTTATGTCCCAAGAACAGAATTATAGTAACCTAAGTTACTCTGTCTTTTCCTGAGTATTCCCATTATGCACAATGACCTATTACAAAGATGAACATTCAGAACAAAACTGAGATGAACAATCAAGTCAAAAGTAATAATCTTCTGTACTGGTATTGCTCCTGGGGGAAAGGGGAAAATAGCTGAAGACAAGACTATAGCCTGAGAGGCTCAGGATACAGTAGAGTGTCTGGGTTTTTTTCTCTCTCTGGTTTAACACATATAATGGTCTAAATATATGGCAAATCCTGGGACATTCACTTTAGATTTTTTTTTTCAGAACTGACTATATGAAATGGGGAAAAAACAGTGAGTCAGGTAAATTCAGTTGTATTCTGGATCCCAAACCTAATAATAGTTTTGTTCATACCCCCACAAAATGATAGATAGATAGATAAAGATCCTCTCACACTTCATACAACATACATTCCAAAACAATTAACTGCTTGATCAGGAAAATTGTCATCCCCCCCCCAAAAAAAAAAACCCTGTCACATTTTAACATGTTCCAATCCATAAAAAGGCTATTTTCCACTGGTCTGCTTTTCCTCCCTAGCACCGCAAATCCGGTGAAAACGCCGCACAATATTTCAGTATCTATTTCAAAAATACCATTCAAATGGCCCGTTCTCTGCATGGGCTACAGAAAAACAAACTCAGTACTTCACATTGACATCTACCTGCGAATATTTTGCTGAAAACTAATAGCTCATGGCAACATTCAAGGTTTGGTGCCCCCTTTGAAACCGACGAGTGCGCCGTCCTTACTGGCAGCAGGATCCGGTCCTGCCCAGGTGCTTTGCTCTCAAGTTCAGCATTTTATCTGCTGATTAACTATTTCGCCAGCACTTCTCACGGCGAGGGCAATGGCTGGTCAGCGCCAACCCAACTCGGAAAGCAAAACTTCACTCCCAAGACACCAGCATCCCTCAACTCCCACCAGACAAGGCACCAGATCTCTTCCCCTCCCCTCGAAATACCAGGCTTTTAATTCTCCAAAATACACACACAGCACTGGTTGCGGAATTGGTCCGCGTCTCCCTTTCCCCCCACACAGCTGTCCAGCAGCTCCAGGATCTGCAGATCCCAATTCCCGACCCCACGAATGGGGAAAAGAAGAATGTCAAGTCCAGCACTGCAGCGCCCCCCCCCCCCAACTATCCTGTGCCAGTTCCCAACTTTCCCCCTCAACTCCCACTGAGCCTCCCCGAGCGTTACTCCCCATAGGCGCCCGCGCCCGACAAACCAAACCAGCCCCCAACGCGGAGCAACCCCCCGCCGGAGTCAGCGCGGGGAGCTGCATGCGGAGCCAGGCTCTCCGAGGAGGCTACTTACGGGATGCGGGGAGCGCCGTCCTGGCTCTGCAGCTGATGCTGCTGAAAATCCAGAGGAAGAGGGCTGCCCTGCAGCCGGCTCGGGGAACCAGCACCATCCTTCCCTCGCCGGCTCCCTTCACTCCACAGGCCGGACGCGGAAGAGCCGCTTTCCTCCACTTTTCCTCCTTCCCCCTCTCTTTGCCGTGCGGAGGCAGTGGGGGCTAGGGGGGGGCAGGGCTTTATCTGGTGGTAGAAGCCAAACCCCCTCTTCGCCTCCTGCCTCTGGGTTGTGGAGCCGCACAGGGTAAGTCCCGGTACTTTTCTTTCCCTTCTTGCTGTGCGCGCCCCCCTCGGACTCCCTCCCCCGCAAAAAAAAAGGGCCGAAGGAAGAACCAAGGAGCGGGGGAAATAATAAAACACTCAAAGGGGGGGAGGGGAATGGGGGGCACAGAGGGGGTGGGGGAAGGAGCAAAGACGTTGGTGTTGCTAATGCTGCTGCTGCCGCCACTGCAGCGGAGCCTCCCTCCTGCACACAGCAGCGCGGCTGAGCGACGCTGCCAATGAGCCGCCCCGCTCGGGTCTATATAGAGCCCGTGCACGCGCCAGGCGGGAGCCCCGCGCGCACTGCCAGGCTCGCGCGCACCCCCAGAGCCGGAGAGGCTCCCGCAGCAGAGGAGGCGGCGGCGGCGGCTCAGCGCCTGCCTCCTCCCCCTCCCGGCCCCCGCACGCCTCGCCCAGCTGGAGGAAACGCCGCCGCCGCCAGCAGCAACTAGGGGGGGGGGGAGAGAGAGAGAGGAAAATCCTCCCCCGCCCGCTTCGCTCCCTTCCCCGGCTCCCCTTCCCTTGCCCGCCTTTCAAAGCAAAAGCAAAAGGCAGGCGCTACATGCGCTCTGGCCCAGGCAGCGGCGAGGCGAGGGGACTGGGGAGGAGGCGGCGCGCTGTCCGTGGTGCTGAAGTTGGGCGCTCAGGCGCCTGGGCTTGCAGCGCGCCTCCCCCTCCCTCCCTCCCAGCCGCCTTTTCCTTCCCCGGGCTGGGAGGACAGAAAGAGGCGGCGGCCCTCCTCTGCCGCCCTCCCCCTTCCCGCTCCGCCCTCCCCCTTGGCGTGGAGATGGTACAGGCTCGCCGTGCTCCAGCCTCCTGGGATCCCCAGGCCGGCCAGTCTTCCGAGCGGTCCTAATTCGGAGGGGCTGAGCAACACCCCGCCTGCGAAAGAGCTGGGAGGGCTGCAGAAACCTCGAATGCAGATGTTCTGATCGTGGAATTACCCGGTGCTCAATGGGTCTCACAGGCTGAGCCCCAGCACCTCCAGGTTTGGCCAGGCAGAGCCCTGGCAGCTCTGGGCTTGCTGCAGCAGTTATGAATGTAAAAAAAAAAAACTTGCTTGTGCTCCTGCACCGCCTTCATTACAAATGATGGAGCAGTGGAATTACCACACATAAGAGCCTCCCCCCCCCCCTCTGTTAAAGTAACATTAAGGTTTTGCCTGGAAGTAACCACTATGGAAAACTGGCTGTGCTACAGCTCGATATTTTAGGCAGTTAACAATGCTGCTCTCCAGTTTGGTTGTGCATTGGGGGAAGTGGGGAGAAACTGAACTAAAAGATACTGCTCTCTAGCCAGGGTACAATAATGGGCAGGTGGATTATTCATGCTGCAACTGCTGGGGCAAAGAAAAGTTATATCACTCAACAGCTACTATTCTACAAGCCTTAGGAAAGGGCGAGTAATGATTGGGAGGGGGGAGAAAGGAGAGCGAACCGACAGGTTATTTTTGGCACCGTTCTGTGAATAAATTATCAGAGCTAAATTATATGCTATGACCTATTCACCCAGCAGTACCAGTATTTGTTGATACCTGGTGAGGATGCAGAAGCAGATAACCAATTATTAAAGTGCCACTGCCCTTAGAGCTCTAGTATCAGCCCTGATACACATCTTGGGCAAGTCCTATAACCTTTCCCATCAATATAAAATTGGAATATTGATATTTGTCTTACATGGATGTTCTTGAATTAATTCAATTATGTTTGGGAAGGATTTTGTATATGAGAAGTTTATGTATAAAAGAAAAACAACTCTTACAGAAACTTTCCCCTAATTTCCTGCAACCTCCTGATCCCTACACCTTTCACACACAGCTTTTAATATTGACTAATTTTAGGCATAGGCAAGTTTGTTAGGGGAATCAAATAAATATTCATCCAACACTAGCCAAATTCAAACTGATTCTTTTTCAAGTTTTATTACCCTACCCCTGCTTCAAAACTAATTTTTCACTAGTTCCTATCTGGATCTTAAGCAGAAGGACTAATATATCATGAGAAACACTGGCTACTTGTATCTCTGGTAAGAAGGAAAACACCAGAAGTCTCATAAGTCTGTTCCACAAGATTTCCATTCCAAGACTTTGTAAACTTTTAAACACTGAGTAACCCTTATTACTCATGTGATGAATTACACTGAAGCCAGTGGGGTTATTGTCATGAGTAAGGATAACTTAGTTGGATTAAGAGTTTGAAGGCTCAGGCAGAATGAAATTGTGATATGAATGCAAAGTTTTAGGGTACTTACCATAAGCAAAGCAAACATCAAACCTGTTGAGAGTTCCACATCACCAGTTAATGCAGTGTTCACGTTAAGCCAAATCCTGATCTCAATGGAAGTCACAGGTACTCAATATCATTGTAAATTTGTATTAGTGTTTCATCTATTAATACTGCTTTGTACTGGAGCAACTTTCATCTGAGGTTTTATGGACATATTAAAACTCTTCACTAGTTCATACAATAAAGTAAAGCAGCGTTTTAAAATATGGTTGGCTAAGACAAAATCTATTAAAAAGGTAGACAGTCATTCACAAAAGGAAGAATCTGATTGTTAATGGATCTCAACGGTAGTGTTTCTTCATGGTCTAAGACCTCGAGAAGTGTCATCAATAATTGGTTGCCCCTTCTACTCCCAAAATGGGACTGTTCCTGATTTAAACCACCTAATAATAGTCAAAGGGATGTTGTAATTGCATTTACTACAGCCACATCTAGAGCCCACAAAGTACTTAATGTTGATCAACATCTTTCATACAAAAAGCTTAAAAGCCTTTAGTTTATTTTAGAGACACACGCAGGCAGAGACTGGCAGATGTTTAGAAGTTTTAGGTTTTATATCAGTGATCAGGATATGGAAAGTCATGACCTGTTGTTAGAGGAGAAGTTGGGGGTCAGTGGTTAGGGCCAGAGTCATTACCATCAAAGTCAAGGGATCAGAATCAAAGGCCAAGTGCCAGAGCCAGAAATCAGAACTGGAACTCAGGACAAGGTTGCCCAATGTAACATAGGGACTAGGCTTGATCAAAGGCAGGAGCAGGACTGGGAACAAGCAGCTGTTAAACCTATCACAGGCAATGGTGACATGTGGGGAGGAGGGGCCTGAAGGGTCACATGACCCTCCCCCAAGTACCAAGGCTGGCAGCTGGGAAGATGAAGGGGCAGGACTAGAGCCAGAAGAGAAGAGGTGAGGCCAGTGAACTACTACTACTATTGCTACTGGGTTTAAGATATGGTTGCTGACTCCTCCAACCTGTCAGGCAGCCAATCTTACAGCCTACTACAGGCCAGCTGCAATCATTAGGTTGCCCACCTGCTCTGTTGCAGGCCCTGATTCCTGATATGATCATTCCAGGCAGTCAGTTGTCATATATTAATCCCCAAAATGAATGCAACAAGGAAATATGTATTTAAGAGTAACACTAAGTTATTTGGTACTTCCATCCTTCCTGCACAAAAGCCCCACCCTTTCTCTTTCCACACCCAGTTTTTCATTTACATATGCTCATCCTTGACAGTCCTGCTTGCATGGAAACATTCTCAGAAACTTGCTCAAAATCCATTTTCCCTATCCTGAACTTGATGGGTGTCATTTTCCCTCTGCTGCTTCCTGCCTTGAAGGAATGGTGAAGAACCAATAGTGGGTGCTTCCTGTGCAGCCTCCCAGGGGCTCTGTTAACTGCCTTTAACTCCCCAGCTCTCTGCCTGCCATCCAGGGTGCTTTCTACCTTCAACTGCAAGGCAGTCAGTCCTCAAGCTGCAGGGAGTGACTGAAAGTGTTCTGCTTTGCAGCCCCTCTTCTATGGGCCAGCCCAGCCCTGATAGGCTGCTCCTCGCAGCCCCTCTCTGATTGGCTGTCTCTTGCACAGCCTCCCAAGGGCTCTATTAGCCCCGTTAGAGCCCAGTGTGGGGCAGGCACCCCATCACAGTGGCATACAGCACAAATATAGGCTAAAAGAAAGAATGATTCCCAGCAGTGAGGTAGCAGGGACAGTCAAGATTTGATGAAGACAAAACTCTCAGATAGACATGTCTCCCAAAGGTCACAGATCCTCTCTCTTCTTCAGCACAACACCCCTCACAACCTCAGTAGCAGAGGGAAAACCCAGGTCCACAGGTGACATCCACCTGGAGATTAGTTCGATTCCGAAGAGTTAAAAAACGCTTGCTACACATAAGTAATTTTTGTTGAGCTTAATGGGAATTGCACACACAAGCACGTATTGATGACTGAATAGATCTTTCTGAATTTACTAGGGCTGTCAAGAATTGTCTGCTAAATGGAATTAATTCTGAACAGGGCTATATATACACACAGTATACAAATGACAAGTAGAAAAACAGTATGAGAAAGCTAGAAAATGCAATTAAGAAGTTTAAATATTTGTTGAGGCCAAATGTGGCAGTCCTTTTCAGGCAAGCCACCCAATGAAGTCAATGGGAGTTTTGGCTGAGTGAGGACTACAGAGGAAAATGAAACAAAATTAAAGTGTCTGAATCTGACCAGGCAGGGGGGGAAGCTGTACTCAGTTATCTTCAACAAGATCATTAGTTTTATTTACATATGTCTCTCTTTTATATTTTTGGTTGTCAAGAGCCCCTTAAATGTCAGAAGATCTAAAAATTATCCATATCTGAATTCCATCCAAAATATCTGTGATAGTAAATTTAAATGTCTCATACAGGAAAGAAATATGTAACATATTTCAACCTCGCCCACAAAAAACTATATTCATATGCATAAAATTCTCTCTCCATACGAGGGAAAGATCTGTCATGAAGGGTCCTTTGGCTATATTAATAAACAGGGGTTGTTCACGAGGACTACCTATAAAGAAGGATGTTTTTCTCAGGGCTTTGTGGCTGAGGGAGGCATAGGGAAAAATAAGAAAAGGGTACATACGTCCTTGTGGTTGTCTGTATGCCTTTAAAAATGTTTATTTTTTCTAGAAGCTTAAGGAAAGGAAGTCTTTATAAAAGCTGTTTTTCTTCACCTTCCTAATGCAGGTAAAGGGAGGGAGAGGGCTCTTTATCATAAGAAAGACATTACTTCCATGCATCTGAAGAGACAGCATGTGGGCTGACATTTTTGAGTAGTCCATGCACTTTGGCATGATAACTTTTGTTTTCTTTAGCTAGCAAGCTCTGTTTAGTTAACCTTACACAGAAAAGTAATGTGTTTCATTCCAATCTTGTACATGCTTTGTGGCCAAGGTTTTCCAACACCAGAGTCTAATGTGAGGTTCATAAATTAAAGTGCCCAGATTTTCAAAAATGCTGAGCCCCCCATTTAAGTCAAGGAAGTTATTGAGTTTCCTGCACTTTTCACAGTCAAGCCACTTATTTAGAAGATTAAATATGGATTTAGGAATCTAACTTTAGACTCCTATTTTGGAGAATTTTGATTTATTCATCCTACAATGTATAATGCAGGCTCTGGTCTATCAAAAGGAATCCAAAGTCATATAGTGTATCTCATGGACACAAACTAGACCTGACCCTGCACTTGGTTTTCATATTATGAACAAAGAGAAAGTTTACTCATAGTATTAAATCTCATGCCTACTCTATCTTTGATACAAAAAACATCCAGAAATTCAGGCTACTATCTGGCTGTTTTAGAAGTAATTGTTTTCACAAATCACCAGGTTTGAGGCTGTCTTGCAGTTTATTTAGGGTAACCAGATAGAAAATGTGAAAAATCGGGCTGGGGGTGGTGGGTAAGAGGTGCCTATATAATAAAAAGCCCCAAGTATCGAGACAATCTTTATAAAATTGGGACGTCTGGTCACCCTAGGTTTATTGCTTTGTGAGAAACTGCCTGGTTGTTTCAGACATCTCACAAAATCCATGCAGAATCTGCATACAAGGAACATGGAGGTTTTACATGGAAGAAGAACAGATATGATGATAACTACATAGATAATAGATGTCCATGTGTCTGTTATTCCATTTTATTCCTAAGACTCTTGCATTTGGTTTATTATTGGCTGTATTCTGATCTGAGAAGGGGCCACACTTAAAATCAAGAGTGGGAAAAGTTGTTTATCTTAAGATATAAGTTGGTTGCTGCAGCTCACTTGTTTGAGCAACTCAATTTGGTATACTTCTATTTCCTTCAAAATTCATCAGTCTCCTCCCCAAACATGTCCCCTTTTCTGCCAAGGCAGCTGTAGTACCCTCTCCAGAACTCAATTCCCCTACTCACTCATATAACCATTGCTTGTTTGATTTTCTTGGATGTTTCCATAGCCAGAAAAGAATTTTGCACCTTTTCTAAGGCCACATGCTCTTAAGTAAAGAAGGAACGTATTTGGGAGTGCCACTTAGGAAAAAAATCTATTTATTTGAATTGTATTTTGTTCCAAAATGCCAATAATTTGCTCTTTTCTCCTAAGATGGAAACACTGCTTCCATGTATGTCTGGATTTGAGAAACTGAGTATTTCTATTGACTTATATGAAGGGTTTTATCTTGAAGTTCTAACCCATGCAAATAATCCAATTGAAGCCTCATCTTCTTGTATGTCCTAGGCAGACAAGATTCCTATTGAAACCAATGGGAATTTTGCCTACATATTACATGCAGGATAGAATTTTTCCGGCATAAGTAGTATAAGTTTGGATCAACAGTCATCGTATGGATCATACTGATCGTAAGGGAGTTTAAACAAAATAATCATGTAACAGAAATTCCATTGTGAAATATTTAGATAATTTTAAAAATGTGGATTAATTTTTGCTAGATTTTGCCTACTATACAAAACTATTTCTACTTTATTCCTGAGGGAAATGGGGAGGATGGGATGTTTTAATCTAGTAACCTAAAAAGCTCTCTCTCTTTTTGAGTCAATCTGCTGCATCATGTAAACGCTCATTTTTGTACAAATACTATGTTGCATATGAGCCATGTGAGTGAAGGTAGGATTGCGGCAACAGTAAACTTTCTCATGGCTAATGAACATTATTTTTGTTTTCAAATTGCCAAAACCAATTACATTAAGTTTACTTTCCAGCTATGGGGCTTTGTCTTACATTCTTTGTGCATCTAGGGTGAAAACCTAGCACCAAAAAGAGTTTCGCCATTAAGCTTATGTAAGAGGGGTACCCTGATCCCTGTGCTCCTGAGTACAGGGAAAAGGACTCTTGTATGCTAGACCAACAAAACTTTAACTGCTCTCCAGTTAAGTTAAATCTTTCTCCCCAATGCTCTCACTTTGCTAGCTGGGAAATTGGGGTTACCCAATGCTGCTACCATTCGGGTGTACTTCCAAAACTTTGGAGGGCCCCCCGAACTTCTCTACCCTCTGTCTCTCTACCTGAGAGCTAGAGTCAGACACCTGGAGGCTGTTCCCCTCCCCTTTACCCTTCCCGGCTGAAGGCAGAGACAGGCTCCGTTCTTCAGCTGATAACTTGAGCTGATTCTTTTACCTAGCCCCACCCTCTCTTGTCCCCCTCTCTTCTCAACCTGGAAGCAAAGGAAGCCCTAAGGGAAGTAAACCACACATTTTATAACTAACAAGATTTAATAAAGAAAAAGATTATAGAACAGAGACACAATACAGCTTACAATTTAGAATTCTCTACTCCATATCTGAAATGGAGAGTGACACTCAGATAAGCACAAACTTGATGCAAGATTCAAATTACTTACATTTAGCTAAGTAGAAATACAAGAAAGAGCGCTGAGTCATCTCCACAGCTAGAGATGCTCTTGGACCCCTGGCCCCTGCTGAATGGCCAGCAAAATGAAACTGACTCTCAAACCCCTCCCTCCCTCATGGCAGGGAAACTCTACCTTACTTGTTCTCAGATGACATTAACCCTCTCCAGCCCTGTACACTTATGACAGCTTAATAGAAGGATTTTACCTCTATACCGTCCGCTGACTTAAATGGGAGATTTGGGTATACAAAGAAAACATTATTGTTAAAAATAAATTATTGTTAAAAATAAAAACCCTGTGCCAAAATAGGATTTACTACATTCAATTTGGAACACATTTCATAGTCAATTTACAAGCACACGTAAAAAGCCTCTCTGTTAGAAAGCAAGAGCACAAGCTTATTTATAGTAAGGCTATCAGAAACAGTTGTAATTATGTGGGATATACCCCTAACTAATGTTAAAGGGATATTTAAAATGAATGCAAATCTGGAGCTTTTTATTTTGATATTTATAGAACAAAGCACTCTGTTAACTAATGCCTAACCTAAAACATAAGGGCTAAAGCAGGGATCATTAAATGTTCTCATAGCATTGATCATATCTTAATAGGGAGACTGCATATGAAAATTAGCAGCTGGAAATAAGGAAGAGAGCCAACTGAATTTGACCAACCAGTTCTCTGCAAACCGACAGTGGTCTACAGACCACAATTTGGGAATCTCTTTGCTGGAGGATTAACAAACATTATAAATGGCAGTTTTAAAACAGTGATTAATTTGAAATAATTTGTGCTACTAACTATGTAGTCTCATTATCTACTCAGTACATTTAGGAGGGATTAGAGGGAGGTTAGCAAAGTAGTACATTAGAGTGACTGAAGCATAAGAAGCCATTTAAGTATCTGAATAAATAAATATTTCCTTCATTTTAACATTGTCCACACATCCATCTCTATTACCCTACTAACCAACCATAGTTATCTGCCTCTGTCATAAAGAGCATACAGCTCTATGAAGACAAAAATGTTGTAAAATATCATTTTTTCTATATTATATTACTAGGGTCAAGACCCCTTTTGAACCACGTTACAGATTTTTTTCATCATCTTATTATATTTTGCTTTATTGATACATGTGAAACTATAGCAATTCTCTATTATAAATCAAGGACTGCCTTATTATATATCTGTATCTTACCTAGCTCACTAGGGTCCTAATCCTGGACTATGGAATAAATATGAACAAGTACACACAAATAGACAAACCAAAACCCACAGTGATGCCTGTCTTCACTTTGTCCAGTCTGTGTTACCGTATTTTTCGCCATATAAGATGCTCCGGCATATAAGATGCACCTAATTTTAAAGGCGGAAAATCTAGAAAAAAAAGATTCTCTACCCCCTCCGCCGAAAAGCCGCAGATTTTTTTAAAAGCGCCGACCCCTCCCCCCCCCTGCCGGCTGCACCCCTGCCCTAGTCCCCGCAGCTGCACCCCCCCCTCCCCGCCGCGGGCAGGCTGCCGGGTCCGCCTACCCCCCCCGCCGTCTGCGCCGCCGCCCCTCCCCCGTCTCCGCCGCGGGCGGGCTGCCGGGAGCGTCCGGTTCCCCCCTCCCCGCCGCGGGTGGGCTGCCGGGAGCGTCCCGGTTCCCCCCTCCCCGCCGCGGGCGGGCTGCCAGGCGTGGCAGCCCGCCCGCGGCGGGGAGGGGGGAACCGGGGCGCACATTCGCCCTATAAGACGCACCAACTTCCCCCCCCCCCCCCGTTTTGGGGAAGAAAAAGTGCGTCTTATAGGGCAAAAAATACAGTAATTTCTCATGGTTGCAGCTATTACATTTCTTAACTTTTTCCCTCTTATATCTTGTAATTTCTGACAAATACTACTTGGCCTAAAACCTCCACATTTATTTTTTAATTTGATGGCCTTGGCAAAGACTGACATCCATTTTTAACAATTGGATTGTTAAGTGAGGCTTACATGATCTTTAGGAAGTCAACATGGGCTAAGAATGCATAATGCATGCTTGGGCAACAGTGAAGCTTCTGAGCTGTGCATGAGCTCCAGCAGAGTTTCTCAATCTGGTCTGATCAGCCTGGTTGCCTAAGGCTCTCTTTGGAGCTACTGTACCATATACCTCAGAGAATGTGCTCATTCATTGATTATAGACCTTCCTTAGAACCTCCACACCATGGCACATGTATGCTGCCTGTTCCATTTTTTGGTGATCTTGGGGAAGGGGATACATGAAAGAGTGGTTATCAATGTATCAGCTCGATATAAATTCTGTACAAGCTAATTATACCTTGTTATAGAGCCCAATTATTTTACCTCTGCTCATGCATGTCGTTCCCCTGAAATCAAACTGTCATTTCATGGAGATAGTATTTAAAAGACCACAGTAGATTCTTTAAAAAAAATACAGGTAGATTGATTTAGACACACACATTGTTCAAGATAAAGTTGCTGCTCATGAGATCTCTGTACATAGATCACGAGCAAAGTAAGGCACGATGGGTGAGATTCAGCTCTTCCCACATAAAGCTGGAGTAAATGGTCTGTATGATTGAATTCAACTCCCACCTAAAAGCAGGCTGAATAAGTGTGACACAATCTCTCTCCATTATTGCTGTTCTCCCTTCCTCACTGACCTATCCAAAGTAAACGTGAGGTCCTACTAGGATGGTGTAGAGACCTTCCATGTGCATGACTGCTGTGTCCATGGTCACCCTCTCTGACACATGGACTCCTGTAAGAGTGTCTATTCCCTCTCTCTGAACCTGGGGTACAGAGAGGGGTCTCTTCTATGCCAGACCAAATAACTACAAGCTGCTTCCCAGCCTAAGTTAAGTCTTTACACCCCCAAACCCCACACTCTACCAGCTGGGAAATTCGGGTATTGCTGCCACCATCCGGGTGTACCTCCAAAACCCTGGAGGGGGGCACCTGGACTCCCTCAAACTCCTTCCCTCTCTCCTGAGAGCCGGGGCACTCAGAGGCTGCTTCCCTTCCCCCTTCCCCCTCCCATTTGTTACCGAGAGAGATGAGAAACCCTGAGGCTTTCACACTGTGAGCCGCCTTCTTAGACACACAGACTTCCCTGTACCTGGGAACTGGGTTAAATCCAAAGCTAGGATTCCTTTATGAGAAGAACCAAACACTTTTTATAACTAAAAAGATTTAATAAAGAAAAGAGAATACAGCAGAAACTTACAATACAACTTCACAATCTAGAGTTCCCGAACTTCCCCTCTGAAAAGGCTAGCAACACTCTAAATAGGTACAGAAACTTATGGAAATCAACATATTACTCACAGCACAGCTACTTATGAATATAGGAAGGAAAGTAGAAGTTTTCTCCCTCCATAGCTAGAGGTGAAAAAACTGGGTCTCTTGCCAACGCTGGAATGGCAGGAAACTGAACTAAAAATCCCTCCCTCCCTCGTGGCACGGAAGCTGTTACGTCACTCCCTCTCAGGTAACATTAACCCCATACAGACAGAATAACACTCTCCAGCACTTTACACTTATGACAACTCCTAATGGGGCTTGACTGGTGCTGATGACCTTACATTGAGATGTATTTCATCTGAACTGCATGAGCTGTGCATCTTTCTAGAATGTTTTTAAAAACAATCAGACCTGATCTTGATAGGACAAGATCCTGATCTAATGATAATAATTGGGAGTTTGGGTGTTAATGGTTTAGTAATGAAAAGTATTGTCCTGATGTCCATACTGGTGCTATTGATTTAACACATCTGGTATCATTTTAAGAATAGATACTACTTTCTTTTATACAGACCCAAGGATTTCAAAGTATCATTCCAATATTTAAACTTCATAACACTCCCAGGAGGTAGTAAATATCATATCCATGTGTACAAATCACAGAAATTCCAACTTTAAGCTGGCAACAGAACCCAGGAATACTGACTTTGAGATTGCCAAATTATACTTTTTAAAACCCAATGGACAATGAGTGTAAGATGTACCTTTTTAAAACTGCCATCATCATATCAGTCCAAAAACTTTACCGTTAATTGCTTGCTTCATGGCTACTGGTTTATGGGTCAGGTGGAGATGTAGTATAGATGGTTACACTGTTACAAGAGCAGAAAAATGGGTAATCAGAAAATCTATTGGAGGAATATAATGACTGAAACAAAAAAAAGCCAATTTCTGTTACTACCTATAATGAAAACATGGCAGCTTTCTAGAACTAGATTAAATGGTGTCAGAAATGATCATGATGATGTTTGCCTTACATTCAAATAACTTGTATAGTCATTGCTTTAAATTCAAGAAATTTGTATAATAATTTACAGAGCTGAGTCATAGCTTTGACACATTCAACAGTGGCATAGTGTGATCTCTCAGAAGTTGATGAATTGCTCAGAAAGAATTTAAGTCCAAAAGGTTATTCAGTAGTATCATCATCACCTTTGAAAAATAAAAGATCTTGAGTGTCCCAATCAAAATTTTGAGAATAGTGAAATGTATAGGGATGGTCAGATTTGTATCTTTGTAAACAAAAGACTGAGCTGATTATTTCCATTTATAAAAACCTTGAGCTCATAAGTAAACTCTGAGAACCAAAAAGGATGCAATGCAAGAGCTGCTGTGATAGCAGCAGCATGTCCTACTGTGATTTGTAACTCCAGGATGAAGTGAGGCGTCACAGTGCTACTCTCAGAGAATCATGCTCAACAACTTTGGAGAGTATTGTATATGTGTGGGGTAATCAGGGGGTTAACTATTCCATACTTGGAAACCCAAGAACAGCAGGGGAGTTAGTTATTTGTCACCTGTGCTTCCACTGGAGAGCACTCAACATGAAATGTGTAGTGAGCTTTTGACAACTCAGACACTAAAATAGATATGTTTCAAAAGAGCTTATCTTGCAATTCACTAATTAGGCTTCCATTCAGATAATTTTATCTTGGTTTTATTTTTTGAAACATGACTGTTGTAACATCAGTTCCTCAGCCCAGCTAGCAACTCACCTAGCAAGGTTAAGTAGAAGACTGGAGAAATGGGGGAGTGTCATATTTCTCCTAACTCAGTGAGTGGCTCTGCAGCTGACCCACAGGCACTGTTTCAGCCCCATGGCTGTTCACCTGCAGTTTGCTGGATCACTGGAACTGAAGTCAATAATGATCATGTTGGAAAGTACTATGTGACATACTCTGCGTAATGTTCCCCAGCAAACGTGGTCTGAATTTGAAATGTACTAGTAAACAGAAGCTATATACCGCTCATACCCAAGACAATAAAAATGTTCACAGAACAATTAGCGGACAACCTGAGAGAATAAGTACACCTGAAGACTTTGGACAGATCACTGACAAGAAAGTTTTAAAGAACAACACTTTGTTCCGTTGGACACCTGTGAGACCGCAAACACTGCCCTTTAAATACCTGCTTTTCTAATGAGGTCCCGCTGTCAGCCCATCTCTCCTAGATGGTCAGTTAGAGGGCAGGACAGGTAACTTCTGTCCAGTACATGAAAACTTAGCAACTCCTTCTTCCTTTTTTTGGTGGCAGGGTACATACAACCATCACTCCTTCCTACCTACTCCTACGCAGGATGAGAATAACAATTGAAAAGGTATTAACAATACCATTATACATATTATTTCCAGATCCTGTTGGGCATAAAATGCATCACTTGCATACATAACTACAGTATAATAAAATCAACTTAACATTTCCTCAGTTGTAATGAATCAGTTTCCACTGCATGGAGTGCACAGGAATTTGTGAGTGATGAACCAAGGGAACTCCCCTAGACTCTGGTCAGTATTTGTATGTTGCTCAAACAGTGTACAAACCTGCTTACATGTGTAGCTAATGTCAAAATCCTCATTGACTTCAGTGTGAGAAGCACCGGTCCTATGATCTTGCAGAGTGTATTTGTTTTTGCTTATGTCCCCCTGCTCTGTTTCATTATAGCAGTTGTAGAAAACATTATTTGATGATGACTGAACAGACATGGTGAGCATTCACATTGTATTCCCTGTCCAGTACACAGTCTGAGTCAGGGAAGCTAATGATCCATCCAGAGGACCAAATTTGGTGATGAATCCTGGTCATGTGTACACTAAGAAGAAGACTGACCAGGTCTAAAAGAAAATTTTGGAAGGGATCAGGAGTTCTTTGGTAGAAGTTATTCTCAGAGCAGGTAAAATACAGTACCATGGAATTCTATTACAAAGACTGATCGAACCAACCCACACAACTCCTCTTTGGACAGTTATGTCTGAATGTACACTACATGCAGCTCCATAAAACAGCAAGCTTTCTAAACCAGAAATGAGCAAAGAAAATATCCCTATTATGGAAGGACAGAGCAATTTCTACAGTTCCAGATGCGATCAGTAAGATTAATATTGGCTGTAACTGACACCCTCATGAGCTGAAACACATTTTAATTGCTGGTGAGTGGAAAATGTGAGAAATTGTTTTCTTCCTGTGAAAACAAAAGTCATAATAATTTTCACTCAGATACTTAAAGCCAAAGGCTCCCTAATCAGTGAAATCAAGGGTAAACACATCATCGGAAATGGGAATTAGCTTTTGCAAAGTAGGAATTAATCTATACGCGTAATTCATGTAGGAAGCTTCCTATTTTATGAATGCACATATAGTGCTCAAACGTAATTATCTAAATGGGAAGAGAAGAAGCTGGACAAATGAGTCTTTGTAACAGAAATAATTTTATCTAAAGAACTCTTGACTTCTATCAAAACTTCCATTGAAACCCACAGAGTCAGTCAAACAACTGGGTTCCGCAATCACTACAGTGAAACAGGAGCTGAATAACGAATGGGATGCAGTCAAGCAAGGGGCTTAGTTCTTCCTGTCAGATCCACTTAGTAAAATAATCAACGAACTACAGGTCTTCACTTCTCCATCCACCCAACAGATATTTTTACCGTGTTATTTTTCACATGGTGCTTCAGCCTCATACCTGTCTGGAGACTAAATTGGGGAGCAGGCCTGTGGCTGAAGACTAGCTCCCATTGAAATAAAAGCAGAGCTTTGTGCCTTTGACTGCAATAGCAGCAGGTTCCAATTTAGGACGATTGTGGCCCCCCCTTTCACAAGTGTGCAGTGCAAAGAACCTTCTCCCCATCTTGCACAGCCCAAGTATGGACTAGACACAGTTGCAGTCCCTGGCCTTAGGGAAATTCAGGGATTTTTTTCTTCTGTCAGAGAAACAGCCCCTGCACTCCCCCCATGCACAGATCCTGCATTCAAAGGGGTTTGAGAGGACAGATCCATGCCCTTGTTTTTTGAAGTATGCTCCTTCTACCAAGGGTAGCAGAATACCTCATCCCCTTCCTTAGGCACAAATCATTCAAGGAATGATGAAGTCCTGCTACTACCCTTATTTGATCCACAAGTATGTACTATGATCTCAATCCTGCTATGAGCTCTATGCGGGCAGATCTCTATACTCATGTGGAGCCCTGTTGAGGTCTGAGCTCACTGCAGGGAATTGAAAAGTAAGTGGCAGATGGACAGCAGTTCAAGTTAGGTGAAAAAGCAAAAACTTTCTAATCAGACTTTCTTTACAGTAAACTAGAAGTGAAAGCTTTGATTTTTGGTGTTAAAAATCTTTAAATGTCAAAATGTTATATTTACAGATAATAATCAATCAGGTTAAAAAGACAGCAAACTATTGAGCATTGAAGTATGCAGGTTTGATTTTTAAATATATATATATATATATATATATATATATATATATATATATATATATATATATATATATATATTGTTAAAAAGACATCTGTCCATTTTAAATAATGCACCCAACAGATTCTTTTCAAAGATACGTGTTACCAAAAAAGCAATATGTTATTCTCTTTTCTGTTTAATCTCTTTCTGCAACAAAAATGTCATGCATGGAGGGTTATGAGTTGTTAAAAACACACACACAGAGCAAAGGTACTCAACTGGATGTGGAAAGCATGCTTTTCTACATCCCTCTAGAAATTAAATCAAGATAATTTAAATTAGCTAAACATTTAACCTATTCTCACCTGAAATTGCCACTTTCTGGTACACTGGCTGCAGTAACATTGTTCGTTTGGCATACCATTATACACTTGCATGCAAAATAGCACTGTCTACATCAGTGGTTCTAAACCTATTTAACATTGTGGGCCACATCCAATATTACCAGGATGGCCCTGAGAATGTCACATGGGCCACAGCTCTGTGCTTATTGGGCTGCAAGGAGCCCATGGACTGCAGGTTTAGAACTACTGATCTATCAGAGTTACCTTGCATGTATGGTGCATGAGAGGTCACATTGTGCAGAAGAGCCCCATTTTGTACTACACAATGATATCCTCCACAAGCATTCAGGATCCACAAAGAATCATCCTTCAGGTACAGCTGGTCAAGTGGCATGCAATGTGTTCATTGCACACACACAGATGGCACGCCCCCGTTGAGAAGTCATTTAGTCCAGTCTGCTGAACTGAGGTAGGACCAAGCACACTAGACTATCTCTGACTGGGGTTTGTCTCATCTGTCCTTACAAACCTCTGGGAATTCCACAACCTCCCTTGGAAGCTTATTCCAATGCGTAACTACCCTTGTAATTAGAAAGTTTTTCCGAGCATCTAATCTAAATCTCCCATGCTGAAGATTAAGCCCACCAGTTCTTGTCCTACATTCAATAGACATGGCAAACAGTTGATCACCATCCTCTTTGTAACAGCCCTTAAAATATTTGAAGATTATTATCAGTTCCCCACTTCAGTGGTTTGGGTTTTTTTAAACCTTTTCTCAGAAGTCAGGTTTTTCAAATCTTTTATAATTTTTGTTGCTCTCCCTGGACTTTTTCCAATTTGTCCATACCTTTCTTAAAGTTGATATCCAGGACATGGTACTTCAGCCGAGGCCACACCAGTGCTGAATACAGTGGAACAATTTCCTCCCATGTCTTACATATGACACTCCTGTGAATACACTCCAGAACAATATCCGCTTTAGCAACCACATTATATTATTGGCTATATCAAATTGTGATCCATTACAACCCCCAGATCCTCTTCAGCAATACTACTGATGAGCTAGTTATTCCCTATTTTGTAATTGTGCATTTGATTTTTCCCTCTTAAGTGTAGTTCTTTGTCTGTACTGCATTTCATACTGTTGATTTCAGATCAATTCTCCAATTTGTCAAGGTAGTTTTGAATTCTAATCTGGCCCTCTAAAGTGCCTGCACCTCCTTCACCATCCTGCCTATCACTGGGAAAACTGTCTGAACAATTTATTCAACAAATGCCACTCTATTTCATTCACAAATTGATTTTTACATATATAATTATTTAGGTTGTTTTAAAAATACAAACACATTTCATCCTATAATTGCTCATGAACTTTGCTGGGTGTTTGAATTCACTATTTGCTTTGACTTCTATGTAACTGATCACTGTACTCTTATGGAACTTGATTCTCATCTATCTTTTCCGTTTCATACCAGTTGAGTCAGGCCTGGTTTACACACACAAAAATAAAAATATTATAGGCTCAATTTACATTTAAAATCAATTTTCTCTCAGCATGGATTGCATGTAGTATGCAGCCCAATTCTTGTCTGGGATATTCAGTTATCTCTATGCCAGATCTCAGGTCATGGGTTTTTCACAATCATAGTTGTGAAAGACACAGTCACAACTGCATTCATCTCATTAAATTATCTTTTGCAAACACAGTTTGAGTATATTGTGTTGTTATTAAGTATATTCCATCCATGTGCAATAATATTTCATATATTTATCAGGTGCATTTGTTGAATTCGCTGTCTCCAATCATATTAATCACACAAATTGATTAGTAACAGAGGCATGAATGTACATGTGCAGTCATAGATGATGGGGTCTGGCCAACTACTCTTGGTGCATAGCCAGAGCCTTTCCTTCCCCTTGAAGACATACCGATCTATGCCTGAGATCTGGCATAGATATACCGGTGGATAATATTTTTTCTTATATACTTCTATAATGAAATCTTAGCACTTCGTGAGTCGTCTCTGACAAATGCTCACTTTACTACAAATACCCAGTTCTGAAGTTACTCCATGTATGGACAGCTCAAAGAGAGCCTCTGGCCAAGACAGAAAAGACATGTTTACTAGCAAATAGCTTTAGAAAAATAGAGGCTGGGTCCAAAAAGATTTAAAAAAAAATAATCTAGTGCATGCTTCTCTTCCCTCCCACTTTTCATTGTTCTGTGGCCTAAACATTGAATCCCCCTGTGTCAAGGCTGAATCCCTACTCTGTCACTCCAAGTGCAGAAAGTGGGGGCCTGAAAGGATTCTAAAAATGAATACTTGGCACTCCAGGCTTGTATTAAATTCACAAGGTTACAGCTTTTCTCTGACCTTGGCTTGGTAAATGCCGCCACCACCCAAATGCAAAACAAAACAAAAAATACCCTTAGACCCAGGAAGGAGTACTTGGGAATTCCTCCCTGTGGGGTACCCTCCAGCCCTTTCATTTCCCCCCTCCGGGGAAGAGCTGAGAAATCTCTTAGGACACCAAAAATCCAATCCTGCTCTTATAAAAGGTAAAAGTTATTAAAAACAAAAAGAAATAAAATACATCTGGAACTTAGGCTTTTGCTAGATTTTAAAAGAGCAATTCCAAAAATCAAGCATCCAGAATAGATTGACAAAGCTAACAAAAGTATTTGGGGTTAGCACAGAGAAACCAATAAGAAATAAAAGACCCTGATAGATTCTTTTTAGACATTCCCTAATTTTACTTACATATCTGAGGCTTCAGATAAGGAGGTTTGAGGTATGAATTGATAATCTATAATCATACCTGGCTTAAACTGCTTACAGCATTGCTGCTCCATCCCTGCAGCCTGGAGAACAACAGACAATGGGAAAGTTTCTTTCCCAATTTTAAAAAGTTCTACCTTCCCATTGGCTCTTTTGGTCAGGTGCCCACTCCTTTTCTTTTACTTGTGGGCTTATTAACACTTTACTGGTAAAGCAAGCAGAGAACAGATCAAGAGGGATTTTCCAGCTAACTGGCTGGCTGGGTGTCCATCAAAGAGAACGATTTCCCCCCTCTCCCTTCATGTATCGCACCATGTAATAAGTTGTTCTGATTTCAGTAGAGAACAGGTTTTTCTTTGGAGCCTACGAACTACTTGTACCTATTTACATTATCTTGTCTATGTTGACTCTAAGCTCGTTGAGGCAGACACCTTATTTGCAAAGCCCTTAGAGAAAACCAGGTATTATATACATGAAACAATAATGAATAATCATAGTAAATAACAACATTAAAAACTCCAGACCGCTCACTGCTATGAGGGATCTGAAGTACTTCCTTCCCTTTTGAAGGGAATATGTTGTACTCAAAACATTATTGACCCACAGTCAGATTCTGATACCTGTGTCCTAGAACAGTAGGTCTATGTGCTAGCAACCCCACTGACTTCATGAAACTACTTGTGGAGTAAGGTGCTACTAATGAGAGTAAAAGTATCAGAATCTGAGCCACAATAACTAGTGTCCAAGATTTGAATAATGGGTCTCCCTTGAAGCCTTTTATTTTTTTCTTACCATACATTACCTATAGTGAATCAATGTCAGTAGGAGGAATTAATAATCTATCCTTGATTAGTGTCAAGTATGCTGAGAAAAATACAATTAAATTATATCTCTATTGAGACTTGGAAAAAATGGTCAGATATATTATGACTGAAATTGTCCTGGGTTTTTTTTTTTTATTATTATTATTTTTGGTGCTATGGAATTAAAATATTCAACATGCTCTCTTTTTCACCACCATCATGTGGTCCAATAAAAGATATTACCTCACCACAGTGTCTCTCTAACATTCTGAGACCAACACAGCTACAACAGCACTACATACTACATGCTCTCTGTCCACTGTAGCATCTCTTCTTCAAGGGCTATTAATCCTTCAGTTCCGAAGACCAACTGTATATTAAAAAAAATACTTCAGATACTTTTCCTCCAGGACATTATGTGCATATAAATTATTTACTGGGACAGCAGTAAAGAATGAAAAAATAGTAAAATTGCAGGATTTGCCACTAGGTGGCATGTGAGCCATATAGTGTATGGGCAGCAATATTGTAAACGCAGATAGTATTGTCTTGCACAAGATGTGAGCCTGTCTGATAGGTCTGTGGCCAAATAAGGACTTATAATTAATCATTCTAGCCCAACGACTTAATTTTTATTGTCTGATGAAAACTACCCTAGTGACTTAAGCTCCTTAAAAATCCTGACCATTCCAGTGTCGTTGGTTATGGGTCTACTTAGTTTTTCTAACTTGTTTTCCTTTATAATAGTTTCCTTTCCTGGCTTTTGTCATACAATTCAGAATTCATACAGTTTAACCGCTAGATTTATAAAGACAGGTACATTTGGTAGATACACCAATAAGTAAGACAAGATGCAACAAATCATAGGTTTTCATGTGTTTTACAGCAGACCATATTTTCACAAAGAGATTGCTTTCTGGCCTTGCCCCATCCCACTCACAAGTAGGAGGACCACCTTCCTTCCATTAGTGATCACATAACATCTCCCCGTCTTCCCCCAGGAATGGCTGCAATTAACATCAGCCTACAAAAAGAAAAAAAAAACTTAATGTATCTTTTGCTTAAATACAAATTAGCAACTGGAAACAAAAAGAGACGCCAATGCTGTGTGACCAGCCAGCTCTCTGTAAGCCACCAAGTAATTCTGTAGAAATCACCATTGGCTCATGCAACACACTATGAGAAATGCTAAATTGGAGAGAATTAGATGCCTAAATCTGTCTGTCTTGATACATTTTTGAGGATGGGGGAGGGGGACAAGAATGTGCCTGAACCAGAAAACTGGCCTCAAACACCTCAAAACTTTTTAAGAAATTCAATATCTGACTTTAGGTGCATATTTCTCAACTTTAAATGTGGATAAAGCATTAAACAGGCAATAAGGAACTCTGGGTTCTACTCCTAGCTCTGCCTCCGAGACTTGCTGTATGAACTAGGGCAGACATTTCCCCTCCCTGTGCTTCTGTTTCTTCCTTAAAAGGGAGATGAAGCTGAGTGCCTAGCTTCAAAAAGCACTTTGAACTCTAGGGCTAAACAATTATGTATAAATATTAATATAATTTGTCTAGAATAAATCTTTTGTGTGTTAAGGACTGCTGATTAGCCATTAGATTTTATAAAGTTGTCTCTCTTCTTAACATGTATATTGAGCTTTTTTTAAAAATTGAGCCTAACATTCTGAGTGTTGTAATGAAGATAATTGCAAACGTAAAACTATTTATTTTTATTATTTCATAGCACCCCAGGTGCATCTAAAAAACACAAAAATAGTCTCAAGTGAAGAGCATGTTATAAAAAAGGATAATGTTGTAATGATATGAACATTTTAAAAATATAATTTTATTAACTATTTGGTATGTATTTTTGCCATCTTGGGTTTTGTTTTTTGTTTTTTCAGCTGCAGAAAGTCCAGTTCCCTAGATATCTTTGAAGTTTTCTTTTTACCCATCTCCCATCATCTGTCACTCACTATCTTTCATTGATCAAAGGTTCTATATAAAGCTGTGATGGCCAGTTTTGAGCAAGTATTGATATTACTTTGAATTAACAGAGATCCAGTTTTAAGTAAACATGAACCAATTTTTAATTTTTTTTATCACACTCATGCAAAATGTGTGGTTTTCCATGGCTTCACTGCAAATCCAGGAGCTGGTTTGGAATGAGTTTTATTTTAAGGTGATGGGTTGAAAACAAGTGGACTGAAATAAAATAAAACATTTGCAAAAACTTCTGCAAAAGAGAAATGATGTAGTTTCATATTATGTATATTACTGTTATACATATGTATGCCACTACTGCTTACAGAGCAAAAGGATCATGGCCCCATTGTTTTAGATGTTGTACATTATTTTAAATGTTGTTTTAGATGTTGTACAAACATGGTCTAAGTGATAGCCCTACCATAAAGTGCCACTCAGTCCTTGCAGTTGTCTCTTTTATAGTATAAAGAACTATTCTAAGGAATTTAACGGGCGTTCTTCTCCCTCACTTGTAGTTGAGTCTCTTTTTGTCTTACTTTCTGCCTTTCTCCTTTGTTTTTATTCTTCTAAGGCTTGATGCAAAACCGATTGATGGCTTCCATGGACGCCAATGGGCTTTGGATCAGGACCCGCAGACTGAGTTTGAGGGTAGGAGTCTGGCATCACTAGTTTGGCACTAAGGCAAATCAGTCAGACCAACAACTTCAAATGTGCATTTGTTAACATAGACACCTAAAAAAAGTCCTGATTTTCAAGGATGACCACACCCCATTCTCATTGACTTCATGTGGATTAGGGCCTCAGGTCTGAACATTTTGACTCCCACCCTTTCTGCTTCAGTTCCATCATCTATAAAATTTAGGGTTCTATAAGGATTTTTAGAAAATATCAAGTGCCAACTGTGATAATGAATTAGAAGACACATAACTGCCATCCTCAGGTTTTCCAAACACCTTCTTCTTCTTACAATTCTCTCTACAAAAAGAAGAATAAAACTAAAACAATGGATGTATTAATTTTCTTCTTGGGCTTTAATGCAATAATTATTTTTAAAAAAGAAAAAAATGTTAAGAGCTAGATCACAACACAATTCTCATCATTAACCAATGATGTTTCTCAAAGATCCTCCCTATAATTTAGTGCAACTCATTTGTTCCCTCTTTCTCCATGCTCCCCCGAAAAACACTTTGTCGAGAGCACAAACGCTGCCAATTATGAGGACAAAACAAGTGTCTGTCAACTATTTCAACTAATGTAATTTATTACTGTACCTGTAGAAGTTATAAGTAGGGGTGTTCTTGGTCCCAGTAAACCGTCCACAAAACCAGTCTTCCATCCATTTAACCACTGCCTGAGAATTGGGTAATGTGGAGTCACATCACCCCAGAGAAGACTCCAGGGGGCACTGTATTGGAGCACAGGTCACATGATTGTCTTTAACCCTCATGCAGAGTGGCTGGGGGAGGGGCACAACATGGAAAGGAAAGAGTCCTTACATACCAGAAACAATCTAACTCTAAAGCAGTTGATTTAAGATTAAGAGAGATGTTCAAAATCACAAAGGGCAGTTAGGAGTCCAGATGATTTAGGCACCTTGTTCCCTTAAGATCCTTTGGAAAGCCCAGTATAAATCTCAGTTTTCTTTCCTACAGCATAAACTAAGTAATATATACATTAAAAAAAAAAAACCTCTGGCAAAGATGTATAGCTGATGGAATTTCAAGAGGGTTACAAACACTTATTTGTTTTATCTTTCAAGCAGGATTCTGTCATTCCAAGTTGGGTACAACATGCCTAGGATGGATCAGCTGTTTTTTTCCAATGAATAGTGTAAGTAGTAAAACAAGGTAAAAAATAACCAACTCCAGGCCCACTGTTGAAGTCAAGATACAAAATCCAAATAATCAATATCAAAAAAGGATTTATTACATAAATTCCAAATGGAATAAGAAACCCACAAAATAAAAACAGATCCTTTATGTCTAGATGAGAATAATTTATACAACAGAATTTAAAAAATGAAGCACAAAATGCTGGGTTGTAGCAGGGAGTGTGATAGTCAGTTAGGGACTTTATTTCCTGGTTTTGCTTTACAATGAAGTGCTTGGACTTGCCAACAACTTCTCGCAATTGCATAATACCAATTTCATGATGGGGTTTTTTTTGGTTTTAGAGTATACTATAAATCCCAGATGGATAATTCAAGATATTTCTTTATTTCATTATTTAGCCTCTGAATTCATTTGGAAAACAGGAAATTAGTAATTTTTTAGGAGGATGAAACAGTGAGTGTGGAAGATTCTGTGTGTGATATCCATGAACTTTGCCAAATCTCCTTGGGATACTACTGGCGCCAATGCCTCAGAGAGATAAAGTACAGAATATCCCAGCTGTGGGTAAACGAATGGTTTTGGCACTTCCACAGAAATGTCCTTTGATGGGAAATTTGTTATTGCTTTTTCTGTTAAGCATGACAAAGAATTATGACAAGGAGCAATGAACAAAATATTAATTAGCAAACATTGCACTGACACAATGTTTTCAAATGAACCTTTACTCGACATTTAGAGAAGTGGCAGTCTCTTACTGCTGGGTGTTAGGAAAGAGAATATGACTTCTGTAAATAAGAAGAGTACCAGTCAAAAAATAACAATAATAAAATAAAATGCAAATGGGGAAGTGCATTAGTCAAATTCTGGTAAGTTCAGGGAATCCAGGCCAACCTCTGCTCAAATGGTACATACATATGCTGCAAAATCACTGTTAATGTGCACCCTTTGGGCTATCATTCCTATGCTGACAAGAGGACAGAAACCTGCCCTAACAATGGAGCTGGGGATTCCCCTTGTATAGGAGAAACCCCGTGTGATGTAAAATTGGCATACCTGACTATGTATCACCAGCTTCCTTCTGAAAGGCCACATTTGCCAAATTTGGGGTCAGATGACCATCCCCTCAGGAGACATTCCAGCCAGAGTCAATGAGGCAGCATGCATGTCAAGTACAGACATTGCACACCCAGTTACCATGGGTATAAATAGCAATTTAGACAGTGAGATGCAGCTTAGGAAAGTAGAGTACAGCCACACCAGAACCTTAGGGTATAGGCCCTACACGGCTCTCTACACACCCAAGCTGTGCCTCCCTGGTCGGCACCGCTCTTTTTCATAGTGTAGTGTTTCACTACGTCCCTGCTGCTGAAGCCTTTTTCTGCTGGAGTGAAAGACTCTGGCAGCAGGAAAGGCTCTGGCCATAGGACGCAGCAGGGAAAGGCTCTGGCAGGTCCCTGCTACCAAAGCTTTTCCCTCCTGCCAGAGCCTTTCACTGCCACCAGTGTGTTTGCAGTCTGCTTTTCACTGCAGCATGCAGCTACGCCTATCCTACACACAGCAAGTGTTGACTTGGCCTAGAGTGACCCCGAGGCTACTCTAATTTGTGTCATGGGCTGAAATAGCCTCTTGATGCCCCCAAGATTGGAGAGGCAGAAAGTCTGCAAAAAGCCACATTTCCCCCCAATTCCCACAGCTTTAACGAGTGAAGCTTGGTGCTCCAATGGGTCCTGCCCATATTCTCCTGAGATGAAATTTACCCATGTTATGATGGTCTAGTTCAGGGATGGCCAACCTGAGCCTGAGAAGGAGCCAGAATTTACCAATGTACATTGCCAAAGAGCCATAGTAATACATCAACAGTCCCCATCAGCCCCGTCCCCCTCGCCACCCCCTAGCACCTCCTGCCCACTGGCAGCCCTGCCGATCAGCCCTTCCCCCTCCCTCTCCGTGCCTCCTTCCCACTGCAATCAGCTGTTTCACAGTGTACAGGAGGCTCTGGGACGGAGTGGAGAGGAGAAAGGGTGCAGCAGGCTCAGGGGAGGGTGCGGGAAGGGGCGGGGTGGGGGCCGTGGGGGAAGGGGTGGAGTGGAGGCAGGACCTGGGGTTGAGCAGTAGAAAGTTGGCACCTGTAGCTCCAGCCCCAGAGTCGGTGCCTATGCAAGGAGCTGCCTATTAACTTCTGACAGGTTGGCCACCCCAGGTCTAGTGCAAAGCTCACTGCACCACATTAGCCATACATAAGGGCTGTTCTTGGAAACCTGGGGTGGAGCAGCCAAATAGGGATAGCTGCATACCAGAGCCAGGAAATTGTCTTTGCACTATGCTGGAGGCCAGCAGGTAGGGATTTAATTGGTGCAGGCCAGAGGAGAGCCATGGCGTCCCCTTATATATATATTTTAAAAAATATAGAAAAAGTACTGTCTGTATAAGTGATATTTCCAACATTAAGAATTCACAAATTTTAAACTGTGGAGCTAATTTTCTTCAAATGTAGACCCTACTCCTTCAAAAACGTACATGGAGGGGGGGGGAGGTGGCGGTGGGGGGCTGGGGGCTTAACTTTATGCATATGAGATGTCCTGGCAGTAGAATTCAAAGGGAATACACTGGTGAGATGTTGCACTCTATATGTTTATGGAAATATACTTCTGAGTGTAAATATGACATAACTGAAATATGTTTTGTTACATATGCGATGTAGCATATCCTTGCAAAGGTTATAATCTACTGAATATATGCATCCTATTTGAATGCATGTATCATTTTTATATCTGAAGTTATGAGGATTTGCTCTATGCTTGCATTTGAAGTGTTTGCTGTAGGAAACACATAAGGCTTGGCAACCATATTGTGAAGGGACTATACAAGTAATTGGGAGTACTTAACTACCTTGGATGTCAATCCACATCTGAGCTTTTCTGGGAACCTTCAAACTAACATGTAAACAATGGCATAGGCCTGCAAAAAGCTGAATCATTCATGGATATGGGACTTGCCCAGGTGGCTACAAACTCCATCTTGTTGCTGTGATTTTGAAGATAAGAAAATAGGGGTTTCTGCCCACAAGAGAGAATATAAAAGGCCCTGGAAGCATCTCCATTTTGGTCTCAGCTGGCTCAAGAGATGGCCTCTCCACCCCAAAGAGATGCCTGAAAGAAACTAGAATTTATTTTACTTAGTAACTTACCTTGTTCTGTCTGTTATTACTTGAAACCACTTAAATCCTGCCTTTTATACTTAATAAAATCACATTTGTTTATTAATTAACCCATAGTAAGTGATTAATACCTGGGGGACCAAACAGGCGTGCATATCTCTCTATCAGTGTTACAGAGGGCAGACAATTTATGATTTTCCCTGTATAAGCTTTGTACAGAGTAAAACAGATTTATCCAGGGGGTTGGATCCCATTTGGAGCTGGGTGCCTGGGTGCTAGAGACAGAAGCACTTGCTAAGCTGTTTTCAGTTAAGTCTGCAGCTTTGGGGGTGTGGTTCAGACCATGGGTCTGTGTTGCAGCAGCCTTGTGTGTTTGGCTCAACAAGGCAGAGTACTGGAGGCCCAAACTGGCAGAGGAAAGGGCTCAGAGATAGTCTCAGCACATCAGGGAACATTCCCAAAGGGGTCTCTGTGACCCAACCTGTCACAACCAGTGCATAAACTTAGGCATATGTGTAATTCTTTGCAAGATCAGGGCCGTAACTTTTTAAAACCCAGGGGCAATAAAACAAATCATGATTTATTGGACTATATAGGGAAAATATATTCATTTTATACATGTGTAACCCTTCTGCCCATCAGAGTTGGCAGCAACAAGGGCCAGGTTCAGTATCCAGGGGTTCCATTCTAATGACACAATACAAAACCGGCTCGAGCCCCCACCCAGTGACCTGGGACAATCATATACCACCCTTCTGGGCGCCTCTAAGAGGCAATACTTCCCCTCTCGCAAGCACAGAGTCTGAGTGTACCAAAACCCTTTTAATAACAGAGAGAAACAATGTGGCATTATATTGGGTAAACACCACAACCAGGATTCACAAACCAAACCATGAACCAGCATCCTGCACCCCAGCAAGTTTGGGCTGTGTCCTCTCCTTTAGGTTCAGGAGTGCCGCAACCCAAACATCACCCAAAGTCCCACAAGTCCAACAGCCCCAAAGTCTCTGGAGTCCCCGGTCAAAAGTTACTCTGCAGAGTCTTACCTCCCAGGCTGGGTGGAAATGGAGGGCAGAGTGAGGGGTACCTTACGAGCTCTGAGGCCGACTGCCCCATCTCTCCGTGGGGTGGTGCTGCTGCTCCACTTGCTGCGCTGCTCCACCAGATGTCCCACAAACTGCTCTGCTGGTTGCCCCGCTAGCCGCTCTGCTAACCCACACAGGAACTGCTCTGCAAGCCATCTCACGAACAACTCTGCTGGTTGCTCTGCTAGCTGCTCTGATAGCCAACACAGGAACTGCTGTGCTTAGGGGCCCCCCACTTAAGATAATGCTCAGTGAGTTTTCAGCTCTTAAGTGATCTCAGCTGTTAAGTGATTTTAGATCATAAGGGGGGGGGGACCTTAGTGCAGATGCACCATAGGACCCAAAGTGACTTCAGCTCAGCAGGCTGAAGTTAGATTCCTAATGGAAGCAAAAGTCAGCTCTAACATTCCACAGGGGAGAGACAGGGTACAATAGGCTTGTGTAGGGCCCTCAGACAAGGCCCTCACCAAAAGGTACAGAAGCCTGTCCATTGCCTCTCTCAATTCAGTGGGTTTTGGAACCCCTGTCCCTTGGCTAGTGAGTGCTACCTAGATGATGGTGAGTCCCTCCAGCATGCCAAAGGCCAAATACATGTCCCAATCCCTCATTCACATAAACAGGTTAATCAACACTTTATCATTCTTGCCCCAATACCAGAGAAACTGGGGGTCCCACAGTAGCCAAAGTGACCATTTGGGCTGTTAGAGTGCAGGCTAGGTGCGGTGGGTGTGTCTATGCAAATAAGATCAGTTATTTTCCAAAACTCACTGCAATTCCTGCAATTCGTCACCAGATGTCAGGGTGGAGCTCATCCTGACACTGCTTACACATGTATGACTGGAAGATCCTTTAAAACTATTTTGATCAAACTTTTCAACAACATTGCCCTTTGTGTTGAAACCAAAAATAATAATAATAAAATTCAACCACATAATAATTTGATTGAGAAACTTATTACAAAAGTTGTTGGAACAAAACCTTGAATTAGCACATGCTTCAAACCCCAATTCTTATGTCTATACTCTGGCTATGTCTACATTACAAGCTAGGTGTGTGATTACCCAACTCGTGTACACATACTCACACTAGCTCTGACTGAGTATATAAATCAACGGTGTCCAATACATTTGCCACTAGTCACATGTGGCTAATAGGCTATTGAATTCTGGCTGATGCATGTGAGTTTTTTATAATGTGGCTAATAAGAAAAATTCAAAACCACAAGTGCAGCTAGCAGTATGGCTAGCATCGAATTTCTATTGGACACTGCTGCAATAATAGTGTAGCCACAGCAGTGGCAGCAGAGACTAAACTTAGTTGGGCCAAGTACAAACCTGCCTGAAACAGGTGGGTACATACTCGGCACTGCTAAGCTGTACTTCTACCGTGGCTACCCATGCTACGGTGGCTATACCACTAGTTATACTTGTGCTAGCTTGATGAGACCCAGAGTGACGATGTGTATGCCAACAGGGGATTCACTTTCCTATATCATAGTATAGACCAGGGGTGGCCAAACTTACTGACACTCCAAGCCACAAGCAACAAGCTTCAGAAGTTTGAGAGCTGGGGCGTTCCTGCCGGGGCTCAGAGCTTCAGCCCTAGGGCAGGGTGGTGGGGCTAGAAGCATCGGTCCTGTGGAGTCAAGGGGGCTCAGGGCCTCAACCCCATGAGGCACACCTGCCAGGGCTCAGGGCTTCAGCCCCATTCTCACTGAAGCCCTGGCAGTAGCCTCCTGTGGAGCTGAAGCTCCAAGACCCTCCTCCCTGCTGGGCAGAAATAACAAGCTCCCCCAAACAATCTGGTAGGCAAAGAATGGGGGGGGAGGGGGAGGTATCACCACAAGCCAAACTTTAACTGTAAAAGAGTTGTGACTCACAAACCACAGTTTGGCCACCCCTGGTAACACCTACAGTTAAGGTAGCACAAATGTTTTCCATTCTAAGGGGTTATTTTCAGCTGCTGCTAACTTTGTCATTCTTTTGCCTTTCAGGCTGAAGTTTCTCAAGTTTGTTCCCTGCCCAGGAATGATTTTTTTTAAGCAAAAATGGTTTTATTGGGTCTGATCAAATGAGCCGATTTATTAGAATTTGGCCATGACTATAAATAGCCAAACTAGTTCGCTGATCAGATATTTTAAAGTCATTTTAGAGCTATTTCGAGACTCAAGCATCTCTATATAACAAAATATAAGAGAGGAAAGTCAGCAATTGACCATGAAGTGGTACAAGTGTTCAAAGTGATAGCTTATAAAAGTGCAAAGCTTCTTAAAATGAGCCCTTGCAGAAAATATTAAACAGAGAGCTGAAAGGAAAAATGGCAAATCTCTATGCTACCCTTGCACTAGCTAAAACAGCGTAATCAGTGATGCACAGTAATTGCTGCTTTAACAACAACATTACAGTGTCTGCAGAAATACATTAGTAATTTGCTATGGGGACTAAAGTAGAGTAACTGTAATTTTATCTTATATACAAAATATACTTTCCAGTGTATTTTATTTTCAGAAAGTCTACTACGGAGCACTCTTAGATTTATTGTATTATTTTAACTTCATCTGTACTGAAATTTATAACATAGCTTATGTTATGAATTCTAAAATAGCTTAATATTTTCTAAGTAATAAGACAATAAGCATTATCCACTGTTCTGAATATGAGGCAGCTTAATCATCACTGCAAGTTGTTACCATGTGAGTACTGTTCAGCAGCGTTTATGAAATAAGCAAGTGATTTCCACCCAGTTCCTAGTTGATGGTAGTTTTTGTGATGTGGACATTAGAAACTTTGTTGACTATCTTAACAAAATCCAACAAGTGAAGGGGCCTGGCTCCTGAACTACTGGTAACCGGAACCCAAAGGTCCTGCCCTGCCTCTCCCCCAAGGTCCTCCCACCTCCACCCTGCCTATTCCCATAAGGCCCCACCCCTGCTTGCTCCTCTCCTCCCCTCTCCTTGTCACTTGCTGGATCGTCTCCACCACCCTCCCCACCACAGCTGGGCTACCTATGCTCAGGGCTAGGACAGGAGTTGCTACAGCCTGACAAGGAGCCTGCCTCTGTTTGGAGGTGGTCCAGGCTGAGCAGGAGCTGGTGCAAGTTATTGACCCAGCATGTTCTCTGCCCTACAGTAACTGGATTTTTGGTGTCTGGTCAGTACATGGACTGACTGGACACTGCTAGGTCCTCTTTCAACTGGACTCGATCCAGGGTTGCCAGGTGCTCGAAAACTGGGAACTCTAATTTATGGTATCTGGACAGAGAAGTCAAAAACCAGACCATGTGGGGAAAACCCATATGGGTGACAACCCTAGGGCTGGTGGAGCCATCCTCTAATAGAAAGGGCAATTACACAGATTTGCATAAGGTAGCAAAACCGGTGAGGTGATGAATTTTCTGCTGGACCCTTTGCTGCTCTTTCAACTCTTTCTTATAGCATTTTCAGAGCAAGAAGTTCACCAATAGCCTTGGCAGATATCCAGCGTCAGCAGTGCACATTTGATGCCAGTCTAAATTTCCACAGTCTGGTTTGTTGAGGCCCAGAAGTGTTACAAAGCAATCCTCACCTTGCCCACAGGTTCAGCTAGATACTCAGTGGTAGTCAGGGATGTCAGGAGTTGGCTCACCCCTGCCTGTCTGCTTCAGTCCAGAGAAGACTGCACCACCAGGTCCTGCTTCAAGCTGCAGATAGCTGATGTCACAAAACTGGAATAGGTAGGTCTCTACTGGTCTGGTCAAGTCCCATTGTGAAATTTTAGCTGCAATACCACCTCCTGTCAGCGCACTATTTAGCCACTGCTCATCCAGGCAAACCTCTCTGTGAAGCCAGCTCTGTGCCATTGGTATAATTTGGCCCTGTTGTGAAGTAAGCTCTGTACTTATGTCCCCAGCCCAGTTTAGCCTCACTGCAAAGTTAGCTCTGTGCTGTTCCCAGCAGTCTGGTCTTGCTGTGAAATCAGGCCCATGCTATCACCATTGATTCAGTTTAGTCCCATTGAATCCCTCCATACAGGATTCAGGCTCTTGAGTGGGGAACCTACACTTGGACAGAGTCCCTGGGCTAGAGCTACTGGCCTGTCTGACAGAGCCTTCTACTCTTTGTAGTTGAGTCCAAATCCCATTCCCAAACCAGAGTAACTGTCAAATCAGGATGACCCACTCTCCAGGACATATCTTGCATGATTTCTATACCCTTTCATGAGCATAGGTACAGTAATAATTTCTTAGCATTTATACAATCAGAATATAGAAAAATCAAGAAAAACCAGTATGTGGAACTATGAGTAAGATACATTATAATTCACATAAATGAGGCTGGCCAGCATTGTTTTTTCCCCTAAGGAGGGAACAGAGAATTCGCTTCCTTGGAACCATCTAGATCTGGGGCTTACACTTAGGCCTTGTCTATACTAATGCTGCAAGCCAATCTAAATTACACTTGTTAAGTTATGTAAGTGACATAACTTACATCAATTTAAAGCAGTGTCTACACCATACTATGTTAATGGGAGATACTCTCCAATCAACATAGCTTCTGCCTCTCATTGAAGTGGATTAATTAAGTTGATGGAATAGTGTTCTCCCATCAACTTGTTGCTCTTCACCAGACTCACTAAATGATCACTGCTGCATCAATTCCATTGGCGCTGATTTAGCCACATAGTGTAGACAAGGCCATAGCTTTATTCAGTTAGCCCGACAGAGCTCAAACACCAAGACTGTGCACAGACAATCTGGGACCTGTGGACAGAATCTGTAGCTATACCTACTTTTTTTTTTGTATTCTGTGCATGAGGTTTTGATTGTATTTAGTTCTTACAGGACTATTATTATTATTCATTATTGGTTTCTATTGAGTCTCGGTTCTTTTCCTTTTTACTCTTTCCTTACTTTAAACCTATCCCTTTCCCTAATAAAGTGTTATTTCTTTTTAATATTTGCTAGTCCATTTTTCCTTTTAATTCTTACTGCCTCTCTCTATTCACTTACTTAGGGTCTTTCTATTCTTATATTCACCCAGACGCTAGTGGGAGGCAACATATACCTAAAATCTAGTTTAAGTCTAGTGATTGCCAAGCCAAGGACTGACACCTGCTTTCAACCCAAAGAGCACCCAGGGCCCACTGTCCTAAGGGAGGAGTGGGTGTGTCACAGAGTAACTAGGAAGAGAGGAGTAAATGGACTCTAGCAAACTTATGATCCCAGGGGCTACCTAAAATAAATATTGCAGGCATGAATGGCAGACTATGTGAATTGTAATGATTTTTGTCTTTGAATAAGGAAACTGATAAAACACAAGGGTAGCTTGTGAAACTCTTTGGGGTTTTAAGTAGACAGGCCATCTGGGAGAGATTATGCACTGTTAAAGTGGAGTCTTTCTGTAAGCAAAATGGTCAGTTAGCCAGTTCCTATTTGTTCCCTGGCCTGGGCACTTCCTGACCCTATTTCCTCAGTTGGCTACGATTAAAGCAGGGGTCTCAAACATGCGGCCCGGGGGCCACATGCGGCCCGCAAAGCCCTTCCCTGCGGCCCGCCAAGCTTCCTGGCGCCCCCCCCCTCCCCCCGGTCCCACCATAGCAGTTTGCAGGACGGAGGGGCCAGAAGTGGAGGCTTCTCTTCTGCCTGGCTGGGCCGCAGGGAAGGGCTCTGGACTTCCTAGATTGCTCTTGCTTTGTTTGCCAAACAGCTGTTGGTGGTGCCTAGTGCTTTCCAGGAGGGAATGGGGAGCTGCGTGCTCAGAGGAGGAGGTGGGGCAGGGGTGGGACCTCTTGGAAGGGGTGGAGTGGAGGCGGAGCCGGGGCAGCAAGGGCGGGGTGTGTGTCAGTGGTGCGGCCCTCGGGCCAGTGCACTAGTCCTCATGGAAGGGGTGGAGTGGGGGCACAGCCGGGGCAGCGAGTGTGTGTGTGTGTGTCAGTGGTGCGGCCCTCGAGCCAGTGCACTAGTCCTCATGCGGCCCTCGTGGTCATTTGAGTTTGAGACCCCTGGATTAAAGGAAGAAATAAAACTTCCTCAACCGTTTCCCTGGTTTAAATATTCCTGATGCACAGGAGCCATAGTTTACCCATTCTCTGCCAACCCTAATGTAGGCTATGTAGATCCCATCTCAAGTTTTTTTATATAACTTTTTATTCCCCCTAACACATCTAGAGTACTAAAATATGCTTTTCCTTAGTAAGTCCCAAAAAAGAAAACAAATTTGTAGATTGCAGGCAACCTATTTTATAAATATGATGAGCCAAAACCCAGGATTTTTTTAAAAAATAGCTAACGGAAAGTATTTACACACCATATTCTAGATTCCCATCCACTGTAAATTGATTTATCTCCATTAATGTTGGTAGGGATACATTTACAGTAGCTGAGAACCTGATTTTTAAAAATCTTTTTCCATTTCTTTCTAAACTTCCTAAAACAAGTCTATCCAGTAATGAAATATGGCACCTGAAATCTCAGGGGTGTTGGTCTTTATTTCTTTATTTATTGGGGGGGAGGCGGGAAGAGAGGTAATGGTATTTCAAGCAAAGTTTGGAATGGGAAACTAGTTTCAACACCAATTATAAAGTGTCAGACACTATCTATGAAATCATCCTGTACTGAGACACATTATTGAATTAATCAGTAATATATAATGGCTCAAACTTAAAAACTTAGACTTACACCAGATAAGTAAGGATTTTCAGGACTGAACCCATAAGAAAACGACAACATTTTATTGAGGAGAATATTACCATAGATATACCAATTCTGAGAATAATCATACTCTCTTCACCACTTGGTACAAAAAACTCTGCCTTAGGCAGATTCATGTTATTTAACTCAACACATCCATTATCTATGAACAAGAGCTTGATCTCAGGAATGGTGAATGAAATTTACAACATTTACATTACTCTGACTCAAAAATGAATCTCTTGTCATGCATCTTACTAACTGCCAAACATCCCTTCTGGTCAATAAAAATGTATTATGAATTTATCAAAATACCAGTTGGTAAACAAAAATAAAGATGAAACTCAAGATACTCATAAAATTATTTGGCTTTTACATAAGAATTTCAGAACAAATGCAATGAGTTTTGAAAGTACCAGGAAATAGCTTGTGTTTGAAAACCTTGAGAAACCATTAATAAATATTGCTCTCCACTGAAAGATCCTATTCCATTAGAAAATACATAAAATGTAATTTACAATACTACATCACCAACAGCAACACTTCATTCTTCAATGGTGATGCTGAATACATTATATCAGAGATTAAAGAAGGAACTATGTAATCTGTAACAAAAATAAAACATATAAATAGATATATAATGTGACAAGGTGGCCCCCCGGGCACCCCGGATTCAGGTTCTCGAGCAGCTCTCTCTGGCTGAGTTTGGCTCCTCGCCGGCTAGGGAGGGCGACCCCCCCTCCTGGGAAGTGACTCCTTCCTGCTTCTCTGCCTGCTGGCAGCCTTTCTGTGTCTGACTCTCGTTCTCCCTCACTCTCTTCTGCTGTCACAAAACTCACTCTTCCAACTCCTCCTGCCTCCAAATGCACTCCTCAACTCCCACACCCCCTTTCTGGGGAGGAGTCTCTTTAAAGGGCTCTGGCAGCCTCCTTAACCGGTCTCAGCTGGCCCTGCTTCTGACTGCGGCAGCCTTGCTCAGCTGGACCTAATTTAACCTGCAGTTACCCCTCTCACCACAGCCTTCTTTGGCAGTCTCTAGCCCTGGGTTTACCACAATAAACACAATATTTAATTATATGTTTAAATTGTGCTTATCCTAGGCTATACACATTTGAATAGATATTGAAAAGTATAAATTTTTTTAGAGCCACTCACTTCCCATTGTGACAAAGAGTCCTGTGGCACCTTAAAGACTAATGAAAGTATTGAAGCATAAGTTTTCGTGGGCTAATACCCACTTTGTCGGATGCAACATGGGTATTAGCCCATGAATGCTTATGCTTCAATACTTTAGTTAGTCCTTAAAGTGCCACAGGACTCTGTCACTTCTGCAATTCCAGACTAACATGGCTACCTCTCTGATTCTTCATTTCCCATTGTGTTCAATGGAATCTGCAAGCACTCAGCACATCTGAGAGACTGTTTATTGGTGTACTTATGTATGTAATCAGGTATTTGATTCTCTACTTGCATGGAATGGAGCAAAGGGGGCTGCGGGGAGTCGATTGTGGCTCTCTGATTCAGGGTCACCTAGTTATAAATTAGGGCACCACCAGGGCATAATTTTCTCTTTCTCTATTGAATGTCAATTCTCGGATGCCCTTACAAGAACTATCTGTAACACTATGTACTTTCATTCACTTTGGTGATTCTGCATAGCTTAAGGGCACCTTTTTCTAAGGCCCAAATTCAAAACCCACTGAAGACAAAGGAAAGACTTGCATTCACTTCAGTGGGCTTTGGACCAAGCCTCTAAAAGTATGTCCCCACAGCATTTTAGCATAGGAAAGGAGCGGGCTTCAGAGCTCGAGCTCCAGCCTGAACTACAACTTCAAAGCACTGTCTAAACAGCTGTGTTGAGGCCACTAGTGTGAACCTCCCTAGCCCAAGTCTGTTGACCAAGGCTATGAGGCTTGCACCAAAATGTTGTGTAGACCATACCCCCCGGATCCCTACTTTTCAACAAGCTAGACAATTCCCCCAACCAAGTGCTCATCATTACCTGTTTTTCACTCTTCTTCTAGTCGACTGTCAATACCTTCTCTCACATCTTTGTGACATTTTACAATATCATCCAATATTGAAACCACTGTGCAATGTGAGAGTGCATCATGAGATATATTTTGTGTGATCAATGCAATATTAAAATAAATTGCTTTGCAAAATAGTAGTTATTGATTGTCATGTAAGCATGAGCAGTGTTGCTGTACTGATAGTTTTCATCTTCCAGAAAATATGTGCAAAATCTAAATGATGTTGTATTTGTAATCTCTAAGAAGGTAAACTAAACATATCCACATGGATTGTTTATGTCGGGTGAGCTTGCTAGTGATTAAAAAAGGATGTAAGAAAGGTGAAATTGACAAAGCAATCTGTCTGCTCCAAGAAAAGTAAATAGTAAAGCTGAATAGGCATAGGCTTACCTTGAATTTGCATGCATATGTCTCCTAGAATTACTATGAATTATTCAAACCTTGAGTCATTCATTACAAATGCACTATGTGTCACAGTGTCATTAAAGAGTGCAATGAAAGACAGAGCCATGGAACTGACTCTTCACTAATTTGGACTCCCAGAGGGTAAGCGCATGTATCACAGTTATGTGGCAATCTAGGTTTTAGCCTTCTTTTAGTTCCTCAAGTGCACCCCTCCGGTGACAGATTTTGATGGCAGGGTGGAATCACACAGTCCGATCACTCTTAGACCAGATCCCTGTGTTTCAGCCATCCCCTCCTGTTTCCCCATGACAACATATAAGACCCAACTGTATCCAGCATCTGCACAAAACTTTCCCATCAAAACCTGTGACCTGCAGTAGACTTAAGTGTTCCAGAAGAGGTGCTTCAAAAACAAATGTATTGTTTATTCATCCAAAGGTACATAGCAAACATAGAGAAGGGTTAAGCAACAAAAGTCTATATGCATCTGGTCTCACCTAAGCTTTATCCTTCCCCTGAAAGTATTAGTAAGCCTGACTTAGCACAGCTACCTCCATTTCTGAGTTGGGAGAACCAGACTGCTCCTGCATTTCCTTAGTGTTTCTCTGTCTAAGTCTCACTCACCTCCAGCAACAATTGCCCACTCCCCTCCCCTTCCTCTTTAGGCAGGAGTCTTTAATAGGACTAACACGGCTACCTCTCTGATTCTTTAATAGGCTAGTGTCCCTCTGATTCTAGGCTTTACCTTGGGGGAAATAAATCTGCTAGCTTTGCCAGACACATGGACGTTTCCCAATTAATAGTTTCCCCAGGATTTTTCACAGATTCCAAGGCCAGAGAGATGATTGTGGTCATTGTTGAGTTTCCTGCTTGTTTTTACTCTGACAGCCTAAGCAAGGAAACTGAGGTATATATGATATTCATAAAAAATTATACAGATCTCCCTCATTCACCACAGCACACACTGAGGCTGCAAAACAGTGAAAAGTTATGCCTTTAATCACTAGCAGCCTCCTTCACACTCCAGCTCCTAATACCTGCCATGACTGGGGAAAAACAGGACTGCAAAGATGTTTTCAAACAGCTACTCTCAAGTAGCCATTAAGACAGGGATTTCCAAAGGAGCTGAAGTGAGCTGACACTCAACTTCCTTGGAAATTCAGTAGGATTTGAGCACCTATTTTGCTGTAGCTTTGCGCATACTCCTGCATGGACACCCCACAGGGTAGAGGGCACAGGAAGCCTTCCCCATATCCAAGACAGGCACAAGGGGAGCCTTGGGGTTTAGGGACTGCAAAGGCTGCTCAGGACTAACTGAAGGAGACACTAAGGGCAAGGGAAGAGCCAGAGCCACTACTGAGCAGTTCACTCCAACAACCTCCCTTGTGCCTTCACGAGACATGGCTGAAACCAATTAAGGCCAGATGGCTATTGAATACTCGGAATAAAACCACTAGAGGAGATATGTAAAGCTGGGTGCTTGGGGAAACGATTGGCAAGTACTGGAGAGACTGTGGAACACCAGTACTGTGAGGAAGACCCCATTAACATCAATGTGACTATGCGATAGTAAGGATTATAGGATAAGCTTCTGCATTTGGGAAGTCAGACAACAGTGTTTGCAGCGTGACATCTTATCTTGTCATTTCACTCACAGGGCACCATAAGACCGAATACAAATTGAGGCAATTTTTTCAAAAGCATTTAAGTGACTTAGGGGCCTAAATTCTATTGAAAGTTAAGTGACTTAGGATTCTAGGTCACTTAAGCACTTTTAACCATTTCATATGTATAATGAGTAGGGTTAAACTGAGTTACTTTAGAGGACACACACTATAAGAAATCACAGTGCAGGTTGTAGTCAGTGGATATTACTAGATGCCCAGCACTTTTGAAAATGAGGCCACTTAATTAGGTGCCTAAATAGGAATTTAGAAACCTAACTTTAGGCACCTATTTTTGAAAATCTAGGTCTAAGAAAACATTACCTCCATCAAAAAGTAGGAGACAAACTAGAATGTAAGTTCTATAGGAAAGCTGAGGGCAATGGAGTGTTATGAGTTAATCAAATCCAGAATAGATTGTGTTTTTCTTCCTTTTTTTGAAAACCTATCAAATTCCATTCCATGGATTGCTAGCATGGCTGTCAGCAGTTTCACATTTAGTAGAAAAGATGTCTGCTCTCAACTAAGCTATTCATCTGAATGTGCGCTGTACACATCCTTTCCAAAAATGATGCTGCAGATAGGAAGCATTAAGAATGACTCCGCAACATAATTACAGCTTCTCTTGGTACAATGTTTCTTCACAAAGACCAAGGAAGTCAGTATTCCTCATTGCAGGTGGAATTCCCCTCCCCCTCTCTTATTTTATTTATTTGTTTATTTGCTAGCAGAAACCTGTGAGAGATTTATGGTTCTGCGGATGCAGTTCGGCTTATGGGCCAGATTCTGATCTCAGTGATCTGTTCCATAGACTGCAACCACTGGGGGGTGATGTACGTCCATGGACTTTAGCAAGCCTGGTATTCCATTCAGCACAGGGCATTGGTACCACATTTATACTCATGGAGGATAGGTTATTATACAGACTGTGGGGGGGGGGGGGGGGGAAGGGGGAGGTGCCAGGGAGATGAGGGAGCTGCCAGGGATAATTCTTGCAACAGATATACAGATTAAAATATTTATAAATGTATACTGAGTTTCCTTCCCATGTCTGTGGTCTATTCTTAATAAAATACATATTCTGCTTTATAGAGAGATACAGTGAACCACAAAGAATAATAGAAAGGATGAGTGGTGGCAGGGAGGGGAGAGGAGAAAGAAGTTAAAAACAACACAGCAGATGATACATACTCTTGCTCAGATTTCCAGCCTAATCAACAAGACTACTTGTCGAATTAGGTGCCATGCAATGTGACTTAAGGCATCAGTTTAAAGCAGAAAAGCATTAGTATCAGCATTATTCACATAAACCCTGTGTTAATTGCTCACTCAAAACACCCATTGATGTTAATGAGAGTTTTGCCTGAGTAATGTATAAGGAATGTGGGCCCATTTAGAGCCAGATGGGGGCATATTTTGACAAAGAAACCTATAAAAACAAGTGCTTTTCTCCATCTGAAAGATATTCCAAACATGGCTAAGCCATCAGTGAGCATGTGGTGTCAGTTTTCTCCAGCTACAATCAATCCAAAGAAGCGCATGAAAAAGTGTGTTCTAATTTATTCAAATCATAAAATTTGACATTTTGACCAAACAGAACAATTTAGTTTAAAAGTTTAATTTATTTCTAATAACCTATTATCCCTGCTTGCAAAAACGAAGTACTAGTAGAAGGATACTATATATGTGAACACACACTCTTACTCCCTACACAGCCCCTTTGGCCTCATGTCTTGGACAGACCTTTACAGCATCAGAAAGGATATCCCAATCTGTAGTGCATGATCAGTAGTAGTGGGTTTGTAGTAGTAGTGGGTTTGCAATGTCCCTATGCAAATGTTGCTCTGATCTTTTAGCTTGAGATTTTTAAAAGTCAAAAGAAGTTTGGTGCCCAGTTCCCGTTGAATTTCACGGGGAGCTGAGTGTCAGAGTTCCTTAATCTCCTTCCGAAATCCCAACCATCATCTCTCATGGGAGTTATGCACAAGATGAGATTGCAAAATTGGATCAACAGTGGAGAAATCTTCTCTTTCCCTATAGGTTACCTAGTACACAAAGCATATACTTCTGCTCCCATTGAAGTCAATAGCAAACCCCTCATTGGTTTTACTGGGTGCAGGATCCAGTCCAAAATTCATGAAAATGAAAGAGTGTAAAGATTAGCAAGCAGAGATTTCGGAAAGAAAAGTAAAAACTCATCCACTGTCACTATTATCTTGTTATGAAATACTAAGGAAATAATCCCCGGACCCTCATGAATTGTGTTTCAATAAAATGTTGCAATACATTATGAAAATTCTATAAGACTTGATTTTTCAGCCCTGGCTCACATGAGTATCTCCAGTGAAGGATCAGGTCCATAATTTCCACAGAAGTATTAGTACTATTTGTGGGTTTTGGCCATTCCTGCAAGGTGCATGCTACTGACTAACAGCCTCTGCCACTGGTAACTCTGAGCACCTCACCAGCAATGAATTTATTCTCTTAAGAACCATTGTTATTTCTATGTTGCTTATGGGGATCTAATATACAAAGACAGTAGTGTATCTACAGTGACACAGCTGGAAACTGAACTCAAAACTCCAGAGTCCTGGTCCAGAGTCTTAAAACAAGGCTATTTCCCCCCAATTCCCACAGACCTCCTATTGATTGGGAGATTATTGTTTAGCAGTCATTCTTGAATGATACGTTTAAAAGTTAGCTTTATAAGGCACTTTCCTTTGCGCCATCATTCTGATATCTATACTGTACTTGAAAGGACCACCTTGGCTAATGAGAGGTGCAGTACTCATAATAAGAATTCCTACCACTGGAGCTAAAAGAGGACAAGTGTTAGCAGTATAAGGCTTGTGACACCCAGTTGAGCATTATGGATACTATCAAATAGAGACAGGTTTCAGAGCCTTGCTAATCTATATCCATAAAAAGAACAGGAGTAAATAAATTTGTTAGTCTCTAGGGTGCCACAAGTACTCCTGTTCCATACAATAGAGAGCATTAGTAAATTTACATACTACTCAGTTTATTCAAATATACTGTTGTACTGGTAATACTTACTGGAATCTATGGCAGATATCAGTGACCTAGCTAGACAATCCTAAACATATATATATATATATACACACACACACACACATTATATATATAACATGTATATATTACATACACACATACTAGATAAAGGAATATTACTTTACTTATTTTTTTCCTTAAGAGTTAAGAAAACTCTAGAGCAGCTATGGTAAATGTTCGCACACATGTATGATTTCCTCGGCTGTGGCATAAGTGGCTACTTTGTCAATAAAAGTGATCTAAACATGCCGCCCTGGGATGCTACTCAATATGCATATGAAATGGCAGTTTGTTTCATCACTACCAAACATAGGACTAACTGTTTTGCCTTCTAAAGGACTGGGTCACAGTACAGAAATCAGGGTAGAATCAGTAGATACTCCACATGCAGAACTTCCTTTCCTGCTAAGGAATTCAGCCTATGCTTTATATGCTTTAGCAAATGAGTATGACTTGGATCCTCCAGTTAAACTGAATGAAGCCCTTGAAAGTTATGACTTGAAACCTGAGGATTTCTTTGTCTTGCACCATGGAGAATCACGAGACTTGAATATAAGTGATGGATTAGAATAATTAAAAAAATTCTTTGAGCCTTGTTTTGATTTGTAATAGGAAATAATGACAAGATTGATCATTTCATTACATTATGCTTTATGAAGCTTTCTAAAAATTTATACTGCTGCCTTAAACTATGGGCTAGATTGCGCCCATAGTTTAAGGCAGCAGGAATAGTTTAGTGGGGCTCTTAGGGTATGTCTTCACTACCCGCTGAATCGGCGGATAGCCATCGATCTGCTGGCGATTGATTTCTCGCGTCTTATAAAGACACGAGAAATCGATCGCTCGCGGCGCCCCCGTCGACTCCTTGTCGGGAGGCGCAAGCTGGAGTCGACGGGGGAGTGCACCGCCGACTGCCGCCGCCATGAGGACGGACGGTAAGTCGACTGCAGATATGCAAACTTCAGCTACGTGATTCACGTAGCTGAAGTTGCGTATCTTTGCAGTCGATCCCCCCCCCCTCCCCATAGTGGAGACCAGCCCTTACTCCTGTATTGTACTCCTACTGTTTTAACATGAACACGTATAAATAAAATGCAGGCGAAAAGGAAAAAAACGTATTACATTGAACAAATTTGTAACTGAGGCGCAAAATCTTTTCTTTTGTTGCCCCTGATACTTGACCTTTACTTTACTATGAAAATGGGCTTGTCCTGAAGGTCTTTGGACTGGAGAAGTAATCCTCTTGATCCTCAGACTAGAACGCTAATTAGAACAGGTTCATAATACATGAATCTAATAGCCATCAGTCAATGGAAGTTTTGCTATTGTCTTCATGGGAGCAAGATGGGGCCATAAGGGTTTGTCAAGATTAGAACAAAAAGGGTGTTCTTAGCAGATATTAACTAACAAATTTGCAAAGTTTGTGGTAGGTAAGGCAATGTGTGATTTAATATGTACTAAACTGGTTGAGGGAAAACCTGGGCTTCCTTCAAGCTTTAATTCAACCAGTCATCATGTGTGAAAGGCAGCTTGCCTCATCCACACTAGATGTTTCAAATGTGTTAATTATCAGATTAGCTATCACATACTTGAGACACTAGGAGCCCCTTGATGGGCCCACCATACTGCAACTCATCTCAGGCCTGACACACTCTTGACCACAAAACACTGTTGTCATAATGTATATTTCAAAGGTGTCAAGTAAGATATCACACTAGTGACACACTGGTCCCTAAAATCATTGTGTGACTTATGTTTGGGTTGTGTACAAAATGTTATCTATCTGTGCTAGATACATGTTCTTAAAAATTTGTTTGGAAGGCAGTGCCTAAAGGCAGACTGTCCTAGAGAAAAGAATACGGATTTTCCTTTGTGACCAGTTTGATTTCATGAAGAAGACAATGAGAGTACACTTAGGCCTGGTCTACACTAGCAGGGAGGTCGACCTAAGATACGATACTTCAGCTATATGAATAGCATAGCTGAAGCTGAAGCATCTTAGGTCGACTTATCTGCAATCCTCAGAGCAGCAGTGGTCGACAGAGGGCTCCCCTGTCGACTCTGCCTTGTGCCTTTTGAGGCAGAAACAGAAGACTTTGGGTAACATAAAGGGAGGGGGGGAAGACAATTATCCATCACTTAGGAGACGCAAGGTTCAGCACCCTAGAATCCTATGAAAGTTGGATACCCCATCCTATGCAGCAGGAAATGCTGGTAACTAGATCTGGGTATGAAAGCAGCTTAGGCAAAAATTGTAACTTGCTAAAAATAAATTTTATTCACTAGAAAACATGGCTTATTTTGTTTTGTTTGTAACCATGCCTGTCTCTTTTTCTTATGCTTACTATCATTTAAATCTCTGTTCTTCATTAATAAACTTATTCTTGTTTTATCACAAAACTCTCTTAGTGCTCTGTATTACAGTGAAGTGTGAGTCTTCGGCTAACCTAACACACTGATGTGTGCGCTGTCTTTCTGAAGGCAGCAGACTTAATTTCTCTGAGTGTCCAGTGAGAGGGACTGGATAGAGTAGAGAGATATCTCTGGGGGAATAGGGCTTCACTGATTGCCTTGCCTTGCATGTGACAGAGTCTCAAAGCTCTCACTTGCTTAAGCAGAAGGGTGACACAGTGGCTTACACTTTGGGGTGTCCTCAGCAGAATGTCACAGTTATAAAATATCCCCTTTAAATCTTAGCCCAGGCAAGGTTTGAGTGTACATTACAGGAGGATGGACCAATAGCAATGTCAAAAGTAAAACTTTTACACTACTTGGTGGAGTAGTGATTTATTCCTACTACTTCAATGCCCCTGAAAAGACTAGGATTCTGGGAATATTCCTTGAGCCTTATCAAATCTAATGCATTTATTTTCTACTCACAGGCATATCAAATAAAAAAAGGAAGGCTTTTCCATGTAAATGCATCAATGAGAATTATACAGTAGCATTTACTGAAGTATATCAAAATTATCATGAGTGATCTGCAGCATCCAAAGTGACTAACTGGAGGCAGCTTATTTAAAATGTTCAATACATGAAAGAGAGAACTAATAACCACAATTGCTTAGGTCCTCAGATAACCATTTCTGTTGTGCAATGAAGAACAAATTCCAGCTGTAGGAAAAGCATTTCTAAAGTGAGCTGCATTTCTGAGGTTTACCTTTCAAGTGAACCTTTTTTGATTATCACAAGCATCTCATGAGGACTGTCTTCAGCTGCTTTAAACTTGCTGCTGCTGCTGCTGCCTTCCATTGCTTTCTCTGCTAGAAAGGATTCTGCATTTCAAACCACATGAATGAGAGAAATCTATAATCTGAAATAGAAAGCATAAAAACCTCATAGCTCCATTAATGATCGGTATAGTAAACAACAAATATAATAAAATAATTATTATAAATTATTAATAAAACTTCTTTTTTACTAGGATGGCATTAGTAGGAAGTACTTGGGCAGAAAAAGCCCAACCCATGTTGTTCTACTTTGCATACTGAAGGACAATATTTAGCAAGATAAATATCAAATTTTAAGAGGAATTCTTTAGATTCCAATGAAAGGATTTCACTGGGGATGTTCTACAGAATTATCAAGAGCACAATTAAAAGCTACTCAGTAAAGTCAAAGGAGGACAAGGCATGACTCCTTAAAGTAAAATTTTATTTCCATTGACCCATAACCATCAGATTACTGTTCAATTATTGTTTACTATTAATGATTAAAAGATTAAACAAGACCATCTATTTAGCTGGAAGTGACATGCCTATACCTGCCTCTGGCTTAAAAGAGCACTAATAAAAATAAAAACCCAACCTTGATATTTTCTCACAAGACCAATAATCTTTCTATCGTTTTAAAAAAAGAGAGTCTGAAGGCCAATACTTTCCTTTCATTCATTTTATTTGTTGTCTTCATATTCTGGATCTTGCTAGTGGATCAATATTTTATTGTTCGGTTGCCATTCCTCAGACCATTTTAAACACTGAACTCTGCAGTTATTTCTAACACAATACGGAGAATGGAATTTGGAGCAGAGGTGTTTAGTGCCTCTGTGTTCAGCTGCAGGTTGATCACAGGTGCCTTCTGCTGTCTGAGTGCTGCAAAGCTGGGGGAAGAGGGAAGGACGGAGGGGGAGTGCCTCAATCCACAGGTCTCCTCAATACAAAACCTCACCAAACAGTGTGTATATTTGGAGGGGATGAAACCCTCTGACTCCCACTCCTCAAGGCCTGCTCACATAGAGGTGGGGAAGGGATGAAAAATCAATCACTATGGGGCTTGCTGGACCTAACCTGCCTGGTTGCTATAGAGAGCCTACTACCTCCTTGTAGGGATATGAGATCAGAGGACAGTTTCCTTGATGTTCTCCAGGGGGCTACTTTTGGGAGCTACAGTCTACTCTCTCCCAGAGCTGCCCACCAACGGACTGGCACTTTCTGCTTTTAAACCCCTATTCCTCTGCTACATAACTGGTGAGGCCATGGGGCAGAATCTACCTTACCTACAATAGCTTTTTTTACTCCCTTGTCGCTGGTGCAGGGTTTTCACACCTCATCACAGCCTCCCTGTCAGGACAGGATAAGGTGGATATTGTGGTTGAGGTGTAATCACATTTTCCTTGTGCTGCTTATTTCAAAATGTGAAAGCAGACTATCAGTGGAAGGCTCACAGTGACAGGCCTCATTCACCAAATGCAGCCCCTCTGATGGGATCAGCAGCAGCAGTTAATTAGATATGTCAGGTGAGTTCTTAAGCACAGAGATACAAAGAAGCCTTACACAGTCCCTATGCTAGCCTGAAGGAACCTAAGCATTGCATTGCTCTTTGGGCTTTAGTTTTAATTTATATTTGAGTTACAGTACTTTAACCTTTGGACTGTGGGTAATTTCTCCACAAATGATTTAGCCTGCTGACCATTTCCTATGACTTACCATATATCTTTGTTTGGAAACCACTGTTTCCATTAAATTTAATTACTTTCCCCTGCGGCTTGCATGGTAAAGGTTCGTGGTAAAAGGTGCAGCTATTAAATGAGTGCTGCTGCTACTAAACAAGGTCAGCTGCTATTAAAAACTACATAGTAAAGGCCAGGCACCAAATGAGGGTGATTACTATTTGAGGGCAGCTTTTAAATGAAGATATATGGGTATGCTAGTGACTTTTGTACTCAACAATGCTTTTAGCAATGATGTGAGGGGCTTGGCAAGGTATTGCCACAGTTTGATTTTACAGCACTCTCCTGTTAAAAGTCATTGCTATAAAAATAAAATGTATGATCTTTAATTGTTTGCTTTATTAGGGAAACATAGAGAAATCTGACTCTTTGTTAGAAGTTTTAAAAATTACCATCAATTTAAATTCTTCTAATATAGTTCCAAATAATAAAATTCTGTCAGGCAGTTTAGGGAGAAAGTTCAGATTTGTGTAAATATGAAAGGTAGATGATAAGGGGAGGAGAAACCCTATGAAGTAAGCATTCCCTTAGCTCATGGTATTCCTTGCTGGAACAATCTCTAGGTAAATGTGTATCTAAAATAGATGTTGTGAGGTTGTGCCCTATATGATTTTATGAAAATATGCTGATGAGTGGGAATATAATGTAACTAAAATATGCTTCATGCAAAAGGTCTCTTGTAAGGTATCAATACAAAGCTTATAATCTACGGAGTGTGGTCATCCTATTTGTATAAAAGTATCACTTTTGTATCTGAAACTAGAAATATGAAATATAACTCTGAGGTCCTACTGAAATTATGCAAAGTGTGAGCCATTAAGGGTGGTTTAGAAACTTGATGGGAGCCATCAATCAGGACAATTGACTGTGGATGGATTTGTTTGTAGCCAGGCCTTCCTGTGAGTCAGGCTGGGAGGAATGAAGGCTTGAGTCACACTGGAAATGTGAGCATGTCACCTGGTACTGAAATTCATCTTAAAATGGGTGCTTTTCCATTCAGAAGGGGAAAGTGGGACAGAGAGACAAGTTTCCCATCTTGTGCCAAAGCTATAGAAGGGGTGGAACAGAACAAAAAGGGGCAATCATGAGGAATCCCCTAGCTATCACCTGAGCTGGACCAAGGACTGTACCAGGGGAAAGAATTGTGGCCAGACTAGGAAGGTCTCCAGTTTGTGAAAGAAACTTATTGAAACATCTCTGAGGGTGAGATTTTATCTATATTCAGTGTTATCACTGTATTAGAGAGAGATTTGTGTGTTTTGTTTTATTTTATTTTACTTGGTAATTAATTTTGTTCTGTCTGTTACTACTTGGAACCACTTAAATCCTACTTTCTGCATTTAATAAAATCACTTTTTACTTATTAATTAACCTCAAGTATATACTAGTTCCGGTGGAGGGAAGGCAAATAGCTGTGCAAATCTCTCTATCAGTGTTATAGAGGGAAAACAATTTCTGAGTTTATCCTGTGTAACCTTTATACAGGGTAAAATGGATTTATGAGGTTTGGACTTCAGTGGGAGTTGAGCATCCGAGTGTTAAAGACAGGAACACGTCTTAATCTGTTTTAATTTGGGCCTACAACTATTAGGGACATGGTTCAGACTTGGGACTGGGTTTGTAGAAGGCTAGCGGGTCTGGCTCAAACCAGGCAGGGCTCTGGAGTCCCAAGCTGGCAGGGCAAGAAAGCAGGGGCAGAAGTACTCTTGGCACATCAGTCAGCAGCTATGATCCAACCTGCCACAGATGTGTCCCCTGGTATCTTTTCTGAAATGTCCAACTGACATTTTGAGGACACCCTGTTACAGGCCCACACAAATATAGTGAATCTGGGGGATAATTTGTAAAGTTTTCTGCATTTTTCAGTAATTTGGAGATGGGAATAAGGTAGTGTAGGAAATGGGGCTCATGAACTGGGTTCAATCCCTAGCTTTGCCACAGAATTCCTGGGTTACTTGGGCAAGCCATTAAATTTCTCTGTACCTCACTTCCCAGTCTCTTCCTCTGACTCTTTGTCTTCTCTATATAAGAATGTTTAAGAGCAGAGACTGTCCCACTATTTGTACAACACTCGGTACAATGGAAACCCAGCATTGGTCAGGGGCTCTAGGTGTGATAGTAATAGAAAAATAATAAATTTGAGAATTTATTGTGTTAAATTTTTGTTCTGGGTACTGGAAGAGTATATTTTTCCAATGGGGATATTATGTTTTTAATATTGATTGCTGTTATCACAGGCAAAGGGGGTGTTGAGGAAGTACCAGCAAAGGAATCTGAAGGTCTTTGAGCCCATAGCAAATTCCAGTCAATGAGCGAACAGTTAAATGTCTTGCTGGTCTCCAGGAAGAGAGGGAATCTTCAGGCCATATTCAGAGTGCTACAGAAATTGTGAAACATCCTTCACAGCAGACATATCTCTTTCCTGTCAAGCAGCTGCTGTGACCACAGGGATGTCTCCACGTCCTGTATTTTTAGTCTTTTTCCATCTAACTCCAATTGACTCACCTCTCAGATTATGAAATCTGCCAGACTTCTTGACTTTAATGGAAGCTTTCTGAACTGCTTCAGAAAAAGCTACTGAGAATGTTTAGTAACTACCACACTCCCCCCTTTATGTATCTCTGGGCATTTGTAACTATATTATCCTACCCAGTTTTCTCCACATGCACTGAGGCAAGGATTCAAATAAAATCCACTACTCTTCCTCACTGCTTTTCTCCCTTTCCTTTGACTTAGAATAACCCATATAGTTGTTTAATTTGTTTATTACTAGAAATTCTTTATTTAAAAAGATCAGCTTAATACAGAAACAAATCTGTCTAGCCCAAGTGTTTTTAAGCACAACAATTGCTGATAGAGCAAATTAACAGCTGAGAAACACTTAAGGACAAATGCCTGAGTACTAGGGAAAGCAAAAAACATGTTTAAGATAGGAAATTATGTTGTTCCTGCTAACAACATTTATGATGGTATCCATCAATGGCGGCTATAGATTGGGGGTGGGCCCATTGCGTGCAAGGCCAGGAATGTAGGGCTGGGGCAGGAGGTTGGGGTGTAGGAGGGTGTAGCGGGCCCAGCTGGGCCCCCTCTGAGCAGGAGGGTGAACTGGCCGGGGATCCAAGATGGCCGACGGAGCCGAGGCGGCCCCGCCCCCCGCCCCGGAAGTACCCGCCAGGACCCGGAAGGGTAAAAGGCGGGGCCAGCTGCCAAGATGGGGGCGCCCAGGGAGAGGGAGAGAGCGGATGGCCCGACTGGGAGTGGGCCGACAGCACCGCAGAAGGGAGCAGCAGCCCTGACCCCACGGTGGAGAGGGACTGGCCCGGCATCCCGACAGCCACCTACCCGGGGGCCGAGGCCGACGACCCCGAACCTCCGGAGACCGTGGCCACTGACCTCCCGGAGCCAGAGGGCGACCCAGAGAGAGCGAGTGAAGAGGTCCCTAGTACGACCGAGGACGACTGGCCTGGGGTCCCAGCCGCGACCTACCCCGACGAGCAGGGGATGGACTGGGCCCCCGTGGGCCAGGAAACCTGACGGCAGCCCACCGGAGGGGTGAGTAAAGACTGTGTGCTTGCTGGCTGCCTGAGCAGGGGAGCTCAGGCTATAGCCAGCCCCTTGAGACTGTTTATCTGGGGACCACCGGAGCTGAAACGCCCCGACTAGACCCCTGTAAAGACTGTGTGCTTGCTGGCTGCCTGAGCAGAGGAGCTCAGGCTATAGCCAGCCCATCGAGACTGTTTATCTGGGGACCACCGGAGCTGAAACGCCCGACTAGACCCCTGTAAAGACTGTGTGCTTGCTGGCTGCCTGAGCAGAGGAGCTCAGGCTATAGCCAGCCCATCGAGACTGTTTATCTGAGGACCACCGGAGCTGAACCGCCCGACTAGACCCCTGTAAAGACTGTGTGCTTGCTGGCTGCCTGAGCAGAGGAGCTCAGGCTATAGCCAGCCCATCGAGACTGTTTATCTGGGGACCACCGGAGCTGAACCGCCCGACTAGACCCCTGTAAAGACTGTGTGCTTGCTGGCTGCCTGAGCAGGGGAGCTCAGGCTATAGCCAGCCCATTGAGACTGTTTACCTGGGGACCACCGGAGCGGAGGCGCCCCGACTAGACCCCTGTAAAGACTGTGTGCGTGCTGGCTGCCTGAGCAGGGGAGCTCAGGCTATAGCCAGCCCATTGAGACTGTTATCGCTGTGCGACCGGAGCTGAGACGCCCGGCCAGAACCTTATTAAGGGCTGTCTATCCGGGCTGTCTGGGACAGAACCCCGGCTAAAGCCAGCAGCCTTACGGACGGTGGACCAGGCCGGTGTGAGGAAACCCCGGCCCGAAGTCAGAACAGACGCGGAAGCCACCGACAGAGGGCGCTCCGAGTGCTGGTGAGAAGCTAATTCCCCATATCACCAGCCGGGGGCGCCCCAGAAGTGTGTCAACACCTCTACACGTGGTGGAGAATGCAGGCACGGTCCCTCCCCTGACGAAAGGGGAACGTGTTACGGACCGTACGTGACCCTCCGTCAAAGGAACAAGATGGAGGTTGAAAAGCTAATTAAGTGGTTGGCCGAGAACCAGCAGCAACAGCAACAGAAGCTCTTACAGCAACTCGGACTCCAGCAACAACAGCTGATTCGGGAGCTGGGGGTCCAGAACCGCGAGCAACAACAGCAGTATGTACAACAGCTCACGGCTCTGTTGCCCCAGCCCGGGGCCGCGGGTCCCAGTGAGGCGGCAGGACCCCCAGACCCGGTTGTGCCCGTCCGCCTGACCAAGATGGGACCAGAAGATGACCCCGAGGCATTTTTACTTACGTTTGAGCGAGTGGCGACCGCTGCCCGCTGGCCCATAGCTCAGTGGGCCACGCTGGTGGCCCCGTACCTTACGGGCCCCGCCCAAGCAGCCTACCGAACCCTACCCGTGGCGGAGGCACATAATTACGAGCGGCTGAAGGCTGCAATTCTAGACGCCTTGGAGATTACCCCCGAAACGTTTCGGCGACGACTGCGCGAGAAAACGTATCCCCCGGGAGCCCGCCCCCGGGTGGTAGCTCAACAGGTGAAGGAGGCCTGCTGGAGGTGGCTTCAACCCGAGCAGAAAACGGGGAATGAGGTGGCCGAACAAGTAGCCCTCGAACACTTCCTCCACATCCTGCCAACCCGTGGGCGAACGTGGGTGGTGCGCCACCGGCCGGCAACCTTGAGCCGGGCGGTGGAGCTAATGGAGGACTTTCTAATTGCTGAGGCCCCTGTTGGGGCCGGGGCCCGACCTCCGACGGCCCCCTCCCCTACTCCTTCCCGGGGCGAACGCGCCCCGACCCCTCGACGGGAAGAGCGACCCGGCCGCCCCCCCGACCGATGGAGACTGGGTAAAGCCCGGCAACAGACCCGCAGGGAGCGGGAGTCACCGCCCGGACACCGACTGGGACCCCGGGACCAGGCTGAGACACCTTCCCCCACCTCGACAAACCCGGGGGAGCCTCGCCCTTCCACTCTTGGGCCTTGTTTTACCTGCGGGCGCTTCGGACACCTCCGGCGCGAGTGTCCGACTATGGACTGCAGCTATGCGCAGGTTTGGACCGGGGAAACCAGAGCTCGGGCCCCAGGCCCTCGGAAGCTCACCGTGCCCGTCCTTATCAACGGGACTCCGAGTTCCGCACTCCTTGACTCAGGCTGCAGCCAGACGATGGTCCGGGAAGACCTAGCCCACTACACAGGACCCCCATGTGGGGTCGTGCATCTCCAATGTGTCCACGGGGACATACAGGCCTATCCCAAGGCCCCAGTGACCCTAACCGTGCACGGACAAACCCGGACCTTGAAAGTTGGCCTTGCCCCGAAACTAGCATACCCCGTCATCCTGGGCCGCGACTGGAAAGGCTTCACCGGGCTCCTGTGGAGGGCCGCCGAGGAGGTCGCCCCAGGGGAAGAGGCTCTGGAAGGTGAGCCAACAAACCCCGATACCCAGGGCCCGGAGGGGTCGGGCAAAGGCGACCCTTCCCTACGTCCCCCAGACGACCACGGAGGGGAAACCCCTAGCCTAGAGGGGACGCCCCCCCTCGGCAGCGACTTCCCCCAAGATCAACGGGAGGATCCCTCGCTTCGGTGGGCCTATGAGCAGCTGGCCCAGGTAAATGGACACCCAAATCCACCCCATCCGGCCACGACGTACCCCCATTTTGAATTGGTGGACGACCGTCTCTACCGGTTCTCCCGGGATGCCCAAACCCAGGAAGTACGAACCCAATTAGTGGTCCCTCGCTGCCATCGACGGGCGGTTTTACAGTTAGCCCACGATGTCCCTACGGCGGGCCACTTAGGCCGGGAGAAGACCTTGGCTCGTATCTTGACCCGATTCTACTGGCCCGGCATCCACCAGGAGGTCCGGGACTTCTGTGACTCATGCCCCGAGTGCCAAAGGGCGACCGCGAAGGGAAAGGCCAGAGCCCCGCTAGTGCCGCTGCCTGTCATCGGCACACCTTTCGAGCGGATCGGAATGGACATTGTGGGGCCGCTCCCCAAAAGTGTGGCGGGGTTTCAATATATTCTCGTTATCCTGGACTACGCTACACGGTTTCCGGAAGCCATACCCCTCCGGAACATCACGGCCCGAACCGTTGCCACGGAGCTCCTGAAGGTCCTGGCCCGGGTAGGGCTTCCCCGAGAGGTATTGACCGACCAGGGCACCAATTTTACATCTCGGCTTCTGCGTCAAGTCTGCGACCTCCTAGGAATCAAGAAATTGCAGACGTCGGTCTACCATCCTCAGACTGACGGTCTAGTCGAACGATTCAACCGAACGTTAAAACAGATGTTACGGAAATTCACCCCACAAGACCTCCGGCGCTGGGACCAACTGATTCCCCCCTTGCTATTGGCCATCAGGGAAGTACCGCAGTCATCAACCAAATTTTCTCCGTTTGAGCTACTCTACGGCAGGCAGCCGAAGGGGCTGCTGGATCTCATGCGGGACAACTGGGAGCAAGGGCCATCCCCCTCGCGGAATGTCCTCCAGTATGTGATGCAGCTCCAGGAGCGGCTGACACGGGTGGGGGACCTCGCCAAGGAAAATCTCCAGAGCGCCCAGAAAGCCCAGGAGAGAGCTTATAATCAGGGAGCTCGCGAACGAACCTTTGCGCCCGGAGACCGGGTCTTACTACTACTTCCTTCTGAAGAGTCCAAGTTGTTAGCCCGTTGGCAGGGACCCTATGAGGTCATCCGCCAAGTGGGCCCCGTCAATTATGAAGTATCCCACCCGGGTCGGAAGAAGAAAAGACAGATTTATCATGTTAACCTGCTGAGGGCCTGGCGAGACCGAGAAGGACTCTTAATTACGCCATATCCTCCGGACCCTGAACTCGGACCCGAAACCTCCAGTCTCACAGACCAGGGAACACCCCAACTGGGGCCTACGTTGGCGGACGAGCAACGAAGGCAAGCCCAGGGGCTAGTAAAATCCTTCCCCAAGACGTTTACCACGAGCCCCAGGCGGACGACCCTCGTGCAACACAACATACACACCAATCCCGGAGAAGTCGTGCGAGAGACCACACGGCCTCTACCTCGCCGCCTGTGCGAGACCGTGGAAAAAGAAGTACAGGCGATGCTCGAGTTAGGTGTGATTGAACGGTCGCGAAGTGACTGGCGCAGCCCCATCGTTCTCGTCCCAAAACCGGACGGGACGGTGAGATTCTGTATCGACTTCCGACAGGTGAACAGCATCTCTAAGTTCGACGCCTACCCCATGCCCAGGATTGATGAGCTTCTAGACCGGCTTGGAGAGGCCCGGTACATCAGTACCCTGGACTTGACAAAGGGATACTGGCAAATCCCCCTCAGCCCAGAAGCCCGGGAAAAGACAGCTTTTGCCACCCGCTCCGGCTTATATCAATTTACCCGGATGCCGTTTGGTTTGCATGGGGCACCCGCCACCTTCCAGAGACTGATGGATCGCCTCCTCCAGCCCCACAGGGACTACGCGGCGGCGTACCTAGACGATGTGGTGATCTACAGCCGTCGATGGGAGGACCACCTTCCCCAGGTTGCCGCCATCCTGAGGACACTGAGAGATGCAGGACTGACAGCCAACCCCCAAAAATGCAAGATCGCATGGCAGGAAACCACGTACCTGGGCCACACACTAGGACACGGACAAGTAAGACCATTAGTGGGGAAGGTCCAAGCCCTGCAGGCCTACGAAGCCCCTAGGACCAAAAGGCAAGTGCGACAATTCCTGGGACTAGCCGGGTACTACCGCCGTTTTGTTCCGGCATTTGCCTCGATCGCCGCCCCGCTGACCGAGCTGCTACGGAAGGATAGCCCTCGGCGCGTCCGATGGACTCCCAGCTGTCAGGAAGCCTTTCAGCGCCTCAAGGACCGACTGTGTGAGGAGCCAGTCCTCTTTAGCCCCGATTTCACCAGGGAATTCATCGTTCAAACTGATGCGTCCGAAGTAGGCCTGGGCGCAGTCCTGTCCCAAGAGATCGATGGAGACGAACACCCCATCGTCTATATTAGCCGAAAACTCTTCCCCCGCGAAAGAAGCTACGCAGTCATAGAAAAGGAAGCCCTCGCTGTCAAATGGGCAGTGGACGCCCTACGATACTATCTGGCGGGCGGCCATTTTACCCTGGTAACAGACCACGCGCCCCTACAATGGCTACAACGGGCCAAAGATACGAACCCCCGAGTGAAACGCTGGTATCTCACTTTGCAGTCCTATACCTTCACAATTCAGCACCGAGCAGGTAAGGACCATACGAACGCTGACTTCTTCTCTCGCATAGGGGAGGAGGAAGGGCCCAACTCCGGACCCCCAGAGTTGGACTTAAGGGGGGAGGGGTGTAGCGGGCCCAGCTGGGCCCCCTCTGAGCAGGAGGGTGAACTGGCCGGGGATCCAAGATGGCCGACGGAGCCGAGGCGGCCCCGCCCCCCGCCCCGGAAGTACCCGCCAGGACCCGGAAGGGTAAAAGGCGGGGCCAGCTGCCAAGATGGGGGCGCCCAGGGAGAGGGAGAGAGCGGATGGCCCGACTGGGAGTGGGCCGACAGCACCGCAGAAGGGAGCAGCAGCCCTGACCCCACGGTGGAGAGGGACTGGCCCGGCATCCCGACAGCCACCTACCCGGGGGCCGAGGCCGACGACCCCGAACCTCCGGAGACCGTGGCCACTGACCTCCCGGAGCCAGAGGGCGACCCAGAGAGAGCGAGTGAAGAGGTCCCTAGTACGACCGAGGACGACTGGCCTGGGGTCCCAGCCGCGACCTACCCCGACGAGCAGGGGATGGACTGGGCCCCCGTGGGCCAGGAAACCTGACGGCAGCCCACCGGAGGGGTGAGTAAAGACTGTGTGCTTGCTGGCTGCCTGAGCAGGGGAGCTCAGGCTATAGCCAGCCCATCGAGACTGTTTATCTGGGGACCACCGGAGCTGAAACGCCCGACTAGACCCCTGTAAAGACTGTGTGCTTGCTGGCTGCCTGAGCAGAGGAGCTCAGGCTATAGCCAGCCCATCGAGACTGTTTATCTGGGGACCACCGGAGCTGAACCGCCCGACTAGACCCCTGTAAAGACTGTGTGCTTGCTGGCTGCCTGAGCAGGGGAGCTCAGGCTATAGCCAGCCCATCGAGACTGTTTATCTGGGGACCACCGGAGCTGAACCGCCCGACTAGACCCCTGTAAAGACTGTGTGCGTGCTGGCTGCCTGAGCAGGGGAGCTCAGGCTATAGCCAGCCCATTGAGACTGTTATCGCTGTGCGACCGGAGCTGAGACGCCCGGCCAGAACCTTATTAAGGGCTGTCTATCCGGGCTGTCTGGGACAGAACCCCGGCTAAAGCCAGCAGCCTTACGGACGGTGGACCAGGCCGGTGTGAGGAAACCCCGGCCCGAAGTCAGAACAGACGCGGAAGCCACCGACATAGGGCGCTCCGAGTGCTGGTGAGAAGCTAATTCCCCATATCACCAGCCGGGGGCGCCCCAGAAGTGTGTCAACACCTCTACAGAGGGAGTGTAGGATATGGGAGGGGGTGCTGTGTGCAGGAAGGGGCTCAGGGCAAGGAGGAGAGGTGTGGCAGGGAGCTCAGGGCTGGGAGTTGAGGTGCAGGGAGGGTGCAGCAGGGGGTTCAAGGCAGGGGCTTGGGGCTCAGGGGGTTGCTGCAGGGAGCTCATGGCAGGGGGTTGGAGTGCAGGATGCAGGAAGGATTCAGGGTCTGGGCTCTGGCCAGGCGCTGCTTACCTTGAGTGGTTCCGGGGTGGCAGCGGGCCTAAGGCAGGCTCTGTGCCTGCCCTGCCCTGCCCCTCTCCAGGAAACAGCGGGCACCATGTCCCAGCAGTCCTGGAGTGAGGGTGGGAGGCAGAAGCCTCCATGCTCTGGTCTTCCCTGCGGATACCTCCCATTGGCCGTGGTTCCCTCTTCTTGGCCATTGGTACTGCAGGGATTGGTGCCTGCAGACGAGGGTGGTGTGTGGATCCAGCCCATGGACCATAGTTTGCCCACTCCTGTTCTAGATCGAGTTTACCCTCAATATGCAACAAAAGACATGTTGGACAAGAGAACCTATCTTTTGGCCTTTATTTGTTTGTGACGCATTCCACATGCTGACATGTTTGGTACAGTATATCTTACTGGGACCAGATCAGTCCCATCATGTGCACTAAAGAAAAGGTATAAAGGTGTATAAGTGTGTCATAGTCTCCTTCCCTTTTGGATTATTCCTGGGGGCACAGAACAACACCAGGCTCTGTACTGTGGGCTTGTAACAAAGCCATGATTAAGCCCTTGATTTTTATCTAAATAAAGCAATCTCATCTTTAAAATAAATCATTGAGATGCTCTTTCTTGCAGCTTTCTCTCATGGAGACATGGGCTGCTTATTTTGTAATACAGTCTGAGCATCATCTGAAATACTGTGGGCAGATCCTCATTTGGTATAAACTGTCAGATCTATCAACTTCGGACAATTTACACCCACTCCTGCTATGTGCCTCTATCTACTTTGCTTCATATAGTAGTAGAGCATTGTATTTTGGGACATCAAACAGCATTCTCTCCTTGAATATGTTGGGTGGGCTGATGAGAAAACAAAATAGGTCTCTCTTAGCATGGGATTGTGATGACACTTAAAAGCTGCAACATTTGACAGCATTCAAAATTCAACAGTCTATTTTTAAATTGCAAGGTAATGATTCAAGGGAGGATGTGTTGCATTTGTTTTCAGTGGTGCAAAGGAAACTCGGTAACATTACATATTGTCTTCTTCAGGCACAAGGAGAGGAAATCATCTCTGATTTTTTTTTCCATTGAAAACACAATGGTGCCAACCATTTTCTAAATTGTTTTTTGGACATGCTGAAAAATATGGCAAGAAATAGATACCATGCTGCTCCCCTAGGTAACAACACAAACATAACCAAAAGTTTGCAGCAGTAATCACCTTTGCAATGTGGGTTGTTTTGTCCACAACCTGTGAAAGTGTATTAGGTATTATGACAAGTCAAACAGAAAGTAAACACCACACACATGGAGTTTGTTTATAAAAGGAAAACCCTTCTGTAACCTGGGGCTTTGTTTCAGTTCACTGAACAAGGCAGTACAACGTAATGACAGTATTTTCTTAGAAATTGTTTTAGAGCCTCCTTAGAGAGTTCTGCTTCAAAACCATTCCAAAATACAACAAAGAAAGTGGGTTCAGAAACACAACCTGTTTCTTTTCAGTTCTCTACTCATAGGAAGACAGGGCAGGATTTATATGATCCCTTATCTCCAAGGATTTCAACTTGGCTGCCAGTGAACTCCTGAATCCCAGAGAAAAGCCTGCTGGAAACTACTCTGAGACAACCTTGACTCACCACTGAGGGAGATCAGGACTATGCTATTAAATGGAATCTTGAGCCCTAGAGGTATGGATTTCCCCTGAAGACAACTTCCCCTCTCTCAGTGATCCACTTCCCTTGCCCCAGAGCTATGTTTTAAGAGGCAAAACCTGGAATAGGCTACTTCTAGGCCCAGAGTATTCCCTCACAAGTCTCAAAGGCCTGTTACACTCCTATGGTGGGGATGCTGTGAAAATAATTGTCTATGGAGAATTTGACTTGAGCCAAGCCATTTTACACATTCTTTTGCCACCATTTCTGAACTTTACAGCATCCCCGTCTCCTAGCTCATTCAAGCCACCATGAGCACTCTATTTACTGTATGTTAAAGTACCACTCAGATAAAAGAGTTTCAGGTATGTTCTGTGCCAAGGAGTCAAGTGTTACCTTTCTAGTTCCATCCCAGTGAAAACTCACCAAGTCTCATTTCAACACTCTCGCTCCTCAAAAAGCTAACCAGATAGGTATGCACAAATTAAGTTGGCATTTCTTTTTATCTTGCTAGCTGCAGAACACTACTATTGCACCCGAGCAGTGAAGAATGGTATCTGCCAGACATAGCAACCCCAGGAAAGAATGAAAAAGCTTAGTCTGTTTGTCTGAACTGCTCAGTAACAGAAGTGGTGAAAGGTCTCACAGTTAATTGTGGGCTAGAGTCTCATTTTGAACTCTACCCATTCAGCTCCACAATAATCCTCTGCAAAGCAGAAGTGGCCACTCAGAGCCTTGCTGAAGAATTCCAAATACTGGGCTCAGTGAATAAGTTAGTGAAATACATATCTAGCCCCCAATTTAAAAAACCCTCATGAATAGTGCAAGTCCGTTGAGCTGCTGAGTGGAAAAAAATCATTTATTGTTTCTGTCCCAGTAACCACAAGGTCTATAAATACCAAGTTGTTGCACCTGACAAAATCCTGCATTCTGTGCACTGTCAGGTCCATAGAACAGTGGAAACTATGCAATCAGGTTTCCTAATCATGATGTCTTATCTTGGAGCAGAGCAGTGTTCCAGACAAAAATGTTTCAGTTTATCTGAAGATACCTTTGCCAAGTGCCATTACAGGTTTCCCACAGATAGCAGAGAGCCTGTGTTTTTGAATACAATCAGCCCAAAATAATTAAATAAGTATTAGGTACAAAATAGCTGTATTTATAGTGAGACTGATGTTATGTACAAATGCTTACTAATATTTTGCAAAAGATACCTGCTTATTCAAAGTATGCACAATATTGAGTGTGAATTAAGCAGCACTCTAAAAACAACCCCACTCTTTAGGTAAGAGTAATATTTTAATATTCCGCAAAGCTCAAAAATAGATTTTTAGCTGAATCCAGCAGCTAGATATTTTACTTCAAAATATTTCTTTATAAAGTAGGCTAAAATGACTGAGGTGATTATAAAAATAAGAGAGACTCATCACATTCCTGATAAATAATTTTTGTGTTCTTGACATATGCACATTTTATAATGATACTGAAATCCAACCCTGCTACAAATTTTCAGTTTTGGTGAATTTTGCTTCTTGAAGAAACAAAAATTCTGAGGCTGTTGATTAATCACAGTTAACTCGCACAATTAACTTTAAAAAAATAATCACAATTTTGCAGTTTTATTTAATGAAAATAAATATAAGATAATTGCAGTTTTAATAGCACTGTTAAACAATAGAGTACCAATTAAAATTTATTAAATATTTTAAATGTTTTTCTACATTTCCATATATACTGATTTTAATTACAAAACAAAACACAAAATGTATATTATTTGTTGTTGTTTACAGTGCAAATATTTGTAAACAAAGAAATTTTACTTTTTAAGTTACCTCATACAAGTACTGTAATGCACTCTCTTTGTTGTGAAAGTGCAACTTACAAATGTAGGGTTTTTTTAATAACATTTAAAACTTTACAGCCTACAAGTCCATTCAGTCCTACATTTTGTTCAGCCAATCGCTAAGAGAAACAAGTTTGTTTACATTTACAGTACAAAATACTGCCCTCTTCTTATTTACAGTGTCACCAGAAAGGGAGAACCAGCATTTAATGGCACTTTTGTAGCTAGCATTGCTAGGTATTTACCTGCCTGTAGCGGGGTAGTCACTCCGTTCTGGCCAAAAGGGGCTTAAAACAGCCCAGGAAAAGGTTGTGGCTGGGAGCAAGCAAGCTCCCAGGCTGATTAGGAAGGCAGCCACAGCTGGGGTCAAACCCAATTAGGAGGCAGCTGGCCCTTATAAAAGGGCTGCTGTTTTAGAGTTCAACTAGAGATAGTCTCCTCTGGCTATAGAGAAAAACTGAACTTAAAACTCCCTCCCTCCCTCGTGGCACGGAAGCTCTTACGACACTCTCTCTCAGGTAACATTAATCCCATACAGGCAGAATAACACTTTACACTTATGACAATGTGAGTGATTGACTGACCAAGAAGTAGGAATGAGTGGACTTGTAAGCTCTAAAATTTTACATTGTTTTATTTTTCAATGCAATTTGTTTTTGTACGTAATTCTACATTTGTAAGCTCAGCTTTCATGATAAAGATATTTCACTCCCATGAGGTGAATTGAAATTTTTGTTTTTTACAGTGCAAATATTTGTAATAAAAAACCAATATAAAGTGAGCACTACACTTTGTATTCTGTGTTATCTCTCTCTCTCTGCCCATCACCCCCCAAGCAGGGTATGGGCCACCAACCACAGAGCACTCCAACTCTGTTGTTGGCATTTCAGTAGCAAGGTGGTTCCCTACAGGGTGGAGTTGCTAGCCCCACGCCCATGTTAAGCCTACAGCACCTGGTATTCCTAGGAGGTCTCCCATCCAAGTACTAGCCAGGCCTGACCCTGCTTAGCTTTCGAGATCAGACAGGATCGGGCAGGTTCAGGGTGGTTTAGCCATACAGTCTGTGTTATAATTGATATTAATATATTTGAAAATGTAGTAAACATCCAAAAATCTTAAAAATAAATGGTATTCTGTTGTTTAAGGGGGCGATTAATCACGCAATTCATCACAATGATTTTTTTAATCGTGATTAATTTTCTTAATCGCTTGACAGCTCTAATTGATATTGAATAATAATAAAATCAGGTAACTAGCAATATGGGGTCTGAGTCTATTTTTACACCATTACATATCAGGTATTGATTTGATGTGAAATAAGTATAAGGATAAAAGAATCAGGGACATGGTCTTTATAATCCTTATCTTCTAGCACTATCTTTCTCTGTACTTTTCTTGGAGGAAGATGCCATCACTTGAGAAACTTAAAACTACTGGACAAAGCACTAGAAAATAAAATGTAGAGAAACTATCATGCTTTGGAAAAATGGACAGATTAAAAGACTTAGAGTTAGTAACACTACGTCATTTTAAATTTCTGAGTCTATGTCTCATGATCATTAACATCTGTATTAAGGAAAATGTAATTTTATATAGTACAGGATATTTAGAGAGGAGAAAAATTCATGAAAAAATAAAAATAATTTAATTAAATAAAAATGGAACACTAAATAGATATCCCAGGAAAAAACTAAAATAATTAGAAATAAAATGATGGAGAGCGGGAAAAAAGTCATCAAATGGTGAAATTACTTGATCCATGTTAATAATTTTTACATTACAATTAAATGCATGTGGTGTATCGAAGATAATTTCTAGATGTTCTGATATGCATTCTTTTGAAGTTACTACAGATCTCAGAGATTAGTTTTTTTAAAAAAAAAATATGAGCCAAAAAATGATGCATTGTTTCCTACTTGGACTAGTTTAGCAATATAACTGATACCTATTACAGTAAGATGTGTGAATGGTTACAGGGTTACAGTTAATTTCTGTTACTCATCCAAAACTGGGGAAGAAATGGCCTATTAGGGATAATCTTGTATGGGAACCAATTCTTATACCCCTTCTCACACAATATTGACAACCACCAAAACTCAAACATCAGGAGTCAGACAACCTATCCCACAAAATCAAAAGATTTTTTATTAAAAAAAGATTATATTGTGTATTCTGATCTGTCTTCTCATTTTTGAACTCACCCTCTCTATCTCTCAGTGTATGTGACAATTATAGTGCTGCCAGATTTCATGAATATGTTGTGAGAAATATTGATTTTGGTCCCCCATTGCAAGAACTCATGCTAGAAGACCCAACTGAGACCAAATCACACAAATGTAAATAAAGTGTTGCCTGATGGTAAAGAGTTTTCAACTTTTTGCCCAACCCAAAAATTCCAGTTTATTAAAGCTGTTGACTCCTCCCGCCACATATCTGTTCATAATCCAGTGGTGAACATGGGAGACAAAGCTAGGACTCAAGCTATGTGAAAGCCAGTTTGATTGTATATGTAGTTTTCTTTATTAAACTCCACCTCCCATTAGAAAGGTATGCTATTCCATGTATCCCAACTTTTTTTTTAAGCAACCAATTGAATTACATATGACCTCAGGATATCTTTTACTGTAGAGTACTCCTAGTTCAATGCCCCAACCACCCTAAGAAGTTACATATGACCTCAGACTCCTATAGTTATTTTCTGTGCATGAAATACACCTTTGCACAGAGGGCCAGCCTGAGGCACCAAGAAACATATGAGAAGCAATCTTCTGAATAAATAAGCTGAACCCCAAACCCTTGGGGATTATAATCACCCACTCCTCTCTCTGTGGAGTGGTCCATTATTGTTCCCTAACATTCTTTGTTTTGCTTTAGCTTTTGACTGTTCAGTTTTATATTTTGCTTTTCTGTGCTATAGGTCATTCTCAGGTTTTGTAATGTATTTCTATTCTTTGCTTAAAAGAAGCTGAGCATTACTGGTGGGATTGGTTCATTACATCAGTGGGTGTTGAAGATGGTTAATGGAAACAAAGATGCAATTACTCCTTCACTGTCCTTAACCATGGATATGTTAGTATTTGTGTGTGTGTATGTTGAGGAGGGTAGGTGGGTTCTATTGTTGCCTCTGCTGTGGCGTGAGAAGCACTATTTAATCCCCTTGGATGTTTTGCTGGTAGTGTAGCTGTGTAATAATTTCTGGGCCTTTGCGTATTGCTCAGTTTAATAGATCACAGAGATCAAATATGGTCATAAAATTCAGTCATATTTACTGCTTGACATAATCATGATGGGGTTACATGAACCTCCACACAGGGGAGGAAAAGGTGGGGGGGGGCAGAGGTGGAGTGGCAGGCCTAATTATGAGCTCACTGATGCAAGTAACACAGAATTTATAAGACATTAAATAGGATCAGACCCCACATGTGCCATAGTGCTGAGCCTTGGCAAACAGAAGCTGCAGCATCAGGAATGACAGATTAAAAGAGCCCTAAATATAGTTAAATGATTTATTATTGTGACCGGACAGCCCCTGCCCTTCATCCATGTTGTGCAACTCTAATGACATCAGTGAGAGCTTTACTGTTGTTCAAGGTCAATATCTTGACCTTCCTCTGTAAATATAGTTCTGCAGATCTCAAATCACCTAATAGTTCTTTGCAGGCTTGGGCCCGATCCTCAGCTGGCATGAATCAGTGCAGGTCAATCAAAAACAGTGGAGCAACGTTAATTTACACTAGTTGACAATCTGTCCCTTTGGTGTCAGAAACAGCCAATCCTGTAAGGGGCTGAGATTGTTCTAATGGGCAGTGGGATTGGAATGCATTCAGCACCTCAAAGGATTGGAACACAATTTCATCCCATCGTTCTTTAACCCAGCCTCCTTACAAAGGGATAGTTGTGTGCTGTAAGAGATGCCAACAATTAATCAAATACATGGTGGGTACAATAAAGGGAATTCTATTTTTAAACACACTTAAGTTGAAAAATATTGACCTATTGTACATCTCAGATTTTTTCTTAACTTCACATGATTAAAAAGGACTCTGCCCATTTGTAGCTCTGTATTCAAAACACACGACTAGCAGCTAAAAGGCAAGATGATTTAGAAGTTGAGAGGGATTCCAAATTGCATTCCACTTTATTATATTTTAAAAAATAATTATAACTAAAATAAATAGTTGATGCCAAAGGAGGGCTTTGGAAAAATTTCAGTTATTTTTCTCTTTGTATTCATGCAGGATTGACTTATTGCCAAGACAAGTTATTTCAGAGGAGTAAAACTGTTTAAACATGTACACATGTGGTATCGAATGAGTAAAATCCAATCCCTTTTGAGTTTGTCATGTTTTTGTCAGCCTCACATCTCAGTAACCTAGACTACTGGTTATTCTCCTTTCAGATTCTGACACTGTTACTGAATGATGGAAAATATAATAGAAGTTGAAATGTGCTGTAGTGTGGCATCCAGCATACTGTGCTAATGTTAGTGTCTGACACATTCCTAACACATTACCAGATCCTCACTGAGCTCACTTAGTATTCTGGATTGTAAACTATTAAAGCGTGGTGATTTATTCAAGTTTTCTTTTTTTGATTTGTTTGCAAGCACAACACAGTAGTTTATAGTACTTTCTTTGTCCCTCTCATGAGGGATTTCGCTCACCGCTGGTCTGGCACCTCTTCCTGGGCACTCTGGGGATTTGCTTTCAAGCTCGATGTTTCCTTCCGTGGTTGGAATGCTATTGCTCTGAATTGCTCGCTGGTCTGAAGCCCCTCTCTCACTCCAGGAAATGCAGTAGCTTCTTTGTGACTTAGCCCTCTGTCTAGGTCACTCAGCATTCTCCCTTCCAGGTACAGTCCTTCAAATCCTCTCTTACTCCTACATTGACTTAGGCAGCCTTCCAGTTTGCTGCCTCCTCTGGGGCTGGTAGGTGAAAGCAGGCCTGTCCTCTACTCCAGGTTCCAGTCCAGGGACCCTCAGTCCAGAAATTCTAGGCCAGGAGTCAGCAATCTTTCAGAAGTGGTGTGCCAAGTCTTCATTTATTCACTCTAATTTAAAGTTTTGCGTGCCGGTAATACATTAACATTTTTAGAAGGTCTTTCTATTAGTCTATAATATATAACTAAAGTATTGTTGTATGTAAAATAAATAATGTTTAAGAAGCTTCATATTAAATTAAAATGCAAAGCCCCCCAGATCGGTGGCCAGGACCCAGGCAGCGTGAGTGCCGCTAAAAATCAGCTTGTGTGCCGCCTTCGGCACCCATGCCATAGGTTGCCTAACCCTGTTCTAGGCTTTCGACTCCCAGTCTTGGAGCAAGCAGCGTCTGGCTGTCTGCAGAAAAGTTGCAGGGAGTGAAGCAGGGCTGGGGAAAGGCCAGGGGAGCACCAGGCTGATAACTCCCTAGGCTGCAGGGCCTGGTCCTAGGCCCATAGAGGCACTGGCTTTCTGAGAAAGGCAGCAGGTCAAAACTTCCCATGCCTTATGAACACTGTTATAAATGCTGGAGGCAAAGCAAGATTTGGAGGTGGAGGCTGACAGCTCGTGACCCCCCATGTAATAACTTTGTGATCTCCTGAGGGGTCATGACCCCAGTTTGAGAGCCCCTTGTCTAGATAATATAGTCCTGCCATGAGTGGAGGGGCCTGGACTAGATGACCTCCTGAGGTCCCTTCCACTCCTATGATTCTCCTACATAGGTAATGGCTATCCCAAAGGAAACCCCATCCTTTCTCTAAGTAACATGATCTTGAGACACCTGGACAGTGAGTGCAGTATTTCATTAGCAAGGCAAGAGCCTTTCCCGCTCGCTTTGCTGTAGTTTGGTGGAGGCAGGCTCCCTTCATCCCTGTCTGAGGGATTTGGAGGGGCAGTGGCCAACCAGCCTGCTTCCGTTTCCCACAAATCTTCAGGGGTTGCCAGTGGTTATATTCAAGGTGCCACACCATGCATCCTCTGGCTTCTAGAAGAAGCAACCAGTGTGGATCCCTGAAGAACCACTGATTATCTATCTTTTGAGGGGCCAGTTGGAACAAAGGACAGGAAATCCCATGAGTGACTCCAATCCCTTCATCCATATTAATAGTAAATTTCTGGAAAACAAAAGGAACAGCTGAGTGTAAGGGGTGAGGCGTTGAGTGTGACACCTGAGAATTCTGGACATTTCTGTGAATATTATTCCAAACATTTGGATTTTTCACTTGGGTTGCAGATCCCTAGCTCAGCATTATAGAAAAGTTAGTTTCCTTGTGCTTGTATTAATTTACTGTTGGAACCATGTAAAGGAGGAGAGTAACTTGCAGCCAAATATGTAAGCAAACAACATTTGGAGAAGGATGATGTTTTCTATTGTCTGTGGCCTTTCTGATTCTTGCAATATTAATGTGCCTTTTTGGCTTCCTCCTGTGCAGAAGACACTTCCTCCTGCTCAGTGTAGTTTGATGTTTGACAATGACTTCATATTCACAATGCAAACAGATAGACTTCTTTACACACAGCCTGCAGCAAGAAAATACATTTTCTTCCTATATACAATATTTGCAGTAATGGGGGCGATGCAGTGCCTCCAATAGCAACCTAAAAAGAACCTAAACTATTTCTTTTCTTGGCATTTCTTATTGTAAGGTTACATTATCACAAGACAACTGAGAATTTAAAAAAATAAATCCAGAGCAAACCTAGGAGTACACAAGTTTTCTAAGTTCTTAATGAAAACAAACCAAAGATGAAATACATAGAACTATAATACAGTAAAACCTCGATATAACGGACTAATTCGGGCTAATAACAGACTAATAAAATTATTAAATAACAGGACTTTCGGCTTTAACGGACACCCCCTCGCCCGAATTAGTCTGTTATATCGAGATTTTACTTATCACGGGAGCCGTCAACCCACCCGCCCGGGTCTCAGCTGCTGGGACCCGGGCGGCAGCCAGCAGCCCGCCCGCCCACCCGGGTCCCAGGCTGCTGGGACCCGGACGAGAGCCGTCAGCCCGCCCGCCAGCCCGAGTCCCCAGCTGCTGGGACCCGGGTGGGCTGGCAGCAGGGAGCCGGCAGGCAGCCCGCCCGCTGCCTGGACCGGGGAGGCAGCGGGGAGCCGGCAGCCAGCCAGCTCGCTGCCTGGACCCGGGTGGCAGCGGAGAGCCGGCAGCCCGCACGCAGGCGGGAGCCGGCAGCCAGCCAGCCAGCCCGCAGGCGGGAGCCGGCAGCCCGCGAAAAACTGATTTCAGATGCATTAGAAATTTTGTCCATTGCATCCGAAGTCCGTTAAATTGGGGTCCGTTAAATCGGGGTTTTACTGTATATTTACATTGAAACACCCACAACCCATGGACCAAATTCAGTCCATACTAGGAATATGTTAGCAACAACTGGGGAATGTGAAAGGAAGATGTTACACATTATTCACTTTTAGATGCTTTCATTAACCTTTTTGCATGTGCCAAAGTTTCTGTTTGAAAGGCTGAATGCAACACTCAGCCTACATTACACTTAAATGTCATCGGCATAGCACAGAGTAAATACCAGGACTTCACCCCCTGCTGGCAGCCATTAGAAGAAAACTATCACTCAATAATAATTGACATTCCCACTGTCATTTGTAAATACAATGAAGATTTAGGTCTAGTCCTTCAAAGATGTATGAATATGCTCAACATTAGACACTGAGAATACTCCCATGGGAGCCAAGATTCCACTCCAACTGCATAAAAATAAGCACATGCATATTTCGTCACCGGATCAGGGCCTTAAAATCACAAGCATACTTCAAACCTACAGAAGTGTTCAGGACAGATTCTGTCACTCTTTGTTTCTAGGTCTGCAGCCCATGGGTTTGGGAACATTCTTGAAGGCAAAAAACTGGGAAGTGTTAAAAGCTCCCAGAATCCTCTTGCCGGGAGGAGGGGATGCATAGAAAGTCATCAGTGGGGAAGTTAAAGGGCAATCTATTTGCCAGCTGGCTATTCAGTTTAGTATGAGACAGAGATTTTTATTTCAGGCCTGTAGTAGATTTCTGTTAACTCTTCAGGCTCTTCCTGTGTATTTTGCATTTTCTATGAATAATTGTTATTCCTTCCTGCTCCCCAAAAATGGGGGTGAGGAGAAGGGATGGGAAGTTCCTCCTGGCAGGGTTTCTGGGAATTTAAATAAAACAACGACCATTCCTTTTGTATTTATATTCCTTCTTAATTCTCCATCAGGGACTTTTCTGTGGATGGTGGAATCTCTGTTTTCCTTTATGGTGGATGGTTGAGACATCCTCATCTTGTATGTGTCACTGGGTTATGGCTCACTTACCCCCTATGCCTTCCTACTTTTGTTAAACCTAATCAGTTCCCTATGACATCAGTTCCTCCACTGTAGTCACCCCCCTCCCCCTCCTCCAATGGGAGCATGGCAAGCAAGCGTCAGGAGCAGGATTTCCTGACACTTTTTGAGACTCCTCATCCCTTCTCTCAAGCCAGGGAAGTGCTCCCATCTTACAGCCAACCCCATAATGTACAGACAGAGGGGCTGGGATCAGCCTGTCTGTCTCAGGAGGCCAAGACCTTCCTGTTCAACTGCACCAGCTACCCCATACAGACTGCTTCAGGCATGCCTAGAAGAGGGTAGGGGATGGCTCTGCAGAAGTAAAGTTCAATGTTTCCAACTCCCATGATTCTTGCGATATTTTCTATTTTTGCTTTTACAAACGAGTGCTTCTGGTAATCTTGCTTAAAGTCCCAGCTCCTGAAGTGAACTGATTAGGTGGCAATCTTAAAAAAAAAAAAAAAAAAAAAAGAAGTAAATTTTTAGCTCTACTGGTTGCAGACAAAAGCTTGAAAACATGAGCCAAATATTTCCTAAAGTCTTAAAACCTAGAAAGCAAGTGAAAAGACCCAACATTTATTATTATTTCATTTTTTTGATTTTTAAATCAATCTCATCATTCTTTGGGACCTGACTCCTGATTTTGAATAGTTGGAGTTAGCATTACTGAGAGTTGATGGCTAGTTCCTCTTTTACTTTCAAAACTGTTGTGAGCAACTTTTAATTTTGTACCCAACACAATTTCACAGAATATTAAAAGAACAAAAACCTTTATAATACATGAAAGGAAGAACCTCCTGTGTTCTGCAAAACACGTTTCAATTTTAATAAGATAGTGTCAAAATAAGTCACATGGCAAATACAATTAGGCATGTATCCACATAAAGAGTCAAACCAGAAATCTCTGAAAATGCATTGTTAATGCCATTCTGTGAGAATGTTTCTCTGACAAACAATTTTTAAACTGCTGCAATAATAAAACTGTTTATAGACTTATCTGAATCCTAATGAGAGGGAGGGATTTTTAATGGGATTTATCATTCAAATCTTTCTCATATAATAAATCGGAGGGATTACCAGACAGAATCAGAACAGTGGTCCACCTAGTTCAGTATCTTGTATAACTCTGAATACAGTAAAACCTCGATTTAACGGACTAATTCGGGCGAGGGGGTGTCCGTTAAATCAAAAAGTCCGTTATTTAATAATAATAAAAAAAACCTGAGCTGTTGGAGCAGCAGCCCGCCCGCCACAGGGTCGGGGCGGCAGCTCCGCAGCCCGCCTGCTGCTGGGACCCGGGCGGGAGCCGGCAGCCAGCCCGCCCGCTGGCGGGAGCCGGCAGCCAGCCAGCCCGCCCGCTGGCGGGACCCGGGCGGGATCCGGCAGCCAGCCAGCCCGCCCGCTGGCGGGACCCGGGCGGGATCCGGCAGCCAGCCAGCCCGCCCGCTGGCGGGACCCGGGCGGGATCCGGCAGCCAGCCAGCCCGCCCGCTGGAGGGACCCGGGCGGGATCCGGCAGCCAGCCAGCCCGCCCGCTGGCGGGACCCGGGCGGGATCCGGCAGCCAGCCAGCCCGCCTGCTGCTGGGACCGGGGCGGCAGCCAGGAGCCAGCAGACGGCCGCCAGGGAAGGGGACTGGGGCCGCAGCAGGGAGGGGTCGCGGTCTGATATGGATCAGAAATTTTGTCCGTTGCATCCGAAGTCTGTTAAATCGAGGTCTGTTAAATCGAGGGTTTACTGTACTGTAAAACCAAATATGTCAGAGTCAGTCATCTTTAAATCCCTTCTATTTTTGCCTTGAGAATAGGTAGCAGAATTAACCGTTAATACATTTTAATGAAAGATGTGTCTAAATCCCCTAGACTGCTTTGAAGATGTCAACCACACACACATTAATGAAATGTAATCTGATTTTGTTTCTGTACTGAGGAACACAGCAAAGAACTTGATTGTTTTTATATTAAAAAGCCAGACAATGCAAAACACAGAAACAACTACTCTGCAACTAAAGTAGTAATTTCTTCCTGCTTAGTTCACATTTTCCTTTTGTGAAGTGGATATAAAAGATGACTAAAATGTGTTTGACTGGGGTTAAGTGTTTTCTGGGTAGAAGATAAATCAATGAAGGTTGTATCAGGGATCTCACGCAGTGGAGTTTATCCTCTAGGTCATTAAGATGAGGAAGAGAAATGTGAATTGATGTTAGTGCCAGTAATTGATGAGTGCTCATGCTTGGATTGGTATTGATAAACTTAAGACCAGGAGGAGGAAGAAGTACAATATATGATGGAGGAAAGTGTAGATGTGGAAAAAAAGATAAATAAAAATCCTTGCACAGATCTTCAAACATTTTTAAAATTTTTGACTACAGCCTGTCAACCAAGACAAAATGCAGAATATGCTTTCATTGTATTTCTAGGCATACTGATACTATATTTTTTTACCTTTTGTCATAGATGACATTCTTTTTAGAAGAAACATTTATTACTTCACCAACAAAAAGTCTTTTTCACTATACAAATTTAGAAATATATTTTGAAGGCATATTAATGCACTTTCAAATTCGAGATCTCATTCATTTAAAAGGAGAGTACCCTTGGAACTGATATTCAAAGAGTTAATTTAGGAATCAAACGAGTGAAGTCAAAGACCAGAACAAATGACAGTGAGAGGCACTTGGAATAAATAGCATCTGCAGACCTGTCACGAGTGAGTCTTGAGTAATAACAATCACTCTTCTTTTACCTGGGACAAAAGAAAAGAAATTAAACTTTGGTTGTAAATTGCCTCACTCCTGCACCAGTTTAAAATATACTGTTGGACAATAGATTAAATCAGTTCATCCTCAAAGCCCCTTCCTCTTGCCTCAAATGTCAGTCTCCTCTTGAAAAACCTTCTGCTTCTAAAGGTCAGAGGAAGGTGGAAAGTTGTTGGATGGATACCAAGATGCAGAAAAAGTGATTGTGGTTAATGAACAGGGCATTTTTTTGTCTAAAAAAAAAAAAAAAGAGACAGATTTTTCTGCTTATGTGAGCTGAGGGTGTATGTGTGTTTGTCCCACTGCCCATAGGCAAACATTGTTTATACTCTATTGTACAGTCCCCCTTCTCCCCCCCATCTTCTTGGGGTTCTCAAAAAAGACTTTACACTCCGTGGGGTGATGACATTCTCAGCACACTCATCAGGTGACATTCTCCATGGCATCATCCCCTGCTCAATCCCCAGTTTCCACAATGGTGGAATAGTGCTTCAGGCAAGATTCAGCCTTGTGCAATCTTCTTTCTCAGTTGCTAGTGAGCACCTTCAGCGGAATACAGAGAAAGCTGGGCTGCCAAAAGGGCATTTACCCAGGCAGGACTAGGAGCTTCTGGTGATGCCCTTCTCCAGGAATTCTGCAGCAGCCTCAACCTCAGCTTTACTGAGGGAGGTCTCTAGAATCCTACAAACATTTTTGTGCAGGAGCAAGGCTTCCCAAATCAAGAAGTCCTCTGAATGCATGAGATTAGGATGCATCTTCCCCCATGATTTTGCAGCTCTCCTCCATTCAAGGAGAGAGTTTTGAGGTGACCACAGATTCTTACCTCGTAGGGTCTGGATTGTGAAACATTGCTGCTCTTCCCAACTTACCCTGCATTCAGAGGTTCAGGGGCTGTTTATGTCCAGGTTCACCAGTAGTAGTAAAAATAACTTCCTCTTTAGAGAGACAAGGTGGGTGAGGTAATATTTTTTTATTGGACCAGCTTCCACTGGTGTGAGAGAGAGAGAAGCTTTCCATCTTGCACAGAACTCTTCAGGTCTCAACAGAGGTTGTTCTAATAAAAGATATTATCTCACCCACTTTGTCACTAATATCTTGAGACCAAAAAAACTAAAACACTTCCTATTTATAGTCATGGTCAAGTCAAAATACTGCATCCACCATTATCATTGTGATATTTCAACACTACTACTTAGGGTCCTACCTGGAAACCAGAAATAGACTATGGAAACAGAAGTCCATTAAGAAGTTGCCCCAATCCTTTTCTGAAGTATGGTTTCAGGCCTAGTAGAGTGATCATGAAAGATTCAGGTCAGTTCTTCTTTGTTTCTGAATTGGTTTGCCCAGTCCAGATATCAATGTATGTCAGAATTCTACAGAGGATATTAATAATCAGTTAGATATTTTTAAATCAGCAGGTCTAGATAATTCAAATCCAAGAGTTTTTAAACGAGCCAGCTGAGAAGAGCACTGGAACATTAATGTTGATTTTCAAGAAGTCTTGGAGTAATGCTGAAGTTCCAGAAGACTGGAAGAAAGCTAATGGGGAGCCAATATTTAAAGGGGGTAAACTGGATGACCTGGATAATTCTAGCCCTGTTAGGCTGACATCGATCCTGGGTAAGGTAATGGAGCAGCTGATATTGGGACATGATTAAAAGAGGATAATATAATTAATGCAAATCAATGTGGGTTTATGGAAAACAGATCCCATGAAACTGTCTTGATATCTTTTTTTGATAAGATTACATATTTGGTTGATAAAGGCAATAGAAACAACAATGTAAAATTAAAATGGCACACATTAAATGAATTTAAAAATGTCTAAAAGATAGGCCTCAAAATGTAACTGTAAATGGGGAAAATCAACATCAAGTATGTGTTTTTCCAGTAGGGTTCCACAGGGATCAGTTCTTGGTTCTAAACTATTTAACATTTTTACCAATGACATGGAAGAAATAAAATCTACACTATTAAAGTGTACAGATACCACAGAAATTGGGGGAGAGGGAAAAAATGAAGAGTAAAAGTCACAGATCCAGAGTGAGCTGTATCACTTAATACACTGGGTGCAAGCAAATGTTCTAATATTGCTAAATGAAAATACAGTAAAACCTCAATTTAACAGACCTCGATTTAACGGACTTCGGATGCAACGGACAAAATTTCTGATCCATATCAGACCGCGACCCCTTCCTGCTGCGGCCCCGGTCCCCTTCGCTGGCGGCCGTCTGCTGGCTCCCAGTTGCCGCCCGGGTCCCGCCAGCGGGCGGGCTGGCTGCTGGCTCCCGCCCGGGTCCCACCAGCGGGCGGGCTGGCTGCTGGCTCCCGCCCGGGTCCCACCAGTGGGCGGGCTGGCTGCCGGCTCCCGCCCGGCTCCCAGCAGCCACGACCCGGGCGGGCTGGGTGCCGGCTCCCAGCAGCCAGGACCTGGGCGGGCTGGCTGCCGGCTCCCGGCTGCCGCCCGGGTCCCAGCAGCGGGCGGGCTGCGGAGCTGCTGCCCCGTCCCTGTGGCGGGCGGGCTGCTGCTCCGACAGCTTTTTTTTTATTATTAAATAATGGACATTTTGATTTAACGGACACCCCCTCACCCGAATTAGTCCATTAAATCGAGGTTTTACTGTATATACATTGAAGACAAAGAATATAGGTCGTATTTACAGGATGGAAGACTTGACCTGGGGACCAATGGCTCTGAAAAAGTAGTGAATCAAAGAATAGAAAAAGTTTTAGTTAAATGTTTTCCTTCATTTGAGCTTTCTTTGTCTTAAGTGGGGGTCACAGTGAATAGCCAGATGAACATGAGCTCCCAGAGTGACACTGTGACCAATAGAGCTAATGCAATCCTATGATGTATAAACGGGGGAATCTTGAATAGGAGTAAAAAAAGGTTATTTTACCTCTGAATTTTGAACTTGTATGACTGCTACTGGCATACTGTGTACAGTTCTGGTGCCCATAAATCAAAAAGGATGTTGATAAACTGGAGAGGGTTCAGAGAAGAACCACAAGAATTAATAAAGGATTAGAAAACATACTTTACAGTGAAGACTCGAAGAGCTCAATCTATTCATCTTAACAATGAAAAGGTTAAGGAGTGACTTGATTACAATCTATAAGTATTTACATGGGGAACAAATATTTGATAATGGACTCTTCAGTGTAGCAAAAAACATAATCCAATGACTGGAAGTTGAAATTAGACAAATTCAACCTGGAACTATAGTGTAAATTTGTATAGTGAGACTAATTAACCATTGGAGAAATTTATGAAGGGTTATGATGGATTCTCCATCACTCACAATTTTTAAATCAAGATTGAAAGATTTTTTTTTAAAGGGTATACTCAAGGAATTATTTTGAGAAGTTCTGTGGCTTGTGTTATGTAGGAGGTCAGATCACAATGGTCCCTTCTGGCCTTATAATCTATGAATAATATTACATATATTATTTGTAAAACATAAAACAGAAAGAAAAAGAAAGAAGCTTCTTAATCTAATAATTAGGTATAGATAAAAAACCTTTAGAAGTCTACACTGCCATTACAGAAGAAACGTTTTGGGCTATCTTTTTCAAAAAGTTAAACATCCTTCATAGGTATATTATAGATCAGCTACTATATTAATAGATGGGTGCAGCTCTCCTAACAGCCATGACATGGCAAGGGAAGTGAGAAAGAAAGGGAGAGATGACAAAAAGACAGACTAACGCAAAAGCATGGAAACATGGGCAGTAATAGCAGTGACATTAATTGTTGGTAGGTGATGGATCACTGCTGATCTAGGCTGCCCAATTCAATTCAATTTTTTGGTTAGTTTTTGAAAATGTCCTTGCATTTCAGGGAGTGATTGATGTTACTAACATCATAAGAAAATGCTATGTATTTTCTTAGCATTTACATCTGAAGGTCCAATGGTCATGTGTCTCTGAATTCTCTTAAAGAATTCAATTTCTCCTTTGTGAATGGGCAAAAAATGCTTAAAGAGAAGTTCGGGTAATGGTGAAATGATTGACATTAATTCATACTGAAACAATGTTGTACTTACACTGTTCCTATAAACAGAATGAGGTGCTCTGCTTGCCTTTAAAATGTATTAAGAACAACAAATATTTGTTTTACAGGCAAGAAATGAATTTAACATTTTTAATTAAAAATGGAATGAGTGTTTGTGATTTTAAATAAATCACAGTCTATTGAGTATGAGAAAGAGGAACAAATTAAAATAATTCAAGCAGAAGCATTGCAAGCTCCATTTTCCATTATTACTAAAGCTATGAAACACCACAATATACTGTTATTATCTCTAGAATGAAAGTACCCTCTGCTCAGTTTCTGAAAGTGGTTTGTTCACTTTGATAAAATGGGCATGTAAAACATTCATTATAAAAGTAAGAGTGACTATGTTGCCTGCTTGTCTGGCAAAATTTACTTACTTTGGGTGGAAAGCTATGACCCTTTTCTGGTTTAAACCCCTATTTTATGTTACAAAATCATAAGCCATTTAATTGCTATGACTCATGTTAGGACCGGAAGACATTGTGATGGGCAATCACTAGGAAGTGTAGTTACGCTTCTGAGTCAACCCCAGGAGAGTGCATAATGGGCTCTTCTGACTTGGCAACGGCTCTGAAGTGCTAGGTAACCCCTTCTGAGGTTGCGCTGATCAGAATCGGGCCCCTCAGCGCCTATTTGAGGGACCGAGGCCTTCCAATAAATTCATCTACTTTACTTAACCACGTGTGTGTGCTTTGTCTCGCAAAATCCAAAGTACCTCACAACACTCAGTTTGCCCATCTATGAAATGAGTTTATTCATATTATTTATTTGCATTATCATAGCACTTATCATTTATACTTCCATTCAAAGGTAAGGGTCTCAGATTTTCTGCCACATAATGTAAGTGAATCTTACCTGTAGCCAATGGCTTGATAGCAGAATGCCCTTGGTATTAAGGCTGAATTGAGACTCAAGAGACTTAGGTTCAGTTCCAGGCTTTACCACTTAATTCATATGTGACCTGGGGTAAAACATCTAATCTCTCCACACCTCAAATCCTCATTTGAAGTGTTGTTATCCCCATTTACTTTTCTTAGATGCTTTGTCTGATGTCTAAATAGACAAGAAAATCAATTTGGGGAAGGGACTGTCTCTTTGGGTATCTCTTCACTACCCGCCAGATCACTACATGGATCGGTGGGTAGTGATCGATCTATTGGTGATCGATTTTATCGCATCTTGTCAAGATGCGATAAATCGATCGCCAAAGGCACTCCCGTCAAATCCAGAGCTCTAGCAAGCCAAAAGGCGCAAGCTGGAGTCAATGGGGGAGCCAGCTGACAACCACTGTCGCCGTGAGGACAGCAGGTAAGTTGGCCTAAGATGCACCAACTTCAGCTACGTTATTGACGTAGTTGAAGTTGTGTATCTTAGGTTGACCCCTCCCCCTAGTGTAGACCAAGTTTTGCTGTCTGTACATACACCACCTACAACAGTGGTGCTTTGAGCCTGGTTGGGGTCTCTAGACATTACTTCAATACAAATACACAATAATACTAATTGAGAGGCATTAATTATAAAAATGCTTAAAATTACTATTTGATTCTTAAGCTTTCTTTTTTATGAACCCTCTTTGCTCACATTGCCGTGCACCTCCCATTTATTTAACTGCTGGCTTTCTCCTGTTTAACAAGGAAATTGGAGGTCTCTCTCCTTTGGCTGGAAAGTATGAAATGTTTTCAGGCTTGAAGACTAGAGCCACCTTTTCCTTCCCAATCTCCTTTACCTCTGGAAAATAAAGGTGTCATCTATATGAAACACCCAGCATTACTGATTCTAAACCTCTCCTGAACGTAACTCTCCTTAATTGCAACACATTGAGCTACAGCTATATCCATTGTATCACGTTTTGTACTCTGTCAATTAAACCCACCATAAACTCTCTCTAAGGACCTTTTGTTAATACACCAAACTCTTCTCTGAAATAACATGCACACACAGTACAAATAAATAAATTGGGCCTATTTTCCCATTGCTGAGCATGTTCACTCTCCTAAGGGTTTGTCTAGACTCTAGACACAAAAGCTGAACTGCTTTCACTATACCTGTATAAGGAAAGCAGTAGAACCCCTTAGTATAGTTAATTTTAAGGATATAAATGTACTTGTACAGACATAACTCAGTTTTGTATGGGAAGGGGGATATGCTATAGCACTATAAGGCACCTTTACACCACTATAACTCCATCCACATTCAATATTTTTACCAGTGTAACTAATTTAGTAATAATCACACTGTAACAAGGCAGGGCTTCTCCACAGCTTGCTAATGACTCACTAAACATTGCCTATACTTTCTTTTAGGCAAGTTTATTGTCCAAATAACCAAACAAACAGTTGCTTAGCTCACCTTTGCATTTTAGGTTCGGACTGCCTCCCCTCACAGGGGACTCTGAAGACTCCTACATTCTACAGCTGCCCAGCCAGTTTCCACTCACAGCTACAGCCCTCTTGGACCCAATATATTCCAACGTGTAGCCTACTGCCCATGTGGGAGCATCTGATCTGGCACAGGCTTCCAGGCCTACTCATTTACAGGGGCCAGCTGGTTTGTGACACACACCCTATCTAGAATAATTGTACCAGTATAAAATGGTGTGTAAACCAGACGTACGTATTGGAGGAAATAAGGTGCAGATCTTCAAAGGTATGGTGCCTAACTCCCATTGAGTTCAATCCAATTTAGGTGCCCATATACCTATCTGGATCTGGTCTTAAGCACATATCAAGAGAAGAGAAGATCCATATCAAGTTGTAAACATTTCATTTTCCTATTCTTTTTGTACCCTAACTTTATAAATCCCTTTTCCAATATTGGTTAACATTCTCAACCAAAACAAAAATGAAGATGACATATTCCTCTTTTTATTTCAAGCAGCAAAAAATGTAAATGCTACAGTTAAACCTATTTATTGTTCATAGGCAAGAAACTGAGAATTGGACATTACATAATATTTACAAATATTTCACATTTCTATCGCATTTTTTCAACTAAGTATTTCAAAATGCCTTACAAATATTAATTAAGTCTCAGAACTTCCCTTAAAGTGTGTAAATAGGACAACAAATTTGGGGGTCAATTAGGACCTTCACAGTTGTCACTGTACTGCACCCCAGGGTTACTCAGAAAGTCATGGAAACAGAATGGAACACAGATGTGGGAAAAGGTATAGAACTTGGATTATTTGCCTCCACAAAAACCCAAGCTCCTACCACATCCTATGACACACAACACAGCAGTTGTTGCATCTGCTAGGTGGTAGAGAGACACACATTGCATCTGCTAGGTGGTAGAGAGACACACATGCACACATTACAACATTGTACCCACTTTATTGAGGGGTAAACTGAAGCACATAGAGGTTAAGGGCTGCTGTGCCTTTAAGTACCTGAGCAAGGTGTTGTTCATAAACTGCATTGCCCCAAAAGTAGCCATAGGAGACACCAGAACCCCTTTTAGGCCCCTTCAGTTGCAGAGACACACCTAGTGGGATTTTTAGAAGCGTCTGAGCATCTAATTCCTATTGAAATCAATGAGAGTTAAGCACCAAAGTGCTTTTGAAAATTCCACTTGGTGCCTATCTGCATCTTTAGGCACCTCAGTATCTTTGAAAATCTGGCCTGAGATAACCCTCTGAGGCACAATCCCTCCCCTGCGTTCCTCTTGTTCTGGATTGTGGAGGAAATTATTGCAATCCTTGAAAGGGTTACGCTTATATCCCTTATAGCCCTCTTGCATCTGGCCAGCAAGCACACAGGGCAGGGCCAAGGCCCTCACACCCACTACCTAAACTTCTCCACACATATTTTCTAACAAAGAGTAATGGGTGGGAACCCCTATATACAGGGGCAGCAGTGGCACTGGATACACGTGATGCTGTCCCTCTTGGGTTGGAAAAAATGTCCACACCTTTATGGAGAAAGTCTCATAAGTAATGTTTTAAGGGATGAAACCTAAAAGGTTCCACTGCAATTTAATACAGTGTTGTAGAAATTACACTACACCCCATATAACTTAACAAAATATGAAATTCACCTCATATGTTTTGTAAACCCGCCTGTAAAAATAATAGATTATAACATTCTACAGGTTGCTTTAAAGATTCTATATCCCGACTATCATCAATTCCTTGAGGATTTTTCCATAAGGACAGAGAAGCTATGAAACTTCTCACTGTCCTGTCCACCAGTTTGCGGCGTATTTCCTCCCTCCACACTTCTCCAGATTTTTTGACACTGGACTCATTTACAGGCTGTGTGTGTAAGGGAATTTGGATGTTAACTTGACCCACTGGTATGTCTACACAGCATCTGAGACTGCGCCTCCCAGTCCAGGCACACAGCCTTGTGTTAGCACAGCTTGAGCTAGCCATCCCTGCCCTGGCTTGAGAGCCCGAGCTCCAGCTCAAGTCGGAATATCAAAGAAACATCTTCACAGCTGATTTTAGCACTTTAGCATGAGCCTCGCTGGCACACTCGCTGGCTGTGAACCCAGGCTGGGAGTCTCATTTCCAGATGTGATGTAGACATACTCACTATGAGCCGACAAGTTTGATTATAATTAATATAATAGAGCTGCTGTTAACAGCAAGCTCACATATGAGATCTTTAGACTTGTTCTACACTTATAAGCCATCTCCAATGACCCTCTGGGTTGTTTTCTTGAAATGATGGCAAAACGGCTGCCTTATTTTCTGTTGGATATTGGAGGATATTGACCCTTTTCTCCTCAAACCATCAGGCATCACATCCCAGTGAAAAGTAATTAATGAGATAATTAACATCAACTTCTTTTTAAAAAAAAAAACTCGGTTATTTGAAAATGTAAATGAAGGGTGAAAATCACAAACATTAACACAGATCTATTTCAGTTGAACTGACTATAAATTATTTCCGAAATAATTCATCCCTCTCCCTCCCCGTCACTAAGTTGCAAAGTCATATACTCTAAGGTTAAGAAATGATACAATTAAAGGTGCCCAAGCAACAGTACGTCTACCTCCTCTGTTTACACATTATGATACAGTCTTTATTACATGATCATCTATTTTTTTCCCCACAGGACCACTGTCTAATTCATGGGGAACTGAGCATCTCTCAGGTGTCTATGGTTTTATCTTCACAACACTCTTGTAAGGCCGGGAAGCATTATCATCCCCCATTGTTCAGATGGGAAAACTTACACTCAGAGAGATAAGTGGATAAAATACAAACTGAACCCAGACTTCCTGCAGCTTAACCAAAGACCACCCAATACCAAATATTAAAACTGCCATGTATGTGTTTTTGTTTCTGCACACGGCATCACTCTAATAACACAAATGAAAGATTACTCTAAGGGATTTTTGATTTTGGAAAAATGTATGTGGAATTTTTTTAACAAAAGAAACAGCAATTTAAATCTACCATTAAATATTGGTTCTGTAGCCATGTAGCTATAATAGTTATTGTTTTTTTTAATGACATGGCTTTGCATGACATTTTTCAAGCACTTAGATCCTAAATTATTTAATCTCAATAGATCTTGTATTTGATTTTTCAATTAATTAGTTCCTTGTACATTACAATATGATTCTACAGATAACAATACCAGAGTGCTACTATCGTTAATTAAATGATACAGCTGGTAGCCTAATAGACAAAGTGTAGTGTGTTATACTGTCAAAGATATCTGAGTGGATAGATTGGCATTTAGTCACCCAAGATGATGTCTAAAGGCTGTTCGGACACATGAGCGAGTTGTGCTGATAGGTATCTATGTATCCTCTGAGAATCCATTTAGTTGTGAGCCAGCACCTATGTGATTTTATGTAAGGCTGTTAAAGATACTGAATCTACTATCTTGTTCTTTAACTGTGAGGAAATTTTAATGTCCAAGAGATTTTTATAGGATCCTGCCAGGATGACATAGGCTGCCAATGTGCAAACTACAAGTGTGGAGGTAAAGGAATGAAGTTTTCAGAATAGGCAAAGGCAGAGTTAGTCATGGTGAGATCACACCTTTCACTAACAGCCTCTCCAACCCGTCATATGAGAGGCATCAGAAGGGAGAGGAAAGCTGAAGATAAGTGAGAGCAAGGTAAGAACAGAGAGCGGGGGGTGTCAGGTAGATAGGGAGAGGGTCACAGGTCTTCATCTTAGTAGTTATGAACAATTTTTGTAACTAATGGGAAAATGGCCTATGGGCTGAAGCAATACATTAAATCCAGGGTGCAGAGGCAGGGGAAGGTAGTCTGGTAGATTCCTAAACTGGTTTGTGTGGGGAGGGATATTGTTCTCTGGACAGTACAGGGAACCAGGTAGGGTCTTGGGATTTGGAGAAGGTGTGCTTTACTGGTTGTAGAATGAGACAGGCTGGATCTGGGATCTTAGGAGTTCAAGGTCTATTAAAATTTATTTTCCTGTTAAGTCAGAGCAAAGCAACTGGATCAAGGCCAGAGAGTTTACATCAGCCTATGGCTATGTCTACACTAGCATGCATACTCGAGTACTAGATTAGGCACCTGCATACATACTCACGTCTGCATTGATTGTCCACTTGAGCTGTTTAACACTATGTATGCTTGTATATGCTCTTAACTGATGTTAGTCCTGCATTTCAAGGTCCTCTGCATCACAAAGAGACGTTTAGGAACTGCTTTGTTGGGTGTTGTTGGTACTGTCTATTGGTTTCACATATTTGCTAGTGAAAGTGCCTAATCATGATGCACCTAAATGGTGTTCTCTGCCAAACTCTGGAAAACATACAGCAATGGGATGATGATCTGGGTCTGCTTCTGCTCAGAATCGAGGAACAAATGAGTATGCAGTGGAGTACACAGTCAGTGAGACGCTGGATGGAATTTTGGAAGATTTTTTGGACCTGTTGAAGACAGCTGATCTTGAAAGTCATTGAGAATTCATCATCTCCCATGGTACAGATATGATGAATGCCAGTATTGCCACGAGTATGCCTATTGTCAGACAATGTTCAACCATGTGAAAATGCTCACCAACACTGGTGTGCTTCCATTCCTATTTTGATCTGCTTAAGACACTGGATAAATAGGGTTTTTTTCAGTACCTGCAATATTCCCATCACTTTCCAGGATTATAGGAGGAATGGGTAGAAAAGGCTGCAGTGAAATGGCACTTTCCATTATAAGACCCTGTTTTTATTGTCTTGTAACTTTGCCAAAAATAAACTGTTCAGGCTGAAATTTTCTATGTGGGGTGTCTGCCTCAGACTGAACAGTTGAGGAAAGACTCTGCTAAAATAGCTTAGCCATTCTTGAAAATAGGGTGCTGGAAAACTTATTTTGTCCTTGTTTAAAAAAAGTTCTTTCAATTTTTTCTTCAGAAGCTCTAGACCCCTTATACTTTGGGATAGTGACTTGAAGTCTGGCAGGCTGTGGCCTTAATGTCATAGATGTCTTTTGGTGTTTCAATGAAACTCCACTCAACTTTTTGCCAGGTCATCAGACTATGAAAAAAATCTCAGTTTGCATATGCTCAATAGAGACTTAGAATTTAGCAACTACATTCTCCAAAGATTCCATCTGCACTGAGCATGCTCCAGTGCCAACTGAATTGCATATGCACCATCCCCACAGGGTGACTGAGGTTGCTGCAGCCTGGGGCTGGAAGGTTGGAATAGAACCTGACTTGCGATTGCTCCTCGGGGCAGTGGTAGTACTGGGCACTAGCACTGGGGAGCCTGTTCCTCGTGGATTCTCAATGCTTCCCCTGCTGGCGCTCAGGCAGCATGTTGGAAAAGGAGGAAGCCACTGGACTGAAATGCAGATAGGTGAAGCAGGGGTCCTGTGAGAAGAACAGCATGTGATAATGTAATTAAAGACTTATAATATATACACTGAAGGGGCAGAGGATTAAGGTAGCACAGGCAACCTTGATTCTGACATTTCCTACTTCTGAGTACTTGAGTTCACAACCTTAACATTATTTCAATATAATTTTTAGCATACCTTTTCCTACAGACTGCCTGTCTCTTTATTTAGTTAGCTGAACCTAGTTAGAGCAAAAGATGAGCAACAATGAGCCACGATGAATCCTGATTCATGGGAGAGGAATAATATGATATTCTTTGTGGACCTATCAGAGAGTAGGGGCTAATTGATTAAGTTACATTGTTTTTCTTCAGTCACATTGTCATAAATGGAAATAATTTATTGTATTTTGATGTGATGTCTCATTTAGTTTACTTGAAGCATGAGAAATTTATCTCAGAAAAGTTTAGCACCACATTTTGCTGCCTTTTTCCTCTCGGATTGCTTCATACGCCTTGCTTCTGTATCATCTCTCTCTTCAGCTACTTCTCCCATTGACTTTGTGGCTTTTATTATATCACAGGACTTTGTCTTTTCAGAACCACATCATGCAATGTGGATCCTATGACCAGTACTTAACTTGTCAGACAAAGTGAGCTGTAGGGCACTTCTATATGTAGCAGATCTCTAAAACTGCATTTTAGAACTAAAATACTGAGACATTAACATCATCTTAGAATGAGAGTCCTTTTTATGGCATGTCCTCCTTTTTATATGACTCATTATACATAATTTGAGCATCATTTTTAAGAACTGCCATATGGTGTCAATAAATAAGTCTTCAGTGGCTCTCATTTATCCCCGAAATATGGATCAATTGCACCTAATTAAATCAGTATTTAAAAAAGTCCCAAACATCCATACAAATTAAGCAGCTTGAGCTGATTATTTCAGTATTTACCATCAGGTTAATTAAGGACACCTCAAAGATATAAGAAGTCATAAGCAAAGCAGAAGTTCTTTCCCCATCCCTCAGATCCATAGGGTGCTGATTATTTTATTTCCTGTAACGCTTTATCTCTTCATTCATTCTCAGCCAGAGTCACAGCAAGAGCTTTAGTAAAGTCATTCACGCAGAAATGTTGGCAGAAATGTATGTAATATAAAAGCTCTTCTTTCCCCCTCTGCTCATGTTGAAGAATCTATGACTATCTGAATGCATGGCAGCTTGTTATCCAAGGAACCGACAGTGAGGGTTGATTCATCTAGGTCAGGGGTCTCAAACATGCGGCCCGGGGGCCGCATGTGGCCCGCGAAGCCCTTTCCTGCGGCCCGCCAGGCTTCCTGTCCCCCCCCCCCCCCATAGCAGTTTGCGGGAGGGAGGGGCCAGAAGCAGAGGCTTCTCTGCTGCCTGGCTGGGCCACGCGTGTTTCTAGCTCTGGACTTCCTATATTGCTCTTGCTTTGTTTGCCAAACAGCTGTTGGTGGTGCCTAGCGCTTTCCAGGAGGGAATGGGGAGCTGTGTGCTCAGAGGAGGAGGTGGGGCAGGGGTGGGACCTCTTGGAAGGGGTGGAGTGGGGGCGGAGCTGGGGCAGCGAGGGTGTGTACGTGTGTCAGTGGTGCGGCCCTCGGGCCAGTGCACTAGTCCTCATGCGGCCCTCGTGGTCATTTGAGTTTGAGACCCCTGATCTAGGTGATGTTCCTAGCTACTCTTTGGAAAGTAGCTACAGAAAGGGCATAGTATACTCTCTGTAACACAGAACTGGGCTTTGACCTGCTCTTAGCTGTTCAGAAGCACTGTTGATCACTAATAAGCTACATCTACACTAGTAACTGTTGAAGTGTCCAGGCATGTGGTTGTGCCATACCCCCTCTTTTGTCTGAAGGAGAATAGAAGGCAACTAAGATAGCATGCCTAAGGGGTGTGAATAAATGCATTTTCATCTGAGGCATGGCCCCAAACCCAAGACAGTTTGCAGTGTGGATGGCTGTAAGAGCGACACTTTAGGTCTTGAGTTTCAGTAATCCTCTATCCCCATAATGTACTGAACCCTTTTCTTCCTGACCTTTACCCAGTCCATAAAGGTCCCTTTCCCCCCCCCATTTTAAATGGTAGTAGACTGCTACACTGACCACATTAGAACAGATATCTTCTGCACTCTACAGATAAATACAGGTGAAGGTAGATACAACACTGAGAGCAGCTGCTTAGCTCACCAACCATCCCGAGAGGCTAATCAATATGTGGTTGGTGTGCATCATCCTCTATGACTTCACCTGGAATGGCAGGAACATTAACTTGTACTAGAAAATTTCATAGAGACTGGAGCAGGCAGGCGTTCAGTGAACTCCACCCCACTCTCCAATGGGAGCATTCTTCCCAGGGGAGCATCCCTCACTCCCTTGCCCCCTCACAGTCCTTCTGTATCCAACCCTCCAGCAAGGAAACAAATAAGGCCTCCACTGTTCCCCCTTCTTCAGCCCTCTCTGGCCCTTGACTCCAGCTCTCCAGCTTAGAGTCAGCAGGCATTTCCCTCTGCTCTTTCTTTTGCCTTCAGTCCTCCAGCCCTGGTCATTAAGAAGGACTGAGTGCTATCGATAACAGAAGTTTGTAAACAAGTGTGAATAGCAAAGACAAAAACATTGCACAATAACCACATAACAATTTGGCCACCTTCTTCTAGAGCACAAACCGAAACCCAAGGTGATAACCCAATGGAGGTGTTCTGTTATAATTCTTTAATGTATGCAATGTCACACAAACGAATGACCTGATTACAAGGGAACAAAACCCACACAAAGCTATGTAGCCCCACAAGTACCAATGTTTCCTCATTCATTTCCAGTGACTTAGGATGTCCCTTGGCACAGGCACATGTCATCTTCTGCATCCCTGCTGTGCCAAGATGTGTGCACATAGGACATCCCTGATTGCCCTTGCCCACTGAGAACCAGGACCAGTGTGCACATGGGTGGGATCTGGCTGCTTATAGAGAGTTTGTAAACCAGACTTGTCTTGAACCTACTCAGGATGAATACACACTCCTTTATCCTCACAAATGTTATCCTATGTACTGCAGGTGATGATTATACAAACAGCATTAGCATCCCAATGAGTGCATAGGCAGTGCCTACAAGATTTCAGCCTATCATGCATACTACACAACCATTCTATAGGTATTGAGTTGGTAACTGAACTCCCTTTTCCCCAGGGTCATTGATGTCAGGCTATGGTTTCACGAGCCAAGGCAGGAGCAAGTATACAGGGTCCCTCAAAGTAAGTTGGTACAGACAAATCGTACAGAACGATATTGTTTTTGGGGTATAAACTTCCTTCTCCCCACTTCAAGTGAAACCTGTTCTCTTCAGCACCTTGATGTCATGAACCTTTCCAGTGTTTCCTATGTTCCTAATCTGCCTCTGTGGTAAACTAAGCCCAGCAAAACAAGTGAATAGTGACTTCCTTTGTTTGTATACTCACTTACCCCTTGTGTTAGGCAAAGTATTGGGATATAGGTGCCATCGGTCGCCTCTGAATATATCAGAAATCCTATCCTCTGAAATCCAGCTATTATTTCTGGAACTTTTCTTTTGGCAACCACCCAGGAGGCAGATCACAGTGTTAAGTGCCTACAAACCTGTACAACCACAATCCCAACAGTGGAGATGACAACCCCACGGTGGTCTGCAACAGATCTACAGCTGTCTGGTGTTATCAGCTTCTACAAAGCAATAACAACCCGCTTATACACTGGCAGGTCTTTACTGAATCAAGTGTTCTGGTGCTGGAGGTTTGGTGCAAGCTCCTCGCACAGCTCCATGATGGTTTGTTTCCTTATTCAGAACTCCTGAAGCCACTGCCAGTCATCCAGGGGCTTCCAGAATAATGCAACCGCACCATACTAATGCATATTTTCCTGCACCAGAAGTCCATGTCCCCATCAGATCCATGCCCAGACAAACAGAAATATCAGGGGTGAATATATGTACGTCTTATTCACACAGCACATCCATGAACCTCACTTCTCACATCCCAATGAGAGGTACCATGTAAACCTGAACAAGATGGAGAGCTTGTGTAGATATGAACAGTCACATTAAAATGGAAGATCTAAGGGGCACAACCCCCTAAACTGAGCAAGTCCTGTTGTAATTCCCAGAATTTCAGAAGATGTTCAGGGATTTCAGAAAATAATTGTGTGCAAAGTAAAATAGTAAACCTACCTGTTTCAAATCATCACTGGGAAGTTCAGCCTTATTAAAACAACAAATGGGGAATAAGAAAAACCCCATAGTAGACAAACTCACTCATGTTAGGAGATGAAACCATCTCAAATGTCAGCATTACCAATAAAAAATACCCCATATCAAATCAAAGCAAGATATCCTATTCTCTGGGCTTCTCTCTCCTCCTCAACCACGTCTTGAGCCTTCTCCTCCACACAGTCATTCCCTCTGTCATCTAAATAAAACATAGGTATTTCAGCCTAATATTTTGGCACCTGGGCAACATACTTTTTCAGACATTTCCCCTTATTGCATATGTTCCCCAATAGCTCTATTCTACCTCACTTTTTCCTTAATTCACTGTATTTTCTCTTTTTTCTGTCTGCCAATCTGCTTTCCTCAGTCTTTCAACTTTTAAAATTTTCCCTATGAATAGCTTTTGTTCTCTTTTCTCCCCTTCCATTATCCACCATATACCGCTCCCAGTCTGCCTAGTCATCCTTCCCTTCCTTTCATCTCCTTTGTCTCCCAATTCATCCTGACCCCACACTCCCACTAAGGGATACTGTCTGGGAAGTCCTCAGCTGGACACATAGTCATCCCATTTCTGCCAGTATAGTTTCTCCTGCTTGGTAAGTCCTTACTTCACAGTCCAGCAGAGAGGTGTTCCAAGGGGAAGCTCTAGGGAAATAATTCTTCTCAGTCTAGAGAGAAGAGGGGGTGCTTTATGTCACTGCTTTTAGCAAAGGAGGGGATACAACTTTCCTCCATCCTCTCCCTTATTTTAAGCTCCATCTTCATCTAAGATAAAATTATCAAGTATTAAGTATGTCCACAGTACAAGTACGTAGACTGAGAATTTGGCATTTTACACTTTAGAGTGTCACAGCTATCAGTCAGGAAGATGAATTCCACATACTTTTATAGAGAAGTCCCGTTCCTTATATATAGGAGCACCATATCTTTCAGAGGAAGTGATGTAAAATCATCTCCATTATTCATCTTATAACAGAATGAATGTTCTTTAATCTGTCAGTTCAGCTTATTAGTACTGAATTTCTGAGAGTTGCTTGGCAGTTGTGCCGTCACCATGTGACACACATGCCTACTTTTGGAATTCACAAAGAAATGGGAAAAAGTTAAGAGTCTAGTAACTTCACCTGCCGACAAATCTTTCAGCATGAATGTTGTGTGGCAGAATAATCAATCCAACATTTATATAAGAGAGAGAAATATATACCCATTATCTTAAGAGAAAAACAAGGTTAGATATGTTTCATTTATAATGCAGATAACTAAGAATATGCCTTCAAAGTAGACTTTTATTCCATTTTTCTTCTTGTTTGGTTTAATTATATTTCAAATACTTTCCCATCAAAACCCAACAATATAGGATTATTACAAATTAAATGAGACAGCATCCGATCAGCAAAGAGATATCTCTTTAAAAGGTTTGTTTGACACTTTGAACTAGTAAAAGATGTTCCAAGTCAGAAACAAAGCGGGAAGAGAAGATGATGATAGAGATTACAAGGCTATAACAGTGTAAGCATTAATTAAGGCCATCTGACCTACATCCAGATGAAGTACATTCTGGAGTTATAATCAATATCCCCAGTACTGGATCATAAAGCACGTTTTACAGTACTTGATGAGCCATAACCCCAACATTAGGATCTGCTTGGAATGCAGATCTAAGAAGAGTTGCCATACTATGTCATGTTGCAAAACGGTATTATGAGGAGCGCCTAACTTTAATTGCTTGGGCAGAAATTTTACATGCTAGATGTGTGCTCGAGCTAAAATTTTGGGGAAAATTTTAGCCAAAACACTTCAACTCTTTCAAATATATTTCAATTAAAAATTTGAGGCAATAAGTAATTTTGAAATGGAAAATCAAAACATTTCATCTTGAAACACTTGAAGTGGAACATTTTGAACTATCAAAGTGTTGGGGGGGGTTCAGTTTTCTTTTCAAAATGAATTTTTGTCACATGCATTTTCATAAAACTTTTTACTTTCAGTTAATTGACATTTTTCATCAGAAAAACATTCATTTGGAAAATGTTTGACCAGGTCTAGTTCCATCCCTGCCAATGACCCACCTGGGAGTTAATATGATATTACAATATGGAATTTCTGTTTTTTGTTTTTTTCTCCAAAAAGGTAGGAAATTACACATACACAACCCACATTAAAAAAAATGTAATTGAGTTAGTAAAGTCAACCACTCAGTTTAGGAAATGCCAGAATTAAGGTTGCCCTTGCAACCTAAACTGTACTCCCCGTGCATAAGCAGTCTTTAATTTCATGATCATATACTATTTTCCATGGCACGCCTGGCTCATTCAGTGTACAAGATGGAGCTGCTATGGCAATGGGTCAGGGTTGTGCAGTGAAGGAGACTGTTGACTGCAGGCAAGGGTGAAAGTGAGCCAGTACGGGCCGGCACGGCGTACCAATCCGTAGGCAACCCATATTAAAGTACTGTCACGGTAGTGCTTTAACATCCCTGTCCCTTTTGCCTTCCTTGTCGGTGGTCTTGCCAGTAGAGTTCATACCAGCAGGGCCACTGATGGGGGGGCATACAAGAGGGGCAGTGACGTTAAAGCGCTATCACTGCAAAGGACGCTGCTTAAAACGCTGCCATCCCACCGCTTAACAACCCTTTTTTGCTGCCGATGGAGAGGGGGAAAAAGGGAGCAGCTGCCCCGGGGCTGGCAATTTAAAAGGGCCAGGCGCTCCGGCTGCCATTGCTGCAGCAGTGACTGGGCCCCGGGCCCTTTAAATTGCCCTGGAGCCCCGGGCAACACAGGCCAGGCGGCATGGAAGGGCTGGCTTTCATCCCCCAGCACTGCTCCTTCTGCCTGAGGCTTTGCCCCTTCCGAGGGGCAAGAGCCAGCCCCCATAAGGGTAAGTCTTCAGAGTTACTACTTTCACCCTTGGCTGCAGGACCCTTGTTTAATTTGTTGCAGAAATTGAAAGGTGTGTAGTGAATGAGGCAGGGGATTGCAGGAAAAGAAAGGACAGTGTCATGATTGAGGCAATTGAATGCGTCTAGTTTAGACGTGATACATTGATCCCCGAGTGCTCTCCTGTCAACTCCTGTACTCCACCTCCGCGAGAGGTGCAGGCGGAGTCGACGGGAGAATGGTAGCAGTCGACTCAGTGCTGTGAAGACCCTGTGGTAAGTGGATCTAGATACGTCGACTTCAGCTACATTATTCTTGCGGCTGAAGCTGTGTATCTTGGGTAGATTCTCCCACTTTCCCCCCGTATCCCCAGTGTAGACCAGGGCTAAGTAAGTACTCTGAAAAATCGGGTCCTAGTCATCTCAAATTGTGGTAGCTTTCCACCTTAATCTTTCCGTGCTTCAGCTCTACATCTGTACAATGGTAATAACACCACCTCTTAACCTCACCGTGTTGTCATGAGGATAAATTAATGTTAGGGAAGCATTCAGATACTGTACTGATGAGTGCCATACAGAGCCCATGAGGAAATTAATAGAACCGTCTTCAGAGAAACACTTAAGTAGTGTGCAGCAAATAAGGCACAGTGCCACATACTGAACAAAGGATTGTCTATTAATATATTTAATTGATCAACATCCATCTTGTGCACTAATTGAGGCAGGGGTCCTTTGGACAAAATAGTCTGTGATTATGTAATTAATTATTGTATCATAATATATATGCACAAGAGGACTGAATTAAGGTTGCCCAGGCAATCGTTCTGCTTGCATTTTTAAAATGTTTGTGTTCTTGACTCTGGAACCCTAATAAAGTTCTTTTAACAAGTGTGTGTGTGTGTGTGTGCAATAAACATTCACAGATTTGTCAACACATTGTGTATTAACCCATTCCCCTCCACCTCAAGTTTTTAAAAAATACCTTAAGTTAGGGGTCTTCAGCCTTTCCAGAATACCATACCCCTTTCAAGAGTCTGGTTTGTCTTGTGTACCCCTAAATTTCACCTCACTTTAAAACTATTTGATTACAAAATCAGACACAAAAATACAAAAAAGTGTCTCAGGACGCTATTGCTGAAAATTGCTTCCTTTCTCATTTTTACCATAATTATAAATCAGTTTGAATATAGATGAGTTGTTATACCCCCTGCAACACCTCCGCATACCCCCAGGGGTACACATACCCCTGGTTGAGAACCACTGCATTAAGCTATGCAGGAACATTGTACTTTCGATTGATTCTTATCGTGTTTATTATTTGTCACTTTTACTCATAATTGTTTATTCCAAAAGATTTACTTGTGTTATGGAGCATTTCTATGTATAGTAAATCAACAGTCTGAAGGTTTGTAATAAACTGAAACTCAAATATGCTTTCCCTAGCCATGGCCCATCATAGACTTAAAAACATCTTAGGTGGAAAACTGATTCCTTTAATGAACATACATAGCATTATAGAGCTGCCAAAATAATAAATCATATCCCTCTATATGCCTCACATATCTGTCAAAAAACAGCAGTTTTTCCTTCTATTTTTTCAACCATTAATGGATTTGTAAAATATCTCACTTAGAATCTTTTCGATCCGGTCCAGTGGTTTGGGATCCCTTAGGGTATCCAGTGCAGACTGATTTATTATAGTAAATATTATGCAGTTTATGTCTCTGAATAGTTCATACTGTAGCCGTACCTCAGCTCCAGCGAATGATTAATAACAAAACTGGTTCTTTAGTACACTTATTGCCCACATACACTCAGCTACCAGAATGATATAGCTTTATGAGTTCTTATGACTAACCAGGGGCACAAAGCATTTCTTTTAGTATTTCTGTAGCTGTCCTAAGAGATCACAATGGATGCTGAGCACAAATTGAAAAAGCTGCATCATTCAAAAGATGAACTAAAAGTAAAATAGCCATTCTTTGTGCAGACAAGTCTTTTCAGACCCCAGATTATTCATGATTCCCCATCTTTTTCTAGAGATGGGTGTGGTGCACTTCAATTTGTTTATTGAGACACAAGCACTGATGACATAGAATCAAATAGTATTTTCCTTCCATGAAAACATCGAATTTCTTGGGAGGGGAAAAAAATCTACAAATGGTATTAAGGAAGCATTACCTCTTTATATAGTATGCAAATAGTGAACCAGGATGAATGGAAGATCCGTAATATGAACTGTTGCATAATATGCAGGGAACAGAAGGAAGTTTACCCTTAATTACTGGGAGTCAATAAGAGCCAATTTTAAAATAGCTCTCCTTCTCTTTAGGCACCAAAAGGAGTTTCTGAAGAAAGCTAATGTGGTGCCAGTATTTGAAAAAGGTGACCCAGGTAATTATAGGCCTGTCAGTCTGAAATCGATCCCAGGCAAGATAATGGAGCAGCTGATATGGGACTCAATTAATAAAGAATTAAAGGAGAATAATGTGATTCATGGAAATAAATGGGTTTATGGAAAATAGACCCTAACAAACTAAATTGATATATTTTTTTGTTCAGATTGGTTTATATCATTAATAGTGTTGATGTAATATATTTAGATTTCTATAAGGGGTTTGACTTGGTATGAAACAACATTTAGATTTAAAAAATTAGAACATGACACTCAGTTATGGATTAAGAACTGGCTAACTGATAGACCTCAAACTGTAATTGTAAAAGTTGGGTCACCATTGAGTGGGTATGTTTCTATTAGGATCCCACAGGGATTGGTTCTTGTCCCTACTATTTAACATTTTTATTAAAGACCTGGAAGAAAATATAAAAGCATCACTAATAAATTATGAAGATGACACAAAAATCAGCAGAGTGGTAAATAACAAACAGGACAGGTCACTAAAAGAGAGCGATATGGATTGCTTGGTAAACTGGGCATAAGCAAACAATGTGTTTCAATACAGCTAGTATAAATGTATATATATAGAAATAAAGATTGTAGGCCATATTTGTGTGATTGGGGACTTTATGGGTGACTCTGAAAAATATTTGGGACAATTAGTTTACCTGTGCTCCTAGTGTCACACTATGGCCAAAAAGGCTAATGATACATGGGTGCAGAAACAGGTAAATCTCAAGTAGGAGTACAGAGATTATTTTACCTCTATATTTGGCACTGGTCTGATCACGGCTGGAATAATGTGTTCAGTTCTGATGTCCACAGTTCAAGGAGGAGCTTGGTAAATTGAAGACAGTTCTGAGAAGAGCCACAAAAATGATAGAAGTATTAGAAAACATGCCGTATAGTGATACATTCAAGGAGCTCAATCTATTTAATTTAACAAAGAACACTTTGAGAGGGGTGACTTGATTACAGTCGATACATGCTCATATGGGGAACAAATATTTAATAATGGGCTCTTCAGTCTAGTGGAGAAGGGTATAACATGATCCAATATTTGGAAGGCCAATCTAGACAGTCGGACTGGAAATAAGGTGTACACTTTTTGCATAGAGAGTAATTAACTTTTGGTACAACTTACCAAGAGTAGTGGTGGATTTTCCATCACTGGCAATTTTTAAATCAAGAATGGATATTTTTCCAAAAGATATTCTCTAGGAATTTATTTTGGGGAGGTTCTCAAAACTGAAACTCAGATTCCTGAAACACCTTGATTTCTCTAAGTGGGCCTAGCTCTGGGTTTAAACTGGAATTGTGTAGGACTTTAGACTATATTACATATTAAAATCAGTGCTCAGAAAAAGCTGGCAATAACCCTTGTGCAATATTAGAACTTCTCTGAAGCTACTGTCTCATTCTCCAGAATCTTGGGGTTGGGGTGGGAGTGGAGAGGGTTATTAGTTTGTTTTTTAAGTACATCTCTAGCTCTGATGGTTATAAAGAAAACCTTAAAAAAAAAAGTGTAACCAAAACAGGTGACTCTGTAAAGTGCCTAGAACAATAGCTCTGACAGATATGAACTCACTCAGCAGCCCATCCACACACTGGACAGATTCTCAAGATTGCAAGGTGGGAATCCTTCTCCCGCAGTCACCAAACTGCTCATCCACTGACCTACAATAGCATCCACAAAATAGTCTCTGTAGCCCCTTATGTGGCACTTTCCTATATGAGGGGAAGAGGACACAGACACAGTCAATGAGTTTTAGTTACACACATGCTCAAACGTTTTGCAGAACTCCCAGCATCTTGCGGGATTGAGCCCAATGTTTGGTTTTGTTTCAAAGTTGTTCCCATTCAGGGAAGCATTGTAATTGTGCCAAGAGAATGAGCTTGCAATTAATGGAATAATCTAGGTTTAATAATAGTATTTCTAGGATGATTTTACAAAACTCTTTACATATCCCTAAACTTCAACCACCTGTTGTACCACTTCCTTAACGTGTTGCTCTGTACCTTCCGTATCCATTACTGGTACGGGTCCATGAAGGTACCAGAACGTCTTCAGCTTGTACTCAACATAGGTGAACAGAATTGCAGGGAAATCATAATAAATTCAGTTAACATAACTTTCAGCTAACATAACTTCCCAACATTTTCATTTATGTATATTTTAAAAACAATGAACATAGTACCTATTAATGTGGTATATACTACATCTAACATATAGGAACTGTCAAAAGTATGTGAGGAAGCTGACATATTCCTTGTCTGCGTTTCATGTTTTCCAGGAGAAAATTCACCATTTTTAAATTTTATAAAATATTGTTTTGTTTGAGGAAACGTTATGTGCTCTACAGAGTTAATCTTCAACAGAGAAAGTTGTCACTCATCCTACAGTTCAGTGTCACACTTCATGTTCTAGCGCACAGACTCTTTCTCACCAATACAAGAATCAGGAGACTGATTCAGGAAAAGTAGGGGAAGGATGGCCCAGTGGTTAGGGTCCTAGCCTTAAGTTTGGGAGTCCTGAGTTCAATTTCTTCTTCTGCCATAGACTGTGTGGGTATGAGAGTGTGGGCAAGTAACTTAGGACCCAATTTTTAAAGATATTTAGCTGTCTAACCTGCAGGTGCTTTTGAAATCCCACTAGGTGCCTATCTTTAGGCACATTAATACTTTGAAAATCTGGCCCATAGACTGTATTTCAGTTCCCCATCTGTAAAAAAGGAGAATAGAAGTTCCCTACTATACAGTGGTGTGAAGATAAAGCCATTTATGATTGTGAGGTGCTCCAATACTATGTTAATGGGGGCCAGAAAAGATCCAAAATACATAAAATGCAGCCAGACTACATTACATTTTTCAATGTTAGCTACATAACTAAATCATCCTGAAGCCTGCCTCAGTCACCACTAAAGTAATACACCATAGCAGCTTTGTATCCTTCTTTTTCACTCAGAATCTTACATTTCATGTCCCCCTTTCATCTCACCATCCTAAAAAAGTGAGGATGTTTTTAAATGTTTACTTACCACAGACAAAAGCTGGAATTTCAGATCCCAAGGCAGCCAACTTATTTGTATTTAAAAACAACAAATGTCACGGGTCTTATCCTATTCCCACTAAAATTAGCAGGAGCTGTGCCATTGCCTTTCTTTTTTAGCAGGATCAGAGAAACAGAAAAGATAAATTGTATGTATAATACTGTAAAGACTCACAGCAAAGAGTGCAATTCAGCTGTGCATGTGGCACATTAATTTCATTACTGGAGAGTTTATGTTTCATTTACAGCTGTGATTTCTTTTGCTTTCTCTTCCTCTTTCAAGTTCAGAGTACCTTCATTTTCTGCACTCCTTCTGTGCATTATTTTAAGCCAATGAAACTGATTTTTTTTAAGTGTGGTAAAGAGAAATGAGTGTGGGCAGTGGAGGGTGTTGGAATCACCTGATTTTGATGGCACATTCAGGATTGTTTAATGAGCCTGTAACTGAGTTAGGTGTATCTTGTGCCCTTAGTACCTTTTACTTTTACTGAAGTAAACCATTCCCGGAGGCCTTTGAATACTGGGAATCTGAAGATGCCAGCAACAGGTAATTTTCTGATGCTTAATGTATTTATTATTTGCTAGAGAGAATTCTCTAGAATGCCTCTGAGCATGAATAAAACAAATCTAGCTATTCATTCATGCTTCTTTCTTTTTCACTCTTTTTTGTGAACAAACTACTGCCTTTTTTCTCTTGCTAGTAAGCTCTATTACTGTAGTTTTGCTGAAGGACCAACATTTATGCTTTGACATGGGGTTCTTGTACTGAGATTAAGTAATACCTTTCGAATTCCAGTTCTCTATTTAGTACACTTGAAAGTTTCATTCTTTCAAGAAACAGTATAGGAACTACCTTGTAACTCATGCTTGATGGACTAAAGTAAGCTAATGTATTGCTTTATCTTAGAAGAACCCCATGTCCACTCACAAATTCAAGTTATTTTATTCACTGCCCACTATTCACTTGCACACAGTGTTAGCAGGAGTGATATGGAAATAATACATAAACTAGTGTGTAATTAAGGACTACATGGTAAAGCATATGCATGGTTGGAAAAGTCAAGGTGTGCAGATTACCATAATTTTACTGACTTTTGAGTATTTAACTGTGCAATCTTAATAACCTCTTACCATATTATTAGCTTTAATGTAACATGTGTATTATACTTGAATCCTATTGCTTCATAAAAGGACTCTACTAAAAAGGTAAAGTTTGAAAACTGAAAAATGTGAAAAATATTTTTCTCTGTGCTCAATATTTTATTTTATGGTATTTTCCTTATGTGAAGGCTCACTGTACTAATGATATCTAGTTTCCCTGCTCTATCCTAACAGTCCATTAGTTGCTATTAATCTAAAATTCTTAGACCGATAAGTAACATTTAGAGAAATGTGGTGGTGATTTGGGTTTTTTCTTAAGGTTTCTTATGCCATTTTTGTGTTGATTGTAATGCTCTTCAAAGTGAGAGATTGATACCAAGTCCTAAAGCCAGGCCCACTGTGAACAGACACCGTATATATTGCTTCCCTGCTCAACTGAAGATGTTTGTCCTATTGCATTTTTGGTCCCCGTTGTACTGATGCATCCATGTTAGCAGAGCTCTGTATTTCTGCAGAGCCCACAGAAGTCAATGGGCTTCCAAATAGGCCTGTCCTCATGCAGTGTCCACTCTGGCCTGCTGCGGCTTTGCTATTACATAACTTAGGCCTCTTGTGAGCATGGACACTTGGGTGGACAACTGGGTGGAACTGATGGTTTTGGAAGAGGCACACAAAGTCAACCAAACTCATTTCACTTATGATAATCACAGGTAAAACAATCTGTATTTGGGTGGAATTGGATATATATATTTTGCATTGACAATTAGAGGCCACTTAAAAGAAAACAGGTATCTTATCAAACCCTGCCTATGAGGTCCATGAGGCACTTAATGAGATGTCTGTTTCTGTATAACAATGTGTTTGGTTTCCCATTATATTATGGTTATTGGTTTATTTGTGTTTTAGCAGCACCTACAGATCACAACTGAGACTGAACAACTCCCAGCCCAATGACAGTTAACTCCTGTGTTTGTAACTCTACTGTAATTGTATAATCTGTATCAGGAAAGGTGTTTTACAGATTCAATCTGTGGAAATTCCCTTTAAAGGATAGCTCAGTGGTTTGAGCATTGGTCTGCTAAACCCAGGGATCTACAAAACTCTCACAAACTCAGCAGGATGCCTACAAGGGATGGTAGAAAGGTTCAATTTGAAGGGGGGGGGAGAGGGGGAAGATCAGCTGGCTACTTTTGTAGGACAGCACCAAAGGATAGCTCAGTGGTTTGAGCATTGGCCTGCTAAACCCAGGGTTGTGAGTTCAATCCTTGAGGGTGCCATTTAGGGATATGGGGCAAAAATTTGATTGGTCCTGCTTTGAGCAAGGGGTTGGACTAGATGATCTTCTGCAGTCCCTTCCAACTCTGAGATTCTATGATTAGTAATCTACTGCCTTATCCAGTAATGCATGCTTGTGTCCCAAGGCCACATATATCATTCACAATTGGTAGCTAAAATACACCTTGAGCATTTAAAATATTTTAAATCTTAGATACAATGATTACATCTGCAAAAATATCTAAAAATTTATTTGTTTCTGCATATGGAACTTGGATGCAAGGATGTTAGAGAGACAAGGTGGCGGGTGATGTAATATCTTTCAGTGGGCCAACTTCCGTTATCAAGAGACAAGCTTGCAGCTTAGACAGAGCTCTTCATTTGCAGGAGCACAAATGCATATTTTTTCATGTACATTATTACAGTGTGGGAAGAAATCCTCTTTTGCATAAGATGTTTGAAAAGGGGCTATAATCGACTAGTATTCAAAACAATGTAAAAGTGCACAGCTCTACATGATGTCAATATTGCTACCTGTCTCCTTAAATTTAAGCACACACTTAAGTGCTTTGCTGTATCAGGACCTAGAACCCTAAACCAACCCAATCCCAAGAAGAGCACTCAGCTGAAGTTATATTGCTATAAAAATATTTCAGAATTCAACATACTTCAGACTCTTGTGACAGTCCAAAATTGAGCCTTTAAACCTGAAATATTTAGAGGTTAGTGTCTGATTTGAATTTAGAGTCTTTGCTAATGCTCTGTCCAATGACTTTGATACCTACTCATCAACTATTTCTGAGATTCCCCATAACCTTTCCTTTTTGCTGACCTCTAAGATTTTCCATCATTTCTAACAGCTGTCCAGTGATACTGTCCTCCAGCACCCTCCCTACATAAGATGTCAATATAAAGGTCTCTGAAGTGATCTTATACTTGAACTTCCAAAGAAGACATGAGAAATAAGACATGTTTGTTTGGTGCACATCTGTAAAAGGAAATAGGATGATTGTGTATCTCTGCTCTTTGAATGTTCTCTTAGTTTCCTGGCCATTTCTATTTCTTCCTACTTACTGCCTCAACATCCTATGAGGAAGTGATGTGAGGCACAGCAGGAATTCACTCTCATGAGAACAATCACAAGTATATTATTGTAACATGGTTATAGTAAAAAAAAAAATTGACCAAAAGCTGTTTAGCTGCCTATCAGCATTGCAAAACAGTTGATTTGTCATTTAGTATGGTCAGAGGCATTGGGAATCCGTGTTTTACAAAGCAAGCACTCCTCGCAGTTCTAACTAGGGATGCTTTGGCTTAAATATCAGACATATTGTTATCATATGTTTCTACTACGGGGCAGGGAGAACTTTGGATGTCAAAGAGAAAAATGTCCCAACTAATGAAGAGCTATTGCATTTTGCTTCCTTGACTGATTGCCCCTTCTTGCTTATATGCCCAGGGAAGCTTTACAACCGAAGTGACTCTACATATGACTTTCAAATCAAGGACGTTTTCATTTGGAGCATAATCAATTATTTCATATTCACCTCATAATGCTATATCTTCAGTCTGGAGAAGAAAAGCAAATGCTGACAAAAGTAATTTGAAATGGAGCATAATGATTAGATTTTAAATGGTTCTTTTTTAAGGCTGGCATGGGTTATATTTTACTGTAAGTGGGTATTACAGTAAGGATAACTTGCAACATAAACTGTCCCATCTTTCAAAAATGGTAGCTAAACAACTGGTGACAATAAGCTTTACTTATAATCTAAGGTTACTTGGCATTTTATTTTATTTTTTGCACAATAACTTCAGCTTTTTTGGCTTTGTAGTTATTATGCAATACTGAAAAAAATAATGTGGCATAGGGTTAATAAACCTGTAGTAAAGAGTCACTTAAGATTCCATGTAAAAATGGGACAATTACTAATTCAATATGCTGTATCCAAATTCAAATAGTCTTTATATACTTTCTATTGTAGTATCTGTCACATTCAACTCCTTTTGTATGTAGCATTGAAACCCAGTATAAAAATCTACCAATACAGCTTGTTCCAGTCATGGGGGTTCCACAAACTGTACTCAGGTCTGGCTGGAATGTAAACAATCATACTCCAAAACTGAACTTCCAGTTAAGAAGGCTTTCATATCTACATATTACAGCCCACTGCTGAAGGGGTCACAATGAGGTGAGAAGCCACAGGAATCTCCTACTTTTTGCTACTGTTCCCACAAAGAGACAGCCATAACAGGGCTGAAAGTGCTCCACATCACAATGAGGCTGTGGTGGGAAACTGCTAGTACTGCCAGCAGTATATGTTACCCCACATGAGTGAGGTCTGCCCATGCAGAGAGGGTATGGTCAAGGCCCCCTCAATTGTGCGCCACCTAGTGTCAGCGGAGCAAGACAAAGCACTCTGTGTGGTTCTACAAATGAAACAACTACTGCACAACACTTCCCCCATCCTCCCACTGATTTATAAGGACATATTAGGCTCTTTAAAAATATTTTGTTTCTATTTAATGGCCCAAACTATTAACTGGTGGGGAACGGTCACATGGCTCGAGCGGATTTAGCATTACCAGCCTCCTGCTTTTAATTGAATTGTCTTTGCAGTCTGAAGGGTGGGGCTAAGTCTCTGGATCATCCAAAAACCAAGTGTCTCCCAATGGCCTTTAGAACATGTGGGTCAGCCAGGCAATAAAAAATGCAAAAGAGAGACTTCTATAACATGCACAGGTACCAACTTTGTTAATTTTTGCCTCTTACATTTGAAGTGCTAACAACCAGTGATGAAGTAAAACCAGATGTGTGTCAGGCAGGTAAACTGCCTTAGGTCAGAAGTACAAAAAGGTCCATTGCCCTCTTACTCTTCCTTTAGCCGTCTCTCTCCCTTTTAAAATTTGATTAAAAGATACTTAAGATACTCACTTTGTTAATATCATAACTCTAAATTTCAGTAGGAACCTGCATAACTGTGGCAGCTGCATTCCTTGAGGTTCCCTAGAGTTCTCCTCCTCGAACAGAATATGAAATAAGTAGTAGTGCAAGCTCCAGATTGGTTTGGTTTTGCTCATTATCAGTTGGTTTCCCCCTTCTTCCCTTTGATAGCCTTAAGTTTGTAGCCTGTACTGAGCAGCAGTACCAGAAAAGGTCCTTAGCAAAATTTTTGCTTCTCTCTCTCTCTCTCACACACACACACTCTCACACACATCCCAGAGGGCTAAAAAAGAGGGGTGGCGGGAGAACATAGTAGGTCCAATGATGTGGGGGCTTGGTTTTGTGTTTTCACAGGGGCTGTGCATGTGTACTGCCAATATCCTGTGCTCAAAATAATGAGATTGGCTTAAAAGTAATGACATTTTAAAAAAGAAAATCTGGGGTCATCTTATTTACTTTCTGAGTTTTGTGCCTTCAGGGTTTGCTTCTTCCCCCTTTATCAACAATGCTGAAGGCTAGAAACTTTGCTGTATGTATTTATTTATTTAATTTATTAAATGTGACATTTGTATCTAAGCATGAGACGCCAGAAAAACACCAAGTAATTGTGGTTAAAATAATGAAAGGAAGCAAAGTTCTTTCTCTAACATACAAGACCTTTAAAAGAGGTCTGTTGAATATTACTGGCATTTCCCCCAATGTGAGTCTCAATGTGCAATTGGAGTAGTGACTTCACTATAAATACTTAGGTTGTAGAAAGCAGTATGGCCTGCACTGGGACTTCGGAAACCTGAATTCTAGTCCCAGCTCACTTAGTGGCCTGCTGGATGACCCTGGACAAGTCATTTCACCTCCCTGTGCCTCAGTTTCCCCATCAGTAAAATAGGAATAATGATACAGACCTCCTTTATAAAGTGTTTTGAGCTCTACTGATTAAAATAACTAGATATTTTACTGGAGATAGGTATAGTTATTAACATTTGCATATATTTTATACTTCATCCTCCCTTAACAATGTAGTAAAAAAGGAAGGAAGAAGATCTTTTCCTCAAGCTTATTCTTTGATGTAGGTTGAACTCTACTTTAACAGTGCAGCATTTTAAAATAACTAATGAGTAGAGAAGTTCATTGGTGATTCCTGTATTGCCATTTATTAGGGTTGTCAAGCAATTAAAAAACATTAATCGTGATTAATCGTGTGATTAAAAAATATATGGCAGAATGCGTAAAAGAGAGCAGGAGCCATACAATTCTCTCCCAAGGAGTTCAGTCACAAATTTAATTTAACACATTATTTTCTTAATGAGCATCAGCATTGAAATATGTCCTCTGGAATGATGGCCAAACCATGAATGGGCATTCCAATGGTTCGCATATCTGGCACGTTAGTACCTTACAATGCCAGCTACAAAAGTGCCATGTAAATGCCTGTTCTCACTTTCTGGTGACACTGTAAATAAGAAGAGGGCAGCATTATCTCCTATAAATGTAAACAAACTTGTTTCCCTTAGCAACTGGCTGAATAAGAAGTTAGACTGAGTGGACTTGTAGGCTCTGATAAGCCTACTGAAATTTTTCATTGTTTTGTTTTTGAGTGCAGTTATGTAACAAAAGAAATCTACCTTTGTAGTTGCACTTTCACAAATAAAAGATTGCACTAAGGTACTTGTGTAAGATGAATTGAAAAGTACTATTTTGTTTATCATTTTACAGTGCAAATATTTTTAAATAAAAATATGAACTTTGATTTCAATCACAACACAGAATACAAAATATATGAAAATGAACAAAAACATCCAAAATATTGAATACATTTCAATTTGTATTCTATGGTTTAACAGTGTGATTGAAAACTGCAATTAATCACAATTCATTTTTTTTAATTGTATGAGTTAACTGTGATTAATTGACAGCCCTACTATTAACCTAAGTATTAATAGCTTCTTATCTGTTCAAGAAATACATTATCACAAGTTTATTTAAAAAGTAGTGATATTTTTATTACTCTTACACAGACTAAAACTTGGGCTCACACCCAATGTACTATTAATGTCCCTGTCCTTTTGGAGGAGACACAAATCCAGTCTGTCTCTGGCAGTCACCCCCCATTGCACAGACTGTATATACAAAAAGGCAGAAATCAAAAACTCTCCAGATTACAGTGTGGATGAAAGTTAATCTTGCTCTGAGAACTTTCAACTTTTTTACTTCCTGACTTTTAACTTAACTTACCTGTCTTATTAAGCACTTTATCACACAAGGCACTGAGTGCTTCTGAGACATGCTGAGCATCTGCACTTTGCCTTGACTTTTACAGGAATTAAGTGGGTGTGGCTCCTTACGGGACTGGGTCCTAAATAAAGGGATGTTAATTCCTTTTGGAGTTTGTCATTTATAGACAAATATGTGGCAAGGGGAATCCGAGACAGAAATGAAAGCCACCTAATTACAGTATCTGATTTTGACAAGTTGTACTGGTTGTTGCACTCCCCTGAGGGGTATAATCCAGTACTCAATACGAACACATCAACTGGATAGCAGCAAGGGAAGTGGAAAGCTAATGGGGCCATGATAAGTCTACTCAAAGAGGAATATAATTGAGACAATCTGAATTTCTATGTAGAATATGGGTTGCATCACAAGAAAATACAGATTCGTTTACTTGAACTCTGGTGAAAAACATTATATTTTATGTATGTAAACTTCTGTAGGAAATGGTCATTTTTTGACAAGCTTCTTTTCTTAAAAACGAAACACCCCACTCCTCCCCAAAAAACCTGGAAACTTTTCCCCCCTAATATATGTTGTGGGTTTTGTATTGAAAACTTTGGGCCTGTCAAGTGAAAACTTTCAGTAAAAGTAAAATCTTGTGCCCAAATGGGTGAAATTTCTCTTTTGGATGGTTGAAGATATTAGATTGCTTTTCAGTTGCCAGAAATATCAAGAAAGTCACTCCTGTGAACAATTTTCATGGGAGGGAAAATTCTAACCAGCTCTAGTATCTACAATTGAAAAATTGTTTCCTGATGGCGCTAAAGAGGATGCCATAACAAAGTGACATTAGCTTTGCATATTAATCCAATCCGTACTGAGACAAAACACTGGGTTGAAAATAGTCTGAGAACATATTTTGATCGGGGGAGGGTAACCGAGAGTGGAGACATGGATAAGGTTAAAATATAAGAAACAATGGACTATGAATAGATAACAGGTAAACCAACACAAAGTCTACTTACTGGTTTTTTCCATATTGCCTGACTGTGTCAGAGAGTGCATAGGAAAGCAGATTTTTGACTTTTTGGTAAACAAACCTCTCAGAGGTATGAAGAGAGTGACAATGCAAGAGACTTCATATGAAGGTAGCAGCAGCAGCAGATTTAGTGCATGAAGAGGACAAAACGAGAAAGTTTGTGGACAGTATGCTTATAAAATGCGTAGATAACACCAAGCTGGGAGGGGTTGCAAGTACTTTGGAAGACAGGATTAGATTTCAAAATTACATTAACAAATTGGAGATCTAGTCAAATAAATATATTGCTTTTCTTTACTGAACAATAGACATATGTGAGTAGCAACTCCTTAATCAAGAGGCCTTGGAAGATCCAAATATGTCCCGATTAAGTAGTTTCCCAATTAAACAAAATGTATGTAAATATTGCTTAATATTATTTATAACTACGTATCTTTTGGTCTGGTCTACACTAGCAGGGAGGGTCGACCTATGTCAACTTACCTGCCATCCTCACAGCTGCAGCAGTTGGTGGCGGGCTCTCCTGTTGACTCCAGCTAGCGCCTTTTGGCGAGCTGTAGTTCCGGAGTTGACTTTGGGGACCGATTTATCGCGTCCTGACGAGACACAATAAATCGACCCCAATAGATCTCTACCCATCGATCCAGATGGTAGTGTAGACAGGGTTTTTGCAACTGAATTCATTCTATTGAAGTATTTGTTTGACCTTTAACTGCTATATTAACATTTCTAATTATAACTGACAGGTCAATTTGTTGGTTGCTAGTGTATAAGACAGTGATCCAGCAGTAGCCTGGAGAAATTTCTGACCTTTGAGTGCCATATTAACACCTATAATTGGTATTAAAGGGCAGTTAGGTTGAATATCATCCCAGCAAAGCAATCTGACCAATTATGACAATACTGTTAAAGCCAGAGAACATGCATTCAACTTGAAAAGGGGGGAAATGGTGCTCGAGATTTGTCCCAGTTAAGTGGCTTTCCCAATGATCTGCAATCTGTTTGACTTAGAGAATTATGAAAAAATAAATCATTCCATTTTCTTTTCCTTGAGCAAACAAATCACAAACTTTAGAACAATTGCTAAATATTTTAACAATGATAAAGTTGTTTCTAACTTCAGTCTCCAGGATGTCCAGGGTCAGTGGCTGTGATAAATTAGATCATTCAGATTCAGGAGCCTCTGAACATGACTGTCAACCCTGTGCCATCAAAGTCCGTTATCCTAGTATTTATCTTGGTTCATCGGCATCTACTTTATTCATCAGGGACAAATAACAGATTGGACTGCAGGCAGTTTTAACAGGGAAACAGCGAGGAATAGAGTGAAAATAGTTTCCAGAGATTTCCTAGCTCTCGAGTTCTGTCTAAATCCCGGCTAATGTAAAGTGTTAGTCTCTGAAGATGTCTATGCTAGGGCTGCAGGAATCTTTTCTATACTATGATTCCCACATTGATTGGAATGTTATTTTTAAAGGTCTCCAGTGTAGACACGGTTGGAGGGACTACATGCAAGAGGCTCAATAAAAGCATCTGTTTCCTTACAACTAACAAACCATCGAACATGGTCAGCTGCTCAATGCACCATATAGTGGTTACACAGCATGTTTAATCAGCTGCTCCCTACAGTTCTTACATTATCCTTGCTTAGTCATTGTCCTCACATATAGGTCTAGGTATAAAAAGAGGATTTCTATTTGTTGTTTGAGATGGTTTTCCAGTCTCCAGCAAAACTTCACAGTTTATTCATGAAGCTTGAACCCATAGTTATCACCACACATAGCTATGCTTCAGGTTTTCTCTTGGATCTCAAGGATGTATGGGTAGACATCACTTGGATTCCATGTGCTTTAAGACAGATGGACTGGATTATGGCAGAAAATCATCGTATCAAAACTACTATACAAATTCCTACAAAAGGGATTTTTAGGAAGTGCACATTCTATTTCACCGACTGGACAACCAAGCCTGGATCACCTCTTTTTTTCAGAACGTCAAGATAACTGATTTGTGCCACCATCTTTTCCATATGCTTGTGGAATAATGAGTCCAATTTATAGGACAGGTTGTCTTAACAGCCTAAGCATCTTTGTCAGTTTGATGTTATAAAGATTTAATACTCCTATGGAAGTTTGCACTGTTGCTATCTTTAAGCTCTGTTGCAATACTTCTTGCCACTGCTCCTGGAAGTGGGTCTGAAGAGGGAGATTTGCTACAGGTCTCAGAAAAAGAGATTAATGTGCAGGAACAGAGCAAAGTTAGTGGCTTCAGATCATGCCACATGATGGCCCCTGCAACATCAGTGACACTTTTGGACTATGTATGATTTAAATAAGACAGGTCACAGAAGGCATGTTACATGGTTCTATCTAACATACTTCTAGGCCCAGTTTTAGAAAGCTCCCATGAACGCCCCCTGGTTGAACCCAAAGATTATTTCCTTAATGAGATTTAACTATAGAAAAGCCAGGTTCTTTCAACTCTGAGTCCTTCTATATATTTTTTTTATCAGAACCTGATTGTGTGGTCCTGCAAAACAGAAGTGATTTTTTTTTTAAATACAGCTGGGAAGAGTACACAGTTCTAGTTACCATCCACTGGTAGCAGCTTCCGCAGTGGCACTGCAGAAGTATAGTTGATTTTAAACTTTCAGAAACACATTAGTGGAAATGATGCAGTTATCTTGTCCAATAAAATAATTCCCAGCTTCTTCAAAGAAGGTTTGATAATTAACAAGCTGTTCTATAAGGTACTACTCTATAAGAACAACATAGATGAGCAGCAACTTACTAGCAGTATATGAATTCTTGTGAGAAAACCCTACAGGCTAGAGTTCAGTCTCTGTGAAAATTGAGGTCCTCTTAAACTAAAATTCACCTCCTGTCTGCTTTGCAGGGGTTCTACTCTGTACAGAAATGAAGATCAGCAACTCACAGTAACTTTGAATTCTAGCCTGCAGGCTCTGCTCACTAAAGCTCAAAGTTACTGTGAGCTTCTTGCTGATGTTCCACATTTCTGTAGTAGAGGAATGTGTGTGAGGCAGACAGAAGTTAAAATTAATCAAACCTTCCTACAGTGTACTTGGAGTGCCTCCACTTTACTAGATAACTCCATAGTCACATCTATCCTGAATTGTCAATTTGAGGAATTTCTCTGCAATCGCCATAGCTACAGAACACCCATAAAGCCCAGCTTGGTAGCAGTAATGTGCATGGAGTGAGGGTGGAAGTAATTTTGGACACTAAATTTCTAATTAAAATATAGCAAAGGTATGTTGTGGGCTGGATCTGGACTGATATCGATCTACTACCTTTAAACAAAAATCTTCATTAGTTGCGTAGTACAGACTTCCAGGTAGTTAGCAATACAATGGGGGGATGTGCAAATCCTCAACTGCGTTAGGGCAGCTTTGTGCCACTCCATCTTCTTACCAGTCTCCCAGAGAATCTTCTCTACTTACGGTGATCCTTGGACAGTATACAGTTGCTATAGTGACTCCTGTCTCTCCCTGTCTTTGCTTCCAGTACCCAAGGGATGACCAAGGAATATGAACACGACTTCCTCATGCCCAGATGATGCCAGGTGCTTAGAAAACCTATTTGGGGCTATATATTTCATGGAGTCTACGCACCACTTTAATTTATTTGAGAGATACCAGTTAGCAAAGATTATGGGAGAGCAAAGGGCATCTTTGTTCAAGGGCTTCTCAGGATCTGAAATATGGACTTCTACATTAAATTACACTTGTACAACAACTTCCATTCATTTAATTAATGGGAAAAGTGCTTAATGAAGTTTTTAAAAAAGTTTACCAAAATGCAGATATTTCAGAAAAGTTCCACAGGTTGAGTAAACTTCATCCCATTTATTCCTTGTTATAACTGAAAGCTGTCTTGCATTCTGTCTGTAGTGTTTGCTTTCACAAATGCTATAATACTATAAACTAACACCAATTAAAAAGTGTAAAAAAGTTAAAGATGACCAAAGACATACCAATAGTAAACTTATTTTCACACTTACCAATTCGTATTTAGACTATTAAGACATATTAAGACTTAAAATACTACGTGGGTAGTTTCTTGCCAGTTTAAGAAAAAGTTCTCTGAACCATGCAGTGAACTTGAAATATCATTTCTTATTCTGATTTGTCATTCAACCATAATGGGTTTTATAAGATCATCATTTATGAAGATTTTTAATGCAGCCATAATAAAACACAAGGTGGAAACCAAAATTAGAACTATAAAGATTTCTGACTTGCATCCTATTTGTACAGTACAGTATCTCTCTTTCTTTTGGGTTAGTGCCATTTGGAGAACTCACTTCTAAAGGCTAATATGGTGTAAGACGAAATGATCATTTCAGAAGCTTTTTTGGTGTTCCTGAATAAGAAGGTTCTTACTTGCATGTGATATGCCTCACAACTAATTCTACCCTGCTTCAGCGGCGTATTATTGCCTAAGCTGACAAGGTCTAGGCCTAGGGTGGCAACTTTGCAGGAGCGGCAAATTTATAATAGCCATAGGCACCAACAAGTGCTTGTGCCCCCTCCAACCCCACTCCAACACCGCCATTTCCCCGCCCCCATTCCAACCCCTTCCCCAAATCCCTGGCCCCGCCTCCTCCCCCAACTGTGCCATCACTCCGCTTCTCTCACATTCTTCCCAGGCTTTCTGCGGGAAATAGCTGTTTCCAGCAAGCCGGGGAGGGAGGGGGGAGAAGCAGAGTGGTGGCGGTGCGCTCGGGGGAGGAGGCATGAGCGGAAGTGAGCCGGGGGAATGCGGAGCGGCAATTATTTCAGGGCCTAGGGGAAGCAAAATCATTAATCCGCCACTGCCCTGCTTGCTTCATAATGGTCAGCTATCTGGTATCTTTCACATGAACTGGTAAAGAAGGCACTTTATTGGAGATATTTCTGTGGCTTAGAAAGCCACAAGCTTTGTGGTAGAATGAACAGTGCTCTCTGTCTTTCTTGGTGAGGCTAACTCAATTTATGTGGAAGCATGATAACATGGCAGATTTTTAAAAAAGGGGCTGGAAAGGAAAAGTCCTCTTTTTCCTATACTCACTACATTACAAATGGCCAAGAAATTCAAAGTTTGGCTCTAGATTCAAACTTTCTTGAAGTTAAGGTAGGAACTGGGGAAAGAGCCACCAAATAAATGTAAATAAAAAGAAAGGAAAAACTGAATAGAGAACCTTTCATAGGGTTATATTTTATTGATTTTTAGATGGATTTGTGGAGATTGCAATGATTAAAACTTAAATCCATCTCTCCTCCCCTCCCCATCATTGATCAAGTTGTCCCAATGGCAGAGAATGCTAGAAAGTCAACTAGAGTAAACAAGCTAAACAATTCATCCTTTTTTCTTTTTTTTTTCTTTCTTTTTTTTTTGCTGCTCCAAAATTTAACAACGTTACCTCCTAATAGGAGTTCTAAGAAATGCAGAAGAAAGGAATGGAAAAATTAAAACTAACATACTTCTTGACACAAAAACTAGCCTCTGTAACTTGTAGAGCCTGTGTGTACAAGGACCTCCAGATGTTTAAGTGAGAGAGTGCCCCAATCAAGGAGTAATATGAATCGTGTTATGAGAAATTCACAATGGTAGGATGCTAAGAGCATGTGCCTCCAGCCCTCTCTTGTCATAAGGTTGTGGCCACCACCAGCGGTATTAGCATCTGCATCTAGATTTATTGTACCATTCAATATGACAGGTTCACTGTTCAAGAAAATGAACCAACCACAGACTGAACCCAGCTTGAACTAGACTTTCTTTGTGCCTAGCACACAGAACACATTCAGGAATGGGCAGACTTAAAATTCTTATACATCAAATTATAAAATAGAGCAATAGTGTAGCAAATTTAGTTTTAAATTTCTTTGGGAATAAAACTTAATACACTAAACCAAAGTATGTCCCCAAAAATAGATAAATATGAATACTTATTAGACACTAACTTGTACAGCAAGTATATTTTTCATGCATCAAGGTTATACTGTAAAAGACGTTTCCTCTGCTTTTGAATTACTAGTGCATCATTTAGCACCCCTCTCGTGTCTAGACCATATGGCTTCAATTCTGACAGCTGATGAATCTGGTAATTTTCCTCTTGCATTAGTCATTGGTTATATTGTTGTGCAGCTTCTTGATGGCAGAAGGAGAAACAACCTCCTGAGAACAGTTTTGGAAACCACGTTAAAAATGAACAGAAGCCAAAAATCTCAATTTAAGTGTGAGTATAGCTGGGCTAGAGGTGGTGAAAAAAGCATTCATGAAAAAGTCTGTCTGCTAAATCTGAATTGTGGTTCAATTAGTAGTTGGTAAGATTGATTTAGTCATGGAGGGTGTGGAAGTCATGGAATCCATGATATAGAATCATGGATAACTTAAACAGAAAAATTGGCCAGATCCAGTGAAGAAGCTGTTGATGATCAATAGTTTCACCGGCTTTAACTGTGATTTTTGGTACATGCGTTTGTCCCATTGTGAATATATATAATACATACATAGATATGGTACATCTATTTGTCCCATAAACAGTGACTAAGGTACTTGAAATCAATAAGAAATATTACAGCTGAGAAATTGTAATTGGAAGCCACGTTTTTCTCAGGTAACCTTTACATTTTTGTTCTACATATGAGTAGGTATGACAACGACTGATAGACAAATCTCTAAAAGTTTGGGCTTGGTTTGAATATAGAGCCATAGAAGATTCAGATTTTTAACCAGACTCACTGAATTGCCAAGTTTGTAACCTCAAAAGGTTTTCTAGTGAGACAAGGTACAGTTAATATCAACCCAGCAATATTACAGCAACAGCTTCTCCATTTATGTGGGACAGGCAAATATGAAAGTAGAACTGAGTGAAATTCAGAAATGGTATTCGGTAGAAATTTCAATTTTTTCAACATTTTTCTTCCCAAACTGAGATGGAAAATTGCCATATCATTTTTTTTGCAAAAGTAGTCTGAAAAAAATACATTTGTAAATGTTGAAACATTTCATTTTAACAATTTCAATATTTCAAAAAATATTTTGACATTCCTGAAACCTAAATGTTTCATTTGAGTTTGTTGAACTGACACAAAATACTCATTTTTGAGTTCAACATTAAACTGTAGTTTTCCATTATGGTGCATTATCTCATGGGAATTATAGTTTGGGAGTCAGATGCCCCCATTCTCCCTATGGGCCAGGTTTCCTGGCCAACAATATCATCCAATATACAACACAGAGTTTGGTCAACAGGGCGTCTGTGGTATTCTATCAGAGATGTAGTCCTCCAGGGAGCCCAGCCCACAGATAAGAACCAAACCCCCTAGGAGTCAATGCACTTTACCTTAGGTACTTCGATACTACAGTCAACGTGTGTGATACAAGAACCTGAAGGGAACAGATTAGCTGTCGGAGCAACAACTTCTATGTCATACTTCACCAAGCATACCTCATGTGAAAATACTACATTCTTTTTATCATTTTTAACATACCGGAGCCTGATTTAATATGAGCAAATCCCATTAAAGTCACTTGCCCCCAGTGGCAGGATAATCCTGTCTAAAAATGTTACCTTCTTACAGAAATCAGTTAATCTGCTCCCTGTGTGTTTTCAGAGTCGTATCTACTGTACTGACTTTACTAAAAAAGTAAGTTTTGACTTCATTTTTTTTTTACTCCTGTTAGCACTGTGGAGCCAATCCAGCTTTCCGATGGGATTCTTTCCTAATTTATGCATCATCACCAAAATTCCTCTTGGAGTTCTTGTGGTAAAATCTTGATTAGATATGGGACTGAACCAGGAGACCTCATATAGACATCAGTGAACTTTGGGAAGGTTCAAATGTGATTCCAAATTTTGCAAGCCAAATGAATCTCCTCTCCATTGCTCATTCTCTATTCATCAAGCCACAACATAACTTCCAGTATGAGATCTTGTTGGGATAAGGCATAGTGGGCCATTAATCTACCTCTTACAGTCTTCTGGAGCAGCCTCTCACCCAATTTCTCTTCCCTTCATTTTCAGGGGCTAAGCAGTTGATGTGAAAAGGGATTTTACACTCTGAACACACCCAGAGTCAAAGAAATGACTGCAGTAGGGCTCGCTAAGGAATTTCCTACTCCAGAATTATTTGGGGCAGTAAGCCCGTGTGGCTCCAGAAGATGTCAAGTACTGAATTCCGTGCAGAGTTGGGGTGGGACTATCAAATCTGCCCTAGGAAGTGGGTAGGGGAATTGGCCAAACAGCTTCCACTTGATGAAGCAGAAGGAAGAAAGTTCCCACTTTTGGAATAGTCTGGAGGGGGTCATATCAGTCCACTGTATCTGTACCATGTGTGTCACTAGTAAATATACCTTTGCACTTAACACATCTCTATATGATGCAATTAGCAGTTTCATATCTGGCTTAAGAAGTGCCAACTCAGAACTGTTTGACTTCCTCAATATTCTACCACAAAGTCTTGTGCCATGGTACTTCAGTGGACAGGTCGTTCTCAGCCAGGACCTCTTCAGAGTCAACCCATTAGGCCAGCTCCTAAGCTGATGTGCCTTATCACTCTGTTGGAGTCAATGGAGAGAAAAGCTACACTAGCTGAGGAACTGCTCCCTTGGGGTTCATAATTTTGTACAAGCAGTTGGATATGAAGGTGAATGGGCATTTTAGAAATATTGAAATAGATGAGAAAAGAAAGAGATCCATTGGAGGTTCAACAATCCCTCCTCTCCCATTAGATTTGTATTCTTTTTTCTTTTACACTGAGTGGACCTTCCCTATGTTAAAACCCATTTTCTAGAGAGCATGTTCTCTCTGCACATATAGCAGGAAGGAAGCAGAAAACAATGAGCAAGCTGAGCCTCTGAACAAACCAAAAGTACACTGACACTGGTTGAGCAGAGTTACAAAATTTGCTTAATATTTCAATATTTTTCTCTCCCACTGATTAATTTAAAACTAGCTCAGATTGGGTGTTTTACTTATGTAAACAATTCATTTCTTTATTGACTGTGCTCTATAGCAAATACTTTATAGAGGGAGCTATCCATTTTTCGAGAAGGGTTTCAACATTAAGCAATTTTTAAATTAAAAAGCTGTGTCTCTTATTTGTTCTAGACATAGTTTTAAAGAACGCTATGAAGTCCTGTTTCTATGAGGGATTGCTTTAAAAACCTTTTTAAACTTTTATTTTCATTTTAACCATGTAATTTATAACTTGACAAAATGGTTCCTATGCTTCATGCTAGTTACCAGGCATGGGAGAACTACTGTAAAAAATGATAATACCATGCGAGGAGATGGAAATTAACGTTTCCCAGAAGGACAGAACAGGCTGAATCCTGTGTTCCTTTACAGAATAATTGGGCTAGTGTGAATCTACTCTCCCAACAGTTGACAATCTGATTACAGTGGAGAGGAGTGGCGAAGGTCACTATTTCTGACATGCTGAGATATGGTGGGATGTAATGGTTATTTGTCCTCCGTCTCCAAACCCTGAGCCAACCTCAGTTTATTTTCCTCTTTCTTAGAGCCCAGTCCTGCCAGAAACTCTGCACCTTCAATTATCATGACGTTTAGTGGCAGTTAAGGGACTGGAGCTGGCATCTTATTGCAACTCCTTTATTTCTTTGAGCCTTTGGTGAGTAACGTCCGTAATGCTTGGGAACAGAATATTGTGATACAGAGGATTTTTCAGCTGCTCTCAGTGTGCCGAAAATAGCTGAAAATGCTGTTCAGCATTAGGCACTCTCCAGCATCACTGGTGCTGATCTGTCATCATTAGCTGAAGAAGGGAGAGATCTAGATCTGGACTTATGTAAATTAGTGAAATCGGAGTGCTGTTTGTAAAGCACACTCTTAAGGCGTATAGGAATTAAATAGAGAGAGTTTTAGGTGGTCGGAGAGAAGGAAAACAAAATGGTGGCCGAAAGGAATCGGAGCTGTGAAATTGTGGCCTTAGAATGTTCAGCCAATGGTGAGCAGGCAGACTGGAGTGAGACACTCCAACATCTGAAAGGAGGAGTGAAGCAGGTAGAACACAGCTCCAAAGGTGCATGTTTTCAATCAGGTCCACCTTCTAAATGGCTCAAAGCTGATTGGTGGGCTGACTGTATATAAGCAAGGTGCTGACAGACTTCAGACAGTCCATGTCGTGCACTTGGAAGTCACTGGTGAGCAGTAGAGGAGTCATCCTCAGGAGAAGATTAGAAGAAGAAGAAAGAGCAGAAATCACAGAAGAAAGAAGCAGAGCTTGGAGCAACATCAAGTAACAGCACAAAAGGACCAAATCAGAGGGATAGAAAGAAGACAGCAGAGAAAGTAAGCCTGATGATTTTAATAGACTCCTGGTTGAAGCATATATGTGTATGCCTGAGTTAATAAAGCTATATGTGTGTGTCTATATGTTTAATGCCTTGCTGTCAACATGTTTGCACATGATTGGCCATTACATGCAGAATGTAACCAACTAATACTAACCAACTAACACGGTTTTATAGTATCAGATAATGGGTAGCAATTCTTAACATAACAGGCATATATTAGAATATTTATGGTTTATTCTTTGTGGTATATGCCATTTGATGTATTGTATTAGGGAATATTATGTGTTAAATAAAAGTTATTTTGTTTTCAAAGAAATTACTGCCGGTGTGTTAATCCTTTGAGTGGAAGGATATATCCATGATCTCCCAAGGGTTAACAGAACTAATCTATTCTGTGGAGTCCTCTGATCATTAGAGGGAAACTCCCTGGTAAAACCTGGACAATTCTCCTAGGGTGAGCCACCACCTGTTGCCCACCAAAGCAGACCAAGCTTATAATTGAGCTGGTGGGTTGGAAGACAATTGTGGAGTATCTTAGGTCTTAATTTTAGGGGTAAAAATTTAATTCTGTCATGTGATGGAGGGTATATAATTGATTTCAACTTTTCTTGGTACAGAATTTCTACTTTATATATCCTTAACTTTAGGGCATGTAAGAGTATCCTTTATCTTTTTAAAATGTGCATACACAGATGCATGTGTATGCACAATTATGTAATGCTTCTACGATCCATAGATGAAATCTGTAAGTTGTCATTCAGGCATTCTGATGATTCGTTGATCTATGGTCACTTCCTTCAGTCCAGTTTTAGATTTTACTAGATAAGGTGGATATATCTATCTATCTATAGATATATCTATTTTACTAAATGCATGCTCAGATTTAGGGCCCCATCCAAAGCCCAGGGAAGTCAACTTAAATATTCTTTAAATAATAGTTTTGGATCAAGCACTAACTGAACTAAACTATTGTTTGGATGAATCATTAGACTTGAGATTTTCCCTATTTCTCAACTCTTATTATAACAGAAGTTTTTAAAAAATTAAAAATGACATGGACAAAAGCAAGTACTAATGTGTCCAAATGAAGCCAAAATTGAGACAATACTGATTTTATTCATTGTAATTTTCCTAAGTATGTATTCTTGTATTAAACTGTATATTTCTAAACTGGAAGAAATGAAGTCTTGTTGAATAAAATTAAAACTAATCTGATAGTAACCCACAAATAACCTGTTCCTATAATCCCTTTGCTGTTTAGTTAGACTTTCTAGTCTGTTCCATAATTGAGTTGATTGTGGATTGGGTAAAAGCTCTGAAAATTAAAAGCTGTGGGTTAGTTAATCCCTATTTTGAAAAAAAATGCAAAGCAACATAAGCATTGATGGGGAATTTCTAACTAATAAAACAGTCTTGGAATATTAGCTAGGAAATCTCAAAATTGCATGTGGGATTCGCATGTGGGCTGGTAAGGGAAGACAATTAAAAAAAAAAAGAAATACATAACTATATCCAATGGGAGATATTTATTATTAATACATCTGGATCCAAATCCTGAAATTAATTGAGGAAAATATCCAGGAAGATTGCCCAACTATGAAAAGTGTTTCCAGGGGCTTAGAAAATTCTATTCATAAGTCTTCAGACCATCCACTAGACCCAGGCTAATCATTCTATTGATCCTGCTAATAATTTTGTGAAGGATCCCTCCACTTCTCTGGGTAGTATAGAAAAATAAGTATCAATAAGTCACAAGAATACCTACACATCTTGACTCCTTCTCAGTGGCCTACTACCCATTATAAGACAGTCCTAATTATCTCTAATAGTTCATAACGTCTATTCAAGTACTCAAACTTCTCATTTCCATCCTTCCCCATTCCAGAAATTACCTTGCGTCCCCACCCCCCAAATACTCCCATAGCATCCCCCAATCATCCATCTCTCCTCCTCAGTAAAATCTGGGAAAATATGTTGGTCTTACTTTGTCCTGAAAGTTGCCAAATCATGTTCTGTGGAGCAGGCTGGAAAGTAAAGTCTGAGCCAAGAGTGCTCTGGCACTGGTCCTCTCCCATTTATACCGAATTGGGCTGTCACTTCAGATTACCTCAATTGCTGTGGTAAAACACAAGGATAGAGGTGATCTCTGAAATAGCTAGGTCCAGAACCATACAGAGTTTTAGATAACAAAGTTGAAAGTATTGGCTTTGCTATAAATCAGTTGGTAGCCAGTACATGTGACTAAGCATGGGTATAACATGAATCTGTGCTGAAGCTCTGCCTGAATAAGCAGATGGAAGCAATTTATGAGTACTTGAAGATGTAAATCTATGTACAAGGCACCATGAGAATGGTCTTACAGGGTCAGATCAAAGGTCCATCTAGCCCAGTATCCTGTCTTCCGACATGGCCAGTGTCAGGTGCCCCAGAAGGAATGAACAGAACAAGTAATCATCAACTGATCCATCCCGTTGCTCATTCACAGCTTCTGAAAAATAGAGGCTAGGGACACCATTCCTAGCCACCATAGTAATGTTGCAAAAAAGTACCAAAGGCATGGATAACATATACAGCATCACATTGCAGATGAACAACATACATGTCCTTCACAATATGGTTATGATAACAAGAGCACTTGGCTACTTCTGCTGCTGGACTCTCAGGATGCAATTGGGAACCAAAAACTTAAAGGCCTGCTTGGTCAAAAGCCCTAAAAACAATGGGAGAAACAGCACATTTAAACAGAGGTGCAGATATCATGTTAGCCATTTTCTCTAGTTGCTGTCCCTGCCCAACAAACATTAATTATGTTAAGCTGGATTGAGTTATGTAGGAGAATTGTTTGGCTGAATACATTTGTCTGTCTTACATTTTATTTTCTGTTGGCATGTTTAAGATATCAGATATTGGCAAAAGCTGGTACTGTAGATAAATGCACCCAGTTTAACCCGCCTACTCTTTAAATTTATCTCAGCCCTGCCCAGTAACAGCAGTTTGCAGCCATTTTAGGCCTAATTCCATTTAACATGAAAATAAAGGATATAAAATATATATTTTATTGACAAAACATTTATTAATGTCCACAGAAGAGCCAAACAAATTACACCATCATAGAACTTTTAAAACATTATTACATTTCACTTGCCAAAAAAAAACCATATTTAATCTCTACATCATGTGACCTTATATACTTTCTTGGAACTAGAATCTATTTATACTAGGTTCAACATTTAGTTTCTGATAACCGATTATCCTTTGTTAATTAAAAGCAAATGACTGCAGAAGGAATACTGCACCTTAAACTTTAACTTTAATAATTGGAAAATACTTGTGATTAATAATACTCAATTGCAGTTATAGAGTTCCATACTTTTACCTCTGAATAAACAAGGCAGGAGCCTCAACTGGAGTAAATAGGCAGAGTCACACTGATATTGGTTTTATCACTAGAAAGGGCCAAAAAAGCAATAGTCTGCTGGGAAAAGCAGTAGACTTTACCAGTCTTATTCATAACATAGATGTTTACAACCACTCGTTTCTTTCCACCACCACAAGTCAATCATGTTTAGAAGAGGATTGGCTATCACAGGTAACTCCAGAGATGTAATTATCATTAGCTAATCATTAAAGAAACAGAACTTTCAGAAAACTATAGAATGTGTTACAGACTCAAGTTCTTTTCTTCTAGAAAATAGTTTTCTTTGAGACAGTTGTGTGATCATAGATTGCTTCTTTGTTCTGCCTGTCAGTCCGTCCATTTCCTATCTTTTGCTTTGTTGTTTACTCCACTGATGTTCAGTCAGTGTAGCTGACAAGTTTATTTTAAGTGCTTTTTTTGCTGTGTTTGCCAAGCATTTTCCTCAACTCAACAGGAATATATAACCAGTCCATTGGTTAGCTAGGCTGAACACCTACTCATTTGATTTGGCGAGCTCATGCACATTTTAAGACCTAATAAAGCACTTGTTTGGCCACCTTCTTTCTTAAGATATAAGGGAATGAAAGGGATCAGTTGTTAGGTTTTACCCCACCCCACCCCAATAATGGCACATACACAGAATTTACCAGCTCATATCATTTGTTGTTTATGTTGAAGGCCTAACTTTTATCTAGACATGTTCTATTTTTACATACCGGATGACTTCTGGAATAAAAACAAGATAAGTAAAAGAGTCCATTAGGGATTGAGTCCCATTTACACAATGCAACTATTTGTCGTCATTCATTTTGCTGACATGTCTGTCTCTGACAGTGCTTTTCTGCAAATTTGGCATGTAGATCTGAGTTTCAGCTATAGATCGTAAGAGAGTTGTCTTAATGACGTGGGTTTTTGGAGCTGCTACTCCTACTATGTGGTACTATACATTCAGTAAAAGAAAACTCTAACTGGCACTTTGGTACTGACCTCTCTTCTAAATATACATCTTCATAAATGCGGCATAACTTGAGGAATAGGATAAGACCCTGATGAAAATTGCTTGCCTTTTAGGGATGTGATTGAAAGTCCACAAGTATCCAATAACAGTGGGATACCCATCAATCCTGTGATGAATGTGCTTGTGTGTTAGCCACTGGGTTGTATGGGTAACGTTGCAAGTTGTTCAATTACTTTAACAGGTAATCCCATGGGCAATAATGGCTCTTGAACTCAGCAAGAAACAAGTAACTGGAACAATAATTAGATCACTGTTAAGCCTTAAAACTGGCTACATTAGATGCATCTGCCCTAGAAAACTGTGCCATCTTGCAGCTCCATTATGGCTGAAAACCAAACACTGGCATAGACAGGACTAAGATATGTTTGTCACTGCTTCATGAAAGCCTGCTCTAGTGTAGACAAGGCAAAGTGTAAGGCTGGAAGAAATTGAATTTCAGTTCTCAAATGGTTTTATTCAAAGCCCATTGAAGTCATTGGAAAGGCTCCTTGTGACTTCAGTAGGCCATTGATCAGGTCCCTGGAAAATAAACATAAGTGTCAGTGCGAAGATTAAATCAGTGTGGTGTACAACCTGAATAAATTCAGGTCTTCAGCCTTTATGTGCAGAGGGGACTTAAAGTCACAGTCGTCCACCATCTTTTGACTTTGCTAAAATGAAAGGAAAGAGGAAGGTCCTGCTGAAGTACAGGCTATGTCTTAAGAACTCTCAGAAATCCTACACGTTGCTGTTCCCACTACTGGAAGTCACAGCACCTTCCAGCTATTAAAATGCCTGATGAGAACATGTAATTCCTCTGTGATGGGGTGAATGCAAATCATGCCTCCAATAACTTTAAAAAGCCATTTAAGTTATAGATGACACAAGGACAGCAACAGTTAACTTCATTTGCTACAGTTTGAGTCCATTCAGATGGAATAATTGTGCAGCTAACACTAAGATATGTATGTGATTATCATGTTGCATATATATATGTGTGTACATATAATATATAGCCAAGTGCTTTTTAGTTGACTTTTATCTAATTATTTTTTCTTTACAAATTCCACTTGCTTCCTATCCCAATTTATTCTTATGGGAAATTTTATCTTATCCTAGTTCAAACAGGATTTAAATACTATTAGCTACAACATATGTTTATATTTTCATCTAGCTCATTTATTTTTTTCTCAGCTAAATAACCCTGCCAACACTGTTATTTTTTCCAGACAAATTAATTCAGAGAGTGCCCGTTCACGCTGAGATCTTGTGTTAATGCCTACATTTAAAATCAGTTTGCAAAAGGTCACAATTGTAACTAAATGTGTATCAATATCAAAGCTTTAATTAGTGCCTCATTACATCTATATTATAAAAAAAAGGAGTGCTAAAAAAAGTACAGGAAAGCAGTTCATATATGCATAAGCAGTGCTGTGCAAAAGTCAATACTTCTTGATTCAAAAAGGGTTATGCCAACTTCATTTGGTTTTCATTTGCACATCTTGGGTCAGCTCTTTAGCTGGTGTAAACTGAAGTGAAGAAAACTCACTTCATTGTTCCTAGTTTTAAATAGAAATGCAGCCACAGAAACAGCACGGGTGCATCTGAAATTGGGCCAGATTTGCATTTCTTTGAAGGAATCTGGGCTCAAGTTCTGTGTCTGTACAAGACCACTGGACCATCAGGCATTGGCTTGCTGGGCTAGTGTCTCTTGCTTCGGCCACTGGACAGTTCTACTCCTTCCTGCATGTTAAGTGCACAGAGATCCCAGTCCCAATGGATCCATTGACAGAATCTCACTGTCTTCAATGCTCATGCAAACTGCAGTGCAAGTGCTTCAACTTGCACCACAGAGAGACAATGAGCGATCTACAGTCATTTGCTGAGGCAGCTCAGTTGAGGGAATGGAAGCAGAGGGAACAGAGGGAGTGTGTGTCAGTTACCAGGCTAACTGCACCTCTGAGGCCTCCTGGTCTTTGAATGCATCCCTTCTCAGGTTTCAGGTCTTGAACTGTTACTTCTCTCAGGGTGGAACCACATGAATCTCACATTCTACAACCAGGCTTTGGGCTGCAGTCCCTTGTGTAACTACAGCGCTAAAATCAGTGCCACCTCATGATCAGCCAACCTCCTTACAGCAAACTATGGTTTGTTTAGAGCTAAAACGTCTCAGAGAAAGATTTTAAAACAAGCTATGTGCATGCAGGCCTTTGTCAAAGGGCTTACCATCCTCTGGAAGCCAAGGATGGTCCCAATTGGTTCAGGCATGTCTTGTGCATCTGTCTCTGAGTGACAAATCCCCCTCCCCCACCTCTCCAGACCATTTTTTTAGCCATGTCATTGCCTCCCCCCTCCCCCCGCAAGTGTCTGGTGGGAGGCTGCTTATTTTGACACATTGTGCTGACTTTCTGCTTGTTTTTCCAAGTATCTCCTGTTAAAGAGATCCAATACATTCATACAGGAAAGCCCAACAGCCAGCTGGGGTATACCAGTGACTCTCATAAATCGGGTCATGCACTATTCATAAAATTATCACAAATCAGCATTTCTGGATTACATAGCAGCTCCATCTCTGCCACAAAGAGAGATAGGGGATTTGTGATGGGTGGTCTGAGAACAGAGAGATTTGTGAAGGGATCAGGAGGGGTTTGAGGGCAGATTCACTGAGGGAGGAGGACGTGAGGAAGTGATGAATTTAAACAAAGAAGAGAAAGAGATATGCTATTGCTTCTCTAAGAAAATTGAGTTACAGACCAGGACAGTATCCACATCATTGTTGGACCTTATTCTAAAAGTAGTGTCTGCTTGAGGTTTGGCCTAGAGTAGAGCCAATCGAAGTAGGCATTCCCCACCTGAAAAAAAATCCTGTTTCAGCATTTGTTTTCCTCACCAACTGAGGTTAAAGGCAAAACAGCTAAACTTTTTCTGCAACAAAAATTCAGAAAACTATTGATTCTGAAGTGTCACACTGTTTAACATCAAACTGAATCTAGGTTGACCTTAGCTGCCACAGTGCATTACAGGAACTGTAGGGTGCGTATCTTGCAGGGCCATCTTTAGGATTTATGAGGCTCTATGCAGTATTATTAAACTGGTGCCCCTATGCTCCACTGAAGGCAGTTCCCAGCCGGCGCCATTGACCCAAGTGTGTCGAGGGGGCACAGCCACTACCCTTGCCCGCAGATCCCCAGAACCCTCCTCCCATTGCTGACACACACTGAGCTCTATACGTACAGATGAAGTGGCTCAAGGCAGGCTTCATGCTGTCATATGGGGGCTGCATCTTGCCAGAGGCCTCCTGCAGCCCCAAGCCGCTCCTGGCTCCCCATGAGCATTTTGACAGGAAGTACCAAGCAGTAATAACAATAATACATGTGTGTGCACATGACAGAGGGTGTGTGTGTGTGTGAGAGAGAGAGAGAGAGAGGGGAGAGAGCAAGCCTGTGTGTGTGTGTGTGAGAGAAAGAGAGAGAGACTGTGTGTTGGGGAGTGTGAGAATGTGTGTGTGTGTCTCTCTCTCTCTCACACACACACACACACACTCTGTCTTGGGGGACTGTGACTCATGAGAGGCAGAGTGTATGCAGGTGTGAGGGCCAATCTTGTGGGTGTTAGGGAAGTGTGAAACACAGTGAGCGAGTTCCCCCTCACTTTGTGTCTCCCCCACTGACACACATAGAAGTTTCTCTTCTCCTGTCCTGACCCCTGCCCAGCCCCACCAGAGACCGAGTGGAACAGGCAGGTAGGGTCCGGGGAGGGACTCCGCTCTGGGCAGCGATGGGCTGGGCTGCCACACCACCAGTGACCACCCACACCGCTCTGGGTTCCCCAGGGTTGGGGTGGCTAGAGCCCTCAGCTGGCTGACTGAGCAGCGAGTGAGGGAGGGGATGGGGTTGAGGTCAGGGAGAAGCCCGACGGCCCAGTGTAGAGGAGGGGCCACAGAAGAGAGGAGTCCAGCCGTGGCCAGTGACGGGAATTGTGTCCCACATTTTCAGGTGCCCTATGCATTTCCATACGCTGTGTATGCCTAGGGACGGCCCTGATACCTTCTGCCCCCTGTCTCATATATGGGCTGGTATCTCTGGATGGATAATGGGATGTTCTATCTCTTGAACCCAGTCCTAGGAATCCCCAGACAGCTGCTGCATCCTAGTCTCCATCCAATGTCTGCTGAAATGTAGGCCGAGAAGCTAGTAGGACTAGAACCTCAGCCAAAGCACCACAAACCTGGATGCCTCCTGCACCCAATTGCGTTCCTGATTCCTGCTCCACTCCTGGATCCTACCTCACCCCTGACTTCACTCCTGTTCCCATCATTCCTCTGATGTCTGCTTGATCCTTGCCTCTTCTCCAGTCCCTGCCCTTACATCTTGCCTTCACTCATCATTCAGCAGTCCTGGTTCTGACTTCTGAGCCTGCCTCTGGCTTGACCCTAGGCTCTGACATTTGGTATCTGACCTCTGCTCTGACCCTGAGTTTTGATTCTTGTTTCTGACATTGGCTAGCACCCTAGCCCTGGTAATTGGTAGTTGACTCTTGTGCTGACCCTTGGCTTCGTTCCCCAACCTGGACACCTGGTCCACTCACTAGACCTGACTCCTGCTCTGATTGCTAGGCCAGACGGCCTACATCATGGTCCATAACAGACTACCTCTTCCATGATGCACCTCTGTCACACGTCTCCTCTGATACAGCACAGCAGCACAGGCTGAAGGGTGGGATGTAGTTGATCCAGCCAATCCAGCCCATATAGAAGAATAAAGTTGTGAGGTTCCCAGACTACACTTCCATGAGACATTGCAGCAGCTCACAGGGATGCAGGTTAATGTCAAGCTGGCTTGAAATGTTGTTTCAGTTCCCTCTTCCCAAAACAGAAAATTGAAAATTTTCAGCAAAACTGTCATTTTCCTTATGGAAAATGTTGATTTTTGAAGAAGTCACCTTTCCCATGGAAAAAACATCCAGAAGGCAAATTCCAAACTCTGTGTATCCTAGAGCCTTACCAATGCTTCAGTGTGGAATGGCAGCAACTCCCAGCTCTGATTTCCATAGCTGAACCATTCCATGGTCTAACCGTCCTGTCCTCCTTTAGCATCTTGAGACTCAGTTCTTGCTTGAGGTCTTGTAAAATCATTATGCCATCCCTGAGATGCTGAGTCAGTTTTCCTAATGTCTTTAGCTACAAGAAAATACCAGAGGGCCAGATGGGAAGCAGCTGAAAGAAAGCAATTCAGAGTTTCCAGGGCCATTTTATGCTGAACTTGCCTCTTTCTGCCTAGATACCATTGCTTTGCATGGGAGTGTAGCCACTCATCACCTCTAACTCTCATGATAGGTCCAGGTATCTTGCTATGGCTGAACATCCCACTGAGACAAGGGGAGAGGCACGCATTGAAACTAATTGTTTTCTCTTTGCATTTTATTTGTAAATGAATCAGCCTTAGAAGGCGACGACATTGCATTGGGATTAAATTCAGTTCACACCTTGAAGGGTTCCTCCACAACTACAAGGGCTAGAGACTTAGGCCAGATCTACATAAGAAAGTTGTGCTGATATTAACTGTGTCTTTAGTTAATATGCCAGTTCCCTAGTGTGGGCATTTAAGTAAGAATACCCGCACTAGGCGAAATGGCATATTTAATTAAATCAATTTCTAAATCAATTTGCTTAACATCAGTACAACTTTCCTCTCTAGGCAAGCCCTTAGTCATTTTCAACTGAAAGCTTAGATTCTGGGATATAATCATGCTGCCAATTAAAAATAAACTGAAATGATATGGCAATTTACAAAGCCAAGTAACTGCATTATAGAAGCATCCCTGGTATTGCTCTCTTCAGGTAGTGTCTTAACCGGTGTCTCTTGTGTCCCTAGGAGATTAAACATGTTCATCTGATTAACATGAGAGCTCCATATCTTTGTGATGGCTTAATCTCAGACGATGAATCTGTGGCCTGTCTTTCTGAAGATGCTTTGATTTTTACCAATGAAGACACATTAATTTTTTTTTAACCTAGGTTTAAAGGGACACAGAAATCTATCCCATTGTAAAAAGAAGAAATACAACAGTAGAGATTAGAAATGGGGGTTCTGAACCAAGAGTTCTAGCTTGATTTTGAAATAAAGTCTTTGTGCACCTTGTATCCAGGAATCATTCACTTGGTGGCCATAGTAGTGGTCTGCTTTCTCTCTACTGCTGCAGTCCTTTATTCACTGACTTTGAGTAAATACATGGCCTTATGAGTTCATTTTATTGTCTAAATTGTTTAAGGAACTTAGTTATTTTTAGCTACAGAAACAATAGCGAAACTGGGTATAACACACATGCCGAAGTGACTAATGCTATCTGTTATTATAGTGTCTGGTGTAGGTGCTAAATACTAACAATTTAAATGAAAAAATAACTCCTATTCTTACTGCAGATGCATGTCAGCTTTTAACAACAAACAGATGATGCTGAACCCACTTACAAATGCACAAGGGTGACTGGATTAGACATTAAAGAGAACTGTCTGTGCAAAATACAAATCAGATAGCGAGGTTAGTCAGACAAGTCACATTCAAAGCATGATTCGGATGCTGGCAAATGGCAATACTTGTCAGTTCTAAAAATTTGATTGTTTGATCACGTAATTATGCTTTTCAAGCCATTAAACCATCCTGAAGTGCTGCTTCCTTTTTAAAAAACCCTTTGAACCAGATTCACTGAAGCATGATGTTCAAAGATGTATAAATTCACCTCCCTGTGCCATTAAGGCCCCTTGCTCTTGATGTATGCAGGAAATTTACCCTGACAGAGGAAAAGTAGGAAGTTTTACAACACTTCCCACAGGGCTTCTGCCATGCAAGAGCAGTTTCAATTTCCACTATGGGTCCATAAGAGCCCCACCAGCTGAGGTTACTAAGAGGGTGTTTCTACAACCACAGCCTCCTTCCTTGTGGTCTTTTTGCTGCTGTTAACCTCTGCCAAGGTCTATGTGTTGACCCTACAGTGAATTTATCCTGCTTCATCATAAGGAGAAAGGTAGAGAGAAATGTATTCTACTGAATAAGTTCCTTCAATAATATAGCACAATCTTGGTTATTTATTAGCTCCTAATGACACCTGTTTTTCTTGAAGAGCAAGTGGAAAATAAAAGGATGAGAGACAGAATGGCCTTGAGGTTAAATCACTGAGAGTCTGATGCAGAATCACATCCTGGCTCTGCCACAGACTTCCTCTGACAACTCAGTTACCCTTTCTGAGCCTGACTTCCCCATCTTTAAAATGGGGCAATAATATTTCCTCTCTCCTGCCCCTGTTCTGTTTTCTCTATTTTTATTGCAAGCTGTGTGGGACCGAGACTCTTACTTTGTTTTGGTACAGTGCATGCCATGATAGGCCCTCACCCTCCAAGCCTTCGCTAATCATCAGGAACCACACGATTCCAAACAACTAGGAAGAACCTTAACACTACTTACCTGAGTTCAGATTTTTAATAACACTTTTATAATTGAGGCATAGCTAACTGGTAACATTCAAAGTTGTGGTTTATAGACGTTGGCATTCCAATTTTTTTATTTCATTAGATTGCCAACAGGAAGATTTTAACTTCTTCCTGTCAAGAACTGAAAACTCAAAATATTTTTGTTCCTTGTCCTTTAAAAGGATTTTCCAATTAAAATTCAATAGCAGTAATCCCGTTCAAACTGGCTTTAAAAGTGATTTGAAGTATATTAATTTGACTTGGTTACTTGTTTTGTTAATTAAACTGATGAGGCAATTTATTTGCTCATTGCAGTCCTGACATTAAATGGCATTTCATGCAACATCTGATATTTTTATGCTAATTGGATAACTTTTGATTTGTGTACACCAGGTTGATTTGTGTAATACTTGAGTGCCAAGAAAAAAAACCTCATATCAGAAAATAATAAGTAATCTTGGTGATTTACAAGTAGAGTTACTACCATTTTGATTACAGGTGGCTGTATATTTTTAGATTTACTAAGGCCTTTAGCTGAACTGTCTTTCCAAACTGCTATTTTTAAACAGTGTTTTGGAAATCAAATCAGAATGACATGTTTCTATATTAATGAACCACTATCTAAAAATAGTGGCTTTCTGTCACTTGTTCTGGCAGAAATAGACCAACAGATCCAATTTTTGACATCAGAGGTAGCTGTTAGATAAACCCTTGAAACCTGAATTAGTGAAGATATAGCATGTCACCACACTCGGGTCTGACACTTCCCTCAGCATATAAATTCTATTCTAGACATCATGTTTGGTTTCTTTTAAAAGTTATTAAAGTATGGAGTAATAGCATTACATACACACTTTACAAAAGTAGTCTTGGCCTGCTATCTCACCTGAACACGTCCTTCATAATCTCGTATACCTCAGACATCTGTTTGCCTTTAGAACAGGGATAAAATTTTCCCATACGACTTGGAATTCTACAGTCTTATAAAGATATCCATTTGAAGCAATTCCTTGCATATCAATAAATGGGATATAATATAAATACTTAATTATTTTATACCACTCTCCATCCCCAGATCACCAAGTACCTATTCTCACTTTTAGGTGACATTGTCAATAAGAAGCAGGCAGCAGTATCTCCCATAAATGTAAACAAACCTCATTGGCTGAACCAGAAGTGGGACTGGATGGACTTGTAGGCTCTAAAGTTTTACATTTTGAGTGCAATTATGTAACAAAAAAATCTACATTTGTAAGTTATACTTTCATAATAAAGAGATTGCACTACAGAACTTGTATGAGATGAGTTGAAAAATACTATTTATTTTCTTTATAATTTTTGCAGTACAAATATTTGTAATAAAAGTAATATAATGTGAGCATTGCACTCTTTATATTCTGTGTTGTAACAGAAATCAATATATGTGAAAATATAGAAAAAACGCCACAAATATTTAGTAAATTTCAATTGGTATTCTATTGTTTAACAGTGCAACTATCACAATTAATTTTTTTAGTTAATCGTGTGACTTAAGTGTGATTAATCAACAGCCTTAGTAGTATTATTGTTGGTAAACTTTGCAGCCTCAATGTTTACCCCTTTTTTCCAAATCATTTAGGAAAATGTTGATTAGCTCCGGTCCCAGTACAGATTCTTGGGGGACCCTGCTATTTACCCCTCTCCACTGTGAAAACAGAACTATTTATTCCTACCCTTTGTTTCCCATCTTTTTACCAATTACTGATCTATGAGTGAACCTTCCCTCTTATCTTTACTTTGCTTAAGAGACTTTAGTAAGGGACCTTGTCAAAGGCTTTCTGAAAGCCCAAGTACACTAACAAGGTCACTAGTTGCAGGAAGACTGGGAATAAAATCCGAATTTCAAAAGTAGCCCTATCAGTTTTTCCATCCACGGTGGAAAATGTTTGTTCCTCACTACCCCTGAGTGGCCGAGCCCAAAAAAACAAACAAACCAACCAGCTGAACAGCACAGGGCCATTCTTTTTTGTGTTTGCACAGCACTCCGTATAATCAGCTCCTCAGTCAGGATTTGGGTCCTGGGGCACTGTCCCCTCACCAGTCTGGCACCTGAGGCGGCTGCCTCAGTTTGCCTCATGGTAAGGCCAGCCCTGGGATTGGAGCCACAGGGCTCAGTTACACTTGCACTGATATGAGAATAATCAGAGGGCCCACAGTGATCACATTCCACACCAAGTTTGTAGTTTAGCAGAGTTCTGAGTCTTTCTGAATTATAGCAAACCGCCAAATCTTATGAGGTGTATCCATCTGTTACTTAGCCAGTAGCCTGTCCGGTCTTAAGCTAAAATTGATTTAGCAGTAATATAGAGCATTTGATAAAACTCGGTTCATTAAGGCCAAATCTACAGTAAAAAGTTAGGTTGATCAACCTAGAATTGTTCCGTTGACCTAGCTACTGCCTCTCAGGGAGGCGGATTAACTACTATGACAGGAGAATCCCTTCCCTTGCTATAGTGAGTGTCTACTGTGAAGTGATGCAGAAGTGCTGTTGTAGTAGTTTGTGTAGACATAGCCTAAGGAGAATGAAATACTTCAACCAAAGGATTATGAACAGGTACCTATTTAATTAAATTGGAATCACGTTTTGTACTCACAGGTTAAATCCTCATGCATCAGCACATTTGGATATAGTACAAGAAACTAATTAGTAAATTAAATGCCAAAGTATGTTTTATACCCCCAGCTATTGTTAGATGATATTGCAGCAGTAACTTGAGTGGGCTTTTTTCCATCTGTGCTAGGGTAGGAAATGGAAGCCTGTTAAAAATCTAGCATAGGGTTTTGTACTGCCACCCACCACCATAGTAGTATCAGAGTGCCTTCCATGTAATATCAATAGCAATATCAAAATAGCAAGAATCAAAAGCTCAGTTCCTAGTGGACTTCAGGGAATCTCTGTCACTACACACCAAAAAGGACAGGGAGCAGGAGAAACTCTGAAATATTTGCTTTGGTTGTTCATTTCACGTTTAATTTTTTGAATTGAAGAAAAAGTGTCAATTTGCCTTTTTTCAGGAATTCTCTCCTTGGGAAAGGGACAAGTTTACAGGGATTTGCCTTCCAAAGGATATTGTAAATAGTGTTTGGCCCTGAAAAAAGAAAAAGGCCATTAAAATAAGACAGTGTTAGTAGGAGGGAAATGTACACATAGTTCTTTACGAAGTCATTTACTGACGTGGTGACATCTGATTTAAGACTATTTTCTCTTTTGAGGAGTGGAATGTACATCAGGGCTGGTTTGGGTTTGTTTGGGTTATTTTGTTTGTTTGTTTGTTTAATGTCGGGTTTCAGTCTGAAGCAGCTTAAATTCTTGAAGTTTAAACTCCTCTTAAACAAGGTTTATATTTGGCAACTGCTCTCAGCTAGACTGCGTATCATTCTATTAATACAAGACTCTTCCCAGCTAATAAGCCTTTAGAGAAAAAATGTCTTCTACTCACAGTAATTACTATGGCAAAAGTAATAAACCAAAAAGCATTGTATATTCCCTCAGTGATAGATGAGTTCTACCTATATAGCGTATAGATTTCTGACTGTTTGGGGGAAGCAAAAATGTCAGGTTTTATCCTCAGTTTTAAAATCAATTATATATTGTAGTTCACTGAAGCTGGAAACCCAGTTTAGAAAGAGCATACATTTTGAAGAGTGTGCCTTTAAGAGACAAGTGTACCATTTCTTTTTTTAAAACAAGTTCAAGGCATTGAGAAAACAGTCATGAGAGTTGGCCTACATTCAAACTAAGAATTAATTAAAAATGAACATGCATCCTTCCCGCCCTTCCCCTGCAAAAAAAACAACAAAAAACTGTGTACTTAATGCACTGGATTCCTGGTTATTTTATTGGCATCTGGCTTAGCAACAGTGAATTTTGAAATTTCATTAAGCGCATGTGTCATAATTATAAAGGGAAGAGTAACCACCCTTATGTATGCAGTAACATCAAATTCCTCTGGCAATAGGTACAGAATCCCCTTACCTGTAAGGGGTTGATAAATAGTTGGTACCTGACCAGAAGGACCAATGGGGAAAGAAGATGCTTTCAAATCTGGGGGGTCTGGTTGTTTGTGCTCTGCAGAGTTGTTTGTGCTCTGCAGGAAAATCCATCCCCTACAGATAATCCTGAAATGAGTCTCTAAGATTACAAAAAGTGTAAGTAAAACAAGGCAAACTATTAGATTATCTTTTGTTTTAGCTTGTGCATTTTCCCTTTGCTAGAGAGAGGTGTATGCTTGTGTCATAAGTATGGAGGGTGCCTTGCCTGGGTTGGGCTATGTTATCTAATACAGTGTGCCTTGCCTGGGTGGGGGCTATGTTGTCTGAGACAGGTGACGTGGGAGTTTCCCTGCCATGAGGGAGGGAGGAGCCTCCAGCCCAGAAAGAAGGGAGGAGCAAAACAGTCAGTTCCATCTTGGCTGGCCTCAAGGCAGGAGGCAAAAGCCAGGGAGTTCCATCTTGGCTGGTCTCCAGGGAGGAGGCAAGGGCCAGAAGTGTTCCATCTTGGCTGCACATGAGGCAGGAGGCTTGCCAGGGTAGCTGGCAAGGGTTCTAGACCATCTTTGGCTATAAAGACGGCTCTATCTTTTTCTGATACTTCTACTTAGCTAATGTGAGTATTACCATTTGATTCTTCTATTAAGCCGTGCCTTTTGGGGTGTTCTTTCCTTTTCAGAAGAAAGTGGGAAACCCCAAACGTAAAGTGTCTGTATCTCTGCTTTAACCTTTTTCTTTATTAAATCTTGTTAGTTATAAAACTGGTTGGTTTATTTTCCTTAGGGTTCTCTGCTTCGTCTGGGAAGGCAGAAGGGAAGGGAAATAGGGACAGGCAGTTAAGTGCCTAGCTGGAGTGTGGAGACTCTCTCCTTACCGTCAGGTGAGACGGGGGAGGGAGAAAGCAGTCTCCAGGTGTCTGTCTCTCAGAGAGAGAGAGAGACAGGGGTGGGGGGAAGTCTGCCTTCAGCGGGGGAGGGTGAAGGGCAGCAGTCTCCAGGTGTCTGTCTCTCAGGTAGAGAGAGACAGAGGGTGAAGGAAAGCAGCCTTCAGGTGTTTAACTTTGAAACCCAGGGAGGGGGACAAAGTTGGGGTGGGGAAGATCGGGGGCCCCTCCAAGGTTTTGGAAGTATACTCGATTGGTGGCAGCTATTGGTGACCCCAAAAACCCCAACTGGCAAAGTGGGGTGTGTGTGGGGAAAAAAGAACTTGTTGGTCTGGCATAGAAGAGGCCCAGCCTTTGTACTCAGGAGCATAAAGGCTGGGGGTACCCCCTCTTACAGCTTGGTTTTTGTAATTTGAAGTTAAGCCTAGAGGGGAATCCTCTGTGTTTTAAATCTTTTTATTACCCTGTAATTTTACCTTCCATCCTGATTTTACAGAGGTGATTCTTTTACTTTTTAAAAATAAAATTCTTCTATTAAGAACCTGATTGATTTGCAGTGTCCTAAAGACCCAGGGGTTTGATCCGTGCTCACTTTGTAACAAATTGGTTAGTATATTATTCCCAAGCCTCCCCAGGAAAGGAGGTGAAGGGAATTGGGGAGATATTTTGGGGAAGACAGGGCTTCAAGTGGCCCGTCCCTGAATGTTTGTTTAAATCACTTGGTGGTGGAAATGCTTCAAAGGAAAAGGAAAGGAATATGTGCCTTGGGGAAGTTTTTAACCTAAGTTGGTAGAAATAAGCTTAGGGGGTATTTCATGCGTGTCCCCACATCTGTACCCCAGAGTTCAGAGTGGGAGGAAACCCTAACAGCTTGGCAGACATGTCATAAAAAAGAGATTCTGCAAGTTTTTGCACAGCCAAAGCTCACGGATTTCAGTGACACTGGTAGGTGCACAGGACACACCCTTCAAGTTTCCCTCACTTTAATCCCCTCCCCCCCAGTTTTTTATGATTCATAGAGATTGAGTCCCCTCATTTTTATGGTTGAAAATTATTCACACCAAAATTAATGAAACATGAAACGGAGGTTATAGAAATTTACACTAATAATTGCCAGTAGGCGGGTCTCTGATGTAAAGACAATCAGAGACCTCCTTAGAGGCAAGGATCATGCCACACATCCTCCCTCAGGCTCAGAAGAAGGAACAATCAAGCTCCTTTTATGTAGTAACCAACAGCTGATGTCTGCAAGGCTACTGTCCAATGAATTAGGCTACATGGCTAGAGTTTTTTCTGGTTGCCAGTGCGGGGACTAGAGATACTGGCAACAGGTTCAATATATTGAAAGTAGAAAGACAGGTGATGTTGTTGTGAATGCGAACCAGAGAGGAGGCAGAGAGACTCGGCCTTTTTCAGCACAGAGCTCACTGGAGTGACAGACTTTGGGATTTCTAAGTAAAGAAACGACCCACTGTTTGTTTCTGTGTTCAGGGAAACACGACTTGGTATGTATTTTTATAATATATTAAAAACAGGACCTGGTGGGGTTTATTTTAAATATATGAACAAGAATGCACCAAGAGTATTCGGAACTCACAGATTTCTCTTCCTAAAGGAAACAACTATGCAAGACCCAAATTTTAGCTAATTGCTTGGGACAAAAGTGCAACATTATTTACAAGAGGAATAAATGCCTAAATATTGAGTTTCCTGTGTGAATAATTTTTGGGTTCCTTTATGTTGGGTCTGTCCCACATTTGTGCCTTGGGAGTTCAGGCACAGGATCGGATCAAATTTGACTTGGTTTGTATAGGTGATGCTGAAAGTGTAGTAAAATGAGAGGTAAGAGATGACATGCTCAAAAGATAGCTGCCCAGATGAGCACTTTCCTTTGCTGCGTCAGCTGCCCTTACTCTCTCCATATACACAGTGTGCTGTGCCAGGCCGCTGGCTGCTCAAGATCCCTTACACATTCTGGCCTCTTCCCCCAATTAGGCAGAATTTCTGCCTATATTCCCTTTCTATTCACTGATGCTTCAATATTTTAGCCTCTAGGCCTGTCTAGTTGGCATTTCCCCCCATTGACAAAATACAATACAAGGCTGCCATAAAATCCTCAATACAAAAAAAATGTATCAAACTAGTTGCCACTGGGTTTTTTTTTTTTTTAAGAGCATGATAGAACTTTAGGTTGATTTCATCACATTAGATCCTGTTAGCTCATTTTTTTAAGTGTCTTACAAGTGAGGTTGTTTGGTGGAATTCAAAAGTGCTCTAATAAGATGGGTTTGAAAGTTCAAACTCAGAAATATTAATGGGTTTATGTTACGCTAAGGCAGAGCTTTCCAAACTTTTCATGTTGGTGACACACTTTTTAGACATGCATCATTTCGCGACACAGTAATTCAGTTTTACTAGCAAACCGGAGGTTAAACTAACCCGTTATAAGAGATACGGACACATACATAAATTGTAATAACGAAATGTATGGGGACACAACATATCTCATGAAAACCTTTCATTTATATTTTTTAAAATATATGATTTGTAAGATAATAACATACATGGTTGTCATTTATGAGTAACAGTATGTAAATATCAGGGTGGTAGCCGTGTTAGTCTGGAATAGCAGAATTAACAAAGTCCTGTGGCACCTTAAAGACTAACTATAAAGTTTTGAAGCATGTAAATATGTGCAAGAATTAAAGTTGAATAACACCAATAACTACTTACCATTTTAATGGGATGTATAAGGTTGATGGGATGAACACAGCTTTTCAATATTTGGTGAAATAAGAGGATTGGGGTGCGGGGGGATAAACTCTTGCTGGGGTGTGGGCTCTGGGGTAGGGCAGGCTGGGGATGAGTTTGGGATGGGTGTAGGCAGGCTGTTCTGGGACTGGAGCCAGACTCCCCCCAGCCCATTCCCTGCCAGCAGCAGCAAGCTCTGGGTCAGCTTCCTCCTTTCCTGCCCCCACCCCTCAGCAGCAGCATACTCACTCACCCCCATCACAGGCAGCAGAAGCAGGAGGGCGCTAGGACCCTGCAGCAACGGAGGCAGCATGTTGCTGCACGGAACTGAAGAGAAGGGACGCTCTGCTCCTGGGAAGAAGGTGAAAGGGGGCAGCAAGGGGAGGCCGGGGGACCCTCGGGGGGGGGGCAGAGCCAGTTTGCGGGGTGGGAGGAGGCTCTCTGGGCTCTTCCCCTCCTTCCCCCTCCCGGCACCTGCATGCAAGGCCCACAGATTCTCCTGCTGTGGCCGCGGTGCAATCCTCCTTCCCCCGACTGTCTCTGCGGGGGGAGGGAGGGGAGTGGGCTTTCTGCACCCTCCCGCCCCCCCTTCTGCTGGCCGGCACTGGCCAAGCCTGCAGCAGCAGCAGCAGCAGCTTGCTTTCCAGCAGTTTTGACGAGGGAAGTGCTTTTAGTTCGCGCGACACACCTACACACTGCTGCCGACACACTAATGTGTCGCGGCACACAGTTTGGAAAGCTCTGCGCTAAGGAGTGATTATGAAAAATGGAGCAGACAGAAAAATTAATACAAAGACTGAGGCAAGTGGGGGAAATGGGAAGGAGTTTTTAATTAAAAACCCACTCAGGGTCTTATTGCATATATGTCTTAAAGCAAGCAGTCTTTCTGTCGAGAAGGGGCCCCACTTTCCTGGAAAATCTCTTTAACTGATTCATATTGAAGTTAAACATGGGATTAAGTTATCGGAGCAGGGCAGGGGCATTCTCAGATTTGTGCTACCTTGCAGCCCCTCTCTGCTCAAACACTTACAGTCTACAAGTTCTCTAAAGAGCAGGAGGCTGTCTATCGACAGTATGCGCATCAGAGGGTGGTTACATTTCAGACTCTCCTTGATGCAGACACTGATGCTGACATTTCTCACACCCCAGGCTTATCGCTAATTACTTTCTCTCCCTCACACATAGATTATGCTGGGTTGAAATCCTGCTCTTTTCACACCGGAATAAATCAGAAATCAAACACCCCTGAATGAAACCATTAGCAGTTTCTGGGCCCATCTGCATCTCTAGAATTTTCACACAAACAGGCCTCACAATCACATACCTAACTAGTCATGATAAGATCGTTCTGCCCTTACATGTTTATCTAGCATAATACAAATATTGCTGAACTGATTTAGGAGCATGTCTCACTAAAAGTCAATGGGATGAGTACGTTTAAGTCACAGTGGTTCTGAAGAAAATCCCACCCGCTATCTACAGAATGATGGCTAAAGTTCTGAAAACTGTGAGGTGTCACTTTGTATATCTTTTGTCAGGGCCACTGGAGGGGCACTAGGACCCTGTGGCAGCAGTTGATGCCAGGAGCCAACAGAGAAAATTACTTACTCTTGGTTAATTAATTAACAACAGTGATTTTAAGTATAAAAAGTAGGATTTAAGTGGTTCCAAGTAATGACTACAGAACAAAGTAAGTTATCAAGCAAAATAAAACAAAACACGCAAGTTTAAGCCTAATACGGTAGGAAACTGAATGCAGGTAAATCTCACCCTCAGAGATGTTCCAATAAGCTTCTTTCACAGACTAGACTTCTTCCTAGTCTGGGCCCAATCCTTTTCAGACCAATGTTGTACATTATGGCCTAGGTCCAGCTATCACTCTCACCACCATAGTTACAGTTCTTTGCCCCCGTTTATTTCAGGCATGTCTTCTGGGTGGAGAGGCCATATCTCGAGCCAGCTGAAGACAAAATGGAGGGGCTTCCAGGGCCTTTTATATTCTCCTGTAGGTAGAAACCCCTTTGTTCTTCTATTCAAAATCACAGCAACAAGATGGAGGCTGTAGCCACCTAGGCAAGTCACATGTCTGTGAACGATTTAGCTTTTTGCAGGCCAATTCCATTATTTACATGTTAGTTTTTGAACATTCCCAGGAAAGCTCAGATGTGGATTAGTGTCTCCCAAAGTCCATTGTCAGTTAAGTATTTCTTGATTGGGCACTTACTCAGAATAGTCCTTTCTCAAGAAGCTAACCAAATGCTTCATTGAGGCTACTTAAAATCAAACACATTGGAATACAAGTACATAGCCAATATTTATAACTTCAAATACGAAGATAATACATACAGACAATGTACAACTATAGAACCTTGGCTGCCACAATGATCTATACGGTCACAGTTCATGTCAATGACATCACAATTAGCATGCTACTTTTTGTGCCAAGCTCACTAGTAAACTATTGAATAAGCTTGGTCCCAAGACTGGTTCTCAAGGAAATCCACAAGTAGCTTCCCTCCAGTTCAAAAGTTTGCCTTGCAGCACAACCTGTTGCCTTCTTTCCTTCAGCCAATTCCTTATTCACTTTACAATTCCTGTATTAATCCTCACTGTCTCTAATTTCACTAATAATTCCCTTATAGTACTATGTAAAATGCTTTACTGAAGTCCAAGTATATTACATCTATTGCATTTTCCTTAACCAAAATAAATCGGTTACCTCCTCGGAGAAGGAAATCCAGTTATTCTGGTATGATCTACCTTAGGTAAACCTATGTTGTGTTACATCTCCTTTTTCATTTACCTCCATCAACTATTTTTTCCTTCACAGTTTGTGTGCTAACATGTTGCAAAGTAGTGAAGTCAGACTAACAGGTCTGTAATTGCCCAGATTCATCCCCTCTCCTTCCCAACCCCGCTTTCTTCTCCAGTTTTCTTTCACAGTCCCCTGTACATTATCCAGGCGCAAGTCCCTAACTATCTTTCATTGTTTCTTTTTTTCTTCTGTGGGGATGGACTTTCCTTCTTTTCTTCCCTACTACCCCATCTTCTGCCCGTTTCTCCTCCTTGTTCCACAGTGCAGCAAACTTGTTACTTCAATCTCTCACCTCCATTAGCCAGTGTATTTCTCCGTCTTATTCTGAATGTCACTCCTCTGCTGGCAGTCTGACCTTCAGGACCTTTTGTTCAGCCAGTGCCCTCAAATCTTGAGTTGTCAATGCCACCACCTCTCTCCTCTCCTGCATAATACCTTCAAATCCCCATTTGAATTTCACCATTGTCTCCAGATGCATTTCTAATACTTGGATATCATGGGCTCTATCAAGTGGCATATCATGCATAAATAGCTCCCATCAGACACCCACTCAAGGATAATGTACATCCCACATCTTCACCTCTTCTTTCTCTCCTCAGGTCACTTTTAGTGCTGTCTTCATAGCCATCATTATCTCCCCTTCCTAGTCTGTACTCCTAGAGAAAGAGATGCAAAAAATTTCCCCAACTTCCCACAGAAACTCCACTGTACACTGTTCACTTATTGCTTTTCTGCTTTGTAATTCAAACTGCTAGAGTTTTTCCAATCCTAAATTCTGTTGGAAGATGAGATGGCCATCTTGAAGTATAATGAGAATAAATATTCTGAAATACATTTTGGAGCTCTAAATCCCTGAACAGATTTTCACCTAAGTGCCACTGCTTAATTTAAACATTTGTTTCATACTGTAAAGGTATCAAAAATTGTGCTTAAATAAAGACAGTACTGAACATAATTTAAATTCAGTGGCAACCTGTTATATTTAAAGGAATAAATATCCAGAGGGCCTTCCCTTTATAGGAACAAATAGCTGAGACATTTCAACAACATTGAGCTTTGTAATATGCAGGGCCACATTCTGCCAAGATGTTCTCTTTGTGCAAAGTTATTCTATATCGTTCTCTGTTTTCCACAAGCAATACCACACAATTATAAAACACCACAAATGACAAATAGCATGCTGTCCCCTTACCCACAGTTTTTTTTTAAAAAACTGGCTTCATTGCTTATGAAAGGTGGCAGATTGCATTTGCAAGGTGCTCAATCTCTTTCTTCAGAGTAAGGCACAACTGGGCAGTGGCAGTGCAAGCTTGCTTCTGTTGCCCTAACCGTAAGCTTTTGAAGGGCCTATTCTGGCCCTTCTGGTTTCTCTTTATGCTAATTTAAAGCCACAATAACTCCATTGAAACCAAATTGGTTGCACTGGATTTACTCTGATATAATAGCAATCACAATTTTGACCAAGGAGTGAAAGAGGAGTTCTGAGCCCATGCAGTCACTGAATTCTCTGAAGAGTCCACCAAATATGGTGGTAATTTTACATGTACATCCATCCAGGTGAAACTCCTCTCATAGGCCACAAAATCCACTCATTCTTCTTACTTTGTCCTGGAAACCATGATCCAGAGCAGCAATATTTTCCCCCCTTTCACATATGCAATAGTGAAGAAATATTGCTACAAGTTAAATAGCAAATCAATCTTCCTGGATTTCCTGGAGGTAAAGGCATGAGGCTAACAGTAAGTGGGTACAGTCAGAAGAAGGACATTCCTGCAATGTTTACAGGAACAATTCTTATCTATGACCTCTGAAGCACTCTGTTAATTTATAGCACTGTGTTTTATTATAAATAACATAAGCAGGAAAAAATCATGCTTAAGAATGTCACTACTTCTTGGTGCATAAGTAACTCATAAAACTAGTGTATTGTAAAAGCTGACAAGCATGAATTTCAAGGAAAAAATCATTTTTGTTAGGTTTAAAGTATTTTAGTAAAGAAATAACGAAGCTAATAACTGAAAATTGAAGAGGGGCTGTACTTCACTGCCCTTAATGAAAAAGTAAAGCTTTCACTGAACAGGGCATTAGATGTGTAGGCAAAAATTTATTTACCGTATCTTGAACTCTATACACTCAAATAAACAGCTGCATTATTTTCTAGGATTTCAAATAAATGAGTGATGCTTACATTAGAATGTCTATAAGCCATACGCATTTGGCTGAATGAACATGGAAATTGGTAAACATTGGGGCCAACTCTTACCTCCTGCAAAACAAAAACAACTCCTTTTCCAAAACAAACAAACAAACAAAAAAAACACCTCAACAACTTGGGAGAGCTTTGAGGGTGTAGTAACAGCTGCCAGGAGTCTGCTGCTGTCCTGCAACTTGGGTTTTCACTTGGACTTTGACCAAAGGTCAGTCAGCACTAGCCCAGATGACATACATTTCAGTCTGAAATTATTTGCTTTTTTTTGCTTGCTATTGCTTTTGTGGTATGTTTATTATATGCAGTAATCATGTTTCTTTCAGGATGCCCTCAATGCAGCACTGGCATTTTATTCCTTTATTTTAATTTTTAAAGTTTACATTAATATAAAGATTAAAACTTAAAGGAGTAAGACTGTGCCTCCCCAAACAGCCTGGCCCTGCCCCCTATCCAACCCCCTTCCACTTCCCACCCATTACTGCCCCCCTCAGAACCTCCAACCCATCCAACCCCCCCAATCCTTGTCCCCTGACCGCCTCCTGCAGAGACCCCCCACTCCTAACCACCACCAGAACCCCACCCCCATCTAAGCCTCCCTGCTCCTTATCCCCTGATTGCCCCCTCCTTAAATGCCCCCCAGGACCCTACCCCTCACCTGTGCCCCCTGTCCCATGACTGCCCTGACTCCTAGAAACTGCGTGCCCAGAGTCCCCCAGGACTCCCACGCCCTATACACACACACCTGTTCCCCGTCCCCTGACCGTGCCCCCCCGCGAACCTCCACCCCATCCAACTGCTCCCTGTCCCTGCTGACTGCCCCCTGTGACTCCCTGCCCCTTACCCGACCCCCTCACCACACCACACAGCATGCACAGCAGGAGCATGCAGTACCGCCAAAACCGCTGGCAGGAGCTATAGGTCAAAGCACTGCCCAAGCAGCACGCTGAGGCTCTGGCGGAGGGGAGGCCGTGGGAAACCTCCCCAGCTCGGGGGCTGGGCAGGAGGGGCCCACGGGCTGTAGTTTGTCTATCCTTTCCCTAGAACAAGGGGCCTGGTGCTCAGGGAAGCAGCCCTGTGGGCTACTGCTTGAGGAAGGGAGCCCAGCAGAGTAGGACTGGGAAGCCGCCAGGAGAAGAGCATCACAGACCCTTGAGTGGGGTGGCCCAGGAGCTTGAGAGGAAAGAGTGAGTTACAAGACTGGGTTTGTTTACACTGAGAGAATGAATCTGCTTGAAAGAGACTGGGTGTGGACACACATACTTGGCCAATAACTGGCGGGGAGAGAAGCCTCTGCCATAACTTGTGTCTGTGTAAGCACACAGAAGAGTTCCCTAGGTGTGATTAAGAGAGGCGTTTGGCCCAGTGTCTGAAAGGTGAACTCAATGCTTTTGCAGTTTATGTGTAAAGTAATGGCTGTGGCCTCTGAAAGCCAGGAGACTTGGCTAAATGTGCTACAGATAATCAAGAGTATTAAAGCAAAAAAAAAAAAAAAAGAGCCTCTTAGCATTTTTTTCTGCAGCCTAAAGTGAGAAGATAGAATGGTTATTTGGAAAGAAAACAAGTGAAGCTGAGAACCATTCAAACCAAAGGAGGTTCTGAAAACAAACTTACAGTGATGATGGCAATAATTGCCCTGATGACAGCCCTGCTCTTTGTACACTCTGTTGAATATTATTCTGATATATGAAGGAGGCTGATTATGTTAGTGGAATAATTAATCAAGTAATGACTACACTTGTGTATTCAATTATAGTCTTTATGGTTGATTAATCTTTATAATATATGTCATTACTGGCTCTATTTTTTGTTTCCATCCAGTGCAAAGAAGGCCAATATGCAAAATGAGTAGATAGATGCAACAAACTTGAGCATTTGGAAGACCTAGGAAGAGGATGTTAAGGATACATTATTTTTCAGTGTCAGAAATATTGGTTTGTTTACTGAAGCTGAAAAGCATAATGACCAGTCACTAAACATACAATTCCTTTGCCATGGTAGTAGCTTGTCACTGCTATGCTTTTTAATCATAAAAATGCAGGTTCTTTTAAGAGCAATAAATGCCCTAAGGTTTTCTCAGAGCAGTGGTAAAACCAGCTCTCTGACTTTTTTCATTATCAATTTTCTTCCCAAGGCTCTGATTATGGTAAATGTTGTAATCTGTAGTCCATGCTTTCAATTCTCAGTAGTTACACAGGGTTGGGTTGGATCAGTGCTTGGACAGGAGATGCCCATGTAAAACTCACATGCAGCATGAAGTGGTGTTGGTCCATCTAAATAGATAGGTTTAAGATTAGCAGCTGTGTTAGTCTGTATCCATAAATAAGACGAGGAAGACTTTGTAGCACCTTAGAGACTAACCAGTTTATTTCAGCATAAGCTTTCGTGGGCTATAGCCCACTTCATCAGATGCATAGAATGGAACAGAAGTAAGATGAATTTATACACACAGAAAGCAAAAAAAAAGTTGTATATTAGCATACCAGTTCTAAGAGGCTGTTTAATATGGATGGACCATTATTAGTAGGAGAAAAAAATACCTTTTGAAATGGATTTCTGTGTCTGGCAGGAGACAACACCTATTGAAGGTAAATTAACTCGGGAAATGCAATCAATTAGTGTAATGAGAGAACCATTCACAAGTTCTGTTTAGCCCTTGGTTAACTGTGTCCAATTTGAAAATTAATTCCAGTTCCTCAGTTTCTCTTTGGAGTCTGTTTTGGAAGTTGTGAATGCTTCTCTCGTTACACCAGTTGATTGTATTTCCCTAGTTCATTTACCTTTAATAGTTGTTATCTACTGCCAGACAGAGAGATCCATTTCAAAAGGCATTTTTTTCTCCTGCTGATAATGGCCCATCCATATTAAACAGCTTCTTAGAATTGGTATGCTAATGTACAACTTTTTTTTTTTTTTGCTTTCTGTGTGTATAAATGCATCTTACTTCTGTTCCATTCTATGCATCCGATGAAGTGGGCTATAGCCCATGAAAGCTTAGGCTGAAATAAACTGGTTAGTCTCTAAAGTGCTACAAAGTCTTCCTCATCTTATTCATTAATAGATAGATCACATCAATTAATAGTTTAAATTGAACATATTGCCCTGGTCCCACATGTAGGGGAGAGGGATACTGTGTTAATGAAGGTGGCATTTTTCAGGTGAGATTCAAATCTTACATGATGCCAGTTGTTTTCAGCCCCCTAAAAGTGTTTCACATAGTATGCACCAGGCTCCTTGCTAGCCCTCTTCTAGCTGGCTTTCCTGTGCAGGCACTCCCTGCAGCTCCTCAGGCTTGTGGCTGGTCTTAAGGCTGTTGCTAAGCAACTCCTGCAGGCACAGCAGAGGAGAGACAGGCTGGTGGAAGTGGGGTGAGGCTGAGCAGGCCCTAGAGGGGGAACCCTGGTGCAGAAGCTGGCTATGTGACAGTGGGGAGGAGCAGCAGCCCTCATAGCCTCACTGCTCACTCAGATTTGGCCCCATGGCATTGCGAATGGCATTGCGACCTGCTGCTTGGAGATCCCAGCACCACTCAGGTTTGATCCTGCAGCGCCATTCAGGTTTGGCAGAGAGGCCACAAGGACACACCTGACCGGGCAGTGAGTTGGCCACTCTATTTCTCCTCACCCCAGCCATTGGGATGGGAGGCCCAATGCCAATGACTTGGTGCCCCTACCAATGGTATGCACCACGTTTAATGTGCATATGGCTGCAGGCACTACTGGTGCTTGAAGTAACCTTAACCAAGAGTTAGCTGAATATGAAATAGAGCGACTGCTTCTCTGATAGATTAATTCAAGTACATGGCCAACATGGCATAACAGCGAAAAGAAATGGCTCCCTACAAAACATTGTACTGAGTGAAACAACAGTCAAATATATAGATGTAGGTCATCAACAGCTAACTCCCCTGGCAGAAGATATGCTGGAGCAAATCCTCATAGCACTGCAGTTGGAGCTATTACAATTTGCACCAGCTGACATTCACTTTATTAATTTTTCAGGGTTTCACTCAAACCAAACTGGCCAGGGGAGTCCTTCATGGCCCATTCTGCCACTGTAGGGTGCTATGTTCACAGCATACAAATACAATTCGATAAAAAACACAGACATGCTCTTTCTAGAAGGTCGCAATATAGAACTACTTATTTCTTAGAATTCAGAATAACAATAAACAAGAACTCCAACACAAAGAGACAAGATAGGCTGCTCCCTAAAACAGAGAGGCACACTCCAACCCACCTAACTCTAGGCAGGGACTCTGAAGAACTCATTTTGATTTTATACATCCCTACCAAACCACCTGGCCTGTAAGCAGGACCAGGAAACTTCAAGATGGGGAACTACACAAAAAAGAGGAGGCTAGTTAAAAGGAACCAATCACAAGAATAAAATGCCTGCTAACCGCATAGCAACTTTTTCAAAATGCCACGTTACATATTGTTTGAACCTTTATACCTCAGACTTAAAAAAATAAAAAAACGGTAAGACTAAACAATGACCAAACAGAAGAATAAAAGAGGCAATGATAGGCAGAAACACATAAAAATAGGAAATAAAATCCTACTAAGGAAAATAGAAAGGAACATAAATTCTGGCATGAGTATAATTAGGCAGGCCAAAAAAACCAACAACAACCATGAAGAGCAACTAGCACAAGTCACAAAAACTTGTGAGGGAGATGCCCACACTTGAGCCCTTCTTTTTAGAAGAATCTGAGGGATTGTTCCAGATTGAGGTGTCAGTGAGGAGGTTTTGGAACAAACTGAACAATTATATAACAAGTCACCAGAGTGCGATGGTATTCACCCAAGAGTTCGGAAGGAACTCAAATATGAAATTGAAGAACTAACAACTATGGCATGATTAGGTATTTGGAACAACCTCCATATGGGGGGAGATTTAGAAGTTTGGGATTGTTCATCTTTAGAAAAGATTGAGGGCGGGGAGATCTGATAGAGGTCTACAAATCATGAGTGCTGTGATGAACGTGAATAAGAAAGTGTTATTGACCCATTCATACAATACAAGAACCAGGTGTCAGCCAATGAAAATAGGAAGCAGGTTTAAAATAAACAAACATAAGGATGTACTTCACACATTGTGGGGGATGTTGTGAATGCCAAATTATAACTTGGTTCAAAGAAGAATTAGATAAATTCATAGAGAATAGATCCATCAGTGGCTATGAAGGATGCAGCTCCATGTTCTGGCTGTCCCTAAACCTCTGACTGCCAGAAGCTGGGACTGAATAAAAGGATCCATCACTTGATAAATTTGTCCCGTTCTGCTTATTCCCTCTGAAGCATTAGGCACCAGTCAGTCTTGAAAAACAGGATGCTGGGTGTAACGGTAGGTAACTGGGGCTCCGCCCCTTCCGCCGGTCCGGCGGGCAAGTCCTACCCTTCCCTACGCGACCGTGCGGCCCTGAGGGGAATTAGCGGGGCCGCAGGGTCCTAACTCCCACCCTCACGCCGGGCGGGAGCCGCAGTGGGTCCACGTTAGGGCTCAGACCCTCCGGTAGGGCCGAGCACTGTCAGGGGGCTCAGGCCCTCAGGCAGGGCTGAGCACGGTTCGATAGCTAGGGGCTCAGGCCCTCAGGCAGGGCTGAGCACTGTTCAATAGCTAGGGGCTCAGGCCCTCAGGCAGGGCTGAGCACTGGTCAATAGCTAGGGGCTCAGGCCCTCAGGCAGGGCTGAGCACTGTTCAATAGCTAGGGGCTCAGGCCCTCAGGCAGGGCTGAGCACTGGTCAATAGCTAGGGGCTCAGGCCCTCAGGCAGGGCTGAGCACTGTTCAATAGCTAGGGGCTCAGGCCCTCAGGCAGGGCTGAGCACTGTTCAATGAGTCTGGGCCCTGAGTCAGGGCAAACAACAACAAGTATAATGGGTCAAGGGGGTTCAGACCCTTAAGCAGGGGCTGAACAATAACTCAGGAGCCGGTAGACCCGGTATCGGTGTGAGGGGGGGGGAGACTACCACCCACCAATGGGGTGGCAGGGGGGGGGGGGCGCAGGCCCACCCACTTCCACTGCGCCCCAGCCCGGGGCCCTAGCAGCGGAAGGCTCGCTGCAGTCAGTGGGGATCCTGACCGCAACACACTGACATTGGCTCAGGGCCTTCCCCCGGGCTACTTCCCCACTCCCCCTCCCAGGGTACCTGGGCCGTCTCCGGGTCCTCCGAAGGCCCCAGGTTCATGGGCTCCTCAGAGTCGCTGTCGGGCGGCAGGTCTGGCAAGTCCTCCTCCGGATAGCAGGCCGAGTCTGTTGGCGGCTCCTCTGGGTAATAGGCGGACGGCAGGTCCAGCGGTTCCTCCGGGTAGTGGGCGGATGGCAGCCTCGGCAGCTCCTCCCAGTAGCGGGCTGGCGGCTGGCTCAGCGGCTCCTCCGGATAGTGGGCGGACGGCAGCCTCGGCAGCTCCTCCCAGTAGCGGGCTGGCGGCTGGCTCAGCGGCTCCCCGGGGTACCTGGCAGGCGGCAACGCTGGCGGCTGCTCCCAATAGCGGGGAAGCGGCGGGCGCGGCAGCTCTCGGGCCGCAGCCCGCCCCGGAGCGTCTGGTCTCCCTGGTGTCTGCCTTCCAACTGAGCTCTGAGGCAGGGCTTTTCTACTTCCGGGTCGGCCCCTGACCTTCCGGGGGCGGGGCTTAACAGGGCCTGGCTCTGCCCCTTCCGGCTCTTGCCAGGGGTTATCTCCCTCCCGGCCAGCAGGGGGCCACACCACCCCTTTACATCCCTCCCCCCTTAAGTCTGGGTCCCGCTCGTTGGGCCCAGACTCGCCTATACCTCCGAGGCGTGACATGAAGTCCGCGTTGGCATGGTCCTTCCCAGCGCGATGCTGTATTGTAAACGCATAGGGCTGTAAGGCCAAGTACCAGCGCTGTAGCCGCATGTTATTGTCTTTCATTCGATTCAGCCACTGGAGCGGGGCATGGTCCGTGACCAAAGTGAACGGGGCCCCAAGCAGGTAGTATCGGAGAGCATCACAGGCCCATTTTATCGCCAGGGCCTCTTTCTCCACTACTGCGTAGCTCTTCTCTCTGGGAAACAATTTCCGGCTAATATACAGCACCGGGTGGTCCTCTCCATCTATTTCCTGTGAGAGGACTGCCCCCACACCTACCTCAGAGGCGTCGGTCTGTAGGATGAAACCCCGGTTGAAGTCCGGGCTGTAGAGAACTGGCTCTCGGCAGAGGCTCTCCTTCAGCGTCTGGAAGGCATCCTCACACTCCTGGGTCCAGACCACCCGGCGCGGGCTATCCTTGGTCAGCAGACTGGTAAGGGGGGCTGCAATGGAAGCAAACTGGGGAATGAACCGCCGATAATAGCCAGCGAGTCCCAGGAACTGACGTACCTGTCGTTTTGTGGTGGGCGGTGGGCAGGCTGCTAAGGCCTGGACCTTGCCCACCAGTGGCTTCACCCGTCCATTCCCGATGGTGTAGCCCAGATAGGTAGTCTCCTGCCATGCGATACGGCATTTCTTTGGGTTGGCGGTCAATCCCGCCTCCCGTAGCGACCTTAGGACGGCCGCCACCCGCAGCAGATGGTCCTCCCAGCGACGGCTGTAGATAACGACGTCATCCAGATAGGCCGCAGCATAGTCCTGATGGGGTTGTAGGATCTGGTCCATCAGTCGCTGAAACGTGGCTGGGGCCCCATGGAGGCCGAAGGGCATCCGCGTGAACTGATATAAGCCGCTCGGGGTGGCGAACGCCGTCTTCTCTTTGGAGGCCGGATCTAGAGGGATCTGCCAATATCCCTTGCTGAGGTCCAAGGTGGTAAGGAATCGGGCCTCTCCCAATCGGCCGAGCAATTCGTCCACGCGTGGCATCGGGTACGCATCAAATTTGGAGATCGCATTGACCCGCCGAAAGTCGATGCAGAAGCGCTGGGTTCCATCGGGCTTGGGGACCAGTACTATGGGGCTACGCCAGGCGCTCCGGGAAGGCTCAATTACACCCGCGGCCAGCATGGCGCGTACCTCCTCCTCGGCAATCTGCCGCATACGATGGGGAAGGGGTCTGGTCGTCTCACGGACCACTACGCTCGGCTCCGTCTGGATAGTGTGGCAGGCCAGGGTGGTGTAGCCGGGCTGGCCCGTGAATGTTCGCGGGAAGGCCTGGAGGAGGCAGCGGACTTGCTTCCGCTGGTCCTCGGTGAGCGTCTCCGCAAGCTGGGGTCCCTCCGTGTCCTGGGTTAGCGTGGCCTGGGGGCCTAGCTCAGGCTCCGGTGGGTAGGGGTTAATCAATAGGCCCTCACGGGGGCGCCACGGCTTCAGGAGATTAATATGATAGATCTGAGTCTTTTTGCGTCGGTCGGGTTGACTAATCTCGTAGGTGACGGAGCCCACCTTTCGAATCACCTCATACGGTCCCTGCCAGCGGGCCAAGAGCTTAGACTCGCTAGAGGGTAAGAGCAGGAGGACTTGGTCTCCGGGTGCAAAGTCGCGGGTCTGGGCGTTGCGATTATACGCCCGGGTTTGGGCCTCCTGGGCAGACTTTAAGTTGTCCCGAGCCAGGGTCCCCACCTGCTGGAGGCGCTCCTGTAGGTCGAGGACATACTTCAGGAGCCCTTGTGCTGGGGACGGGGCTTGCTCCCATGTCTCGCGCATCAGGTCTAGTAGCCCTCGGGGCCGGCGGCCATACAAGAGCTCAAAGGGCGAGAACCTTGTCGAGGACTGTGGTACCTCTCGGATGGCGAGGAGCAGAGGCGAGATTAGTCGGTCCCAGTGGCGTAGTTCCTCCGGGGGAAATTTGCGCATCATGTCCTTTAGAGTCCTGTTGAATCTCTCCACCAACCCGTCTGTTTGCGGGTGATAAACGGAGGTACGCAGCTGCTTGATCCCCAGGAGGCTACAGACCTGTTGTAACAGGCGGGAGGTAAAGTTGGTCCCTTGGTCCGTGAGAACCTCCCGGGGGAGACCCACGCGTGCAAAGATCTTGACTAGTTCATCGGCTATGGCCCGGGCGGTGATGCTCCGCAGGGGCACTGCCTCCGGGAAGCGAGTCGCATAATCCACGAGGACCAACACATACTGGAACCCCGCGGTAGTTTTGGGCAGGGGCCCTACCAGGTCCATTGCAACTCGTTCAAAGGGAGTCTCAATTATCGGCATAGGGACCAGTGGTGCTCTCGGGGTCCTGGCCGGGGCCGCTCGCTGGCAGGCGGGACAGGAGCGGCAGTAATTCCTCACCTCCTGATGAACACCGGGCCAGTAGAAGCGCGCCAGGATTCGGGCTAGGGTTTTCTCGGGGCCCAAGTGCCCAGCCGCGGGGACGTCGTGGGCCAATTGCATGACAGCCCGCCGGTGGCATCGAGGCACCAGGAGTTGGGTTCGGGGGTCACCGGTGCGGGAGTCCTGTTCCACCCGATAAAGCCGGTCCTGGCGTAGTTCAAAGTGAGGCCAACGCTGTGCCTGCGACGGGTCCATCACAGTCCCATCGACAGTCGCCAGTTGCTCGTAGGCCTGGCGGAGGGTTGGATCCGCTCTCTGGTCCCTGCAGAAGTCCGAGAGCAATGGTGCTTCCCCGGTGGCCCGTAGGGGGGGTTCCTCGGGCTGCCGCTCTGGGCCAGTGGCAGCTGGGTCCTCGTCTTCCGGGAACGGGGATCCCGGGGGTTCCCCTTCCAGCACGGGGGTGGCTAGGGAGGCCCCTTTAGCGGCGGTGCGGAGGACCTCGGGAAAATCGGGCCAATCCCGCCCCAAGATTACTGGGTAGGCCAGTCGGGGTGCGAGGCCTACCACCATCCATCGCGTGACCCCACCGACGGTCATCCGGACGGGGGCGCAGGGGTACGGTTGAATGTCCCCGTGGATACATTGTAGACCGACAGTCCCCAGCCGGTCGTCCGCTGGGGGGCCTATGCGTTGACGCACCAGGGTCTGCCCGGAGCCAGAGTCGACGAGGGCTAACGTCTGATGAGTCCCGACCACCACCGGTACGGTGATCTTGGCCCCTTGAGGTTGCCGGGCGCGGGCCTCCCCGGCACAAACCTGGCCGAAACTGCACTCCATTTCGGTGCAGTCTCGTCGAAGATGCCCGGTTTTCCCGCAGGAGAAACAGGGTCCTAGTTCGGGCTGCCCAGATCGGGCAGGGCCCCCTGCCGGGTTTCTCGGCGGGCTGCGACCGGCCTGCCCATTCCTGGGTCGTGGGACTGGGGTGTATTGTGGGGAGCCCTCCTCTCGTCTTGGTCGTGGCTCTGGGTACCGCTGGAGGCTCCGTGGCCCAGCCTGGCCCCTCCTCTTCTTCTCAGGGGCTTGACTCTCTGGTCCTGCTGGGGCAGCTCGTGCAGTTGGTCCCACCGGCGCTTCGGCCGCGAGGAAATCCTCCATTAAGGCCACGGCTGAGGCTAGGGTCTTTGGTCGGTGTCGCAGGACCCAGGTCCTTCCCCGGGGTGGGAGGATCTGCACGAACTGCTCTAGGACCACTTGCTCCATGAGCTCGTCGGGAGTCCGGTGTTCGGGCTGGAGCCATCTTTTACACGCTTCGCGTAACTCCTGGGCTATCACCCGGGGTCGGGCCCCGGCGGGGTAGGTCTGGGCTCGGAAACGCTGCCGGAAGGTCTCCGGACTAATGTCTAAGGCGTCCAAGATCGCCTTCTTTACAGACGGGTAGTCCCGGGCTTCCTCAGTGGACAGGCCCCGGTAGATGGTCTGTGCTGTCCCCGTCAGGTAGGGGGCCAGTAAGGTGGCCCATTGGTCTTGGGCCCACCCCGCCACCAAGGCCACCCTTTCAAAGGTTACCAAGAAGGCCTCCGGGTCGTCCTTGGGGACCATCTTGGTCAGCCGGACAGGAGGGGCGGCTGCTGGGAGTCCGGGGCCCCCTCCTTGCTGGGGCTCCTGAGGGGGAGGAAGCAATGTTGCGAGTTGCTGCAGGCATTGCTGCTGCTGGGCCCCCAACTGCTGGATCAGTTGCTGCTGTTGCTGCAGTTGGGCAGCTGCCTGTTGCTGCTGCTGTTGCAGTTGGGTAGCCTGTTGCTGCTGGCTCTCGGCCAGGAACTTAAGGAGCTTCTCCATATCCATTATGTCCTGGGCACGCTCCTCCTCAGATCCCTTCTCTCAGGGATCAGGGAATCGCTGCCTGCATTCTCCACCAAGATGTAACGGTAGGTAACTGGGGCTCCGCCCCTTCCGCCGGTCCGGCGGGCAAGTCCTACCCTTCCCTACGCGACCGTGCGGCCCTGAGGGGAATTAGCGGGGCCGCAGGGTCCTAACTCCCACCCTCACGCCGGGCGGGAGCCGCAGTGGGTCCACGTTAGGGCTCAGACCCTCCGGTAGGGCCGAGCACTGTCAGGGGGCTCAGGCCCTCAGGCAGGGCTGAGCACGGTTCGATAGCTAGGGGCTCAGGCCCTCAGGCAGGGCTGAGCACTGTTCAATAGCTAGGGGCTCAGGCCCTCAGGCAGGGCTGAGCACTGGTCAATAGCTAGGGGCTCAGGCCCTCAGGCAGGGCTGAGCACTGTTCAATAGCTAGGGGCTCAGGCCCTCAGGCAGGGCTGAGCACTGGTCAATAGCTAGGGGCTCAGGCCCTCAGGCAGGGCTGAGCACTGTTCAATAGCTAGGGGCTCAGGCCCTCAGGCAGGGCTGAGCACTGTTCAATGAGTCTGGGCCCTGAGTCAGGGCAAACAACAACAAGTATAATGGGTCAAGGGGGTTCAGACCCTTAAGCAGGGGCTGAACAATAACTCAGGAGCCGGTAGACCCGGTATCGGTGTGAGGGGGGGGGAGACTACCACCCACCAATGGGGTGGCAGGGGGGGGGGGCGCAGGCCCACCCACTTCCACTGCGCCCCAGCCCGGGGCCCTAGCAGCGGAAGGCTCGCTGCAGTCAGTGGGGATCCTGACCGCAACACACTGACATTGGCTCAGGGCCTTCCCCCGGGCTACTTCCCCACTCCCCCTCCCAGGGTACCTGGGCCGTCTCCGGGTCCTCCGAAGGCCCCAGGTTCATGGGCTCCTCAGAGTCGCTGTCGGGCGGCAGGTCTGGCAAGTCCTCCTCCGGATAGCAGGCCGAGTCTGTTGGCGGCTCCTCTGGGTAATAGGCGGACGGCAGGTCCAGCGGTTCCTCCGGGTAGTGGGCGGATGGCAGCCTCGGCAGCTCCTCCCAGTAGCGGGCTGGCGGCTGGCTCAGCGGCTCCTCCGGATAGTGGGCGGACGGCAGCCTCGGCAGCTCCTCCCAGTAGCGGGCTGGCGGCTGGCTCAGCGGCTCCCCGGGGTACCTGGCAGGCGGCAACGCTGGCGGCTGCTCCCAATAGCGGGGAAGCGGCGGGCGCGGCAGCTCTCGGGCCGCAGCCCGCCCCGGAGCGTCTGGTCTCCCTGGTGTCTGCCTTCCAACTGAGCTCTGAGGCAGGGCTTTTCTACTTCCGGGTCGGCCCCTGACCTTCCGGGGGCGGGGCTTAACAGGGCCTGGCTCTGCCCCTTCCGGCTCTTGCCAGGGGTTATCTCCCTCCCGGCCAGCAGGGGGCCACACCACCCCTTTACACTGGGGTAGATGGACAAATTGGTCTGACCAGTGTGGCCATTCTTATGTTCTTAAACCCCTTAGGATTTCAATGGATAGCTTACAAGTTTTACAGTTTTCAGTAAAGCACATGGGGGTATTCAGACTGTTGTCCTATCTAAACTCCAGGTTTGACAACATTCAGTTAACCTAAAAATCGCCTTTGTTTTTAGGTTCACTGAAGGGGGAGGTATTCTAAACTTCCTCTCCTAACTGTGAGTTATTTAAGTACTGTGGTTTCAACTGTGCCCGGAGAGAGATCTTTATATAAAGAGTTTCTAAATCCATTGGCAGCGTTTGTAAGACACGTTTATATGTGAAGTGCTTCAAGATTAAAGTAGTTATATAAATGGAAGATCACTCTCATGGTCAAAACATGATTTTTTTAAGAGAGAGAGGCTTGAGGGAGAAGTTGGGAAAGTGCTGGAGTGGCTTTGTTTTCATTCCATTTATTGGTGAATATAAAAGGTCTCAGTTAAAAATCATTATAGTATATTTGCATTATCATTGGGCTTTTGCAGAGATTTTGTTTTTCATGCAGCTGTGCCTTCAAAAGGCTGCAAATGATGCAGAAAAACAGAGATGTTCATACTAAAATTACATATTAATCTTTTGGTCTCTGAATGTAAATTCCTGAAAAAAATCTTAACAGATTTCACTGTATGTCTTTTTGAAGTGCAGTTCAAACAATAGAAGTGCAGTAGAAACAGAGTGCTAACTCAGAGTGACCAAAATGGGTTGAAGGTAATATTTTATTAAAGGAGAAGCAGAATGATAACCAGGGGTTTCTAGGACTTTTAAGTCACCTAAGACCTAGTGAGTGTTTTCTAATACAAGTTTCACTATTTCCAGGAATGTGCTTCCTAGTGAATCAGCATTGAATACCCCAAGTGCATTGGCTTTGACTCAGAAACAATATGTACTATGTATACTTGATAAGAATATCTTCATTAGGGTGAATAAGTGTTTAAAAGTAGGAGTCTGGACTTGCACCAAGAATGAATTTGGCTCAATTTCTTTGAGTACATTAGGCAAATGTCAAAATACAACTGACCAAATTAACATAACCAGCTACTAAAATTGCAGCAACTGTCCCCTGCTGCAGCAGGTTTTTATGTACAGCTGTGCTAAGCTTCATGGCCTTGAGAATTCAGGGGATTTTAGTTCCCCTGGGATTGTGCCCCTAAGCTTCCAGTCCTGCAGATATATGCTTAGCTTTGTGCACATGTGCAGTCCCATTGACTATAATGGAATCATTGCACATGTGCTTAGCTACATGCACCTGAAATGTCAACAGAGTCAGAATTAGTTCTGCTTTTAATTTTGGTTCAAACAAACCACAAGCTGAAAGTGAAACCTTAGTTCTTTCTGCTTTTGGTTATGTCAGGGGAAAATTAATGGCGCGTCTCTCCCCCTTACCGTGCACTCCGGATCGCTGTGGCGGAGTTGAGGCAAGTAGCTCACAAGCTGTCAGAGACCACTGAAGAAACACACAACTCAACTTTGATCAAAGGGGAAACTGAGGCACCCACCTCTCGGTCACAAAAGGGGGTTAGCAGCAGCTCCGTTTATTATCAGTACCAAGCAGCCTTTTATAGAGTATATTCAAAGGGGATGGGGAGTGGGTGGAGGGAGGGAGAGACAGAAACTTGAAGCATGCGCATCAGCAAACCTTTACATCACGCCTAGGTCATGAGACTGTTTACATGATGCCAACAAGCTTATGAATAGGTGTCTATTCCCTAGCGAAAGCGTTACATGCATATAATGCAATCTGGCGAGATAACACATTAGCTCATCTCGTGAGGCCTACAGCCCATGATTGTCTAGGCAAGGTCACATTCTTGGTATAGATAACAATACAGAAACAACTTGTTGTTCAGCACTATTACTGAATGTCGAAAGCCTCAAGCGAATGCTTTGCCACTCTTGGGGGTTTAACTATGTGCTTGCTGGTGAGGAAGAATACATGGGGAGAAGGAGCAAGGGAAACTGAGTCTGCCCTAACAGTTACAAATCATTATGCAAAGCTACTGAGTATTACACTGTGTTTGATACAAGGCCATAGAGCAACACAATATTTCCTAAGAAGGTGTACAAGTTTCCTCCGAAATGCTCAGGAAGCTGTCCCAAAGTTTCAGGTTTGTATGTTTGCCTCTAGGTAGATCAGCAACAATGGGCATGAAACCCTGGACCATTGGATCTAAAACCATGAGTCTCAACTGCCCACACCAAAAGAGATGGATGTGAGTTAGCAAAAGGCTATGGCAGACTCGAATTAGCCCCTAGCAGGACTGAGCACCACACTATGTAAGTGTGGGTTGCACCTCGTATCAGATTTACAGTATTGCCAAGTGTTACAATTTCCTCATGAGAAACCTGGTTTCAGCTGAGACTGGAGCCATTTTTCCCAGGGAAAGAATAGCTCTACTCCTACTGCAAATTTCATCCCAGCTTATGGAGAATCCTTTCTGGCTGACTGTCTTCCTTCCAAGGCTCCTCTTCCTCGGGAGGTGATGAGAGGTGTTGCAAGAGGCAGCCCCTGTATCTTCCCTGTAGCAGCCAAAGTTTTTGGGTAGAGGAGGAGGAGGAGGAAGCAGCTAACACCATTCTCATGGAAGTGGAAGGGGGAACAGAAAGAGCCCAACAGCTCAGGGCAATTCTGCTCCTTAGTCGCTCCAATGAACAAGGAGTCAATCTGGTCTCTGCTTTCCCCCCACCCCTATTGTCTATGGGAAGCTCTATGGCTTCCCTCCCTCAGGGCAACCGTAGAGTTAGGAAGGGGACCCTTCACCCAGGCCTGAGAAGGTGAAAAGAGGATCCCCTGCAGTTGCCCCTTTAGCCTTGGAAGAGGGAGTAAAGAACCCCAGAAGCTGCAGGAGGAGCCAAGACGAGACTAGGGGAACAGAACTGATCTGGGAACTGACAAACGTGAGGACTTGGGGAGGGGGAAAACCTGGGAATAAATAGAGTTTGGAGAGAAGCTGAAGTTACCCATCAGGCAGCCAGTGAGAGCTCCTACAGCAGGTGTCAACACTTAACTTTACTCAGCATTAGCCACACCAATTCTCTCTCTCTCTCTCTCTCTCTCTCATATCTTGGGGTCTGACTCATGGATTTTGAACCTTTGGGATTGGCAATACGAGATTTAATAACAAGTGTTCCTCTCATCTTTATGAAACGGCCTTGGGTCCTCTCTTACCCCACCTACACATCTATAGGTTATACTGTATTCCAGTTTCAGAATGAATAAGATTCTGCGCATCATTGAGCTGTGTAGCAAACTTGTGCTGCCATACCAGTGCTCAAACCATAGGCCTGACCTCTTCTCCAGCCCAAATTGAATCTGAATGTGTATGAAACCGAGAGAAGTAGATTACACACACACACACACACACACACAGAGGATGGTTATCAGAAATCACCCTATTTTATATTGATGGTTTTCTCTCCTATTTAGATGTAGCCTTATCTTTGGGGGTAATTATACCTTATTACTACCCAAAGCTTTCAAAGGGAAAAAAAGATTTGAAGGTCAAGCAGGAGCAGCAGAAAATGATTAGTTTCTCAAACAGCAGAAGATGGTATATGATCTTCATGGGTTCAGATAATTCATTTCACAGCAATATAGTCTAATTAAAAGTTACTTTTTAAAACTAATTCAACATGTTAGAGAAAGTGATTCCAATCAGATGTTTGTTAGAGTATGTGCTAAGAGCACAATATCTAGCAAGTGTCAGTTTTAATTTTTGTCACAGTTTGTAGATGGTGAAATTACTCATTACAATTTTATTAAGCTAAAAAATTGGTGTTCAAATCTGCCAAAACCCCACACTATCAAGAGAATTCTGAGTTATGGCTGTCATCCCTTGCTTAATTCTTCCTGTCCTGCATGATTCTTGCAGTCGATATGATCATCTGTCAAGTTATCAGAAAAGCAGGTGAATTTATAGGCCAGGTGAACTACAATACTGAAATACAGCAGGGTCAGTTAGGATTAAAGTTTAACCCTTAGTGAGCCCAGTTCTAGTAGTACTTTTGGCTGACTTAAAGTTGTTGAGTCTGATGGAAAAGCAGATTCCACATAGCAGTTTTTAAATTCCACGAGCCTTCTGTCCTGAACTTGGCGCATACACAAAAACTGCTTCTTTGTTTCCCGCAGAGCTTGCCAACGATTAGTGACAAATATGCTGGTAGCTTTTGGGTTGTGAACAGGACTGAGACCAGACGCAACCAAACTAGCTGCAAAATAGCCATGTGTTCGCTTAACTGCTGTTAAGCTGGTTTTGCAACCTTATCATGCACAGAAGCAAGGACTAGCCATGTAAGTAAGGCTTGCAGGTTTGATCCCTGGTCATTAGTCTTCCCTGGGGCCTGCACCTTCATAGGAGGGAAAGCATTGTGTATTCCAGTGACCGCAGCAGATATTCCAGCAGGAGTTTTAACTGTCGTCTGTAGGGCCTCCCAAGCTGGACAGGTTCCAAGAGGGGGACTTGATGAAAAGCAGTCCATTGATCTTCCATGTTGGGGCATTGAACTATATAGAGCAACAACCTATCCTTGTAAAACAGCTACAGAAATACAATGAGTGAGCCATTCTGGGAAACAGCATGATCGAGAGGGATGGCAGGGCCTTGTTCATACCCTGTCTGACATCTCACTCGCATGGAAAAGATTCATTACAAGTCTGGTGTGGATTTAGCCTAGCTTGCTATTCCCACTGAAACTGTAGACTTTTGGGGGGCAGGCACTGTCTTTTTGTTGTATGTGTACATTGACTAGCACTTGGAGCCCTCATCCTACCATGTTATAAATAAATAGCAACCTTGAAGAACCAAATACAAAAACTCTACTTCACAAGTATTATTTACTACCTAATAACAAAAATCTACCTCTTAGGTGATGCCTCAATCACTCCTTTGACATTTTTTTTCTTTGTTTCTGTCACTTGCCCCATCAATTTTGTGGCATGTTGTTTTAACCATTTAACTGCCATGGTTATAATTTGCAGTATTCTACATTTAAAGGCTACAGTCTGTGCTAGCCTTACAGATTTCATTACATGTTTCTTTCCCACTATATCTTTTAAACTCATATTAACCTCTTTTGCTAGCAACCCAGCACATCCATACCTTATTAAACTCTGTGGGGATTATTAAGGATGGGTTAAGGGAGTTCCCTTAAGAGACTACACCTGCCCCCTACATCCCCCAGAAGTCTTAACACACACATCTGAGTTCAGCACCATTGTGAACACAGCAACTCAAGTGCTATTTCTCAGCATGGCTGCCGTCACTTGAACAGGGCTAACTCAAGAGGAGTAACCTGACATAACTCTGCAGTAAAGCTGTGCCCCAAGGCTGTAAGCTTTCTGGGACAGAGATCGCTTTATTTATCCAGACAGTATCTAGCACAATGGAGACTTGATCCTTGTACTAATACATAAATATGTGAGATATGAGGGCAAACATGAATATACCCAGTTGTGAACCTTTGTGATCTGAGACAAAGCCGCTAAGTCATGAAAAGAGGAATTCTATGGCCATGGGGTTTATTACGCAGTCACACATGGTTTTCATATTGCCTTTGAATGAGAAATATAACAGTAGCTGCCAAAAGTTAATTTTTAAAAATGTATAAGAGAATATATCAAGTTTAATCTTAAAAGATATAAATCCCACCCCCAAATATGGTACCTGCTATGTAGTATTAACCACTGATTTAGGGTCCGGTTCTGCAAATGATAAACTGCAGCTGATTTTACATGACTAGTTAGTGTGTAAAGCTAAGCATGTGGGTACGTCCACAGGATTAGGACTTAGATCATATCAGACCTATAAGTAAATCCCAGAAGAGTACAGTAAGATAAATTGGTTGCCAGGAATCAAATGCTCCTTTTTGTACAACTACATGATTGAGTGTATTCTGTTTGATCACAGTAAAGCCACATTTTTGGGGAGAAAAGATATAAACCTTGAAAGTTATAGATGGAGGGGGTGGTAATGTAGGGAGCAAATATTGCTAATGTGTCTTCCTAGATCCATTTTATTCTCTGATTAGTGGTGATGTATGGCACCTATATTATTTCTGATGGAGTCAGAACATCCCTCTTGCAGCTTTTATTCTCTCTTTCCCCCCTCCATCTCCCATCTGTGCAGATTATGCCTAGTGTGTAGCTATAGCAGGCAGGTACCTAAAGAATTTGATTTATTTTCCCCTTTGTTTCCCCCCTCCACAAAGTTGCCACATGTCCTGACTTCACCGAACCAAGTCCCAATTTGAAAAGGCTCTCTTGGTCTCTTAATAGGAGGTTTTATCAGTTCAGTTTAAATTGCTTCTGGGTTATTCCTCAAATGCCCGCAGCATACTGCATGTCAAATGGTGAAATGCTGTCTTGACTCCGGCTAGCTGACATTGAAAATGCATCAGACGCAGATAGGTCCACACAGGCTTCAACTTTGGCATTTAGATTGAGGGGTGGCAGAATAGTTGACTGGCTTAAAATTCTCCAGCATCAATGGGAAAAAGTATCCAACTACTAGTCAAAGCAGGAAAAATCTGTGAAAGCACTTTTATTCCCACAGGCTAATCCAAATAGCAGCTTCACATTTCCCTGCTCCCCATCACCAAGTAGTCATCTTCCTCTTAATGAAAATTGGTCAGATAATATTAAAATTCATTAATTTTAAAAATTAAAGCATCTGATTTGGTTCATTACAACACATGGGATTCACGGGCATTCAAAAAACCTAACTTGAAAACTGAGCCATGAAAGCTTTACAAGTTTAGGCACAAATAATTATTTCTCACAAGATTCCTACCAGACAGTTGCTGTTTACTATTCATCATCCTTTCCAGAGCTCTCCACTCACCCAGTCAACAGCACAAAGATATTAGGATGAACTACACAATGGTGCCAGGCCCTCAATTGGTGTAGATTGTTACAGCTCTAATGAGGCAAGGAAGATACCCCAATTTACACCTGCCTAAAATCTTGGCTAGGGCTAGAGTCAAAAAAGGACTCAGCGATCCAAGTTCCACTTTAGGTGCCTAAATCCCAGTGTAAGGCCCCACAGGGATTTATAAAATCTCTGCTCAGCTACTGCTGGATGCTGTAGGTATCTAAATTCCCCCAGCACCTGAATTTTGGGAGTGAAATGTTTCTAGGTGCCCATGTTTCTGCCTGTGTGCATGGGCAATGCAGCCCCATGCCAGGCATCCAGACATCTAAGCCTGAGTGATGCACAAGCCATAGAAAGAAGCATTCCTAACTGGCTTGCAGGATCCCATCCAGTAAACCTATTTGGACCTCACCTACCGGATTGGGCTATGTTAGGCAACAGGGGTGCCAGAGCAATTTGTATAGTGGGGATGCTGAGAGCCATTGAACTATATTGTAAACTCTGTATAGAATGGAAACTACTTCAAGCCAGGGGCTGCCACACCCCCAGCAACACTAGTTCCAGCAGGTATGATTAGGCGAGCATGTAGAAAACGTCCAGGTAGGGAGAGCAGGAGCTCTCTCCTAAGTATTTGCCCAGTGGAGGGTACTCAGTTGGGATGTGGGAGAATCCTAATTCAAATCCCACCTCCACTTGAGGAGAAGGAGGAGAAGAGATCTAAACTGGGCTCTGCCACCTCTCAGATGAGTGCCCTAAACACTGGGCTATACAAAATTCTGATTGTAGTGGGGAGGTCTCTCAGCGTCTCCTGTTGAAGCTGTTCCTCTGTGGATGAATAACTTTAAAAAGTCATTGGATGAGGGGGACTGAACCTTGGGTCTCCCATGTGAGTGCTCCAACCACCAGGATACACTGTCATTCTCATGCTTGCTGCCCTTCTCTGGCCCAATGATTCTTTTGTTATTTATCAGCATTCACAGGAATGAGAGAACGCGCTCTCTGATTAGAACAGCCCCGTGACTAGGGCAATTACCTAAGAGATGGCAGGGCCAAGTTCAAATCTCTTCTCCCTCTCTGGTAGAGGTGGGGGTTGAACTGGACATACCCCAGGTGTATCTTCTCCCCTCCCCTCCAAAATGGTGATGGTGCCTACCTCCAGGAGAGGAGTTCTAGATGAGAAGCTCAAGCAGAGGAAGGCCCCTATGCCCAAGAGTGGGACAGGGCTTAGCATCTCCCATAGCCTACCTTAGGCAAGGTGCTGGCTTTTTGTGAATCCCACTCTGAGGCACCTCTCTCCTCATATTCAGTGTGCAGGGAGCCTAGGCACCAAATTTGGCCTTTGTGAATTTCAGTGATGTTCTAGGTGCCCAACTTTCAGGCATGGCAACACTCCGCATCACTAGTCTATGTTTCCTTGTGAATCTAGCCCTAAAAGTTAAGTGTCTTCAACTTTCAGACTGAGTTGTGTAATTGATTAATTCATTCTTTAAAGTAGGGGCTGGTTTGTAAACAGTTTTAAAACAGAAAAGATCTAAATTAGTAATATTTCTTGCAATAAATTTGTGTGTGTGAATATCAAGTGTAATCTTCAGATAATAATAATCTTTCCTCACAAAGATCTTTCCTTCTCTGCATACCATTATTTTTAAACAGTCATTTGTTAATGGAAAATACCATAAAGATTAAGCGAGAGAAGTTATTCAGTGTCATTCTTTTAAAACATGGCTGGACACTACATTTAGTATTCATCAGAGCTGAAGCCCTAGTGCAGAATGGAACTCTTTTTTGTTCACAGGATTCATTTGTTTTTCACAGTTGTTAATGATGCTGCCAAAATGTTATACATCACTCCTATGGAGATTCGTTTTTATCCTCCCTCATTCGCTACAAAGCTGATACTTTCCATCTTTTTTATGTGCTATCTTTAGCTCTGTTCCTAGAATGTGCAGTTTCATACCCTATATGCTGCAAATCCTACTAGAGAGTACTTTTTTTACAGGAGCAGATGTAAGTGTCAATGCTTAGAATAGATCAACCTCTAAAGCCACAGCCACCAAGATGGATAATAGGGCTGGACTGTACCACTTGCACCAAACTGTGTATAAGAACCTGATACAGAGCTTGCACTACTCCTTGAGAAGCACCAGTGAAGACTGTGCCTATGAGAATGTCAGATTAACTCTTTGAAGCTAACATACTTTGAGGCTAATGTTTCCCCACAGAACAGTCTCCCTCTGGCTGGTTGCATGATTTGGCCCTTGAGCCGGACCAAAAGACCTTTTCTTCACAGACCAGAAATGGAGAATTGCTTACCCCAAAGCAGTGGACTAGCTCTTCAGACTGTCTCTCGCTCCCAGTCTTCTGATAGTCTCCCAAATAGTTCCAAGGGGAAAAAAGGGTAGTCTCCCTACCCACAAGGGATCCAGACTACAGTGAAGAAGGCTGGACAACTTACCAGGCTATTCTGCACATCTCCTTTTCCTCCTGTCCCTCTTATGTAGAGTACGCAGAGACCTCCCCTTCCTCACAGGAAGCTCCAGAGATCTGTGACTCAGTCTCTGCTGCTGACACCTCACCTAGGGACATGGGCATATCCATATCAGTAGCATGAGCAGCATATCAGTAGGCTTCTCCCAGTGAACTAGCCTGGCCTGTGTGCTGGGTTGGAAGAGGGGTGGAGGGTTTGGGGCTGTTTGCCCATTGTAGTGAGGAATGGGTCAGCAACAATCCCTACTGTTGTGATCTGCCTTTCACAGCCCAAAGGGAAGGGGGTTCTTATGCCCTCCTACTCCTTCAGATCCATGCAAGGCCCGATCACAATTTGACCCTTCTACAGAGTCACATAAGTACAAGGTAGGGACCAGTAGGGATCTACGTACTATGGTAGAGATCTAGAGAGCTTCAGACTTGCAGTTAATGAATGGTAGCCTGCTTCCGAGACACAGACTATTATTGCTCTAGACAAAGCAACCAAGTTTACAACTTCATTTGGCACCCCATAATTTCTCTCCTAGAAAGCTATGCCTTGGCTTCTACCATCCGAGAGACCAGGGACTCTGTCTTTCCCAAACTTCGATCTCCTGTTGAAACACACTGCTGTTCTGTCTGCCCAGTCAGTCCAATGCCTGACAATGAACATCTCAAGTGACAATTATTTTCAGCTCAGGAGGCTGCTAGTAAGCCAAACAGTGGGTTTACAAACTGAAAAGACATAATAAAAAATGAGCAAGCATTCACTTTAAACAGAATTATAGGCCCCAGAATAGAGACATATTCCTGGCATAACCTGTAAATGCTAATGGCTGAATCTACCTGGAGATTTACAATATATTGTATTTACTACTATAGAGGAAAGATAACTTAAGAGTATTAGGTTAGAAAAGTTGCTTCTTTAAAGTGACATCCCAGTGTTGATAAATGTTCTCCATCTATGACTGTAAAATTGTGTTTATTCAGCTTACCAGTCAAAATGAATATTGTTCTCAAACCTACCGGATCAGTGAAGCTTATGAAAATCAAACAGTATCCCGTCTGCTTCATAAATTATAAACAACAACAGCCTGATAATGGAAAACAGAGTTTGATTATAGAAAGCTTTGTGTTGGCAGTTTCAGAATGGCAATGTGTAGAGCCAAAAAAAAGAGCAGAGTATGTTTTTCATAAACTAGTCTCACCCTTCAGTGCTAAGAATAGCGAAAAACACCAACCACGAAAGAAAAAATTTGTAGCTTTGCTAATAAACTAAGCACAACAAGGAAGTCATATAGTATGAATGCAACATAAAAATGTTACATCTACACACACATTTTTGAATGCATTATTTTCTCTTATAAAGTACAGCCTCTACCTGGCAGTCTAGGTATCAAATTTTTTCATGTTTTGAATAGCTGTTTTCTCTCTGACTTGAATGTTTTTGTGAGATGTAATAGCACAACTTAAATGACAGGGTATGCCATTATACAGTTGGCCACCACTGTCCATATGCCAATATTAAAATTGTCAAGGTTTCCTTTTGGCAATAGCAATAGAGCATTTTTGCATATGAGTGAGGCTGATTAACCTTTGCTAGACGTACCCATAGAACTATAATCGCTCCTTTTTTTCTTTCAGGTATTAACATACTGTGTAAAAGAAAAAAGCAACAATGTAAATGTGACAATTTTACATTATCGGCCAGAAATTAAATTGTATTCACCGTCCTGAGAGTGAATTTCTTTGTGGGAGAGGTCACCTTAAAAGATCATCCCCCTCTTTTATGCTCTGCAAACTGAGGGTGAATTCATGGTCTAACAGAAGTCAATAAGACCTTCTCATTGACTTCAATGGGGCTAGGATTTCATGATATAAGGTGCTGATCTGAGAATTATATACCCTATATTGCCAACTCTCCCAATGTTAATGGGAGTCTTGGAATATTTGGTGATATTTTTAGTGCCCCAGCTCCTGGAATCAGGTTATAAACTGAGATTCTCTTCTTTCATTTTCAAAAGTAGGTAAAGTTCTAGTGCTCAGAGATGCAGAGACATCTGAATCAGTGTGCCACCTTCCCCCGCCCCCAAAGCCATTCCAATATCAGAAAGTAAATAAAAAGAACACAAAATGCATTGTATGTTTTTTTAAAAAATCTGATTGTTTAAGATACTTGTATGATTTTTGTGGGCTGGACTTATGGATTTTTGAATATTTAGAGTTGTCAATACTGGACTCCAGTCAGCTGCAGTGCCGAGCTCCTCACCAGCGAAGGCAATGGCAGTTGCAATTGCTAAGCATTACTCCAAATGCCTTGGAATGCTATGGTAATCAATTAGCTGGCCCCATTCTTGAAGGAACACAGCTGGCAACTTTACATCTCTTTTGGACCATTGGAGCAGAGCAAAGGGACTGAAGCATGGCCCAATATATGCAAATTTTAAGGAGCCTTAATAAAATGTTATGAATTTAATAAAAATGGAATAGGCAAATGCATCACTGAGCAGTAGTCTCAAATGCCATGGTAGCTATTTTAGGACTTGCCAATTTTACCTATGATAAGTATCAGCAATATTCCCTGCTATTTCCCTATATTTACTATAGGAAATGCCTTGAATAATGCAAATATTGAGATCATCTAATTGCAAATGCTCAGTTGTTTAAGGTCTACCACTGTAAACCTCCTGTTCTATTAAGACAATTTTGTCATTACTAATGTTAACTGTGGGTCACTTGACTATAAGACTTTAGCAATGTCAATTAAACTCTATGACCTTCAACATAACAGTTCAAGCAAACTTAATTCAAAAGTTAACAAATATAATTACTTTAGTTACTTAAATACTTATTTGATCCAAAACTAATCTTTCCAAACAATTAATACAGTCACTCTCGGACAGACAGTTTCCTGATATCTTAAAATAGCAATCCTAAAGTCACTGTACATTATTTAAATTGTTGTAATCTTCCCATATTAGTAAGGATTAACCATAGGAATGTGTTCAAATAAATCACTATCTCCATGTATTATAATTAAATATTTGATAATACCATCATTCTTAATTGTAATAGCTTAAGATATTCTTTCAGCATTTAAATCAAAATCTAGTGTGATATAATTACCCAGGTAAGTATATGACTGTGAGTTTGATTAATTAGTTACTCCACTACGTTGTTTACATATCCTTCAGTCTCAGCTCTGGTTACACACTATAGATGGAGCCATTAGCTATGGAATTTCAGTTCAAGACAGAACTGTAGCTACAATTTTAATGTCACAAATTTCTACTTGAAGAAAGATAGTTAAAGAATGTCCATGTTAATGGGGCCTCTTGATGTTACTACATGACAGTTTTAAAGGAGATTCTCCAAGAAGCTTGTCTCTCTCTCTGATTTTTTATGTAAAGTGTTACTCAGCTCAAAGTGAAAAGAAGTAAAGAGAGACACTCTTGCTTTGTGGAAGTGACAAAGAGTCCTGTGGCATCTTAAAGACTAACTAAAGTATAGAAGCTTAATACCCACTTCGTCGGATGCAAGCAGTGGAAGTGTCTAGGGGCAGATATAAATAAGTAGGCAAGAACCAGGTTGGAGATAACAAGGTTAGTCCAATCAGGCTGAACCAGCTTGTTATCTCTAATCAGGGAGGGTGAGGCATTCCTCTAGCAACTGAATTGGAGGTGTGAACTCCGAGAGAGGAGAAGCTGCACCTGTAATTAGCGAGCCATTCAAAATCTTTGTTCAATCCCAGATTGATGGCATCAAATTTGCAAATGAATTGTAGCTCTGCAATTTCTCTTTGCAGTCTGGTCTTGAAGCTTTTTTGCTGCAAGATACTGACCTTTAAATCTTTAATTGTGTGTGCAGGGAGATTGAAGCGTTCTCCTACAGGTTTTTGTAATTGCCATTCCTGATATCTGATTTGTGTCCATTTATCCTTTTTCGTAGGGACTGTCCAGTTTGGCCGATGTACATAGCAGAGGGACATTGCTGGCACATAATGGCATATATTACGTTGGTAGATGTGCAGGTGAATGAACCAGTGATGGTGTGGCTGATCTGGTTAGGGCCTGTGATGGTGTTGCTGGTGTAGATATGTAGGCAGAGTTGGCATCAAGGTTTGTTGCATGGATTGGTTCCTGAGTTGGAGTTATTATGGCGTGGTGTGCTGTTGCTGGTGAGAATCTGCCTAAGGTTGGCAGGTTGTCTGTGGGCCAGGACTGGCCTTCCTCCCAAGGCCTGTGAAAGTGTGGGATTATTGATTCTTGCTTTGTGAAAACCCTGGCGGATGGTTTTGAGATGTCCACTCTTCCTGCAGTCTTTTCAGATTTACAAATTTGGATCAATGAAGGCGAAAAGTATATTTTGTACATCATTACCAAGAATTTCAAAAGTAAATACTCTGCTCCATTTTTTGGTACCAAATCTGAGCTCCCTTTACAGGGGCTTGAGTTTCAGAGGGTGCAAGCTCAGCACTTTCTGAAAATCAGGCCATTTTAAGTAGCCTACAGTTGGACACCCAAAATCAAAAGTTACTTTGTGAATTTTTGGTCCATGGGTCTGTTGACCAAAAAGGAAACATAACTTAACATTGGGGGCTTTCACTATGGGAAGACACTTTCTGTTGGATAATCTCTCTCTTTTCAGGTATTTTCAGATCCGCACCCATTTTCCTCTGAATTGTAGTCCAACTGATGTGTTCACTTGTTTTAATTCCTTCTTTGTCTCATTGCCTTTGCAATGTTATGATTTTCCTGGATAAACAAGTTATATTTACTCTCCATTATGAATGACAAACAAAACATAACAGCATTCAGAAGTATGTTAGGCATCAACAATATTGTCTTTACAATATACGCTTAGTTCTTTGAAATGTAATTTATCCATAGCTTTTATAATGTCTAATTGGAAAGATGTTAACTATTCATTTCACTCTTGGAGTGACTCCCTGAGAACAAAGCAATTTTGTGATTATTTTTTTAAGCAAACACACTAATATGTTGGATGATATTTGTAATTACACATGTATTGACATTTTAATAGCAAATCAATTACCTCTCTATCATAACATTTTGATTCCCTAAATGATTTTTTTATTTTAAGAGTATCATTTCATGTTAGCAGAATGCCAATAAGGTGCTAAACCAATATTTTCAAACTTCAGTGCCTAACAGGATCCCAAATCCATATATAAATACTTAAAGGAGAATGGCCTGATTTTCAGTGCCACTAAGCACTGAAATCTCATTCTAGCCAATCTTTAATAAAGCATTTAAATCCCTCAACATTATTCTGCAGTAATGAGTTCTATCGATTAATTGTATATTGCATAAAAAAGGTCTTTCCCTTTATCTCTTTATTAATGTGTTGCTTTTTGAGACTCTCAATGCAATACAATTTATGTGCACCCACAACTTTTCCCACTCTATTAATTGTTCCAACTCCCTTTAAGCCTCCATCATGTGAGTAGGACGGGGTAGGTAAGAAGAAGTGGAGCAAGCTCAGTGGTCCTTTCCTGGATTGCAGTATTTACTCAGATGGAATTGGAATAGTAGGATAATGGACGGGAAAATGGCTGAATGTGGTGTGTCCTGTCAAGTGTGGAACATGTAAGTGATTCATAGATTTTAAGGCCAGAAGGGGTCATTAGATCTAGTCTGATCTGCAGTAGAACACAGGCCATATAATTTTATCTTTAAATTTACTCATGTAGTTTGAGCCCAATAACCTGTGTTTGACTAAAACATATCTTCCAGAAAGGCATCCAATCTTGATCTGAAGACTTCAAGAGATTGAGAAACCACCACTATTCTTGGATGTTTATTCCAATGGTTAATCACATTCACTGTTAAAAATTTGTACGTTACTGAATTTGTCTAGTTTTAGCCATTGGTTAGAAAGGTTTAAGACGTTTGTCCTTGTTATGACTTTCTCAACTGGATTAAATTGCCTAGTATTTTCTCCCCATCGAGGTACTTATACATTGTAATCATATCACCTCTCTTTTTGATAAACTAAACAGAAGCCACTTCCTAATTCTCACACTGTACGGCATTTTTTAAAGCCCTTCACTCATTTTTATGGCTTTTCTGTGCACTCTCTCCAATTTTTCACAGTGCTTTTTAAATATCTTGTCTTTCCCTAACACAAAATTCCTCCACATGGCAAGGAAGCCACAGGTTTATTTCTAGCTATTCTAAAGTTAAAGGACAGAGAAGAAAATGACATTTTTGAAGTATCAAATAAAAGAACCAAAGAGACAATTTCAAAATGGAAGTTATTTTTCAGTTATCTCTAACTGTGCCGACATATTCAAAAAATTGTTTCCAAGTAAAATACTCAATCTCTTAGTTTTTACTTTTTAAAAAAGAATTCTCAACAGCTTTTATCACAATGTTCAAACATTTCTTCCTCACATGAAAACACATTTTCAGTGTTTCTGTTTTCACCGTAGAGAGGGTGTTTCTCTCTCCCCCCCTCCCCCCTGGAACTCACCCTCTCACTGCAGGAGCTCTGTTCCTCTGTTTTTAAATAAATTATCACATGACAGCTACAAACATAACACAGACAACAGCAGCAGCTGCAATTTACACAGCTCACTAACATGTCAAGACATCTCAAAGTGCTATACAGAAGGCACAGAGTCTTTTAATACAACAATCTGGAGTGCAAAGCTAATGACTGAAAGCAAGAGAAAACATATGTGCCTCCTTTACTGAAAGAAGTGATGGCAGCATCCCAAACAGGAAGGAAGTGTCCCATGGCTGAAGCAAGTAGTCTTTTTAAATATGGCAGCTTTAATCAACAGGGGTTGGGGTCCAGCTGTAAATCCAGAGTGAGGACAACGGCCTTGATGGAATTATTTACTAACCTAATAAGCACTAAGTAACAAGCCTATTTTGGTTTCCTTGTAGGTAATGTCTAGCTCACCCAGATCTTCAATGCAGACATATTTTTCTTCATAGGTAAAACTGATTGAACTGAGAGTAATTATTCTGCAAACTTTCCTTTGCTTTAAGTAGAACTAAAATGAATTGCAGAGCGAAAAGAAGAGCGTGAGAGAGATCAATTAGCCAAATTGTACAACAGGAAAGATGAAAATTCGTCTATAAAAAGACAATTAGTTTTAACACTTCTTTGCACAGAAGCATGTATTTTGTGGCTGGTAAAGTTCAACAAAGGATGCTAACACAATATGAAGTACCCCCACAGATACCCCGTCTCCCAAAAATCCTAAATATAAGCCCTTAAAGCTGATACGTGAGCAAATATTTCTAAGAAAGACAAGGTGAGTGAGGTAATATCTTTCATGGGACAAACTTACCGTATTTTTCGCCATATAAGACGCTCCGGCATATAAGACGCACCTAATTTTAAAGGCGGAAAATCTAGGAAAATATATTTTGTATGTGTTTAATAATAAAGTACTATTATAAAGAAAAACTACAAAGTACATCACTTATGACCAAAATATCTTTGCTTGATCAGCTGGTTTATATCAGCATCAGATAAATCACATAACTACCCTTACTGCTTTAAAAATACACATTATGACCTCATTCAAAATCGATGCCCTAGAAAAAAAAATATACATTTAATGAGCAATAATGAAAAACAAACACACGTGACCAAAAAATGTGGAAGTTTAAACATAAACTTAGTTTAACAAAAATGTGGAAGTTTAAACATAAACTTAGTTTAAACTTAGTTTAAAGTTAAACTTAAACATAAACTGGGCCGCCGCCCCTCCCCCCTCCCCGCCGCGGGCGGGCTGCCGGGAGCGTCCCGGTTCCCCCCTCCCCGCCGCGGGCGGGCTGCCGGGAGCGTCCCGGTTCCCCCCTCCCCGCCGCGGGCGGGCTGCCGGGAGCGTCCCGGTTCCCCCCTCCCCGCCGCGGGCGGGCTGCCGGGAGCGTCCCGGTTCCCCCCTCCCCGCCGCGGGCAGGCTGCCGGGAGCGCCCCCGGCAGCCCGCCCGCGGCGGGGAGGGGGGAAACGGGGCGCACATTCGCCCTATAAGACGCACCAACTTCCCCCCCCCCCGTTTTGGGGAAGAAAAAGTGCGTCTTATAGGGCGAAAAATACGGTATGTTGGTGAGAGACAGAGCTCTTCTTCATGCTATGTAAGCTTGAAAGCTTGTCTCTCTCTCCAACAGAAGCTGGTCCAATGAAAGCTATTACCTCATTCACCTTGTCTCTCTAATATCCTAGGACCAAAACAGCTACAACAGGACTGCATACAACAAATATTTCTAAGTTAGAAGCATTTTCCCCTCCAGAATCTCTTCTATTACCTTTTCCTTCATACTCTTCCACATTCAGAAATATATCTAGATATTTGTCCTTTTACTACTTATGCTAGATGCAGTGACACTCTTACAGTGAAGTGGGACTTATTTTTTACCAATAAAAACATACATGGAGTTTCCTCATAAGAGGAGGATGCCTATATGGCAAAAATGTTTCGGCTTCTTCTTACCACACGTTAGGGCAGGGCCTGATTTCGCATAATTTCCATGGAGCGATGCGAGGATGCCGTAGCTCATTTTGATACTGAACATTTGTAAAATGTGTGTACCCATGTGTAATATGGAGACAAGCTCCTATCTTTAGTTTGACTTGTGTCCTGAGGTTCAGTGAGTAGAGGAGAGGTAGGAAGTGGCTGTAAACAGGGATTTTTTCTCCATTCTTGGAGAATCAGTGTTAGGATTCTATAATAAAATGGTGGATCTGGGCTATGGTTGAGGGAGTGAAAGACTAGCAAACCCAGTTGTAGGTTACATTTTGGTTTGACAGTGGCTCTGAAAGCTAGTGATATTATCCTGTTGACATTAATGAAGTAATACTCACAAAGAGTTTAGCCAATATTTTTATTTCTAGTGGAGAACAGCAATAAAGGCATACCAGTCCCTCTTTTCACCCAGCTAGGAGCAGCAGGAGGAGAAACAGGAAGGTAGTGATAACTTCTCTTTTGGTCTGAAAAAGAGAGGTGATAATTCCATTGGAATACAACCTGTACATGTACTGAGTAGTGATAATTGCTATCCAAGAGGATTAGCACAGTAAAATGTAAGAAAAGCTAGAGAAAATTTACTATCAGGAATGCAAACCCATTGTATTATGATGTATTTCTTTCCTGTAAATCAGAGAATTTTCAGTTTAAATTACAGGGCTCGAGGCGAGAAGACCCTTCTTCCCGGTGGCTCCCCACTGACTTTAATGGGGCTTTGCACAGGTGCAGGATCAGAGCCAAAGAGTGAAATGACAAAAGCAGGCCCCATTCTATTTTCTACAAGTGAATGTATGCTCACACTGGAAAACAGTGTAAATCGTGCCTACTGAGTATTGTGTTACTAACTTTGAACACATTAGGATTGCAAATATAGGCAGAGATCCTGCAAACATCTCCACTGGTTTTAGATTAGTGTTCTCCAGAACCTATCTACTCTGCTCAGTTATTCCCGTTTTCCATGCTACTCCCCAAATAGCAACACCAGGAAGTGAAGAGGGTGGGGAGATGTAACAGCATGGTAAAGAAGACTGTACAAGTGTAGAGTTTTGTCTGAACCTACTAAGTCATCTTGGGCACCAGCTTGGGGACAAAATTACCCTACTTACTCCCTCAGGCACTCTTTAAAACAAGGCAGGACAGGAACTTTAAAAATCTTCCTTCATCCGTTTCTTTGGCAAAGCACAATAATCAATATTAATTTGGTGCTTGTCAGATAAGGAAATAATTCATGTGCTATATGTAGATCTCCAGTTGAATGCACAGCCTGGAATGTAGGTAAATCTCAATTTGAAGTAGAATGTATAAATGCCGATTTTTATGCTCTCCCAAAAAGCTGCTGTTTTTCTTTACTGTGTGTAATGTAATATAATGATCAATGTGTGTGTATATAGTACACTGAATCTTGGGATCTCAAAGCAGATTACCACGCAGGGTCTGAGTGAGGGGGATTAAGCATTATCTCAAAGCAGATTATAAAGTGGTTTTATTTTCCAGATAGGAAAGATGTGACACAGAGAGATTAAGACCCATACCCACAAGGTATTTAGGCTCCTAACTTTCATTGAAATTCACTTCCATTGAAATCAACGTAAATTGGGAGCCTAAATAGCTTTGTGGATTGGAGCCTAAGTGACTTGGTCTCAGTCCTCATCCTCAAGTCACTCAGTGACCTGGACCCACCAGACCTAAAAGATTGGCTAAAGCTTGGGATGAAGATCGTGTTGACAACTTTGCTCCTCAGGGCAAAAACTTTCTACTACCAAGGTAAAGTTATTCTGGGCTAGAGACAGCACTTCATAAGGGACCAGTCTGAGACAGCGGAACAAACTGACAAATTAAGGACCATCACATATCTCACCCCCTTCCACTGCAGGTGCAAGGCACGTTTCTGTGACCTTGATTTCTCTAACACACACACTGAAGTATGGAAAGAAAGAAAGAAAAAGAAAGAAAGAAAATCCATCCAATTCAGAAATGCTACTGAAACCAAATAAACTGTACATTTAATTCTCCCTTTGAGGAGAGGATGAGAATGTGAATGCATCACATGACAGATATTAGTCACATCTCTTAATACACTCCTGGAAAGTACCCAGATTCTACAGTGATGAGGATAGTACAAAAAACTATATAGAAAATTACACAGTGAACTCATGACAGAGCTGAGAATAGAGTCCATGTTTATGATTTCCCAGTGTGTTGCTCTAACCATTAAACGATGCTGCCTATATTGTAATGCAGAATGTAACCGGAATATACAGTGGAATAGGGATGTTAATTTTCTGCTACATTTTTTATTTTGGATTGCTCACTAGAATGAACTTTCTCAATGCAATATATTTCTAAAAAAATGCTCTGAGCTGCCAACTACAATCTATTGACTGTATCAGTGTGTCAAAGAGCAGGCATATTTTTTTTATGAATGTACCACTAAAGCTGTGACTTGCACTGAATTCAGATATTCATTATTAAAATGTACTTGTCCACTTTAATATGAAACCAGAACATTTTCATTTGAACACGTATATGGAAACTTAAAAAGCAAAGCTCACTGTTTCTAATGTATCACAGCAGTTTTACTCTGTCATAAATTAGTGTGTTAACGTATCTGATTTTGAATATTACCTACACAATAAAGAATGTGATAATTATATGGGTACAGTATATGTGAATCTTTGCAATATAGCACCATAAAGTGAAGGTAAACTAAATGGTAAAAGGTGGGTAGTACATTTTTTTAAGTACCTGGTCTACACTGAAAAGTTATATTGGTGTAGCCAGTACCAGTCAGGGGTGTGAAATCCCTCTTCCCCATCTTTGCGTGACATAGTTATGCCTACAAAACCTCCATTGTAGATGCAGTGATGTCACCAGAAGTGAGCTTCTGTTGACAGAGCTAATGTTGTTCAGGGAAGTGGAGTTCCTACAATCTTTCTGTAAGTGTAGGCTCCATCTACTCTTGTGGGCTCTGTCAGTATAATCTCTGTAATTTAAACATAGCTTTAGGCACCTAGGTCACATTGGAACTCAGACTCTTACGTTACTTAGATGCTTTTGAAATTTTTACCTGTCATTCTGGAGAGAAGAAATGGAATGAATAGATGCCAACTGACTAATATAGACCTTGATTCTGCAAGCACAGATACATGCTTAACATTATGCACTGTTAGTAGTCCCACTGATTTGGGATTACAATGAGATTGGTGAGACATGATTTCCCTTTACAAAAACCATGTTGACTCTTCCACAACAAATTATGCTCAGCTATGTGTCCAGTATTGAAGTTAGGCTTCCTGGTCTGAATTGCCAAGATTACCTTTTGAGCCTTTTTAAAAAATTGTCACATTAGCTATCCTCTAGTCATCTGGTTCAGAGGTTGATTTAAATGATAGGTTACATACGACAGTTAGTAGTTCTGCACTTTCCTATTTGAGTTCCTTCAGAACTCTTAGCTGAATATCACCTGGTCCTAGTGATTTATTGCTGTTTAATTTATCAGTTTGTTCCCAAACCTCCTTTAATAACTCCTCACTCTAGGATAATTCCTCAGATTTGTCACCCAAAAAGAATTGTTCAGGTTTAGGAATCTCCATCTCATCCTCAACCATGAAGACCAATGAAAAAAAAATCATTTACTTTCTCTGCACAATCCTTATCATCCTTGAGTGCTCCTTGTTTTCATCTGGATTGTCCAGTTGCCTCACTGGTTGTTTAGCAGTATTCCTGCTTCTGATCTACTTACATTGTTTTTGTTATTACTTTCAGAGTTTTGGGCTAGCTGTTCTTCAAATTCTTTTTTATGCCCACTGCTAAAACCCAGACCTGGTTAAAATTCCTAAATTCAAAATTTTGGAATTCAAAAATTGAAAAGAAAAAAATGAATTTTGGAGGAAAAAAATAAAAATAAATTTGTGATTCCGTCCTTTGTCATCTTATTTACAGTAACCCTCTTTCTCCGTTGTCTCCTAATATCTCACCGCTCCTTCTCCTGCTCTTCCAAAATATCACTGTTAAGGCAATTGTCTCATCCTTACTCAGATCACGTAATCCCTTCACTAGTTTCCTTTAAATGTATAATGTTCAAGTTCCTCACTCTTCCCTTTCCTTCACTTGCCAGAATTTGGCCTTTGATTTGCCAGGAGATTTTTAAAATTACAGAAGCACAAAAAGAGTGCCCAAAATGGCAAATTAGGACAGCAGCGATAGTTGTGGTGTGTCCTCATTGCTATAATGCAAATATGGACAAACTCATTTGAATTAAGTGTATCAAACACTAAGGTTTCCTTTTCTAGTACTTTTTACCAAATTGATGCCTGAAATGAATTACTTCAACTCACTTATAAATCACTTCAACGTGTTGGTTTTATTATTAACGGTATTGCAGCAGTGCGAAGAAGCACCAATCATGCACCAATGTGATCTCCGCCCCAAAGGGCTTACAATTTTTAGTGGAAATGCTAAAATGGCTGGTAAATCTTCAACCACAACAACACAAATATTCATGAAAACAAGTACTTGCCCCAGATACATCTTAAATACAATTTTCCAGATCTCCATGTTTAGTCAGAAACTGCAGAAAACCCCGGTGTCTAATTTGTCTCAAATAAGTATGCTGTTTATGACAACCGAAGGCAGTTTTCAAAAATAAGGGGGGGGGGGAAATCCTTACAGAATCAGTGAATGTCAGTCTCTTAAAAATGAAGTGCATTAAGGCAAACATAAAAGAGCATGCTGTAGTAAGACAAGCTGTAATGAGTTCAATGTGTTAGTATGCAAGTTATGAAAGATTTCTCTTCTTTAATACAACATTTTTCATTATCATTAGTCCTTGAGGTGTATGCCAGGCTTTTCCTGCTGAATGTAAATGACGGAGAGTTTCTAAGAAAGATGGAATCGTGGCTTTTTTCATCTTCTTTGAATTGTTGCACAGCACAGTTTTGCATGGAGAGAAGTCATTTGTAAAATATCAGTATCACCGACAGGAGCTACATAGTTTTGTACAATATCACAAGCTACAGTCCCTACCAATTGTTGATTCAAGAAGAAATAACTCATAAGCAAATTTCTTCTCGCAGCAGCTATGCTAGTTGCTTCATAAATAATTATCATTTTAAAAAGGAGATTTAGTGTAATTAAAGGCTTTGACTGGAGAGTAAGATGCAATAAAAGAAAATCTGTCAGGCTTTTGTAACTGACAAAAGCACATCAGAAAAGCAGGGTGGAATTTTCCCTAGGAAATAGATGTTTCGATTAATATTTCAACAGAGAACTATTTGCATCATAATGGGGAGGAAGGAACATTTCAAAACCTTCATTAGATAATGAGGCCAAGGTTTCCAAACATCCACTGGGACTTCTGTGGCAGCTGCTAGATAGTTTTGAAAATCAGGCTTTTTTTTTGTTTGTTTGTTTTTTGTTAGGTGCCTAGTTATGGACCTAGCATCTTAACATTAGACACCCATTTTTAAAAGTCTTGTCCTGGACATACTGAGAAACTTACAGTAAGGAGGGCTACCATTCTCTTAAACAACCATTTTCAAGTATCCTCAATTATTTTCTGACCTTTAGTTTACATATTTTCATATTGAAATAGGCCCACTGCTCCTCCTGCATGTAGTAAGAGGTGATTAAAAGCGGGCTACCTGTAGAAGGATGGGTTCCGCCAGGTTAGAAATTTGCCCAAGACACACCATATGATGAGCAAGTCAACCATGTCCAGATTGGTTGCAGCCTGGGTTAATAATGACCCTGCCAATCATCTCCCACCAGGGTGGATGTGCCAAGTATACTACTGGTGTAACCCCAACAAAGAGGATCTGTGGAAGAGATAACATCACTATCACCACATGGAATGTAAGGACATTGAGAAAAATAGGGAGGTTTGAAAGAATTCATGTACCAAATGGAACATTACACCTGGCACCTCCTAGGACTCTCTGAGGTCAGATGGGAGAATTTTAGAGAGACATTAATGGAAGAAGTCCATGTGCTCTATTACAGTAGAGCGGACAAACATGTCAACAGCATAGGATTTCTTGTGTATAAAGATATCAAGAATTCAGTATTAGGATGCCACCCAATATCAAGAAGGCTTATTTCCATCTCTCTAAAGACAGTACTGTTCAATAGCACAGTGGTACAAGTCTATGCCCCTTCAACAGACTATGATGATGAGAAAATTCAATATTTTTACAATCAGTTCCAAGACATCATCAATAAGGGATACAAGAAAGATATCCTGATCATACAGGGAGATTGGAATGCTAAAGTGGATACTGACACACAGGCAACTTGGTGAGATTAGTGTGGCCCTTTCTGTAATGCGGTAACCAATGAGAGAGGACTGAGACTTTTGGAGTTTGCCAGCTATAACATTCTGGTTCTTGCAAACACATGAGGAGCACATAAAGCATCCAAACGATCAATGTGGCATGCACCTGATGGTGTACATCATAGTTAGATTGACTACATTATAGTGCAAAATCGATTTTGTTCTAGGATCAACAGAGCTAAAACAAGGAGCTTCCCCAGTGATTATATTGGAAGTGATCATGACCTTGTGATGTTAAACTTTTGACTGCGGCTAAGAAAAATTGTCAGGTTTCATCCAATTGTTTCATCTTCACTACTTGCTGTCAATGTCATCAGTAAACTAAAGATTGTTCAATCCCCTCCCCCCCCTTTGAATGCTGACTGCATATGTGATCTTCTAAGGCATCAGTTATTATGCGCTCTAAGTAGATGTTGAACAGTGTGGGCAAAAGAAGGCAGCCTTGCCAGATTCCATCAGTGCGAAACCACTATCTTATTGTGCCATGGATGAGAACTGCACTGCTGGCCTTGCCAGTTTTTCCTCCTTTTTGGGGGGGTTAAATTAGAAGTGTCAATAAATTTTTAACCGGAATCTTTTTTAAAAATTGGCCAGCTGTGCTTTTGAAGCATGTTACACTCTCCGCACAGAATGCAGTTTCATTACTTCCACTACCTATTACCAGGTGGTATTTGTGGGAGGGGTTGGCTTCTTCTTATTAAGTTTCATAAGGTGGATTACCAACAGTGCTGAAGGCTATGTATTTGGATTTTTCTTCTAGAAATGCCTGATCAAGGTTTTTCACTCTTGGTCTGATGTTTGCTGACCAGCACTCTCTGAATGAAACTGCTTTCTTTTATTTCAATTAATAGTTTTACTTTACAAAACGTAACATTACAAAAGGATATCACACAACCCTTTCAGGAATTCAGGCTATTTTTCCTATTTTGATCTGGTGACAGGCAGCCATGATTTGGTCTGAATCTAAACCAGATTCAAATGCTAGAAACTATTGCAAACTGAGGAGTATGAGTATTCATGGATCCAAATACCAAGCACCTCTTTAGGAACTAGAATCTCTAAGACCTTCTCCACACTAGGAATTTTTTTCCTAAACTGTCCCACTTTTGCTACACCGGTTCAGCACCATCAGTGGGAACATTAGAGAGTTCTTGACCATGTGAACCCACACATCCTCCAACCTTATGTTCCCTCTAAATACCTCTTCCAGGCCCTAATCCTTCAAAGATTTACACACATGCTTAATGGTATGCGCATGTCCCACTGAAGTCAAAGAGCATGTATAAAATTACCATATGTATACATATTTGCATGATCAGATGCTATGGCTAGTGTCTTCTATGTTATTTTGGTGTTTGGTCTATATATTTCGTAATTTTTATTTCTTTTACACTTAAATTTAATTCTTTGAGTAGTGAGTTCTAAAATGTCTATCCTGTCCTGGTGGGAGTTATTATCCCTATGGTAACTTTAATACATATATTATATCTAGGGTTGTTGTTTTTGTTTCCACTGGCAGCGCACATCCACACACATCTCAGTGCACATAAAATTTATTCTACACGAGTGGAAACTAGCAGGATGGAGTTGCAGCAGTGAGAACCCCACTTCCCCCGCTCCAATCCTGTGCTGGGTGTCAGTTAGGATTAAAATGGCAATTCATACCACTTTAAGCTATTGCTGCAGAATCGGGCAGACAATGGTTACACTGCTCACATTTTCAAACATCCCTTTGCTAACATGAGGGCTAGAAATATCTTTTTTCTTAAATGAAAACTGATATTCTGATCTCATCATATCAGTCAGAGTTATGTCCCTACCAAGAGAGAGGCCTGTAATACCGTTGCCATCATTTAGCCCCCATAAGTAGGGTCTAGCACCCACATTTAGCACAGTGCCAGGGACAATGTGGGAGTAATGGGATGAAATTTAGAAATAGAAAATTTAAGCTGAATATCAGGGTTAGGGTTATGGTAAACCCTAAAAACATCCTGACAGTGAGATCCATTAGTCTATGGAGCAATCTAAAGAAAGTGGCCAGAATGCCACAGTTTTACACATTTAAAATGCCAGTAGGTGTACAAAAGAGAACTCTGGCACTGACGGGGGATGAACTAGATAGCTGAATAGCTGTTTACTACTGTTCTTTCTATTATTCTAATCACTTGGTCTAATGATGAGTCAGCTGAAAGATGTTACAATACTTAGGATCTTAAACACCCTGTGATGTATTTTTTTAGTCAGTAAACTGGAATAGTACTTTGTGAAACACTTTGAGATCGGATGAGAAGCACTACATAAGAGCCAGGTGTTATTTTGTTATATATGTGATCTATTTCTTCCCTCTTTGAGATAATATATCAGTGATGACATCAGAGCTGGCATAGCTAGCAAATTTCACCTCAAGACCTCTCATGTACCAGCTGATGTGCTAGTCATATTTTTCCTTTAATCTAGCTACTTTATAAGAGTTTGGGAAGTTTTAAAACATCTTCCATTAAATTACACAAAAGCCTTTACTAGCAAGCACTTCTGAGGAAAGTAATTCTTTCTTGAAATCGGTCCAGGCAAATTTCAGAATAATGCTGAAACACAGCTTGCCAATTTTTAAGTACTCTTGAAAGATACATAGAACATTGCCAGCAAGGACACTACAATGGTCCCCTAAGAGAACACAGCATGAGTATATTGTACTACAACAAAGACAAAGTGAGGAAAGGGGAGAAATCTTTTTTCCCCCCAAATGTTGGCCCCAGCTAGCCTGAATTTATACCATATTAGCATATTTCTAGCAAGAGACAAATTTGACTATGGTGTTATGCTGGAAGGTGTTAATGCCTGCCATTAAGTAGGTCCTTGATAACTAGATAACCATAGAGATTGTTAAAGCTGATGGATATGCTAAACACCTTACTTTTCAGGATAAATAGAAGAAGCAATTAAATGCCCCTGTGTGTAGGGAGATAGCTGAAAACAACAGAAACGGTTGCCCAAGGTAATGGACCACAGGGCAAGGCCTAAGCAAGAAACCAACCCAGGGATATTGAGGTATTTCCCTGGGGTTGTTTACAAAGGGAGGGTCTAGGAGAACGTTTGGAAAACCATGTTTGTGTTAGAGGTAGAAAAGTGAGAAAAACAGTCGGGAGCATAACCCTAAGCAGAAGCAGAAAGCCAGATCTTCTTGGGTAAAAAACTCACTGGAGAAGTAGGCTTAGTGATTTCTGAGGAAGAAAGTTGTCTGCTGTCTGTTTCTACCGTGTTCAGAGTAATGGAAGGACTTTGTGTACATTTCTTGTCAATAAACAGGATCACACCAAAGAATGTATGGGATTCTGTCAACAAACTCTCCTCCTAATGGAAACAGCCGAGCAAGACCTTGAATATTGGCTAACTGCTCAGGTCAAAGGGGCAAAAGTATCCTAAAAGGGTTCACCAGAAGAACAGTTTGAAGCAATGAGTGTAAAACAAGTATAAGAGAATATAAGTGGTAAAGTAGTGCAACTTATACTAATTGGACATGAGTGTCTACAATATGCTGAAAGGACATGACAGGAAAAGAATCACCACAAGGATGTGAGGGAAAAGAAGAGCATAAGAGGCTACATTGATCAGCTAATTTGTTATGAATGATTTGCTCATCTCTAATAGATACAGTCTTTTACATTTTTCTTTTTCCAGCAAATCACAATATGGTGCAGTATGGTCATCATCATCATCATCACTCCAATAACCTCACTGGTCATTGGGGCACTATCATTGATGAGCAATCAACCAGTTGCCTCCACCCCTGGCGATTGTGTATCAGTACTTCCGTCGTCTCAAAGTTCATTCCTGTCCACTCTTTTATGTTGTTAATCCAGCTCTTCTTCCATCTCAGTATCACAATACGGTGCAGTATGGTCAGTATTAATCAAAACACCTGAAATGACAGAGAGGTTGAAAGCATAGCATTAAAATTGTCCATTATAGTAAAGGACATTTTGGCTACAAAATGGCTTTACACATTACAAAGCTATAGCAGCCGATCCTTTGCTATCTTTTTTTAGGATTTCAGAAAACTATACTGTTGAGTCAAGCTATTTGGAACATGCAATCACCTATACAATGCCACAAACTCAGAGTATAATCTCTCCTTTGTAACTGGTATTTGGTACACAGTCCAGAGCATAGCCCAAGTCCCTTTCAAAGGCACAAAAAATCCAATTCAAGTTATCTTCCTTAGAAGCGGATAAAGGTACTGAGAGAATCTCCTCTCTGTCTGACACCGGTGCAGACCTCATTATCAAACCCTTTTTACTGTTCCAGACAGAAACAAACCACACAGTGAACTTTTCTGCTCCCTTTCTCAAAGTAGCTTCTTCCTACTTCCCTGTATTTCAATGGTGCATGCAGTTGCATATTGGTATTCAAACCCATCTGCCTGCAAAATTGTTCTCCAAAGAGACTGTTGTTATGCTTGAACTGCAAGATGTGTACAACAGCTTGTCAACTTCATGAACTAGCTGTAGTGATTGCAAATTCCTCCCGAGGGCGGACTATAGGGTAGCCAATATATGCAATAGAAGGCGATTGCATTAGTGTCTCAAATCTGGAGAAACGTATTATAGGTCATATCTACACTACAAGCTAGGTGCCTGAGACCCCAGCTTGCATCCACAAACTCACAGTAGCTTGATGAAAACTAGCATGAATATAAATAATAATGTAGCCATGGAAGCAGTGGCTGAGCCTGTGGTTGTGTATGTAGCTCAGCTAAACTGTGCCCCTACTGTCCATGCAATTTCGGCTATGTTACTATTTATTTTCATGCTAGCTCTCATTGAGCTACTGCAAGCATGTGTATGCGAGCTGGGGAATCATACCCTTAGTTCATAGCTTAGGCCTAGCCAACTGAGTGATAGACAGGTGGCTTCAGAACAAAGAGGTGAGGGGAAAATCAGAGTACCTGGACAATTATTGTGAAACTCATCCCTTTTATGGGCCCACTGCTGTAAGATGTGGAATGTCCTTAACTCCTAATAACTTCAAAATAAGGGCCTGATTCCTTGAGGTGCTAAGCTCTTCTCTGTTGACTTCAGCAGAGTTGAGAACACTAACCACCTTGCAAAATCATACCTTTTCCATTGGTCAAAAATAATATAAGAGTCAGACAAATGTTCCAATCCACTACTTGGCATTGAGGGCAGAAGAATTCCATTAACCCTGTGGGGATGGATCTGGGCATTGTACAAAGCGGAAAAACATCTGAACTGTAATATACATCACAGCAAACAACTGGCTGCACCACCACTCTGGCTGTAACTTAAGAACTCAGCTCTGTACAGTTGTGGGGACATCATTACCCTAAGAACAGTCATTTTTCACAGCTTGGTCCCCACTCAGGATATCAGTAGTTACCCATTCGTGGATTTTACAAGAGATAGGGCACTGGTCCAGCCTGTGGAAGTCAAAACAGGGCAGACTCCTAACCAGCTGGCATTGCAGCAGGTCTGAAGGAGCACTGACTGGGTAAGATCCACAGCAACTGGCTTTTACCAGCAGCTGTGTTTGCTGGGCCACTAGCAGGGGTGATGATGTGATGGAGGAGGAACTCAAAAAAGACTATACTATTGCAGGGAGCCTCCAGTCTTCTTCCATGTGGGATTACACAAGAATGGGAGCATATGGCACCAGGTTTAAAGTGGGCAAACTTCATAAACTTTGATAAGACGGGGATGTACACCTTCATGCTCACGCTGCTGGCCCACACTGCACCATTCCTTACCACTGAGCACCAGACACAGCTGAATGGCCTCAAAGAGGCTGCGGGAGTGAATGGAAACACCCTTAGGATCTGGATCTGAACTATGGAATTTTCTACAGACTGAGACAAATTATCTAGCCTCACTGCGTTCAGAACTAACTGAAGGAGGCTACCAGACAACTCTCCAATACCAATTTCTACAGGCCACTTCCCTCCGTTCCCACTGAGGAATACACTAAGAAACTGCACCATCTACTCAGGACTCTCCCTGCACTAACACAGGAACAAATTAACATTTTAACATTAACAAATTAGAGCCCCAACCAGGGTTATTCTAACTACTACCCAAGTCCACAAACCTGGAAATCCTGGACGCCCCATCATCTCGGGCATTGGCACTCTCACTGAAGGACTGTCTGGATATGTGGACTCTCTACTCAGACCCTATGCCACCAGAACTCCCAGTTATCTCCGTGATACCACCCACTTCCTGAGAAAACTACAATGCATTGGTGACCTTCCAGAAAACACCATCCTAGCCACCATGGATGTAGAGGTTCTCTACACAAACATCCCACACAAAGATGGAATACAAGCTGTCCGGAATAGTATCCCCAATGATGACACAGCACAAGTGGTTGCTGAGCTCTGTGACTTTATCCTCACACACAACTATTTCAAATTTGGTGACAATATATACCTCCAGACCAGCAGTACTGCTATGGGCACCGGCATGGCCCCACAGTATGCCAACATCTTTATGGCAGACCTGAAACAATGCTTCCTCAACTCTTGTCCACTCACACTCCTTCTCATTGATGACATCTTCATCATCTGGACCAATGGGGAAGAAACTCTGGAAGAATTCCACCATGATTTCAACAGCTTCCATCCCACCATCCACCTCAGTCTGGACCAGTCCATACAAGAAGTCCACTTCCTAGACACCACAGTGCAAATTAATGATGGCCACATCAACACCACCCTCTAACGAAAACCTACCGACAGCTATGCCTACCTTCACGCCACCAGCTTCCATCTCGGACATACCACACGATCCATTGTCTACAGCCAAGCACTGAGGTACAATCGTATTTGTTCCAACCCCTCAGACAGAGACCAACACCTACGAGATCTTCACCAAGCTTTCTCAAAACTACAATACCCGCACAAGGAAATAAGGACACAGGTCAACAGAGCCAGACGTGTACCCAGAAGCCTGCTGCTGCAAAACAAGCCCAAGAAAGAAAACAACAGAACACCACTAGCCATCACCTACAGTCCTCAGTTAAAACCTCTGCAACGCATCATCAGTGACCTACAACCCATCCTGGACAATAATCCCTCACTTTCACAGGCCCTGGGAGGCAGGCCAGTCCTGGCCCACAGACAACCTGCCAACCTGAAGCAGATTCTCACCAGCAACAGCACACTGCACCACAATAACTCCAACTCAGGAACCAATCCATGCAACAAACCTCGATGCCAACTCTGCCCACATATCTACACCAGCAACACCATCACAGAACCTAACCAGATCAGCCACACCATCACTGGTTCATTCATCCACACATCTACCAATGTCATATATGCCATTATATGCCAGCAATGTCCCTCTGCTATGTACATCGGCCAAGCTGGACAGTCCCTACGAAAAAGGATAAATGGACACAAATCAGATATCAGGAATGGCAATATACAAAAACCTGTAGGAGAACACTTCAACCTGCCTGGACACACAATTACAGATTTAAAAGTCACCATATTGCAGCAAAAAAACTTCAAAACCAGACTGCAAAGAGAAACTGCAGAGCTGCAATTCATTTGCAAATTTGACACAATCAATCTGGGATTGAACAAAGATTTTGAATGACTTGCTAATTACAAAAACAGCTTCTCCTCTCTCCGAGTTCACACCTCCAATTCAGCTGCTAGAGGAATACCTCATCCTCCCTGATTTGAGATAACAAGCTGGTTCAGCCTGATTGGACTAACCTTGTTACCTCCTACCTGGTTCTTGCCTACTTATCTATACCTGCCCCTAGATACTTCCACTGCTTGCATCCGATGAAGTGGGTATTAGCCCACGAAAGCTTATGCTTCAATACTTTAGTTAGTCTTTAAGGTGCCACAGGACTCTTTGTTAGAACTAACTGTGACAGCTATGGCAATTTAGTGCAGACACTGGTTTATTCAGGCATTCTGGCTTCCTGAGTATATCACAGTGTAGGCAGGAAACTGTGCAGCCTTGAAACACTCTCGTCAGGATGGAGAGAGCTCAACATCTTAGCCCAAGAGAGATGATGGTTAATGATCCAGGATGGGTGCCTTGAGGGTCTACAGAGGGGGAATACAGATGCAGTTACCCTGAATGGTGATACTAACTACAAAAGCTTTTCTTTGAGCTTTCCTGAAATACAGTACCTCTCACATAGAAAATAATAAAATAAAATAAACAAACAAAGCCATAACTCTGGTCTAGCGTTTTCCTCTATGTTCTGGGAAGACGAAAGAAGCAGAGAGAGATCATTGTTCTACCTTTAAATATTTGGCAGGCACTCAGCTACAGTGCTAAAAGGGGGTGCTATAAAAAAGCAGATTAACCATATATGCTGGATGTTTTTACAAAAGTTAGATTGGTTTTAAATAATCAGAATCCACTTTGTATTTCCAAACATGTACAACCTTTGCTTTTCTTCATGTCTATTTGGCAATTCAGTTTACTGGCTTGCAAACATAAATTTATGGAAATATTTTACTAACTACAATAACCCTTACAGAAAAGTGTTCACTAACACCTCTTCAAAATGGATGGGGAACCTATAAATATAATATAGGAACTTTGTGAACAAAATTATATTTTTCTATTTAGCTTTTATAGAAATGTTTGTATAGTTCTTGCAGTAAAAATACGTGTAAATATTTTATAATGTATCCAAAATATTTTTTTAGAAAACCTATATGAAAATTCTATATTTATATATATATGATAAAACATCTCATACCAAGCACATTTTATAAATTAGATTGACAAGTCTTAATTGCTATAAATAATACAGATAAATGAAGTTACAATACCTGTTAATATATATCCAGAGAAACAGGACTGAAGATAGTAAATTATTACTGGAAAATAACCATATTAATGTTCCTAAAAGAATGGAGATGCAGTCAGGTTTTAAGAAATCTGGGATCTGTTCTAAGATATGGTAAAATAACTTCTGGTGACTTTGTAAGACAACACCGTGAATATTTAATTGACTCTATTCTGTTGTAGCATCAGGACATTACCCAAACTGCAACACATAGCAAGACCAAACAATTACTGTAGCTCATATTGGAAATAAATATAATTTTTATTCAGGATTAAAGATCATTAAGTAATTACTTGGGTAAAAACAAACAACCAACAAGTCTTGTTTTCAGCAGATAGCACCATTTTGGCAAGGTTGGCTTACAATCAGAACATGAATCTGTCTTGTGGCTACAAAGAGGCGTTTGGCTATGCTTGCCTTGTGCTTTTAAAAACCAAAACAAAATAAAACAAAACACTGCCATTTGAAGTTAGAGAACTTTTCTAAGGCCTGGTCTACACTTAAAAGTTTTACCGACAGCTGTGTCACCTAGGAATGCTGGGGATGGGGGAAATCATACCTTAGCTGATGTAGCTATGTCAGCAAAAGTTCTAGTGTAGATACAGTTATAACTGCAGTTTTTTTGCTTATATAGAGTATTTTGTTTTGGTATATGATCCACCAGCAAATAAATCTTGTTGGTATAAGCTGCATGTCTAGTCGGAGGGTTTGCCGGTATAGCTATCCTGGCAAACCTTTTCTAGTGTAGTCAAGGCTTTAGACACTGTTATATGTGGATTACTTAGGCAAATTGGCCATGATTTCTCATCTGATCTATTCTCCCTCTATCCAAGTATTCTTAGCACACACATCCTCTGACAATGTTCAATCATATACGATATGACAATACAGTATGTGTATTACACTGTATCTGGGGTGAAAGAGAAAAGAAAATTTAGGACCAAAACTTGGGCTTTATTTGAAGTGTGCTTGGTGCAACTCAGGAAGTTAGAGGACAAAGATGGCTATTGTCCACTGCTCTGGTCACTGGTGGGGAGGGCAGGAAAGCACATTTGTAAAATAGTCTTTGACATTAATTTATTTTCTACTTTCTGCAGACTTTGAAGACATTATTCTAAATCAGAATTCATTTTGGCTTGAATGTTTTTCTGTCAGTTGTTTTTATAGAGAGCTTACTGCAGCTGGCAACTCACCCCCCCCCCCCCCCCCCCCCTGTACTTCCACCTAGGATATTTTCTGGGACTACATTGTGATTTACTGCCATCTCAGGTACTATCTCCATAGTTTTGTTGTTGTTATTTTGACAAGTCCCTCTCTTTTTCTTCTTTGCATTTATCCAGTTACTCAAGACTCATCAAAAGAACAAATAAGGAAATAGTTTGGCTTTGTTGTTTGTATCCAGATATGCTAAAACACCTCTGCTGATGTTACACTTTGCATTTGCATTTTCCATAAGCAAAGTGCTTTGAGATCTTCAGTATGAGTTGCTGTATAAGTCCAAAGTACATTAAAGAGACTTCAAAATACTTGTGTGACTTTGAAAGCAGTGTCCCGGAGAAGTCTCCCTGAGGGAATAGAACTATATTCTGAGCCCAGTAAGGGCTGACAGTTTGATTTCTTTTTAATTGTTTTTCCTCTTCTCTGGGACAGAAGCTGAGGATGGAAAGCAAGGGCATGAAGTGACCCAGGTATGGTAATTCAGCAGGCCCCCTCAGAGGCCAAATGCTGCTGATCTTTTTAGAACCCTATGTTGAAGCCTGGTGGAGTGGGCAGGCCTGGGCTCCCCTATATCCCTGAGGCATGCATCCATAAAAAAAGGAGAATCTATTGGTTGTTAAACCTTTCACTTATGTTTTTGGTGGTTTGGGTATTAGATTATGCAGTGGTGGATTAACCTATAAGCAATAAAAGCACGTGCTTAGGGCACCAAGAGAAAAGAGACCCCAAGCAACAACAAAAAATGGTTACAAAATTACAAGTTTGCACAGCCTTAAATTTAAAAAAGTCTCAATTGATGTCTTGGGCCTGAGTCCAGGGCCTCAGGGCCCTTGTGCCTGGCTATATAAAGCTCATCAATTTTTTATTTAAATGCGACATTGCGATTTTTAAAAAATCCCTCAATGTTGCGTCGATTACACTTTTTTCCCCAGACTTCCCTCGCATCGATAAAAGCCTCGCGGTATCCAAACAATAATTTTAAAAATCTGACAATGTGAATAAAACACATTTCCTCCATTGTTGTGTATATTTCACTTTTTTTTCTTCGCCGCCGTTACTTGCAACAACATGTGTAATCTAGAGTGACGTCATTGATCACAGTACATAAGCCCAATATTTGCTTGAATAAGAGGCAGCGGTTTGCAGCTTTGTTGGACAAGTTTTTATCAATTGTGCCAGTATTTGAAAAATGGGCAACCGATTGAACGTTTTTAACCTTTCTGGAACTAAAGAGCCATACTGGAGAGGAAATAGCAAATCAGGTAATGGAATACTTAGTCGAAATTTGCAAACTTAATTTTTCCAAGTGCAGGGGTCAATCCTATGACAATGCTGCAAACATGTCAGGCCATTACAAAGGCATGCAGCAAAAGATTTTGGAACGCAATGAATTTGCCATCTATGTGCCCTGTGCAGCCCATTCATTAAATTTGGTTAGCCGCAGTGCTGTTGACTGTTGTGGAATGGCTGTTAATTTTTTCTATACAGTCCAATTGCTGTATACTTTTATCTCGGCGTCAACAAACTGATGGAAAATTCTGAAAGATTGTCTGGGAGATAATAAAGTGTTAAAATCCCTCTCTGATACCAGCTGGGAAGCACATGCAGTTGCAACAAATGCAATTTTGAGTTCTTTCAACAAAATTTTGGAAGCTTTAGAATGTGTAGCTGATGACCAGTTGCAGAAGGGAGACAGTAGACGAGAGGCAGACAACATTGCAAACAAGATGCTAGAGCTAGAATTTGTTTTTATGCTCATCCTGCGGGATGACATTTTGCAAGAATTTTACAGAACAAGTCAAGCTCTGCAAAAAGTGGAGGTGGTCTTAAAGACCTGTGCAGATTTATACATGTCCTTAGCTGAAAAACTGTGGGCTAAGCGAGATGATTTTGAAAGAATTGAGAAGCTTTCAAAAGAAATCCTACCAGAGGGGAGTGATTACAAAACAGCTCACACTCGCAAAAATATTAGAAAGACACTACCCAATGATGGAAATGCACCAGAAGTAGAGCTGACCCCTAGAGAAAAATTCCGCATTGCCACCTATAACATAATCATTGATCAGTTAGAAATCCAAATAAGAAGAAGGGGAGAAATATATGTTGATATTGCAGACAAATTTTCTTTCTTAAGTGATGTCCCAAATAACATCATTTCATCTGCTGAAAAAGAAAGATTCACTCAGTGTTCCCAAAAGCTAGTTGAGGCCTACCCAGAGGATTTGGACACTAATCTTTCTACTGAGCTTCAGCAGTTTCATTCTTATGTGCATCACAAGTTTATTAACACTAGCAAAAGTACATTTTCTCCTGCTGAACGTTATCAAGTAATTGTGGATGACAAAACTGTGTCAGTATTTCCAAATGTAGACATTGGTTTTCACATCTTTTTGACGTTAATGGTCACAAATTGTACAGCAGAGCACTCATTTTCAAGGTTAAAGGGTATTAAAAACCCTAATAAAACAAGGATGGTCCAAGACAGGCTGGATGATTTGGCTCTTTTAAGTATAGAGGCAGATTTAGTCAGAGAACTGACATTTAAAGATATAATTAAAGATTTTGCTTTCCAAAAATCAAGGAGGAAGTTAGTAAATAAAAATAAATGAATGAATAAATCATTATAATTTTTATAAATGAACTAGCGAAAATACCCGGCGTTGCTCGGGTCTGTCGGAGGTGGGGAGGGGGCAGAGAGCTGAGCGAGTGCGGGGTCCGTTGGAAGAGGGAGGGGGCAGAGAGCAAACCTGTCACCCCCACCTCACCCCCCCAACCAAACCCGACACCCCTACCTACCACCACAAACAAACCCGACACCCACACCTCACTTACCTCTCAACCAACCCCGATCCCCCTCCTCACCCCCCCAAACAAACCCAACACCCCCACCTTACCCCCCCACCAAGCCCAATACCCCCTGACCAACCCCAACCCCCACACCTCACCCCTCACCCACCCCGACACCTTCCCACCCCCCCAGACCAAACCCAACACCCCTGGCTCATTTACCCCCCCCCCCGACCAAACCCGACACCCCCACCTCACCCCCGGACCAAACCCGACACCCCCACCTCACTTACCCTCCGACCAAACCCAACTCGGATCTGTCAGAGGTGGGGAGGGGGCAGAGAGCTGAGCGAGTGCGGGGGTCCGTTGGAGGGGGGAGGGGCCAGAGAGCTGAGCGAGTGCGGGGTCCGTTGGAGGAGGGAGGGGGCAGAGAGCTGAGCGAATGCAGGGTCCGTTGGAGGGGGTATTATGACATCATAACTATGTCACAGAGAACAGCAGCTGCCCAGCTGATGTGATTGGCCTTTAAATAATTTCACCCCTGGGGGGTGTCAGGTGAGATTTGAAAAATTTTCTTACCCTGATTAAGATTTGAAAAATTTTCTTACCCTGATTAAGACCCTAAGACCTCTAACTGTACCAAATTTCAAGTCTCTAGCTCAAGCGGTGTGGAAGGAGTAAGTGCGTGTACATACACGCATACACCATTTGACTTTTATATATATAGATAAATACATTAAGAAGTTTTTATCAAGTGTCCACTTTCAAGTTTTCAGCCCCTATTAAATTTAAATTATTGTGAGCCTTGTTCTTGTCCCTCTCAACTGAACTGTGTTTGGGTAGCAGCTTTGTCACTTTGCAAGTAAAAGCTGGGTTGTGAATGGGGGTGAGAGTTGAAAGGGGGGCCCATTGCTTGGCTGTGCTTAGGACCCCAGGAGCAATTAATCCGCCCATGCTACTAGCCCCCATGACTGTCCCATGGGTGTTAACCCCTAGGCCATCCAGCACACCAAGGACACTATTACATTGGAATTATACTAAATAACACCACAACAATAGAAGCCACAACTTAGCCTTTTTATGGACAAATACAGAGTGAAATTTAAGCTGCCTCTTGTGTATAAACGTTTGCACCTACTCTCCACACTTCTAAAATCTAAGTGGGCTTCAAAGGACCCCTATGTTGGCAAGACATTTCAGAGTGAAGTTTGGGGCTAGGGAGTTTGGTCTATTTGTTTTAATATCTAAAGCCCATTGAAGTCAGTGGGAATCTTTCCATTGACCATCACAGGCTTCAGGCCAGGCCAAAATTAACTGCTTCAGTTATAGCATTGGTGTGCTCTTATAACTATTCAAAACCCAGTTAACCCTGAATTTAGCCCACGCTACTGTATTTTGTAACAGGCAAAAACAAGGGGAGTTTGCATTATGCAAAATTAAAGAAGTGATATTTTACCCACAGTCCTATAGTTAAGGTGAGAAGGATAGATCAGAGAAATTCTTCTAACTTTGACTCCATCTCTAGCTTTCTAAGGTGGTGCATGGTGATCTGATACATACAATAAATGTAACGTGGCTGAGTCAAGGTTGCTGAAGGGACCACGACTTTAAATTTCCTTGCTTCTGCATTTGTAACATGTCAAGCAGAGTGTTTATTAATGTCCTAGTGCATTTCATTTTTGTTTTAATGCTTTTCAAAGGAAAATAAACAGTAAGCAATTGCTCTTGAAATTGAGCTCATTGCTTGCTATGTTTGTACTGGTAGCTGCAGGGGTAAAATCATCATACTAAATTTGGAAAAAAAATCTCTTTCATTGATAGCAATTGAAACAAATGCTTTTCTCTAGAAGAGTCAAATGCTCACACATTGATATAAATAGATTTATACCCCTGTGCTATGAAAAAATAAAAAGGTTCAATTTATAACACCTATTCACAGTGTGATAATAAATAGATATTTTTAAGCAATAATAACTTGGTGAATTCACTTCTCTGCCTCCCCAACTCACATACAAACAGATGCATTCACACGCACACATGTGCTTTGAAATCTTTCACTGCCCATGTTGTGCCTTTGTGAAGCACTTTTTCCCCCTTTTTGTACAGTGCCTTCTTCTTGTTTGTGATCGAAACTTGTCCCACTTACTATAAGTGTGTTTTCACCCTCCCTTTTTACCATGTGATGGAAATTCAAAATGAATCCGTTTGTTTCTCCTCTTTCCTTCCAGTACACACACAGACCCACCCACCCTCTCCCACTTTACATAATTGGCTATTTGCCTCTGTCATGCCTGAGGGACAATTTATGCTCACTGCTATATTTGCTGTCCATGGCCAACTCTTAATGTAAACTTTTATGAGTGATGTACCTGAATATTTGGATGATAATATCTAAACTGTATTGTTAAATTGATTAACCTAAATTTGGGTTATTGCAGATTATGGACTATATGTATTTTATTACTTTTAAACCAAACTTTGTACTTTTGGATAATTTAAACACTATACCCAGATGTACAGATACTTTTCTTAACCTGTGTATTATATAATTTTAACATTAGATTTACCTCAAAAAATTGGCTCAGACATAGCGTGATCTGTGAGTGAACTTCCTCTGCCTGGCTTACATTTTCAGATTTTCCTTTGTGGTCACCTACCCCATCTATAAATACCATAGTCTCTTGCTAGCTTGCTTTCAGTATAGAGCTTTCTTGAATAACACTCTGAGCTTTGTTGGCATTGCCCTTTTATAGCCTCACCTCCTATCTGGGTAGTCTGAGGATGGGCTTCCCCAGGTGCGTATCATAACTGAAACAGCACATCGTCTTGCTGTCCCTAGGGAATCAGTTCTGGATATACAAGGCAAAGCCTTCCTTCAGGAGAAATTTGACTTATGGTAAAACTTCAACCTAAACTGCTAAACTACAGTGACTTTGCCCCAGGCACTACATTGCACTCTGTTTTCTAAAGAATAATACTCAGTTCTCATAGAAGAAAATCTAGGTATTCATAAACAGACAAAGATTTCTCTGGTCTTTGTCAATTTAAAATATAAAGCCACCACCAGAAGATTAGAGGATTTTTAGATCGGTAGATAGGATGAAGTGATCTACCACCTCAAAGCACAGAGTACCAAGTGGTAACTACACAGTTAATAGTATACATTTTGGTGCCTCCAAATATGTTTCTGTTAAACTTAGTGGAATCCTGTGCCTATTTAACTGTCTCCCTTTAGAGCAGATGGTATTTAAGGCTCTTAATCAATACTCTGCTCACTGGTACTAAGCAGGGCTTCTGCATTCTCTTACAGGCTCTGGTTTTAAATTTCATTAAAAACATTATTTAAAATCATTAAGGGGCTGACATAACCTCTCTTTCCATGATGCTAAGTAGATCCAAGTAGAAAATAAAATAAAATAACCATAGAGTTTTAAAATATACAGTTTTAGGATATTTTTAAAGCTTCTGTTTGTAACCATTTCCTTATATCCCATGAGCACTGGTGCCCTTTCAGCATGATTCTGTGGCTTAATGGCCACTTTCAACTCACTTTTTATTATAAAAGCTAAATTTGGAAATACTTAATAGTTCCTCATTGAATTCTTGTAATAGAAATGGAGAATTCAGGTGTCCAGAAAGTCATGCACTGGTGCCTAAAGTGCAGTTATTCTCATGGGAAAAAGGAAAGGAGGCAGATTAAAAGTCATTTTTCCCCATTCGTTCCTTCCTTCTTTCTCCAGAAGTGGCTTTCTAATTCCTTCTCAGATAAGACTCAACTTGTGTTATTTCTGGCTTCTCCATCATCATCTGAAAGAAAGATTCTGAGAGCCAAATAATGATGTTGCACAGGTGTAGCTGAGGGCACAAAAATGGAGCCAAATTAGAATCCAGCACTTCAGAATCAAGGCAACAAACAGGAGTGAATAGTATTAAAAAAAACCCCTCATTGTTGTCACTAAAATCAGTAGACATGATGCTGAATACGCACAGGGGTCCCCTCACTTTAGGAAGAAGATGCCATTTTTACATAGCCACTTTTTGACCAAAATTACAATTTCAAAGACCAAATTGGGCTGGGGTGCATCTCAATTCATCCTTGCTCACTTTATGGCAGAATGAATACTTAAGGAAGGAGTACGTCTTATCAACAAGTAATGCTGCTTATAAATGAACCAGACTGGACTGAAAGTTAAGTTTAGGAATCCTAGTTTGTGCTGTAATATTTTGTAGTAATTTTCGAAACCTTGACATCTTGCAATGGTGGCATAGAGTCATAGGGCCAGAAGGGACTGCAAGGGTCATCTAGTCTATCCCCTGCCAAGATGCAGTATTTGTTGTGTCTAAGCCACCCAAGACAGATGTCTACTGAGACTCCTTTTGAAAACCTCCAGTAAAGGAGCTTCCACTAGCTCCCAAGGCAGCCTGTTCCATTGCTCTACTGTTCATACAGTTAGGAAGTTTTCCCTGAGATTTAATGTAACTCTGTGATGCTGTAGTTTGAACCCATCACCTCTTGCCCTGCCCTTTGTGGCAAGAGAACATTTTTTCTCCATCTTTTTTATGACAGCCTTTCAAGTTTTTGACGATTGCTTTCATGTCCCCTCTTAATCTCATTTTTTCCAAACTAAACATATCCATTTCCTTCAGCCTTTGTTCATATGGCTTGCATTCCATCCCTTTTATCATCTTTGTCCCTTACCTCTGAGTCCTTTCCAGTTTTTCTACATCCTTTCTTTACATCAGTGACCAAAATTGGACATAGTACTCCAGCTGAGGCCTAACCACTGCCAAGTAGAGCAGTACTATCACCTCCCAGGGCTTGCATTCTATGCCACCATTAATGCAACCTAAACAAATATGGGCTCAAGCCCCCACCTAGAAACCTGGTGAACTATATATACCACCCTTGGTGCCCTTGATAGGCAAAATTTCCCCACTCACAAGCAAGACAGAGTTTTTGATAGGTTGGGACATTGATTTGCTTTGGAATCAACCACAGGCAATGCATTTAGTGTGCAAGGACACAACATGGGCATTTTCTTCATTTTTGCATTTTGTTGGCGGTTTTTTCTATTGGTGCAGAAGACAATATCTTTAACAGAAGAGAGCTAAAGAGCAGGTCTCAGATCAAAGCCACAGAGGTTATACTGCTTTGAAAAAATCAGGCTATAGGGTCTTTGCAAGAATCCTCACCAGTACAATTGTTTTTATATCATACTTGTCTTAAACACGGATGCAGTACTACCTCACAATTATTTTAGCTTTAGCAGTGTGGCATATATATTTTGACTCCATTATAAAATATTGTTGTCTTAGTGGAAACAGGAAAGACATCACAAAAATTCTAGAGTTGATTCCATTTTCCAAAGGAAAAGAAGTTTCATTTCAAAATGGACCCTTTTCCAAAACATTTTTTTTCACACAAAAATTTCTGATATTGTTAAAATGATTGATTTTCGTGAAAAATTGCCCTTTTGATATTTGTTCAAAATGTATAAAAATGAGTGCTATTAAAATTGCCATTGCAATTTTGTTGGTTAATAAAACATTTTGATAATAATTTCAGTAATGTGATAATTATTTGAATAATGTTTTCCAAAATATACTGAAACAAAACCAAGACAAAAATCTATAAAATGAAAATAGATCAATTTCCAAGTCTTCAAAACAAAGCAGTAGGGGTGTTGAATGATCATTATGGGATGAGCACCCTATCCTTCAACTCTCTGCTAGACATGCTTAGTTTAAATTTTGGTTTGTTTCCTCACTGTGTAATTTCACTGCCAACAAGAGCTTTCAAATATGCCTATTTTTTTTTAAAAGAAGCTAAAGATCACACCCCAAGACCAATGCTGGCATTGCTACTGGGATCAGTAAGCCCAAAACCAGAACAAAAATTTATCCTGACTGATCCTTTCTACATAGCAGAGAGGAAAACTTTGCTTGACATTTGTAAAATAGGCCCTGTAAAAAAAAATAGAACGGAAAAAGAGGTTGGACAAACCTCATGCAGATAAATTAACCACAAAGTAGACAGACACATGTGTTTAGTATCATTTTCCCCTTCTATAGATAACTTTGACTGGATGTCTAGTAATAGCCCATCAATAAAGAATCTATCATGCGATCCATCACGATTTGTGCATCTTTCATACTGTTGTGGGCTTGCAGCAAGTGCACTTTTTTCAACTTAATGTGATTTCAAATGTATTGATTTTAGACTTTTTCATTAGAGTGAGCATTAAGTTAATTAGAAGCGGTCAAAAAAGATTTTTTGCCTGAAAATACATTATTCTGTTTACATGGATTTTTTTTTCCATTCAGGAAATATAGACAAGACAAGCTGTAACAACTGAGTCTTGGGAATCTAGAGTTGTTCTTTATAGGCCAAATCCTAGAGGCTTTTCACCCGAGTCTTACTTGGACAAAACTTATCTTGGCACAAAGAACTGCTTCCAACTCTCACTGAAGGTCTGTCTTGAGAGTTTAATTAAATCTGAGGGTTTCTGGCAGGCTCAGAGGAAGAATGTTGCGCCTCTATTAGATCACACTCTCTTGCTGGTTTGACAGGCATGTAGTGATGATTTTGTCAACAAAATACCAATGAAGTGGTTCTTAGGTCCCTTCTTCCTTAGCTTCCTCCTCTCAGGTCACCATGGTTTATGACCAACCCAAAGCAACTGAGGCAGGAGAGGCTAGAGAATCACTACTGGAATTTTCATGTTGAATTTCATCCTAAATATTTACTGATGGCTTATGTCATGAGTGTGGGGGAGGCAAAGACGAATTTGTCTGTGACATTGCATCCATCAATTCTCAAGCAGCAGACTAGCTTCTAGTAGTAGACATCCTGATTAAATCTCTTGCTGTATAAAAACACCATATTTGTGGAGAAACAGACATGGATAAGGGCTAAAACTATTGGCTTCCACCAGTGCAGAGCAATGTAAACTCTCTGAGTTTAGGCAAGTGCTGCCGCTAAGGTGTCAGAATCTGTGTGTTGGACCAACATTCTTCTTGACTGGAGAAGACCAGTAAGACCTGGGTCCATTGACTGGGGACCATTGTGACAGATTTTTGTTACCAATTTGTCTAGGTTTTAGGTGATTTGTTTGAGACCACAGCACCGTTTGAGGGGAGATACAGGAACACATCATGTGACTAATTTTTAAAGTTTTATTAATAAAATGACAGCGGTGTGTGCTGGAACTGCTTTTATGTTATTTAAAGGAAGGGGAAAAATTGTTAATGCCCAAGCTCAAACCCACTTTCATACTTACACTCATGCCACCCAAGGCTGGCCAGGCCTGGGCATAATGTTAGCAGGAGGGGTTGGTCGGGAGTTCTGTCCTGTGCACAGGTTTTCCTGGGGTGCGCTGCAAAAGTCACCAACTTGCTTTCGCTTTTGGGAGGGTTTTTAAGACCTGGGGTTTCTTGGGGGGGGGGAGTCCCCATTCTCAGTATACCAGTTCAGACTGACCTTCCGTGGCTTTTTCAGCTTCCTCAAAATACACCAGTTTTAGAGACGCCACAACGGTGGTTGGTTTTTTTGCTGGCCTTCACTGTCTCGCTGGGTTTCACAGCCCCTACAGGTGTGTGTAGCTGAATTTTTTGATTTTAGAGCTGGTTGGGGTGGAATTCAAGTCCCCATCTGTTGGCAGGCAGCCGCGAGTCAGATGTGTACAGTGACCTTGGGATGGGGCCGGTATTTTATCTTTGGACTGAGCTAGCTGAAGCATTAACTTAACACATTTGTTTCCAGCACCCCTTGGCCTCCTGAAGTCTGCAACGGAACCTTTCGTTCCACTCTCATACCTGTAATCCTTCCCAGAACACTTTGCAATGCCTGCAACAGTGTTTGCAACATACAATACTGATTTACTTCCCCAGGGGACTTGAGGGAGGGGACCATTGGGGTGTGGTACCATCAATGCCTTTTTTAGCAAGAATAGGTTGCTGGTCTCTATAAAGGAAGCAGCCATCACTCAGTGCCCACAAGCTGGCCAGCACTAGCCCAGTTTCTAATATTTTCTATCTGGTTAAGAGAGTGAGGTTTTGATAAGGACATTTTGATATCTGGCTACCTTAGACCTCTTTGGCCCTTGCCTATAGAGCAATGGCTAACTGGTTGGAGCTCAGACCACCTAAAACTAAATCATGTTGTAGAGTGGGGGGGAAGCAAACCTAAGATACAGAGATGACTATAATTCTTAGTTGAGGATGCGTGCCTACCACACCTTTGTAGAGTTTGCAATCAAGGCATATTGTTGTATGCTGTTGTGAGGTACTTTGGAGATTGTGAGACAAGGCACACACACGTGGTTAAGTAAATAAAGTAAGTGAGTTTATTGGAAGGTCCCGGTCTTGGCACTGAGAGGGCTGTTAGATCAGCGCGACCGCAGAAGGAGTACCCGGACTCTTCGGAGCAGTAGCCGGGGAAAAAGAGTAAGGAAAGCCCACAGACAGCCCACAGGAGTGGGCTTAAGTACACTCACACATTTGCATCTCATACATACTCATGTCTCATTTGCAAGCAACAAGCTGATTGGTTACACGCTGTCCTGCCTCAGTTTCCCCATTTGGTTTCCCACGCATTCATTCTCACACAGACGGGGTAAACACTCACACAGCTGGGAACAGTCTGGGAACTGTTCCCAAACACACAGATAACAGCAAGGTCAGTCTCATAGCATCACTATACACTCTCCTGGAGTTGACTCAGAAGCGTAACTACACTTCCTAGAGATTGCCCGTCACAATATCTTCCGGTCCTAACATATGCCCAGCTACTGTTAGCAATAGTGATCACTGATGGCTCTTGGGCCTCTATCTGGCCAAATTCCTTTAGGATGCAAACCATACTACTCTCATCTCTGCTTTTATCACCTATAGTTCAGATCGCTACAATATACTCACCATGGGACTATACCTTAATCACCTTAAAAACTGAAGCTGGTGCAGAAAACTGTGAGCATATTACCCTAGTGCTCTGAGCTACACTTTGAACAGGAACTGTAACACCTTGTTTTGACCTATACAGTCCTAAATAGCTCAAGATTAATGAGAAATTCATTACCACCTCCTCTGTCCACACACAATCCTGCTCCAAAGTCTCCCAAATGAATTCCCAACTGCAGAAAATTGGTACAACTCCACTGACTTCAAAGGAAAGTATGTCATTTTATATCAGCTGAGAATCTGGGCGTGGGACACTGTCTACTTACTCACTTCCCAATGGCATCAGCTAGCCCCGGGTCCTTATACCATCACAGAGCAGCCAGAGAGCTACCTCAGCAATGTTGCCTCCTTTAAAAAAAACCCTAAATTCTAGATCAAATGTAAGTTTACAGCAGTAGACGTTGCATCTCTTTTTGTCTGCAGCTTTTGTGAGAGCTATCGTTACTTTACCTATCGTAAAATATGACCTGCAGGAATGAATTTTTATTCTCTAGAAACTATACTCTGACGTTGTTGCTTGCTAGTGTCAATGCACGAGATGTTATACTTCATTATAATATGTCCAAATCAAGTTCATCTCCTGAGAAGTAATGTATATTTTTCTTCAAAAGTTCTAAAATATATTTGAAACAAATTAAAATATATGAAGCATAACAAAAATATCTGGAGTTTGATTTGACTCCAGAGCTCAGATTTAATTGGTAGCTAAATCCAGCCTTGAAATAAATATAAAGGATTTTATTTTGGCTCCTGTAAACAAAGGAACAAAAGGAAATGCTTTAGACTGGCTGCTGAAAATGACTCCATTCCTCTGGGAGTTGTGTACGAGACTGGCATAGTCGGGAACCTGCTACAAGAGGAGTTTAGTACATTAGCATCTTGGAAAAGTACCATACTGGTCCACCATTCCTGTGAAACTCTGTATAATTGATCTGCTATATCAAGGACCAAATAACTGAAGTCATATGTGACAAGAATTGATTCTCTATTTTATATTGCAGCTGTAAGACAGAACAGAACTTGCATGCATAACTGTTCTCCACTCTCAAACTCTCCTATGAAAGATGTTACAAATACTGGTTCCTCTGGTCCTCAGACTCTCTTCTGCTCAGGCAGATGACTCAAATGAAGGTAAAGCTGCTTATGTGCTAGTTTAAATAAAGTTAGTTTCAGGATCACACATGTATGTGACATAAGTACATATTACTTGCAAAAAAAACTATGGTATTAGCAGATTATTTAGTTTGCAAATTCTAGCACTCAAAAGTTAAGAAATGCCAGATTTACAGTTTCCTGTGCAATCTTATTCCTGCCCCCTTTTGTGTCCATTCTGTGCACTGAATGAGGGAGGGACCCCAAGGAAAAGTAGTGTGTGATCATGTAATTATGTTTTTTTTATAATGCAGCCACTCTCCCTGCCCCCATAGTGGTTGGCATATGCATAGCCCAAAGCACCTATGAAGTCTGCATCAACTTGTGCTCTTCCCATCTGTATCAGGATGGTTTGATGACCAGCTTGCCTAATGCTCAGGCCATGATCCTACAGTTTCTGCCAGCTTAGCCATCCCAGAGTGGGACCCTGGCTGTGGCCTCAATTACTTCTGTGTGCTCCAATTGTTCCTACCCACAGGTTCTGACCCTACCAAACAGCAAGGAGTTCAGGGGGAAGGGAAGGGGATGCAGGCTCACCCACTCCAGCAGCTCTCGACTCAGGACCTGAGGAGTTTGTCAAAACATCCAGCCCAGTTACTGGGCTACCCCAAATTAGGCTTTCCCCTGGGTCACCTCCAACCAGTCTAGAGCTCTTGAGCCTAATTACTGGCTTACAAGACCCTACTTGGTCTCTTAACGTTCAGTTCAAGCAATCTCTTTCAGGGCTCTCGGCTCCCAAAGAGCGGGGAATCTAAACCCTTGCTGCTACAGTAGCTTTCACAAAACTGTGGCCTCTGACAATGCTCAGCATCAGGCTCACCTCCTGATGCTAGCACCAGCTTCTCCCATTCCCTGGGTTACCAGTCTGCTTTTATACTGTTCTGCCAATGGGAACATGCCAAGCACCATGCCACTGGTCTGCTGGGTGACATTAGGACTTTCTCTAGTCCCAGCCCTCAGTCAGTGGGAGGGGGGGGGGCTGTAAACCCAATTATGCCACCAAAAAAACTTTGTATAGCTCCCCCTCTTTGGTTGTAAATGCAGACACTGCTTGCTCTTACAGGGGATTCATCGCTCATGCGTAGATGAACAAACTGTAATCATTGTCGTTAAACTAATACGCAAGATGTTTGTAGAAGATAAAGAAGCAAAGGGGAAGGCTTGGCAGTTAAGATAGGTCTACAGTATTGTGGCCAGATGTCTCACGCATCGGGCTAGGACTCTAGAGACCCAGGTACGTGCCTTCTTTACAAAATGCTATGAAATGTATGGATGAAAAGCTTTATCAAAGAGAGAGATCCCCAACATTAAGACAAACATGCAGAGAATATAGAAAGGCCAGTCATTATGCACACATTTGCACAACAAGAAGGAAAGTATAATCAGTGTATAGGAACTGATTCATCAAATAAAGAAACAGAGCTGCTTATAAGCATGTCTCGGGTAGAAGTATAATTAAAAATGCACTGTGTGTATGTAGCCATTAGATGAGAGAAGCACAAAGTGGCTTCTTATCCTTGGACCCAAAACTATATAGCATTACATCATGGAGTATTTTAACATTCTGGATTCACAACACTGACTTGGTTTTAAGACTGACAAACTCCTTTCTTGTTTTCTATTCTTTCTTGGTCCGTCTCTGAAAAATGCCTTTGATAGGTGCTATTTTTTACTACAAAAACAATACTCCTCAACTTTTTTCCATTACATTTGCAAAGGTTATAACCCCTTCCTCTTATCAATGTGGCCTGCATTGTATAAATCCAGTATTTCTGAAGTCACCACTGTCAAAAGCTCATGCCTCTTTTAACGGCCCTGGAAAATTTCTCTCAGCAAAATCTGTAAATGTAGTTTAAAAAGATAAAATAAAAAGCTGGCCCTGAGATTTGGAGAGCTATAGCACAGCTGATTAGAGTTTTAGTTATAGATATGTTTGGATCTTGGGACTCTGAGCCAAGGCGAGTCTCAATCAAGCAAACAATAGAAGAAAAGGACTAAGGGTAACTAGACTGAGTGATGGCTTTAAAATGCTCACAAAAGGCTAAGTGTCTTTTGAAACTTCGTAGTAGTAGCTGAAGACACCAGAATAAGCAATCCCAATAGAAAATGGATAGATGATCACTATGAACTGTGGTATTGGGCTGCCCTTCAAAACAAGAAAAAAATCATATCTTCCTCACCAAAAGTACTTCAGCTAATGGTAGTGCAAACAAGTTTACAATTATAAAAGGGGAAAAAAACCTCTTCTCAGAATGGTCTCTGAGTTTCCACAAAACACACATACCCAACACACCACACAACCTCTATATCATGTTTTTACCTTTCAAAAGACGATTGTTGAGCCTGTGGAGTCTGGTGGATTGTGCTGTCTCAGTCAACATATTGTTTCCAGTTTGATTTATAAATTGTATAGTTGTAGTTTCTGAACCTGGAGGAGCAGAGCTAGATGGAAATCAATCATTAAGCTGAAGGATTGACGGATTTTTCTCTACATCTATTAAAAAACATTATGAGCACTTATTTCTCTGTGCTTCCATAAGCTCTCAGTATTGGTTCTATTTACCTTTCCACAACTAATTACTTTGCATAATGATATGTTTATATTACTGGCAATCTCCTCTTTTAGAATGAAATTATGCATACAACATCTATACACAGCTGATAAAAACCACATGAGGTAATATCCTTATTACCATAACTAAAACTTTGGGTGGAAAAAAGCTTCATAAAGTGCTAAAAACTCAGCAGGTTTCAAGCAGTAATAGTCACATTTCTTACAGTTTGGCAATTCAATTTGAATGTGCATTTTAAAAAAATGGACAATCAAGTCAATGGGAGACTAGCGGTCACTCTGGAAATCTTGCAAGAACAGGCTTTCTAATGAGATTTCCATGATTTCCTAGTGCCAGTGAGACTGTAGTTCTTGTGCAAATCTAGTAATTCTATTCGGGGGTAGAAGGGGGGGGGAGAGAAAAGTGAAGATGCAGATGAAAATGTGGGAGAGAACAAAAGTTAAATTTGTTTTAAGATCAGAAAAGGGGAAGATTCAAAATAGTTCAATTTATCCCAACCAGTTCACCTGTCTCGGAGTTTTAAGTTTTTAGATAACTGAGGAAACTTATTTTGTGGTCCACAAATCATTTTGCCCATGATAACGGTTTGTGACAGAAAAGGAAAATGAGCATATTCTTCTCTTTCTCATTTTACTCTGTCCTGGAATTTGGGTACTCGTTCATGCTGAGAAGTTTTCCACCACAGATTTTCCCTGCTTCTTCTTTCATGCATTTTTTGTTTGCTCTCAGAAAACTGTCTGCATTTTTAAAAGCATAGAAACAGTGCCCTGTCTGTAACTGCCAATGCAGTTCTCCTTTGAGGTGGCTGCCAGCTGCATATGCTAATACCACAGTGATGTAGATGCCAATGCACACTCTTTGAAGCTGGGACCAATCTAATATTTTAGCCAACGGGCTAATCACTTACCACCTCCATGATGAGCCTAGTGTCTTTCTACCCCAAGGCACAGAAATTCATCATCAGATCTCTCTTAGGCCAGTTCATCAGGTGGCTGACATGAATTACCATTGCAAAAAAATTGCTAATTCCTTTGGAAGAAGGTGATAGGAAGGATGTACACCAAATGCAATGCCTAATTGTACTAGGAGTCATTTGTCTTTTATATAATTTTTTTAAAAGAAGGGAAGAAAAAAGAGGGAGAGAAAACCGTTTCCTTAGGAGTCTGGAACAGCCCATTTTGTGGCAATTTTGTCCCCTCTTGTTTCTTGGCATGCCGTATGATACACAACTGAACATATGACTATCTATATTGTGAATTTTGCTCAACATGCAAATAAGCATCTTACACCATTAGCTCATTTTTGGCCTGCATCCCACAAAGATTTTGAAGCATAAAGAGTATTTGGAAGATATAAGTGCTTGTATTTACCATTTGAAGAAAAGACCATTTCCCTTTAACTCAGCAAGTCACAGCAGCGTCTTTAGTGTGAGATCCTGCCGGGAACTGACTTTGAAGAACAAAACTAAGTAGAAAAACCTGAGTTATATTAAATTGTCCCTTTTCAAAAGCATTAGAAAAAATATAAAAATGTGTGCAATTCCAACAATGCATCATTTGGCATGTCCATCATTTCCCTTCCTCTACATTGATTTGTCAGGAAAGTAGAATTTAAAAAATTATCATTTATCTGCCTCATAAGACAATTTGTAGAAATTCATCTGTTTTCAAACTATAAATTTAAGTTGCTCATCCTTAAATTAGTCACTTGGATTCAAACCTGTATTCATTATAGGTCCTGTGAATTTGCCTCAGCTGCCTGTTAACGGCCATCTTAAAGAAAAAACAATTAGGAGTCCTTATGGCACCTTGGAGACTAACACATTTATTTTGACATAAGTGATCTTAAAGAGTTTTGAATAAAAAATAAAGAGGGAAACATTAACTAATAACGGTGCTGATGCTGCAGAAAGAAAAATAAGTGAAAAATTGAGGCAAAATCATGTAATAATTACCTTTAAATTATTATGTTGCTTGCCTACATACAGGAAAAAGTGTCTGTTATATTCTAATCATTCATCTTAATCTCAAAAAGGATTCATTAGACTACTTTGATTAGGAGGGTTTTTCTTCTTGCCACTGGAAATGCCTGAAATGTCACTGAAAAATATTAAGAGTAAATTGTATAGTAGAAATAGGTGGGAGAGTTTTCCCATTCTGTGAGAATTTTTAAGATTTTAGAATGGTACACACATTTATATTCTGCATACTTACTTGAACATCCCTTCTTTACTTAGCATGAAGTAGAATCTATACTGAACCATTCATGAACACGTTATTGTTTTAGGTCTATTCAGGGGAATGGTAGAGTACATTTAACTCACACTGGTAATTCTAGTCTCAGTTGGAGGTACATAATGAATGAGTTTGATGTCAGTTTGTTTTCTTGGGGACAAAAATTTTACATACAGCAAATTGAAACTAACGGTTTACCCAAGAGAAAGGTGGGGCATATGTGGTAAACAGACTAAGCTTCTGCCTCATACTTATAAAGTGAGCTTTAAGAGGTGTAGTACTAAATGTTAATCAGGAGAAATTAAATTGATGTAAATGGTGTTAAACTGGCTTGAGAGAATTGTGGTCATTAGGGCGTGAGCTAGAGAAGCTTACAGACTACAACTGTCCAGCTATGGCTGGAGATAAAGTAACTTATTTTCATTCCTGAAAGCCCCTTAAGTGTCACATGCATAAGAAGTAAGAATGACCATACTGGGTCAGATGAATAGTCCATCTAGCCCAGTATCCTGTCTTTCAAAAGTCAACAATGCCAGATGTTCCCAAGATAATTAACAGAACAAGAAAATCATTAAGTGATCCATTCCCAGTCATCCAGCCCCAGCATTTGGTCATGAGAGGCTTAGAGACACCCAGAGAATAGGGTTGCACTCACATTTGGTTACCACTTTAAACATTTAAGCAAAAATGAGTTGGCATATTGTACAGAGAGTGAACCACTAAGTCACAACCAAGTTTTAACAAACATTTAACTGGGGAGTTTGAGTTCTCCAGTACTGAGATGGAAGGTTACCGTCTCTTGTCTGTGATGCATTTTGGAATGCTCCAATTAGAGAAGATGAATATAACATTCCATCGATGGACATCAAAAAGGAGCTCTCAACTCGAAGTTAATTGTTTTAAGTGCCTACTACCATAAATTTATTCAGAGGACATATGGCCACTTCAGTTCTGCCAAGGTCATTCTACCATACAATATTCAGCTTGCATGAAGTCAAAACAATTATTTCTGCAGATACAGAGAGATATGCAAATACAGTAACACAAATCCATTTCATAACCTACTTAGTGACATTTAATTGACTAAAAAGATTAGATTTGTACTTGCACAAAGGCTAAGGTTTATTATGGTATCTCAGTATCTGACAATAGATAAATGTATCCACACATCTGGTGTATCTTTTTCTTGTTCAGTTCATATCATTGTAATTAAGTTATTGCCTTGTCCTCAATTAAATGAGTATAACTAAAGGTGAATTACTTTAAATACAAGAGTTTAAAAGTATGTTAGTTACATTATATGAAATAGTTGACTAACTGCCATTTTCAAGTTAAAATGTATAAATATGCAACCTCGTCAAAATCTTAAGACTTATCCCTTAAGAACAACAACAATAGGACAAATCTTCAGAAACTACTATGCTTGAAAATAAGTCCAAGAACTTAAGGAGAAAATTATGGCATTTTTGTCATTCTGCATTTAAAAGAGCCTCCTTGATGTTCTGCGATCATGCTTTGTCAGTCCTTACCATTCTGAGTCAAAATAAATATTCAGACAAAAGTACTATGCAGACAAAAATAGGACACATTAAACTTCTGGGAAACACCACAAATTTGTATTGGGACCACCTAGATAGAGTCAAGGCCAAAGCCCCATTATCTGTGTGAGAGAAATGAAAGAGGTTTCATTAGTAAAGGCCAAGACCAGAGTAGATAGCCTATTTATTACATGGTCATCAGTTTAAATCAAGGTCCTTGACCTCTTCAAAAATATACTTCAAGTGTATTTAATGTTGAGTTAGCTATTCCCTTTGGTAAGTAGTACACTTGTTATCTGTGCCAACAAGATGTGTCTAAATTTCAGAAATTAGTTCATAAAAGAGATTAGCACAGAAATATTGAAGTATATGTAACTCGCATCCATTCAATGTGGCACTCTGTCCCTCTCTACTGGTGGTTGGCTAGTTAGAGAAGTTGAATGTGTTACAAGTTTGATTAAAACAGAGAAGTCTATTAGCTCAAGTAATATCCACTTATGCTTGAAGATGCAAGGGTCCCAGGTTCAATCTTTCTGCTGATGATCATCCAGGGACATTACATATATCTTGTAAATATCAATAAGAAATGAAGTTTTAAAATTCTTCCACCCATTCAGAAAAAAAAGTAAACCAAAATATTTGTGCATAGTATCACAATGTATAAAATGCCTGACAAAGCAAAATCAACGTTCGGTCTTTGATACCAGAGAGCAGTGGCAAAGTACAGTCTTACATAATTCATGGCTTAAATGTTAGGAATGGAATATTTCATATAAAAACACTGGGCCTGATCCCAACTCTATACTTTGCAGATACGGAACTCTCCACAGCAATATGGCCTGCCTTGATCCTATGCTTATTCATCACTAAGTGAATCTCGAGTGGGGAGCAACTACAGAGGAATAACAAGGCCATAGAGTATTCTGCCTTTTCCTAAGGCCCTGCATATATGGGCAAGAGAGTAAATTTTTCAGTAAGTTAGTCTGAGACGGTCATATTGTAGCCTAGCCTAGGCTATCTTAAAGATGTTGAACTGTCAAGGGGGATTTTTCAATCAAGTTAGCTCTGTTGATTGAAAGCACTTTTTTTTTTGCCCCTGAAAACATACCTTAAGAGACAGAGTTCAAAACTCTGAAAAGCTTGAGACTTGAAGATGGCATCATGGCCAATTGTTTGGCCTCCACTTGTATATAGCAACAATAGGTCTCGGTACCTTGGAAGATGGTTTTCATATGAATGTAAAACCAGTATCACTATTATTTATTTTTTGTTAATTCAAGCATGAATGAAACAAATACTAACCTCACATATCAATTGACACATGGTCCTGAAAGCTTGTGCATAATTCATTATGGTTGGGGTTTAAGAAAAACAAAAAAAACAAAACTCATCATTGTCTTAACTGCTCACACTGAAGTCAACCATTGACTTCACTGGGAGCAGAGTTAGATCAACACTAAGTGTCTTTTACAATGCTTATTTAGAAAACAACTTCAGAGCCAAATCATGGTGGTATCCCCTACTCAGTTTTTATTAAGTTCATATCAGACATATTTCCATCAATATTCAACAGGATTCTCTTCCCCTCCCCAATCCCAAGTAAGAATTGAGTAAAGAAAATCAAAGAAAGAGTAGGCAAATTAATATTGGCCTTGAGAGGTGGTAGCGACATCTAAAGTAGACGTATCATTAGGTCTATTGTATTATCTGCTACAGGGATGGTAATGTACAGTATTATTATTAGATACGATACAATTCTTACCCAAGCACAGCTTCCATTGACTTCAAAGGGAGCTTTTCTGGAGGAGTGAGCGAGTCAGAAGGATTTAAGTATTTAGCTAATTATTACTTTCAAAATATCTGTAAGACCATAAATTTACACAACCCTTCCCAAACTCTGAGGCTTTAATGATTAAAGACTGAGTAAACTCTGAACAAAAACCGCAGAACTTGGTACATCGATGAGAAGCAAGGTGCTCAGATTCTACAGTGATTAGAGCCCTATAAATATCTAGGAAACATGTCTTCCCTGCCCTGACTGTGGAATTATACACACACACAGTGCTGCAATACAAGAACATTCTGATGCTACAACAAGCATTTTTTTGAACATTTCCAAATAAACTATTCAGAAGGCAAACAGTATACAGGTTATTCTCACCTTACTGTACAAACTTCCATTGATTTTTAAATCAAGTATTAAAGTGTCATGCCATTATCGGGGAAACTGATCTGGAAAGGCATAAGAAGAATATCAATTTAAAGAATATTAGACAAGGTGGGTTAAGTAATATCTTTTATTGGACCAATTTCTATTGGTGAGAGGGACAAGCTTTGAACCTACATAAAACTTTTCCTTGTCTCACACACCAACAGAAGTTGGCAAAATAAAACATATTCCCTCCTGAGACCAACATGGCGACAACAACACTGCATACAATAATTTCAAGAATAGTCATTTTAACCTCATTTTAGCAAGAATGTTAAAGAACAATGTACTGAATGTTACAAAAATTCATTGGGTGACATCAATTTACTGTCCAGAAATTAGTGACAGGAAAGCACACATTAAATGAAAGGGGAAATTACTTTTTACACAAAACTGATTTCCTTAACTATTGCATAACTACAGTATTTAAATGGGTTTAGAATTACTACCAATATTTCAGTTGTTCCAGACTCTTGAGCTATATTACATATAGAGAGTGGCAGAACAAGCTAAAACAAAGGGACCAAGAGCTGGTCTCCACTAGGGGGGGAAATCGACTGTAGATACGCAATTTCAGCTACGTTAATAACGTAGCTGAAATCGACGTCTCTACAGCCGACTTACCTCCCATCCTCACGGCAGTGGCGGTCGGCGGCGCGGTCCCCCATCGACTCCAGCTTGCGCCTCTTGAGGAGCTGGACTTCCAGAGTTGATGGGGGGAGCCGCTGGTGATTGATTTATCGCGTCTTAATGAGACGCGATAAATCGATCACCAAAAGATCAATCCCTGCCGGCTCAAGTGAAGACAAGCCCCAAATTTATCCCTACTGTAGCTTCACTGAAGTCTGTGCACGTGCATCAGAGATGCATTTGGCCTCCGCCAGATCAAATGGGAAAGGATTTGCGCAGCAGTCAATCATGAGCGGGTGATAACCCCATTCTATATTTCATCTTGAATGACATCTTAATGATGCAAAAATATGGGTAAAAGAGAACATCTGACTAATAACATTGACACATTTCAACAACCGACTTTCATTCCCCACTCCAAGTCTGTCCTAAAGATGAGGATATATTTTCCTACAGTATAAATTTATATCTTCTTAAAAAGAATACTCAACATATTTTCCTACATAATTTCCAGTAGGAATGCTAAAAATGTATTTCAGTAGAAAACTCTACCCTGGGGAAGAGGGAAAAAAAAGTCAAAGCTGCCAGCCATCTGCTTGAAGCAACTTTCCCTGCATTTTAAAACAGAGAACATAGATTTTTACCTCTTACTAGAATTATTTAGTTATCCTGGAAAAAACCTTATAAGGCCAAATGATGGCCCTTCCAGTATTGATGTGCTTGGTGGAGGAAGAGGATGTGGATAGCTCTTTCCCTGCCCAGCACAACAATAGCTGTGGAGCTCAGCAGCAGTTAGTACAGTCCCCAGATGTGGTGTGTTTGGATGGGTTTTGCCAGGAGGACTTCCGCTGACACCGGTTTCACAGGTATAGCTAGGTATCTCTGTGTTTTCCCCTGCTCTTCCCTTTGCTTCAATAAAAGCAGCCATTGTCTCAAAGTTCCTATGGACCTAAGACAAGTCGTGCCTTATACAGGAAAGCTCTTAAATACATGCTTAGCTTCATGCATGTATTTGAGTGCAATGTTAAAGATGTGCTTAACTGCCCTTCTGAATTGGGGCATTCTGTTTTCAAGCCCCACTGCTTGTGCTGTGAATCTTTTCTCATCCCTAGCATGGCTCTGTCTCTGCAGATGGCTGGAAGCCCAGTTCCAACTGCCATTAAAGTCAGTGGAAAGATTGCTATTGGCTACAATGGTAACAGGATCAGTTCTGAAGTGCTCTTAGTTCTTTAAGTGTTTTTGTTGTTATTGTTTGGGTAACTAAACTTAAATTGAGAGAAAATGGAAGTGATCTTTACTTAAGTGTTTTTCCTCCCTATAAAAAATTGTCCAAACATGTAAAATGGAAGCAGATGTGTTTTTATTAGAACTGTAAAGTAAGTTATCTAATTAGCAAGAGCTGAAAAACAAAGCAACATCCCAAATCTTATTTTAGGGTATAGTGGTTGTTGGTTTGGGATTTTCATATACTGTGATCATCGAGTTTCACCTCCTGCATAGCACAGGCCATACAACTTCCCCCAAATAATTCATAGATCATCTCTCTATATATATTTTTAAATCCAACTTTGATTTAAAAGTTTGTGATAGAGACTCCACCACAACCCGTGGTAAATTGTTCCAATGATTAATTACTCACTGTTAAAAAGGTACTTTATTTCCAGTCTGAATTTGTCTAGCTTCACCTTCCACCCATTGGATAGCGTTATGCCTTTCTTTGCTACAATTAAGAGTCCATAATGAAACATTTGTTTTGTTACTTTGCATTTTTGTATTATGTTTCCTTTAGGCTATTTTCTTTTTCAGTTATACCAGAAGTGATCTGTAAGCACAGACATCATTTCAGGCAGGTCCCTTAAAACCAATTAACATAGAATACAACATATTTTTTATTGTGCAACTGAACAAGGAAAACAAATAAAATCCTGTACATTTTTTAACAAGCGAAAATCATGTCATATGGATAAATAGATTATACAGAAGGACAAGATGGTGAAAGTTAGGCTGGTCCTCTGAAAAAAGTGATATAATAACAAAGAAGCTGTTGGAAAAGTTAACTTCATTTGACATACAGAGAGAAGGCTGTATCCCCAGCTATGGTAAATTGGCACTGAAATAAATGAGAATTATGTCACCTTATAAGAAGCTGAAAATCTGGATAAGAGCCAGATCCTCCTAACATTTTACCCCGTGTAAATCAGGAGAAACCCCACTGAAGGAAAAGGGTTTACACCAGCACAAAACTAGCATAATGGGAGAATCAACAAGCTTATAGGCTGTGATCCTGCTGCCACTGAAACATCCGGCTAGGTGTATGTACATGAGTACATTCACTTCAATAGGACTATACATGAGTAAAGTTAAGCAAAGGCTTGTTTTGAAAATCAAGCCCTAAAAATTAGCATCCCCAAATGATTTAAAGAAAGAATTTATGAAGTAAGCAGCAGACCTTAAGTTAAAGAGCACTCGAGCCCAAATCCACTAAAAAGGGCTGACAGTAAATCGGTAGTTCATTCTTAACACAGCTAAGAAATGTGCTGCCAATCCAAGTCAGTTTTGGACAAGGCTTTACAGGACCCATCTGTGTACAAGTTACATTCATATGAAACAAAGGTAGATGCCAGCACAAGCAGATCTTACACTGAAAATTCCTGAGGATGTAGTAGTAATTCATAACACTGCAGAGAAACAGATAAATGAGTTCAATATATTCCAAGTCTCCATTCACAGGCCTCTGGTACTCTCACTGTTACACCACTGAGTTCCATTCACAGAGATGTTGTCACTGTGGTAAACCACATCACTTGGGTAATACCGTATTTTTCGCCCTATAAGATGCACTTTTTCTTCCCCAAAACGGGGAGGGGAAAGTTGGTGCGTCTTATAGGGCGAATATACCTATTCGCCCGCGGTCACAAAAAAAAAACAAAAAAAAAAAAAAACCGCGCGTGCGCCCCGGTTCCCCCCTCCCCGCCGCGGGCGGGCTGCCGGGGGCGTCCCGGTTCCCCCCTCCCCGCCGCGACAGGAACATTAAAATTATTGAAATTTTCTGGTCTAACTTTCGACAAGCGTAACTTAGTGGTGATTTAAGAAAGTAATGAAAGTACCAGAATTCAGAGGCTGTCTTTAAGGTAAGAAGTTTAGAGAAATATGGAATACTATTTTAAGAGCCCAATTGATATTTTATGAAACTAAGTAGTTTGGATTCATTGTAAATTTCAAAGTATTCCACTCAAAGCTACAAACTATGAAAACTATAATAAAAGCCCTTGCACTAAAATATGTGAAAAACCTTGAGAGTAGAGCTGGCCAGGAATTTTATGGCTGAAAAAATTTTCTGTCAGAAAATGCCCATTCTTTCTGAAATTTTAGTGAGCAAGGTTCCATTTAATGAATTTCTTATTTTACTTATTTTAAAAGTGTTATAAAAATTGTCAAAACTTTTCATTTTAAAAATGTCAAAAAGGAAAGTTTTGTTTGTTTTGAAAAAAAATGTTTTAAAATTTGTTATAGTAAAACTTAAAATAGTTTTAAAAGATTAATATCAAAATGTTTGCATTGACCTCATACTTTTTTTTAGATTTTTGGTTCATGAGAATTTGAGATTTTAATTTTTATCCCAATTTGGTACAGGATTTTTTTTTCTTCCTAAAACTTGATGCTTCCCACAAGTTTGGAAAAAAATTTCCTGCCCAGATTTACTTCAGATATTCCATGTACTTTGTAGGAGATCCGCTCTTCCACCACCTCACAACAGGCAGGAGACTCTTTTGTGGCTTCCAACAGTGTCCTTTATTCACAGTGCAAACCCCACCACCAATATACAGTTCTATACAATGTAGCTGAGGCTCAGCCCTCAACCTGGCTGGCCTTAGGAAGCAGTCAGCTCTGGTAGGCTCCCAGCCTCAGCTCTACTTCCTCGCTCTTTGTCTCTGCACCTCTCTCTATCTGCTTCTCTCTCTACCACACCACCACCACCGCCCTGGGCTTCCACCCTGGCAGGCTTTTATCCCCTCAGGAGGCTGCCAGGTGCGACCCATTAAGCCCTCTGCAGCTCAGGGGTACACCCAGGTGGCTAATTAGCCTTCCCCATCAGGGAAGGCTTCCAGAGGCTTTTTTCCCTTAAAGGGCCAGCAGGACTGGCTCAGGCCCACCCTGCCACAACTTGTAAATTACAACAACAAAATAAAGAGGCCTAAAACATTGCCAGTGGTGGGAGAAAGGAAGAAAGGAAGAAAGAAAAGAAAGAAAGATTGATTCATGGCAGTACGCACCACTAACTCCTTTTCAGAATATGAAGATAGTGTCATAATTTACCAGGTCTTCAGTGAACACTAAAATGTAATCAACCAGCACTTCTTGCTGTCAGCTCTTCTCATTTGGGAGAGGAACATTTCTCTCTCACACTAATGAGTTTCAGGACCACCTCAATGATTATGCAACAAAATGTTTAACACCAGCCAACCAAAGTTATACAAAGAGGTGTTAACAGTTATTTACAGAGTAGAGAAGTGTCAAGAGTACAGTAAACCCTCGATTTAACGGACCTCGATTTAACGGACTTCGGATGCAACGGACAAAATTTCTAAGCAAGTCTGATGCATCCGAAATCCATTTGTTGAGGGCTGGCTGCCGGCTCCCGGCTGCCGCCCGGGTCCAGGCAGCAGGCGGGCTGGCTGCCGGCTCCTGGCTGCCGCCCGGGTCCCAGCAGCAGACAGGCTGCGGAGCTGCCGCCCTGGCCCTGTGGCGGGTGGGCTGCTGCTCCGACAGCTCGGGTTTTTTTTATTATTAAATAACGGACTTTCTGATTTAACGGACACCCCCTCACCCGAATTAGTCCGTTAAATCGAGGGTTTACTGTACTTCTATGTACAATCATCACAACTCTCTTACTCTGATCCTTGAAGAAAAGAAAATCCAATTGTAAGTGTACTAAAACTTTTGAGGTGGGCAACTACATTGATAGTTGATCAGTTTCCTTCTTCCTTGCCTTAATCCCATCAAATGGAATCTATCTGTATGGAATCAAATTTTGCTCTTCAGCACAAAATGATAGCACTGATGGATTTTTTAGTTTGTGAAAAGGATGTTCAATTCAGAATGTTGTCCCAACTCAACCAGTTACCACTGTAGCCAAGCAAATCTACCAGCACATGCAAAGAAACCATCTAAAAGGTTTTTCATGTCATGATAAATGGATGGGACTTTATTTTTACAAATAGCCTTAACTTTCAGTAGGGGAAGATGACTATCAGCAGAGAAGAAGAGTCATTCTTACAAAAAGGCATGGTCAGATTTTAAGCGAACTTCAAGAAAATTAGAACCAGGTGAATACTAAAAAACTGTCCATACACATTAGTTTGAATACCAAACAGCTGATTGGATGATTTGACAGCCTCCATTGGGATTCTCTCTGAAACACCTGAAAGGGTTATGTATACCAACAAAATAATGAATATGTTTTAAACAAAAGTGCTGCTTGCGCAGTTTAAATTAAACACAGACCTGAATGTATGGTTCAAGACAGACACTAGTGTCAAACGAGGTTGTGGTCTCTGATCTCTACTGCTTGGCATTGCCATGGTCTTCATTATGAGAAAAAGTTTAGATGGATACCACACAGGCATTACATGACTCAATAACAGCACACTAAAAGATCTAAATGCTGCTGATGACTGCTCTTCTCAGTGATAGCTCAGCTAAAATTCAAGACCAAAAGACTGTCCTTCACTCAGGGCCGGCTTCAGATTTTTTGCTGTCCCAAGCGGTGAAGAAAAAAAAAGAAAACCCCAACTAGTGCCACCTAAAAGCTGCCACCGCAGAAAGAACAGGACAGAAGGACCCGCCACCGAATTGCCGCCGAAGAAAGAAGCAGAGTGATTGAGCTGCTGACGAAGAACAAGACTGCCACCCCAATAACAGATGGTGGGTCACCCCCTAATTTTGGCCCCCCCAGGCACCTGCTTCCTTCGTTGGTGCCTTGAGCTGGCCCTGCCTGCACTTCAGTCAAAGATGGGGTTGAAACCATATCTAATGAGAACCCCACTAGCTTCCAAGTGGGGCATTATTACTTTAGAAGGCAAAGGAATACAAGTAGTTAGTCAGTCAGTTTACATTCCTTGGCAGTAATATGCAGGCAGTTGGGTATGCCCAGAAGAAAGTCATGTCACAAATTAGCAAGGTGACATCTGTATTTACCAGATTAAACAAGATTTAGTCACTAAAAATCTACAACTGGAATACAAACTATGAGTCTTCAACTCACATGTGATTTCCATTTTAGCATAGAATTGTGAAGGCCAGACATCAGAGGTCTAGAAAGACATCTCAATTCCTTTGAAAGCAAAATGCCTTAGGAAAATACTAGGTATTAAATGGAATACATTTATAACAAATGCCAGGATTTTTCAGAACTCAACAACCCTCATATCTAAAAATTATCCAGGAAAGAAGATGGAAATTTCTGAGATGTTAAAAATAAAGCCAGAGTGCCTGCCATGGCAGACATATTGTTGAGCAGCTGGAGGAACACGTAAAAGGGTTCAACGGGGGAAAAAAAAATCTTTCCATCCAACAGTACTCAGAGAGGAAAAACTTATAGGACTTAACAAGCTAGAGCACATGCAAACAAAAGATCTGGATAGGCAGAGATATTGGAACTTTGTCCATGTCCTAAATGACATTTGATGGCAGAGGAGAGATTCAGACTGGATTCTTGATTCTCTCTTGTAAGTATCCTTTATAACTTTCAAGCATGTTTTATTTGCATGAACATCTTCAGAGTGTTAGTTATTTATATGAATAACCATTCATGTGCCAACAACGGTATGGTCACAACATTGTCATGGACAACCAGACCTTGGGGTCAGAGCCAGAGTTCACAATCAAGAGACAGGAGTCAAGAGTCAGCTGGGTCAGGATACTGGGAGATCAAAGCAGGAGACAAATGTGAGACTGTAACCATAAGTCAGTAACCAGAGTCAGGCCAGGCCAGGATACTGGGGGTCAGAGGCAGAAAACAAAATGGAGGTCAGGAACCACAAGTCAGATACCAGGAAATCAAGCTGGGGCAGTGGGAGTGGGAAGCGCAAGGCATGCAGTTCAAAGCAGGGTGGACCCCAGCTGTTTAGATAGCTTCCTGTTCCTGCTGCTGGCTTAAGAAGATCCAGTGGGCCAAGGGGCTACTCTGGCACTCCACCAATAAGACTGCAGGGGCAGAGCCTCAGACTGAAGCTGGTCTTCATGGAGCCTAGGTAAGCAATTGTCAGCAGGCTGTCAGGTGGAGGGTTAGAGTGTGCCTGCTCCTAAGGACCCTGGTTCGAGGCCCATGGGTCCTGACAGGTATTCATATGCCAATAAGGACATTTATTACTCATTAGCTTTCATTTTGTTTTTTTAATGTTTATTAGTCATGCGCAAAATGTTTCAGCCATTCAGGGAGCAGAAACAATACCATGTGTATCTGGGGACTGTTTGAGCCTTTGTTCCCTGGATCATCCTTGGTCATATTTGATCAGCACCAATCAGCCTTGTGATCACCCTCCCCCTGTATGTTATGAAGGGCTAGGGCTGACCTAGGAGAGAAGGCCTGAAAAGCCAGAGGCTAAGTGACTAAGGGGAGCTAGCGAACAGGATAAACATATCACTACACCAAGTATGCAGTTGCATAAAAAATTAAGATTGATAAATATGTATGCCATTTAAAGGACATAATCCTACTACTTGAGATACTTGAGATACACAGCTACTTGAGATATATCAGAAACTATGACTATTTGGCAGATAATGGTAATCAACAGTATGAAGCTGTGAGCAGCTCCACTTTAAAGTCCTGACATTCACAAACTGATGTGTACAGTCATTGGACCTGATCCCCGGTCCCCTTCAAGGTCACTTTGCAATACTGGAGCAGCATGAAATGGCCTTACAGCTGTTCTAAAGGAACTGCTGAGGATTCCCCAATGTCAGAGAATCTCTCCCCCACCCCTACGCCCACTCACTCTCCCCTACCCACTTCAGCACAGGGGCAGGCCAGGGCACACAGTACTCTGGTCAATCCTCAGCCAGTGGAATGGCTCATACAACAGTTCTGTTGTTTACATTAATGAGAAGGAGGAACTGTTATTACAATTTCTTTGGTAAAACATAATGCATTCCTACATGATCCAGAGTTTGATTTGCTACATAGTTGGCCAGTGCTACCATCATCACTGCCACCACAGTCTGAGAGTTTCAGTGTTACCTCATGAATAGAGCACTGGATTGGGATTAATGAAACTTGGATTCTATTCCCACCTCCGCTGTTGGCCTTTCGGGCAAGTCACTTTCCCCTGTGCCTCAGTTTCCCCTCTTTAAAACGTGTGCCATGATGCTTACTCCCTTTGTAAAATGCTTTGAGATCTACTGATGAAAATGCTAGATAAGGATTAGATATTATCAATATTTCATATATCCCACCATCTGAAGTCTATTGAGCTCTGTTTGGAACTGGAGAGAAATAAAGCGATTATACCCACCTTATAATATTGGCTCCAAGAAAAGTTTACAGAAGTACTATTGATCATCCAGTATATTCTCACTCACAGAGTGTCAGAAGAATAATTAGCTATTTCCAACTCTCTACAACAGTATAGAAAAGTAACTGCCAACTGTTCTAGTACAAAATAGAGATATTGTATAAACAAACATACTTCAGCAAATAAAAAGCATGTGAGGGTGATTTCATAAACATGAATACTAACATTACAAAATAACTATGTAATAAAATACACAAAACCATTAGTAGAATAATAAAGCCAGTGCTGACATGACATCTGAACTAGTGACTGCTGTGCCTTTAAGAATTTAAATGCCTTTCTTCTTCACAAGTTTATTTTTCACCCTTGGCTCAAGTGAAGGTTGAATGGTTAGACAAATATTTCTATAGCATATGTCCCTCCAGATGGGCTGAAATTCTAACAAAAGAGACTGAAACTAAGTTTAGCCAGGTTCTAATCAGACTCTGGTCATATTCTCATCAGAGTCTGATATTTAGCAAGTGATATATGCTTTTTTCCTTTTCTCTTCTGCCCAGCCATCATTGTATTTATCCTCTTCTGAATAGAAATGAAAGGAAAACAGGTAATAATTGGCAAGCTTCCATTGTTAGTACGTTTTTAACGTTAATGTAGTTTAATGATTTCACTGTTTTCCAGAGATTTCCTCATTTAGTCATATGCGGAAAATGACTAAATTGGCTCTAACCCAGTCCTTTGTGTAGGCCATTTCCCCAGTGATTTTGGATGATCCGAAATCGAGTGTTAAAATGGGAAGCAAAGGAACTACCCTCATCTATTAACCAGATTTAATTATGGAGAGTTTGATGTTAAGCCAGCTCTTCACAATGAATTCAAAAAGGCAGAATACAGGAGTGAGTCTATCATTTCATCTGTCCTTGATAGTATTTTGTTTTTATAAGATATAAGAAAAGTGACAGACAGCAGCACAATGTACAACTATTTAGCAACAACAGATAAAAATAAAATATTCTGGTGGAAGGGGAGAAGAATTAAAAAAAAATCACATGTTCATACATAGTGGATGGTATTAACATTTACAATTTTACATTTGCATGTAGGAAATTTGGGATATTTTTATTTGTTTATAATACCTAGGGAATGACAGAGATATTGTGGTCATGTTAATTGCTTGCCAGGGCATTTGTAAAGGATTTTACTGATGATCTTTTGAAAGGTTTCTAGGAAAATTTGGATTACCTCCAAAATAAGAGGTCAAACTAACCCCTCATGAAATTCCATTAAAGACAATAGAACTATACAACTAGGGATAAGTTTGACCCAATGTTTATTAAGTAAGGTCCTTCTCCAACTAAACATTTAGGTTAATGCTTAACTTTAAGAACATAAATAGTCCTCTAGAAGCTAGTGAAGCATTGGCTTAAGTATTTTGCTGGATTTAGGAATAAACAATCAAATTGAATAGGTGTAGCTTCCAGGTTGTCAAGGTCCAAATGTGGGACTAAGATTCAAAATTAAGGGCACAAGCATAACAGTAGTGTAGGAAGATTCAGGTTTAGATGGCATTAATTCTCTTGGCGTACATAATCTCAGTATTATGCTGCAGCCCTTTCTAAGGCAAATAACTTTCAAAAGCAACACCTAATTTATGCAAGGTAATTGAGGGCATCAAATTAAGATCATTCTTTTGCTAAGTAACCAGCACTCTAAAGGCAACAGAATGATACTTCTACCGTACAGAGTTTGCAGCCAGGAAAGGGTTGAGGATCGCAAGATCTAGAAACTTCTTTTCAACTTGGCCATTAATACAACTATTTTTGTCCATCTTTAAGGGCAATTATTTCAACAAACAGCAGCATAGGACAATTTAAAGGCTGAAAAATCTATATATATAAAAGTCAAGTGGTGTATGTATGTATGCGTGCGAACACCTCCCGCACCGTTTGAGCCAGACTTGAAATTTGGTACAGTGAGGGGTCTTGGGGTCTAGATGCTGGTAAGGGTCAAAAAAATTTCGGATCTCACCTCTGACGCCCCCCAGGGGTGAAAGTCTTTCAGGGCCAATCACATCAGCTGGGTGGTTAGGTGGTGGTGATGTCATAATACCCCCCTCCAACAGACACCTCACTCGCTCAGCTCACCCCTCCCTCCTCCAACGGAACCCCGGAGATCCCTCAGTTCTCTGCCCCTCCCCCTCCCAACGGAACCCCAGAATCCATCAGCTCTGTGCCCCCCCCACCTGCGAAGGTCCCCGGAATCCCTCAGTTCTGGGCCCCCTCCTCGCCCGCGACGGATCTGAGTTGGATTTGGTGGGACGGTAAGTGAGGTGGGGGTGTCGGGTTCAGTCAGGGGGTGAGGTGGGGGTGTTGGGTTTGCTTGGGGGGGTGGGAAGGTGTCGGGGTGGGTGAGGTGTGAGGTGTGGGTGTTGGGGTTGGTCAGGGGGTGTCAGCTGTCTGCCACCTCCCCACCTCCGACTGACCCGAGCAGCGCCGGGCACTTATGCTAGTTATTAATAAAAGCAGATACATTGGGATTCCCTCAAAAATATTTCAGTTGCCCTCAAAGCTTATGTTACTTAAACATAAGATATCTAGGGAAATATATGGAATATTTCTTACATTGAGGCAACATGATCAAACAAAACTGGGTAGGTTTACCTTGCAGTTGGCCCTTTGTGGTAGGAGTATATGACTTTGCCATGCAATCAGTGCAGAATGAGTGATTTTGAGACCACTCTCTAGAGCAGTGGAGGCAAAGCAGGTCACAGGTGACACCCATACTCTCTTAATGCAGCATATCAGCTGGAATTGTAAATAAATACTCTTGCTAGGCCAGCTGAGGAAGTGCCACTAACAAAGCTATAGAGGTGCTTTCAACAGTCCTGACTTGTGAGTGATCATTGCACTAAAAAAAAGTTGAGGAGAAGACTAGGTGTGACAGGAGAACATAATATGGGAAAAATAAGGCCATCTTTATCCAATGCCTGTGGAAGAGGAGAAAAAAAATTAGCCAACAAAAATGTAAGGAGGGTGGGGTGGGATGAAATAGGAGGTAAAACAATGAGTGTTCATCAGTGCTACCATGCTTCTGGAGAAACTACTGCATTTAATGAGCAATCAGAATGCTCAATTAGTACTACGCCAGACCTTGTTTTCAAGGATACATTTTGTGCGCTTAGATTGTTAATTAGCTACAGCATCTATAACCATCACCTGCATGTAGAATCAGGGGAACAGAATAACTGAAGCACATCTAAAACTGTAAAATCCAGAACAATGTTTTTGGAAGGGGGAGGGAGGGAAGAAACCATAAAATAAAGGTTTGATGCCATTCTTTAGATTTATGTGAATGAAAGCTTAGTTGGGAAAGAAACAGAGAATAAAAACATACAACTCTTTGACCAAGCCCACTACAAATAAAGTCATAGAAATATTGCTTCTATTGTTGCTTGGCGTCAAGTAATGAAACCGAGCTCCCATTGATCAATTCCTCCTTAAAAACCGCGCTAATGCCCCAGAGCTAGTATAGCATGGTTAATAATTTAAAAGAAAAACAGGTCAACCCATCACGACTGCTTTCACTGTACAGCTGCATATACAGTACTCGTAGATTATAGTTGCATTTTTATGTAAACAGCTGGTAAAATCAGAAAGTTGAATTTAAGGATTTAATTTTTTTGACTGGTCACACTGTGAGCAAAGAGGCTTCTGTATGACAAAGGTGAAGCTCCCATTTTTTTTGAACAAGTTCCTAATTATTTTGAATCAAAGCAAATTAAAATCTCTCCCTCCTCCCCCCCCTATACTCCAGAGTCAGAAGTTGGCCAAAGAGGAGCACCAAAGAATTCCCAGAGTCCTCCAGAGAAGAGTACTGCTTCTTCAAATTACATTACAGTGCCAGCTAGCCTTTCTTGGAACAGGAAAGTTTATTTGGATGAATAATGATTTAATACTTGGTCTTCCTATAATACGGTTCATCCATAGAACCAATAGCTCTTTACAAAGGAAGGGAAGTGTCATTATCCCCAGATCGAAGCTAAGACATAATGTCATGACATCCCTGAGTTCACAAGCAAGTCAGAGGCAGAGCCAGGAACAGAACCAATGAATACATTTTTCAGATGCTTGTTGCTCCCAGTTCTTATGGTACGTTGTGATCTCGTTGGTAGAAGAACTGCACTTAAATAAGGCAACCAGTTTTAACAGTATGACTCATAATTGCCTTTATTACTCTATCATAATATCAAAACCCTCCTGGAGGTCACTGGAATCTTGTCTTTTCCATTGAGACGGACTATAACTGGTTTCCCCTTTCTTCTGTTATTCATTCTTCAGACATATCTATCATTTTTGTAGCCCCATGCAGTACTACTTCCAGGGTAACAGAATCCCTTCTTTAATATAGTGACCCAGTACTACACACATTTTTTTTTCCAAATGACAAAAAGTTATGGAGCAAAGAACCCTGAACATTTTGATGTTCATAAAAGAAAACTCATCTCAAGGTTGAATTTGGATTGAGCAAAAAAGAAAAAAATATGTACTGTGGAATTTATATTTCTCTGACTCATTTCTACAATCATGTGGGGAGACATAATGAACATGACATAGATGATTGATGGCTGTAACAGAATTTGAATTTGCCCCAGTGAGACAGGCAGTTTTGGCATAATCTTTTCAGACAGAATCAGAAGGTAAACTAAGACTTTCTGTGTGTGAAGTTAGTTAACAATAAATGCTTGCTGTTCTGATTGAATGGCCAATTTAATGTTCATCAGCAAAGTAGCCAAGAAAATTATAAAATCCCCCCAACAAAAAAACAAGTTGGTCATAATACTTTTTTTTCCTTTGCTAGGAACAATGTTAACCAATTTTTTTCCCCATGATTACTCAACTTGCCAGTAGGAAGATTAACGTTTAAATATCTAAAACTCTCATGTGCCAATAAATATGAAAGGAGAAAATAATTTAGGGTAGTATGATGAAATTATCTTTCTTGATGTGATCTGTACTTTTCATGTTTTGAATCTAACGTGTAACAAATGAGACATAATCATTACTTAAGGTAGTGAGATTTTAGAGATGCATATTGAAGTTAATAACAATTACACATGTGCAGTGCCAACAGTGCTACAATAGGTATTTTACAAGTAGGTTATGACGGTGCTGTTCCTGGTGGGAACAACCGAGAGTGCCAAATCAGGACAAATTGCTTTCAAAAGGGCAACTAGAGCCCAAAGCTGGGGTTTCTTCACCTCTAAGGTAAACCAAACCAGCCAAACAGAAAATACTTTGGTTCCGCCCCACTGACTAGCCACAAGTCACACAAGCAATTCCCTTAGACACTCCAGCTTCCCAGTATCACCACCTGCAGCCACCTGTCCTGGGGACCAATGGTTATGAAAACCAATACCCCAAATAAAAGACAACTGTTCTCCCCAGTTCCAAAGAATCAGACCCCAGACCCAGGTCAATATACAAATCAGATCTTACCCACAAATCATGCTGTTGCCAGTCCTTTAGAATCTAAAATCTAAAGGTTTATTATACAAGGAAAAAGATATAGGTGAGGGTTAGGAATGGTTAAAAGAAATCAATTACATGCAGTGATGGCAAATCTTTTGGTTCAGGCTTGCATCAGAGGTAGAATAAATGGTAGGTTCAAATCAAAGTCTCTGGAATGCATCCCCTCCCGGAAGGGTTATTCAGTCCTTTGTCCAAAGCTCCCATGTGCAGCAAAGTCCCATCCAGAGGTAGGTGCCAGGCTGAAGACCGGAGACTGAAGACCAAGATGCAGGGGCTGTAGCAGCTTCATTTATAGTTTTTTCCAGGTGCAAGAACCTCTCTGTTCCTGCTCTGAAAAGTCCAGCCCCATGGAGTTCTGAAGTCACATGGGCAGATCATATGGCCATGTATGACTCATTATTTACAGGCGGCAGCTATTATGCACAGGCTGCCTTACATGTTCTCTGGTAGACTTCTGTGGCGGGGTGACCACCCGCCCCCTACCAGAAGGGGCTTGGAAAAGCCCCAAAAGGGGTTTGAAATAGCCTGGGAGGCTAGCCTGCAAACTCCCAGGCTGATTGGGAGTTTGGGCTCAGCTGTGTGGCCACGCCCCAAACACTCCCAGCCAGGATATAAGGGCTGGGAGACAGAGAAACAGGAAAAGCAGTCTCCTCTGCAGTCAGAGCGAGACAGGCCTGCTGCAGGAAACCTGAAAGAAGGTACTGGGCTGGGGCTGGGGCTAGGGCTAGGCGGTGGGAGCTGGGGAAAGCTCTAGCCTGAGAGCCCCAGGCTGCAAGTGCAGGCAAGGGCCTAAAGTCAGTCTTCTCTGTAAGCAGAGGGAGACAGGGCCTGGCTGCACGGAGCCTGTACCGGGGTACCCAGACTGGGACAGGGCGAGGGCAAGGCAGCTGGGAACCGGGGAGCCTTAGCTCTAGCGAGAAGGCCCCAGCTTGCGGAGCCTAGAGAAGGCCCGACCCACGGGGTACTGGGGGTTGCCAGGAGGTGGCCCAGCAGCAGCATACCAACCCCTTCTTGCCGGTGATGAGTAGCCATGATACTGCAGTCTGCCCCAGTGAGCGGGGGCAAGTGGTGACTGACAGTGGCACACTCTGAGGCGAGGTGGGGATAGGGGGTAGAGGGTTCCCCCGGGGGAGGGGGAGAGACCCTCACACCAAAGGGGGTACTGCAGGGGTGCAGCACCCACAGCTGGAGGGCACCGGGGTCCGGGAGGGACACGGGGCCAGCAAAGGAGCGGGGCATCAACCTGTGGAGGGCGCTCTGGATGCTGAAGGAGCTAATTCCCCAGACAACCAGCGGGAGGCGCCGCAGGGGTGAGTGGTGACCCCGTTACAACTTCTTATGTGGATTGTAGCATTCCAAGCTCCCAGAGTCCATTGTGTTGCTGATAGTCATTAATGGGCCATCAAGCAGCTCAAGCAAAGCTGACGCCCAGTGTTCTGGAATGGCCCTCCCCCCCAGCATAGCACAATATTTGGAAAGACAGACAGTACAGCGCCAATATTAATAACTTCAACTACAAAAATGATACACACATACCAATGGCATAGCCATAATCAGCAATCCATAATCTGGTTGTAGACACCTTATATGACCTGCTTTACATAAGATTTGGTGTCCCTACAGGACCTTGGTCTCACCAATGATTTATATCAGGGGTCTCAAACATGCGGCCCGGGGGCCACATGCGGCCCGCAAAGCCCTTCCCTGCGGCCCGCCAAGTTTCCTGGCGCCCCCCTCCCCCCCCGGTCCCCCCATAGCAGTTTGCAGGACGGAGGGGCCAGAAGTGGAGGCTTCTCTGCTGCCTGGCCGGGGCGCGTGTGTTTCTAGCTCTGGACTTCCTAGATTGCTCTTGCTTTGTTTGCCAAACAGCTGTTGGCGGTGCCTAGTGCTTTCCAGGAGGGAATGGGGAGCTGTGTGCTCAGAGGAGGAGGTGGGGCAGGGGTGGGACCTCTTGGAAGGGGTGGAGTGGGGGCGGAGCCGGGGCAGCAAGGGCGGGGTCAGTGGTGCGGCCCTCGGGCCAGTGCACTAGTCCTCATGGAAGGGGTGGAGTGGGGGCACAGCCGGGGCAGCGAGGGTGTGTGTGTGTCTGTGGTGCGGCCCTCGAGCCAGTGCACTAGACCTCATGCGGCCCTCGTGGTCATTTGAGTTTGAGACCCCTGATTTATATGATCCCAGATAATTCTAGTAATGTGACATAGGTATCAAGATGAAGTCCTGCTCAGAAGAGCTTACTCTTTAGAGAGAGAAAGTACAACTGTAAGAGGTGGGAATGAGAAGCAACTTGAACAATGTAAACAAACAGGGTGAAATTCAGAAAGTCCATGCACAACAGAATTCTTCTTTAAACCCTTCTTTGAGAGTTTAAGTTGTGCATAGAACTTTGTGCTGGCCTTCTGCAGAGGTGAATTTCAGTCTCCGTAAAGTTTACCAAATAGTAGCATGCGTCTTCGTCATTACACAGCTTTTGAATGGAATTTTTGTTAAGGATTTTAAGTTTTATAGTTTGTAAGACATTTTCTCTAAAAGGCTTTTTCTAGAAGTGTGTTTTAAGGAAGGCCTTAAAAAGAAAATGGTAGACACATAGGGAGAGGGACTCCTGATATAAGAAATCGTGTTAAAGAAGATCTGGATTTAAGAAATGTTGGGGGGGGGGGGAGGCATCTTTAATTATGCAAGATAATGATAAGTGTAATCATCCCTTATTTCTCAGGGCAAAAAAACAATTACCAAAGGTAAAAAGAAGGAATTTGTTCTACCCATATACAGCACTGTTCAATTATCTAGGTAGAGAATGGAGAAAGGGATTGCCTTCTGAAGAAATGTGTTGGCCAATTTCTTGAATGATAGGCCAGTAGTCTTGTCTAGTAGTCTTTATATTCTTCTTTTATTATTCTTGCTATAACAATAACCTTAAGGTATCAAGAGTAATCAATGCACAAATTCAACCAAAACATAAAAATATTGTGAACTCTTCTTAGAACTTTATCTTAGTTACGGGACTTTATACATTTAGAAAATTCCCTAAGAACTTAACTAAATTTTGGTAAGTACACGTCTTCATCAAATGTTGCAACAGGAGGTGTTATCGAGTACCAAGGTGATTTCAGAGGAGCATTTTACTGCAGAGGAGGGGAAAGAAGTTATTTTCCCTCATCTATTTAGATTTTAGTAGCTCAGAAAAAAAGAATCCTAGCATAACAACCTTTTGTACAACTCCAGGTAGTGTGTGTTGGGCTCGACTCTCCACTTCTGAGCTGGGTAGTTAGAATAAATCTGTTATTGCACAGCACACAGTAGCATAATGTACTTGTGCAACAAAAAGCTTTGAAAATGAAATAATTCTTCATGTCAATGTTTAATTTGCTCCAATCTGATTTCAACTACATATTGAGTGAAGAACAGCAGCCTTGTGACATTATAATTCATTCTACTTTATTTAACCAGAGACTGCAACTTGAGATTTACAATACATCTTTCCTGTGACTATGTGGCATCCAGGTCAGTTATAAATACAAACAAAAGGCATTCTGAGATCTGCTGTGCTTAATTTTAGTTGAGTGCTGAAATATATGGAATGACCCAGAAGCAACATGTAACTGTTAATCATGTGAAACCCTACAGTGCACTGCAGATGGCTCATGCTTTGTTTAAAATCTCTGTTAAGGCTACAGGTCTTGGATTGCACATATTTTTTTCTACATTTACTGGTGCAAGAGGGATATAGACCATATAAATCTATCCCTGAATTTACAGTATTATTTAAGATTTATGCAGAAGTCTACAATGCAAGATGCATATGGAAATTCATCAGATTTCACTTCTAAAACTGCTACAATATGCTAAAATATTCTAGTCTTATGCAATATCATTGTTGCAAACTCTGTCCATATAGCCTCACTGGATTTTAGGGGGGTTGCATAAGTGTAATTAAGAATAGCCTTTAGCTCATAATGTGTTGGACCATTAATGGAGAATACTGAAGAACTTTTGAAAATAAATATCGGCTCCCAAATAATAATGCCATATACAAACCTTTCAAAAGTTATATCTTCACAAGAACCATTGTTAGTCATGTACCTAGATATTAAGGGCCAGATTATGATACCCTTGAACAGCACCTTACTCCACAAATAGTCCCATTGAAATGAATGGGTCTACCTGTGAAGTAAGACCATACATCAGAAGCTGGCCTTGAATGAACTTGTGTCCCAGAAGACACATTGGAGATGACAAGAGATAATTCACTATAGCAGCCAAATGGCTAATCTTTCGCATTAATTCAAACAATAGGAACATGGATGCAAAAGGAATAAAAAAGCTGACTCCTGCTGTTTTGGCAAGAACTGGGCAAGACTGATCAGTTCAGTGGCGGAAGCTGAAAACTTCTTCATTTCAGGTCAACATGGGCCAACAACATTTTGGGTTTTTTTTGCCCAAAACCAAAAAAACAACACTTTTTTCAGATTGTACCCATAGGTGCTGGAACTAGGAGTGCTGAGGGTGCTACCGCAACCCCAGTCTCCAAGTGGCTTCCATTATATATAGGGTTCACAGTTTGATTTAATGGCTCTCACTACCCCCACTATAAAAACTGTTGTATAAAACATTTCATTTGACCCAAAACATTTTAACTAGTTTCTTTTATTTTATTTATTCATTTCTTTTACCCTGCCTTCTTTTTAAGTTGCATCCCAATTTCAAAACGAAACATCATTTCGAAATATTTCCTCTTGAAAATGTCAAAACTAAATTGATTGACTTCTGGGATTTCCCCCTCTTTTTTCAAGTTAAAACTATTTGCCAAATTTGTGAACACTTTTGGTTGACCTGAAGCTGCATTTTTTGGCAAAGAAACTGTTCACCAAAACAATTCCCCTGCCCCTCAAAAAGCAGTCTATTTTGTACCATAGATAAATGTAAAGGATGGCATGCTAGCCAAAAATAACCTGCAGCTGTTGAACACACTACACACATCCTATGTTTTTATCAGTAAATTTGAGAATCCTACTAGTAGTAATTTCTCATTGTTCTTTGTACTATAATAGCTTCAAGTAGCTCCAACTCAGATCAGGCCCAATTGTGATAGGCTCTGTACAAACACACAGTAAGAGACAGACATAGTAAGCCCTACTGACTCAATCTGAATGATACTTCCTAAATACAAGGAAACATTTACCCTTAACCCTACAAGATAAAAAAGCAATTCCAAGACCTGTGAGAGACCTTGACTGACATCACATCAGCACTGCCTCATTTCCCTGCTCAGTTTACTTTTACAAGTAGAGCTGATTGGAAATCATTGCTAATTAAAACTTTCTAACAAAAGATGGGCTTTTTGTAATGAAAAGTTTGTAATGAAAAAGAGTTGACCCTGTTTTGACCAACCTTACTTCCAGGTCACCTGTCTAGTTATGGGAGTCCCCCACTCCTTCCATGGCAAATAGAAGGCCAACACACAGTCCAAATGAAAAGAAAATCCAGATTTTTTACCCAGACTCTGGGTCACAGCCTTTCCTCTGATGGATGCAAGCAAATGTTGACCTCCTCAAATGTTGACCCCCCTCAGGCCACAGTTTCCTGTTCAAACCACTTTCCTGCAGGGGCTTTCCCATCACCTTTAGGTGGTAGCATAAAAGAGCCCAAATGCTTTATCTACCCCAGGCTCCACACTTGAGACCCTATACCATCAACTCCCAGATATGCTGCTTCTTTGGGCTCATTTCCACAATACCTTGCTTGCTAGCCTCCTGGGTTGTCTCAGGTGTCTTTTAAACAGCACATCCAAGATTCCTTCCCCAGTTTCTGACCACAGCCCTTCTCCAGACTCCTTTCCTTGGCGGGCTTCTTTGCATCACTGTGAAAAGACTCTCTGCTCTTGCTGGGGCTCCTGCTATACAGAGCAATAGAAAGTTGTGAGCTGGCACCTTCCCCCAGGAGAATTTGTTGTAAGCTGAAATCTCATGATTTTTAACTGCCACTATCAGAATATCTGTTCTGAAAGAACCAGTAAAGGGAAGGTCACCCTGTGTCAAGTCCTAACAAATGAAGCACTGGATATCCCTGATTTATAATTTTTAAAACATTCCCTTTCCCAATATCACCCCAACTATCAACTATTTACCTATTTAGTTATCTAATAAAGGGTGGGAATTTTTGATCATGAAATAATCAACAGGTAATGAAGTTCCTTGTTTCTAGGATTCTAATTGTATAAATTGCTGTGCCCTTGGACTAAAGGTATAAAGTACACCCTAAAATGGGAATGCTTTCCTGGTTACCCAGCCTGGCTCTTAGTTTATTTCTGAAATAGGAAAAAGATGTAGAAAAGTGTGGTTTGCTCTGCCTGCTTTCATGATTCAATATTGATCTTAAGCTTTAGGCTAATATCCTGGCTTCTCATAGAGTGGGTGCTACTAGATTTATTATTCAAGTCAGACCTGACTAGCTTCACTGCTGACTTATGCTTTGCTTTCAGTGCTTCATGACAACAGTATATTGGAGCTCTTCACATCTAAAGAGGCTTGATTGTCCTAGATGTAAAGAAACACATTTGACAGAGCTGAATGGGGATATTTGTTCAAGATACTAGAGAGGTTCAGCACAGAGCAGGAAATTAAATGCATTCATATTTTACATATCTGTCATGCGAAATGGTAATAAATGGGCACTTCTCTGAATTATCTGTGTCAGAGAAAGGAACTCTTCAGGGATGTCCAATTGCCCTAGTAGTCAAACCCTTGGTTGATGAATTACATAATGCTCCGGAGTTTTTGGCAGCAGGAGATATTGAAAGTTTACAGAGAGAGTATATAGAGATTTTTGTCATAGTCAGGAGATTCTCTTAAACTACTTAAAACTCTGACTCAGCATTTCAGAACCTTGTTATCTGTTCTGTTTATGTAGAGTAGGCCCAGAAAAATATTACCTACCAAAGTGTAATAACAACTATACCTTTGGAATATTTGTAAAAGTGCATATGCTCTGTTTGATTAAATTAGGGTGAAGGGTGTAGGCTCGTAGTGGGCCAGGTGCTGTGTTTTCCATAAAGTTCAAGACAAGAGAACAATTGATAATGGATTAGAGCTGGGCAATGATTCCTGAACCATTTCAGGAATTCATGTTGATTTTGGTGACTTGCCTCTGTCAAAATGGAGAGAGAGAAAGGAAATGAACAGTTTGGCATTACATTTCCTTTTTTCCAGGTAGATTCACAAAGGTGGTGGCAGAGGTGCTGGTTCCTCCCTATAGTCCAGTGGTAGGATACTCGCCTGCTAAAAATCACTGCTTTATTGCTGCGGGCCTTGAAGCCAATGACCTAACCCCAGGATTATATGGTTTTCTGAGGTAAATTCACTGTTAAAAGAAATCACATATTTTCTGAGCTGAGAACTCTGCTGGAAAAATCCTAAAATAAAGTGGTGTCTTCTGCAGCAAAAAAAGAGTACAAAGTGTCTTACTGAGGAAACCTCTGGGACATTAATTAGCACAATCAAATATTTCTAAATTAGTTTTATTATTGATAAACTATATATAACCAATCTAATGGAATTTTTACAGGCCTCGGAACAAAACCAAAACTCTTTAACAATATTAGCACTGTAGAACTGCAGAAAGAACAAGATGCTGCCATACAGACATTTGGCTGTTTCTTCCTTCTCCTTCTATTTAGTCTGGAAGGAAACTTTATATAACAGTTTTGAAATCACTTATAATTCCCAGCGTATAATTGAAATTTCCTAACACAGCATGGGCCTGTTTCTTATCTCGATTTCAGTGCAAACCAAGTATAGCTCCAGACAATGGAACTAGACCACTGTAAAAATCAGCATGAGATAGAAACCAGGTCCTATTTCATTAAAACATATATTTTAACACTTAATATTTTAAAAGGCTTATCAGCAGTATAGTGTAAAAACTACAAGTGTGCAAAATGGTTCAGAGTTTCGTACACTACAGACGTTTATTTTAATCCCCACATATTTCATAGCTCCCAGGAAAATTCATCTTGCAATACCAAAACAACAGGCCACACTGTAAGAAAAGACCAGTTTATCCCAGACACTCTTAAACCTTGTGCTTTTACCTCATCCAGTACAGATGGATAGTTAGTAAAGGTACTGTTGTAAGGTACACTGAGTCTTGGAGAGACGAGGCACACACGCTGTGGTTGTATAACGTGGATGAGTTTATTGGAAGGTCTCGCTCCTTTGATAAGCGCTGCCGGGGCCTCCCCTGGCAGCGCGACCGCAGAAGGGGAACCTGGTGCAAGGTCTAGAGTAAAGAGGCCCGCGGGAAGGGCCAAAACATGGGTTTAAGTACAGTTACACATTTGCATCTCATACATACTCATAGCTCATGAATAATTAGCAGGCTAGCAAGCAAGCAACTGTGGATTGGTTACACGCTGTTTGCCTTGTTGATTATACGCGGTCCGCTTTGTTTAGCATTGTGTTTTACTTTCACACATACCAGCTCTCACACAGACAGAAAACACAGACAGAAAAGCCAGCACGCAGCTGGATAGAGAAAACTTTCCCAGCACATCTTCCCACAGATAACAGAAAGCTGTTACCTTGAGAGCGCTAACCTTGGCTCAGTGCCCTTTCCGGGGGGGACTGAGAGGAGCGACTCCTGTTGCCTAGTGACTGAACCGTAACAAACTCTTCCGCATACTACAGGTACCAAGAAACTACAAAACTGGTGACTTGATTTCCATGCTAATCTCTGTAAAAGATGGATTCTGCACTATTGAATTCAGTGTGGGGCTTTGTCGTTGATACCAACAGAATCAGGGACAGTCCAATACTTGGCAGGTATGTTGTGCAGAGGAAATTATTTAAACAATGCTTCTCTTTGTTTTTGTCTGTATACCTTTTAAATTAGAGTGGCACAATAAAAGGGTGGCTTCAGATAAATGATCACACTCATGTTTAAAGGTTTAGAGTTACTTCTTGTACAATAGCAATAAAGAGTCCTGTGTAGGCTGACCATACGTCCCGTTTTGAATGGGACAGTCCCGTTTTTTAAATGTTTTTTAACCGTCCCGTCTTTTTGTCCAAAATATCAATTTTGTCCCGTTTTTGGGGCAGGACTCATAAAACGTGGACTCATAAAACAGGACTCATAAAACATGGAGTCATAAAACTTCCCCCACCCCCCCACCCCCCGCCACCACCGCCGGCGCGCTCGGCCCCCAGCTGCGGCTCCTGACAGCTCCGATCTGCCGCCTCCTCCAGCCCGCCGCCCGCTGCCGCCTCCTCCTCTCTATTCCTCCTTCCCTCCTTCTCTCCATCCCTCCCTTCTCTCCATCCCCCTTCTCCATCCCTCCCTTCCTCCCTGCTCTCTCCCTCCGTCCGCTGCCTCCTCTCACTCCCTCCATCCCTTCTCTCTATCCCCTTCTCCATCCCTCCATCCCTTCCTTCCTCCCTTCTCTCTCTCCCTCTGTCCACTGCCTCCTCTTCCATCTCCCTTCTCTCCATCCCTCCTTCTCGCTGTCCCTTGCCTCCTCCATCCCCCCTGCTCCCTACCCCCATCTCTTCTCTCATCCATCCATCCTCTCCCTTTCTCACCTTCGTGCCTTCTCTCCCTCCGTCCCCTCCATCATCTTCATCCCTCATCCCCCCTTCTCTCTCTCTCCCTCCATCCTCTTCATCCCCCATCCCTGTTCTGCTTATTCCTCCATCCATCCCCTCCGACCCCCCTCTGCCTCCTCCCCACCCGGTGCTGGGGGGCCCAGGTGGGGCCATGCCCCCCACACACACCCTGTCCCGTTTTTGCCCTCCCAATGTCCCGTTTTTGTCTAAAGGAAATATGGTCAGCCTAGTCCTGTGGCACCTTATAGACTAACAAATGTATTGGAGCATAAGCTTTCGTGGGCTAATACTCACTTCATCAGATGCATGCAGTGAAAATATCCAGAGGCAGGTATAAATATGTAGGCAAGAATCAGGTTAGAGATAACAGGGTTAGTTCAATCAGGCTAAAGATAACAAGGTTAGTTAAATCAGGGAGGATGAGGCCCTCTTGTAGCAGCTGATCTGGAGGTGTGAACACCGAGAGAGGAGAAACTGCTTTTGTAGTTAGCTAGCCATTCATTTTGATTCTTTGATTCTTGTACAATAAGAATTCACTTGTGTTATGCAACAAACAGAATCTGAGAATGCTTTAAAATCAGTTTGCAATAACAGTGTATCCACTTATTGTTCCACTTTCTGTACATAGAGATGGGGAAAGGCACTGCCAGACTAAAGTTTGGATAGTTCCTACCAATTCTCTTTCATTTTACAAGGGTAGCCCAAACCTGAAGCATCCAAAATCATTAGTCATTTTCTTTTATTAGGTCAGCTCTTCCATAACTGCCATATGCAGTAGCTCTTGCTGTGTGTCTAGCTCTTTCTTTCCTAGAGGTCATACTGCAAGTCAGAGGCACTTATCCCTTCTGTTGCAAACTAGGGCCTTAATTGTCCCTTTGTTCCAGCACCAGTTTGTGTGGGGGAAGAAAGGAGTTAATCAGGAGAGGGGTAGTTGCTCCATAATTCTAGATTGGATCTGTCCCAGCATCTGTTGGAGCAGCCAAAACAGATGGAAATGGCGAGCTCCAATGCCCAATGCAGAAGCCACAGCATTATTTGAAGGGTTCCAACAAGAAGACACTTGACAATGCAGTAGCACTGCTACTAGTATAATGAGGGAGGCCCCCACATGCAAGTGTTCATTTGTGTTTTAATATAGTCTGAACATAAGTGTATGCCTGGGCACCAGGAGGATAGATCTCACAATTACTGAAAAAGGTCTCTTCAAAAATATATAATAATAAATGGTAACCATCCTAAAATATCACATGCAGCTACTAGCAGTAGCTCTTAAATTGATTCTCAGTGCTCTTTCTCTTGTTCTATGAGGCCACTAGAACAGCGAGAGCACACAGAAGGGACACTGGGCCTTGTGAAGTAGGGAAGTGTTTAGTTCACAAAACAATCTCATTTAGGACATGAGCTTCAAAATTAACAAACTGGAGAATATCTTCTCTATAGGGCCTGATCCAAAGGCCAACGAAGTGAATAGGAGCCTCTCCATTGACTTCAATGAGCTAAGATCAGGTCCAATAGAGGACAAGACTTCACAAGACTGATGTGATAAGTAGAAGGCTAGAACGAAGAGGTTACAAATGGCTGATATTAGAATTAGTCATAAAAATATGGCTTGACTTTACTTGAACTGCTGTCATGGTATTTATAGGAGTAACCTATCAAAGTTCCTTCCCCCCATCCCCCATTGATAGTCAATATTTTTATTCATTACTTGCTTGTAGCAGAGAGAAATTTCATAAAACATTATTGCCCTTTTATGAACCTTTAGTTCACCTGAATAATGTAAAATGACATATTCCATCTGAGGACAGCTTTTCAGGTACTGCGGGGTCATTTTTAGTAAATTTAGGTGGGCTATAAAAATGACAGTTCAAACCACATGTGAAATATCTTGTAGGAGCATAGTGAAGATGTCCCATATGTAACTATGGTGATTCCTTTCATAATACAACTGGGAAAACACTTCATGTTTGAAAGTGGGAGGAAAATGGCATGCAAATAATGAACCGTGGCTGATTTCACAGTTTGTAATCTTATTGATCAAACTGTATTGCCTCAAACTGTGCCCGGAATGTGGCTTTAATCAATAATAATAATAAAAAAGGTTATGAACCAAGGTTATGGGCTAAGAGAAACTAGGCTTTAAAAGCTTTTTACGGCACTGTTGGACACTAACTGTTCCTTTTTACTTCTTCCTCTTACTTTGTGCTTTATTTTACAGACCCTTGAGAAGAGGTGTGATGGGGTGTATGCCCCCACACAACTGTAGAAAGGGTTAACCTCAGTAGGTAGCAGTGGAGGCGAGACTTCTGAGTAGCTTAGAGTGGCTGTGTGAGGCACAGCCAATCAGGGAGGAGTAGCAGGGAGCAACCAATCCATACCTGGCTGGCTCAGATAAGAGGAGCTGCAGGGCAGAGCAGGGTCAGTAGCTGCCTGGAGTGAAGGCTGAGCCCCGGCAGGTGGAAAGAATAGTAGCACTGTGGACAGTGCAGTGATTGAAGGCTCTGAGGTAAAGGCCGAATAGGTGCAGGGACTGCAGGGAAGAATTCTAGGGAAAAGTGGTGTTTTGGAAAATTAACCATGCATGCTGTTTGAATCAGGCTCTTTGTTAGAAGTATACTTAAACTTACAGCACGTGCAGGGGTGACAGTTTTGGAAACTGCACCCGCTGAACATAAATTTCATGCACTTTTTTTTTTAACCGCAATGGATACGTGTACATTTACCATAAGCTTATCCGATGACACGTTAGTAGTAGCAAATTTAACCAACAAGTGTTAATCAAAACAAGTGTTGCCACACTTCGGAGATTTAGGGGCTTTCTGGCAGGCAATGGCTGTTTAAGGTCACTTGTCGAAATCTTGCGGTTAGTGTTAGTCGTATTTAGAAACTGGCATTGCTTAAAACCAAAAAGTCTCCAAAAGTCCCTTGCTTCTTTTGCTTCCCACTTCCTAAGACACCTATTTTCTGGGTAAAAAGGTGGTCAACTTACCCTGGCTAGGAATAGGCCTGGTCAGTTTTGTTTTTTTTCTCTGTCAGAGGTGAACAATTCTAAGAATAGCATGAGGCTGCCACTGGGTTCCCACCCCCGCACTCACCACTGGGGAAGTGGTATGATTATTGGACTGCGATACTAATTCTCAGAAGGGAGAAATGCTCGCCAGTGACTAGGACGAGGTGCCAAACCAGCGGTGAGGAATGTGCCACGTGACAACAGGTCCATGATTTTCACAATCAGAGGAATTTTAAAACACTATTTTTGCATTCAGATATATTTTTAAAATCTCTCCAAACATCTACAGTTACTGGCCCTGGTTCAGCAAAACATCCCTGTTCAGCAAAGGATTTAAACATGTGCGTATGTCCTACTGACTTCAGTGTTAAAGTAAAGCATTTGCTTAACTGTTTACTGGAGAGGGGGAAAACGTTAACGTGCTTTAATGTAACCTCAGAGATATATACATCTGTCTGAACATCTGGGTGAAGGAGAACTTAAGTGGGGTATAGACTTAGGAGGTCATAAGAGGCTGAGTGGCCCTGTACTGGGCCTCTCTATGGTATGAATTTCATCCAACATCATGACTACTATTGTGGAGGATTTGTCCTTCAAAGTGCAAAAACTACTCCATTTATTTAAAAAACAAAACAAAACAAAAAAACACTTTTCTTGCCTTCTGAATAATTTCCTTTGGGGAAAAATTGAAAAATATCCTACTTCAGGTGCCTAGAGTTAGGCTTCTAAATAAAAATATAGTAACTCCTATCTTAATGTTGTAGTTATGTTCCTGAAAAAATGTGACTAAGTGAAACGATGTTAAGCAAATCCACTTACCCATAGGAATTAATGTAAATGGGGGGGAGGGTTAGGTTCCAGGGAAAAAATGTTCACCACACAGAAAACTATATATACTGTACCTACACTCAGTATACATTTTAAACAAACAATTTAATACTATTCACAGTGATGATGATTGTGAAGCTTGGTTGAGGTGGTGAAGTTAGAGGGTGGAAGAGGGTGGGATATTTCCCAGGGAATGCCTTACTGCTAACTGATGAACTAACTTTTGGCTGAGCCCTCAAGGGTTACCACATTGTTAATGTAGCCTCACACTCTACAAGGCAGCACAAATGGAGGGAAGGGAGACAGCATGGCAGACAGAAACAGACACACACCCTGTGTGTGGTGGAGAGAGAGAGATGTGCATTACCTTTTCAGTATGTCAAGAATCAGAGAGGTAGCCGTGTTAGTCTGGAATAGCAGAGGTAACAAAGTCCTGTGGCACCTTAAAGACTAACTATAAAGTTTTGAAGCATAAGCTTTTGTGGGCTAATACCCACTTAGTCGGATGCAAGCTGTTTGCATCCGACGAAGTGGGTATTAGCCCACAAAAGCTTATGCTTCAAAACTTTATCGTTAGTCTTTAAGATGCCACAGGACTTTGTTACCTTTCAGTATGCTGACCCCCCTCTTAAGTGCATTGTCTTTTTAAGTGGATCAGGAAGTTGAGACAGCAGCTGCTGCCCCAAGCTCTCTCTGTCTCTCTCCATTGGTTTCTCCATCCTGCTCTATATGGAGAAGGGCTAAGGGGGTGCAGGGGGGAGGGGGCAACCTGACATTTACACACACACACACCCTGTTACACTCCCTGCACAGCAAGCAGGAGGCTCGGGGAGCGGCTCCAAGGCAGAGGGCAGGAGCAGCACATGGCTGTGGGGGGAGGGACAGCTGAACTGCCAGCAATTTGTAGCCTGCTGAGCAGCTGCTGCACAGGGAATTTAGGAGAATGGGGAGCCAATAGGGGAGCTGATAGTGGGGTTGCCGGTCCACTCTGGTTCCAAGCCCCCACCAGCTAGCTCCAATAGGCTGCTCTTCCTGCAAGCAGTGGACAAAGCAAGAGGTTGACAAACAACGTTAGAAGGGAGCATTGCACAACTTTAAATGAGCATGTTCCCTAATTGATCAGCAACATATGACTTTACATGAGGAGTTAGTGTAACCTGATTTTTCAGAAGTTCTGAGAATACCCAATAGTACTGAAGTTAACGGGAGCTTCATGTGCTCAATACCTTTTTGCATGTCAGGCTACATTAATACAGATGTCTAATTTTAGGCAACCAGGTTTGGACGTTTCATTCAGAACTACTTGAAAAGACCTGTAAAAATCAAAACTTCTCATGGCTCTCCAGGCTCCATTAGCAAACACAAGACACTGTGCCTCAAACACAAGACACCGTGAAAAGAAGTTTTTAAAGAAAATAATAGAAAGAGAGAAATCTTTCCCATCATCTTATTAACGAATCGTTCAATAATTTAACAAATCAGATGATAAATGTGCTATCTGTGTGTCAAAAGGAGTGAATTTGGTATTTAAAGAACGAATAATACATATTTATAATAACATTCAGTCTACCTACCCCCTGCTGTATGCCCTTATGCTTCCTACTGATAATTATCCCTATTCAAGATGCATCTGAAGATGTCTGCTGCAAAACACTCAGCTGGTCTTCTGAAATGTTTCTGAGAGCAAGACTTTTTTTTCACAAGTTCTTGGGGTCAAATTATAACACTTTTATATTTCCAGACCATGCCTGTGTTTTGTAAATTATTTCGGAATAATTCAAGGTAATTTGGCACAACTCACTTCCTTAAGGAATTTACTGTACATTTTACATTGGGCAAAACAAAACAGTAAAGCATCTGGCTTACTGTCAAGATTAGGGTGTGGCAGTTACTAGAGATGCTCAATAGCTGTTTCAGAACCTGTATAGGAAGTATTCATTGTGAGCAATTCACATAAGTCACACCCAGCAACACTCCAAGACCTGATCCAATAAGAGGGGAAAGGTTATAAATATAGGAGTTGAAGACACCCCTGTGGACTCAGCAGCTGATCCACATAGGAATTAGAGATATGTCTGCTGTAGGGTCTGGGTCCCAGTCCCTTTGCCACTATGGATACAGGTGAATGCTATTCCAGCTTTACCTAGTAGAGAAGCCCTCCATTAGAACAATGTTTGGTCGAGTGCTATGTGTATTGTGAACCAAGAGTGGGAAAGAAAATTGAGAAGGAAGCATTTGTCACTTCTATGTTACAATCTATGGAGTTTACATTTGACTGTCAGCTGGACTGGATTCTGTTTCCATTAATGGAGAATGGGGCAGAGCTGAGTGAGGTAGGGGTTGTTACATTCACTTCTGACTTAGCAGAGCTTATGAGGAGGACAGTGGTCTTCTGACAGTGGCCAATGCCAAGAGCTCCAGAGGGAATGAACAGAACAGGTGATCAAGTGATTACTCCATCTCCTGTCATCCATCCAGCTTTTGTCTCACATAGTGCCAAACAGAGTGAAAGCCTTATAGCAGGGCTAGTCAATAGGCTGCTGGCAGGCCAAATCTGGACTGCCAAATGCCTTTGAATGGACCCTGAAATCTTTTTATTTATATATTGTCGTTACTGTTTTTTTAAAAAAATTTCTCTGAAGTCTAGACCTCATCTATACCTTGGCCAAAAAATGTGGACCTTGGCAAAAAGATAAATGAGATTCAAGGAATGAATATTTTATATCCTTACCCTGGTCCCAGTACCACTTTGCATACATGCTACAGATGTCTGTTTCACCAGCAACCTACGGTATGTCAACACAGCCATTAAACACCCGCGTCTGGCCCAGGTCACCTGAATCAGGCTCATGGGGGTTGGCTTGCAGGGATGTAAAATGTCTGTGTGAAATGTAAGGCTGTTTTGAGTACCTAAAACAGCTAAAAGACCCCCACCAAGGGAGAAGGGTCCCAGAGCCTGGGCTCCGTCCCGAGCTTGAGCCTCTAGCCCCACAGCCCAAGTCCCACAAGCCTGAGTCAGCTGACCTGGACTAAGCTGCAACCAGGCTACTGGGCCTTTTAGCTGTTCTAGGTACTCAAAACAGCCTTACATTTCACACACCAGGCTTTCAGGACAAGTGGAGATTGGTCCTGATCTTCACACACTCCACAGACCTGTGCAGATATAATGGTTTATGGACGAGGGCCTGACCAAGCATCTCTTTCCCAGGAGCAGCAGACACCAATCCTGGCCTCCATGGGCCTGGTGCACCCTAGAGGTGCAATGTTCTCCAGCCACCCAAAGACCACGTTCTTTTTCTCCCTTTGTGATCAAGCATTTGATGCATTATTCACCCAGGAGATGTAATGGCCTCTAGTTGCCTCAAGGGGTCCTGCCTTTCATGAAACCAGCTTCAGCAGACACTAGTCTTGTTCTCCATGTGATCCACAGCACCCAGGTGATGTAACAGCCCCGAGAAACCTGTAGCCCTTTTGCCTTTTCTCTCTCTGAAACCCACCTAATAATATTACCATAATATTGACAATGAAGTTCAAATTGCCTCCCACCCAGACTTTGAAATTGGTTAAAAGGCCTGGATGTCTTCTGGATGCTGCTACTTCTCCCCTCTTATACTTAATACGGTCATGCCTGGCTGTGAGGTGGAGAGACTCACCAGAACACAAGTACTCTCCGTCCATTCTCCAACACAGCCCAGCTCTATAGGAGCCCTCAAACCACTGCTTCCTCTGCACCTATCGTTCCCTGCCAAACTACTAGACACTCAAAGCGCCTGTTCTATGTGATGCAACTCCATGCTGGCAAACTCCCCAAGAGACTCAAATCCCATCTTATTCCTCTGAACCAGTGCAGCTTAGTTTATTTGCTTTATATTATTGTTTTACTGGTCTCTCAATGCAGTTAGAAAAACTCCCAGAATCACCATTCCTAGCACCAGAAAAATCCCAGCATCCATGGAACTCACACCACCATCTGCTCAACACTCCATAATGAGTCAAATCTTCATAGCTCCACTTGATTTAGGAATTTCCTTGAGTGTATTGCACCATTTGTGCCCTAATGGTTTTCACTCTCTCTCTCTCTCTCTCTCTCACTTATTCTGTACTCAAAAAATATTTCTTTCCAGTGTCTTAACTGTTTTGGGGTTTTTTTTCATCTTTTCCTCCTATGTTGATTGGTAACTCTATTCTTTATAGTTTTCACTTTCTTCCTGGCTTGCCTCTCTGTGTTTATGTGACTATGAAACCGTGTGGCCAACCACTCTGCTCCCACTCTTTTGAACTGCTGAGCCCCTCCTGGAAAAGAAGGCCAGTCTTCATCTTCTCTTGGGACTGTGCTGACCTCAGCACTGACTTCACAGTGCTGGGATTTGTGTTGACAGGATGACATCACAGTGCAGAGATGCTCTCCTTGCTGTCTCTTTCCGCCTGAGCTAGGCAGTATTTATTCCCTCACTTTTTGGAGTTAGCAGCACCATTTTCTAAATTCACAGCAATGGGATAAATCTTCCTTCCCACCCAAATTTAGGAATTTTCCTTTTTGCACCCTGATCTCTACACAAATGTGTTTTTTCAATCTAAAAAACGTAGCTGCTCCCTGGTAGTTCTTTGGGTTCCTCTACTATGCTTCCCATCCTGCCTCTTAAATGTATTTCTTGTGTGTTTTTTTTAATTTAGTTCTGTTTTCTATCTCTCCCTCAGAGTATGTCCACACTACCACGGTAAGTCGACCTACACTACGCAACTCCAGCTATGCGAATAACGTAGCTGGAGTCGACAAACCTTAGGCCGAGTTACTATGTAGTCTAAACTGTGGGGGGTTGATGGGAGAAACTCTCCTGTTGTCTTACCATACTCTTCTCATCGGGGGTCACGTACAGGGGTTGACTGGAGAACGATCTGCTGTTGATTTGGCGTGTCTTCACTAGACCCGCTAAACTGACCACCAGTGGATTGATTTCAGAGCGTCGATCCCAGCAGTAGTGTAGATGTAGCCTCACTTTCCTCTCTCTCTGTTCTTGTGGCCATGAGACCATACCCAGAAGCCTTGTTCCTAGTAGTAGCACTGAAATGTCCCTTCTGTAAAGGGACAAGGCTTTACTGCCCACTCAGGCTCAGTACTGATGTGGTCTTGCTGGGTTTTGTGCTGGTAGGATGCAAAAGTAACCTTAATTCTGGCATTCCCTAAGTTTTGAGTGTTTGATTTTATTACTTTAATAATAGTCTTTTAACATAGTTTTAATGTCTGTGTAGTTAATATATAGGATACATATGGTAACTGACCAATATATACACATTGCTGTAGACTGGAAGTATTCTACGATGTAGTAAGACACTATGATCTGAAAGTAAAATTTGTGTATAGCATCTTCTATCCCAATCAGTTTCTCCTCCTCTTCTTATAATGTTATTTTCACGGGGTCCTACCCAGCAGGGCCTGTCACTGGTTGTCACTCATCTATTTCCCACTGCTGAATTGTTGCTTCTAGAGACAGTGCTGCTGCAAGAAACTGACAGGGGCAATAGTTCTGATATGTAAGAACTGCTTCTGTATTGAAATTAAACACAAAGGGCCTGTTCTGGCTTCCATTCAAGTCAATGGCACACTCCCATTGTCTTCATTTTGAAGAGGATCAGACTTCAATTTGAGTTCTGGAACATGTGGGATTCTAAATTAAGATTTGGGGTTGCTTTGTATCGGCTGCCTCGTAGAATTTTCTTTACAATGGCTCTGGCATTGACTGAAAGAGGAAAACCAAAATAATTGAATTTTGAGATAAAATGCCCCTCCTTATTTGATTTTCATCATTCAGAATTTCCACTCTCAAAACATAAAAGCTGAACAAAGGTAACAGGGATGTCCCTAATCAGTTAGACAAAAAAACAGAACCCCTTACAAAAAGGGACTCTGTGCAGAAAAGAAGGAGCAAGAAAGGCAATTTAAGCAGAACTAACAGCAGAGTGGAAAGGTCGACTGCACATTTAGGATGCAGGGCAAGGAATTGTAATCATGTAATTTCTCTTTTTAAAATGAGTTTTTCCTTCCTTGTTTGTGGTATGTTTCCCCACTAAGTATAAGTTGATCTTTATCCACTCAACCTGCAGCATCTTAAATTTGCTGAACATAAATTGTTATTTTGATAATTTCTGAGGATACTTTGCTGTGTATATATAATTGTGTTGTTCTTTGTTCTTTATGTGGTTAGTGTCTCCAGTTTACATTGCCATGGCTGGTTAGTGCACTGTTGCATGTGTTTCAAATCCTCTTGGCTTATAGAACTGAATTTCAGGCAAGGACAAGGAAAGGACAACAAAATGGTTTAAAAAAGGAGATATTGATCATTTGAACTATGATTTCTGGGAAACCAGTTGTTACCATTATTTATTGGTTTATTTGGCAGTTAACAGCCTGAAATAAAGAAAAGAGCACTTAACAGTGACAAACTAGTATTTAACTGCAGCTAAGTGATAATTAATGAATCACAGTGAATAGTTCTTTACTACAAAAGTGTATTTTTAAAATGTTGTCAGCTGATGTACAACAAACTGCACAGCTGCAGTAGAGAAATCGGTCACCTCAAAGTTAATGGTGCATTATTCACCAACCAGAATAGAGGATGCTTTTGCTTGTAAAACTTTAATATACCATTGTAGGGTGTATTAAGATTCCTGTTATCTATCATTCTAGTACAAATACAGATTAATATTCCTGACACTTTTCGCAAAAGCCTGGACACCCAAAGGCTGGATAATGTGATATTTAACCCCTGAACTTCTGTCACTCCAAGATGATAGATATGAAGGTTACCTGGTTTCTTGGAAGGAAGGCACTGGATCAAGCTGGTAATTGTGACAAAGTACAATGAGTAAAAAGACTGCAGCTGTGAAGTAATAAATTACACATCTCAGAGCCTGAAGTTCTAGAAGTGAAAATAGTCAGACAGCCAGTAACCAGCATCCCAGACTCTGTGTGCACAAATGTGATGGGAAGGCCGCACGCAAGGATCAGGCACCAGGAGAAGGGAAAGGCAGACACTGTCATTTTTAATCACCATTTGTTGATTTTAGTCACTGGAGATGAAGAAGATCTTTGTTTCTAGAGATGAATTTTCACTAAAGCATTTGCAGAGGAGCGTAACTTCTGTTTCACCCAGTCCCATTTGGGGGCACTTTTAGGCTTGTTTGATCGTTACAGACTTTACTTTTCCTCTCAGCAGAAACAAGCATTTGACAAGGTGCTGAAATAATACACTTCAACTACTCTCATAATTCCCTTGCCTTCTGCACTTAGGCTTGCTTTCTGAAGTTGATAAATAAGGCTGGTGTCTGAAATGAGCTCTTCTCCAAAACAGCCTTTAGAAGTATCCCTCTAAGTTGGAGTCAAGCGCTGTTTTAACAGTGAATAGTCTGTACATACTCACATGTCACTTCGTGCCACTTCATGAAGAAAAGTATGATGCTCCAGTTTGCAGTACAAAAATATTAATATTAATAATACCATATTATAGATGGGTATGGCACCTTGCAGATGGGTATGGCACCTTGCAGACATTAAAACATCAGCATCCCTGACTTGTTTGTATGCTGCACATAGCATATGCATGTGCCTACAAAAACGGAGTCAATAATCACAATTTGAATATTACAAACATACACTGAAACAGCAAGATTTTTACTTTTATTATCATAGCACCTATGAACCCTATTCATGTCCCTAAAGAGTTTACAATCTCCTTGCAAGAGACAATAGATTATGTGAATGTACCCAAAATGAATCACCATCTGATAATATAGCTCTAATCACTGTCCTCCCCACCCTCTTTTGTTACACTCACTCATTATGCCACTTCTAACCTTAAGCGCTTGATCCTGCACCTGATTCACATGGGTGGACTCTTTAAACTGAGTGGAATAGTGTATGTAAGAATGTGCCTTCACAGTTCAGATTGCATGATTTAGGCCCCAATCCTGCAAAGATGTACTCATATGGAGGGCTCTAACAAATTCACAAGCATGAAAAAAGCATCATGAAATCTGGTCTTCCTCTGTGAAATCTGGTCTTTTGTGTGCTTTACCGTATACTATACAGATTTCACGAGGGAGACCAGACTGTCTCAAACTGGGAGTCCTGACCCAAAAGGAAGTTTCAGAGAGGCTCACAATGTTATTTTAGTGGGGATTGTGGTATTGCCATCCTTAATTCTGCACTGCCATCAAAGCTGGGCAGCCAGAGAACAGAGGCTGTTGGCCAGGCACCCAGCTCTGCGGGCAGCATCCTGCCAGTAGCAGTACAGAAGGAAGGGTGGCAATACCACACCATGACACCCTTCCTTCTGCACTGATGCCTTCAGAGCTGGATGACTGGAGAGTGGCAGCTGCTGATTGAGAGGTCAGCTCTGCGAACATCAGAAGTAATTGTGGCTATACCATACCATGCCATCCTTATTTCTGCGCAGCTGCCTTCAGAGCTGGGGTCCCTACCAGCAGCCACCACTTTCCAGTGGGGCCCAGTTCTAAAGGCACTGCCACTACCAGCAGCAATGCAGAAGTAAGGATAGCAGTACTACAACCCTCCCTACAATACCCTGGTGAAACGCCCTCCCCCCCCCCCCAGTCCTTTTTTGGGTCAGGACCCCTACAATTAAATAGCTGAAATCACAAAATTTACTATTTTTAAAATCCTATGACTATGAATCTGACCACAATGAACAATGAATTTGGTAGGATCCTACTCATATGCTTCACTTTATTCATGTATATAAAGTCAATTTATGTATACAAGTCTTTGCAGAATTGGTGATTTTGGTAGTAAGCAATTCAGGAAAGGGTCCAGTATCTCTTTTTTTCTGGAAAGCACCCCACACGCTTTTGTGCATTGTAAAAATATTATTAATTTTAATAGTTAATGAAATAATGTACCCAAAAGTTATGTTCCCAGGAAAATGGAACTTCCTATATCCTTAAATTCTATTTCCTTATTCTCTTATTTTCTGTTTTCAGACAAATAATTTCCCATGTCCAAGCTCTTGGGAATGTGTCAATATTTCCCTAGGTATAAATGATGGCAAAAATTTCACTATGGAAATATAGCAATTGTGAATTTAAAACACATGACCCACCCTAGCAGTTGATGGTGCTCACTCAACCAGATCCGCTTCCATTGCATCCTGCCTTGCAAATATGGCATATATTTCCAAAGTGGTAATTCCTTATAGTGTTCTACCAGACGATATAGCTCGTTGAAATGTGGAGAAAAAGAAACTGAAATCCTATGGTGGTATTACAAAATCAGAAGTAAGAACCCCCCGAATTAGACCCTGTCACTTATTTAAGATTTGACCTTTTAGACAATTCTAGAGTATGGTTTAATTTAAGAAACTCCCATGATGTTGTTGGTTGATATTCATTATCACATACCCTTTGTTAGCCTTCTTATTTAAGTAAGACTTTTAGTGGACAACATAACTATGTCACTGCACAATATTGAACAATGCCATAAAATACTGTTTCTGAGTTTTAATTAGAACAATCTGTTCTCTTTTCTGATATTTTATATATTTATTTTATTTAGTCGGGATGTAGCATACAGCTGCCAAACCATTTTCTAAGTATGTGCACAGAATTTATAAAAGTCTACAAAACTTGGTTTAAAAATGTTAGCAATAAGAGTTAGCTGCTTCTCAGCAGTAGTCACCCCGAAACAGACTTTCTAGTTCCTCCCCTCAGGAAAAGCTTGACAAAACTGAGGGGTTTTAATTAGTTATTAATAGTCAACAATATTGCACTCTGTCAGTGAAGTCCATTCTAGTGTTGTAGACCCTTATCAAGAATACGTAGGCTTCAGTTGTTCCAACCTAGAAATCATGCACTAGAGTCCCTCACCTGACCTCAACAACCATAACTTGTACGTGGAGAGAAAGAAGGTATCTTTGACATGAAGGTCCCAGATCACAGGAGAGATTACAATTCAAAATCAATATCTCACCTGCATCCTAATGGGAAATGGAAGCCAACACAGTTTTCATACATATACACTCAAAGAAATGCTAGTTAAATGTAACTATTGAAATGAACAATTAAGAGAAGGTAGATAAATATTCAAAATTCTCACAGTTCATACAGTCAAATAACTAATGCATGTGTCTTTATCTTACTGGTCTTTCAGCACCACCCATATGCTTTCCTACTCCAGAGATACCATGCACCAAACTGTTGTCTCTAATACCCATTTCTTCTATTTATTTTCATGGTCCCCTTTGGACACTTATTTATTACTCTTTCAGTAGAATAATGTTCTGCCTGAATTTTCCATTTACTCCTAATGTCTTAACTACCTATTATATCCCCTAGTTTCTGAAGCATACACCGTAATAAAAACTTACTTTGATCCTTTTTATTGGTCGTCTTACAAATTTAGAAGAACCATTAGGTCACATCAAAGTCTCCTTATTTCCAAGGAGAATAAATACATTTTGTAACAGGCAGAGATCTATATCAAGTCAGATACAAAGGAAGGGGACTAAACCAAATCCTTTATGCTCCCTTAACAAAAAGATGTGGCAAACGTCACTGTTTTGTCTGTATAGCTTAAGTCATGAAAGTCCTTTATTTCTATTCAGAAATAAAAACAATATATTTTAAAAGCAGAAGTGAAAAAAGCCATTTAATAATTCTCTAATATTAATTTACAGAATGCCTCTTTTGCTTGCCGGGTCTATTGAACAGAAAAGAACAGTGCTGCCCATTTTACATACAGTAACTTGTCACATCTCTTTCTTAAACATGATGATGGGAAGATAATGAGTAACTGTAATGCAAAACTGTTGTCAAGGCTCATTTTCATAGTAGTAGCATATGAATTCTCTCACTTTAGAGGTCAGCTTGCTGGAAATGTATAATGTTTCTGCACAATGTAATTTCTTCACTTCTTGGCAGGGCTTTAACCTATAAGCAGTCCCTGAGCAAATCCTCAGCTTGTGTGAATCCACTCCTTGATCTCAGTGAAGTTAGATCAGTTTACACCATCTGATGATCTTACCCTTTGTGCTTCTCATTTCCTTCAACTTAAAAAAACCCAATGACTATAACAGGTGACAATCAAGTAGTTTTCATTATCCATTGTGGAAAGATGGCATGTCACAAGGATCATAAATGTCTCACACTCATATAGGTAGAAGTACTCACAACCAAACGTGTGCCTATATTTCTTTCACAAATTGGGCATGATTTATTTCTGTTGTTATGAGAGACAGGGATGGAGAACCATTGCATTCTCTTCTTGCACATTTCCAAGTCCTCGTTTGGCTGCATCCATGTTAACCATTACCTCTTTTAAATATCATCCAGTACCAGTATACCTTCCCTTGACGACTAGTTTCACTTTGGTGAAGACAGAATGATGATGACCATCCCGTGGAAACTGAATGTTTTCTCAGGAGATCTCTTATCCGTGTCAAAATTTCTACAAGATGTAGTATAAACATGACAAGGCAAATTGCTATTCCTTATATATTTTCTAACTCAGCACAGTGCTCTGGTGGTCCCATTAGAGAGATTGCTGCCACTTTTCCAGCATCAGCTTTTATTTTTGTCCATGAGAGAATATGAACAAAATACTTCAGCTTCTTGTAATAGGCATTTGTCCAGATTTAATGTGACTCCATTTTCCACATGCTTTGGGAGCATGACATGTAGATTGGTTCATGGGTGCTGGGGTGTTTCCACCCCTCCCAGCTTGAAGTGGTTTCCATTATGTACAGAGTTTACACTTTGGATCAGTGGCTCTCAGCATTTCTCCCTCCCCCCCACCCCCACTATACAAATTGTTGCAGCACCACTGGATTGGCTTTATATTCTTGAACAGTAGCACTGACACCAACATCTTTTCCACCATGGCTGTAACCTCATGAAGCCTGTCATAGGTGTTAGGTATGTTCCACTTTCTTTTCAAACACTAATTGGGCTGACTCACCACCATAAAGTAAGTGGATGAAACTTTATCTCCTTTGGGTCTACTAAACCTGTTTAGCATTGAATTTTCTTAAACCATTTTTATCTGCAACCTGGTATCCAGGACACTAAAAGGCTGGGCATTATGCAATTTAATAATTGCATCCTCACATAGGCAATGCTCTCATTATATTGCTGTGTTCAGATACCATGGACCTAAGCACAGTCCCAGTGCTGTTGTATGTGGTTTCCCAAATTGCTCCAAGGAATTTATCCACTCCATAGGACCTCTGCATTTCCCAGGTTCAATACTTGCTTAGTCAGTTAGTCTTACTATGCAACTGAGATGTTCATGGAGAATGTATTCTGAGATCTGTAGTGGTACCCACTTTAATCTTGTATTTCCCAGGAAACGGCTGTAATACACACAATTCATCCTTGTGCATTTTTCTTAGGTCATACGTCTTAGTGGCAGTAGAATGGGGATGATGTGACCGACCCGATACATTTAAGCAGACTTTGATACCAAACATTGGTATTTATTTATTTATAATGTCCATTTTATACTTCCTCGTTGTGCTTATACAAATCTGTGCATGTATCCTGCACAGCTAGCAGCTCAGCTTCCAAACTAAACAATTTATATGGTGGGTGTGAGATCTTCAGCTCTTCATATAAAGTGTTTTGTGTGCCAGTGTGCAATTTAAATTTGGCCTAGTGATATTTCTCCTCCCTGGTAACCTCTCAAACACCTGTTGCTATTCCCACCCTTCCATGGGTGACTGCTTCCATTGAGGTGTCATCTGTACTGTATTGTGGTGACTCATTCACCTACAGTATTCTTTTGAATTTGTAGATTTTGCATACGAAAAGAGAAATTATTATATTTATGACAAATTGGTCCTATTTCTAGACAAGCCCTCTGGCCATGTGTCTTCTCCCACATTTCCCACGAGCTGTCTCCTTGTTTACAAATTTGTAGCTTGCCTGCTTATATGATTGCAAAGTATAGGTGGGGCTTTGCTTCCTCTTCAAAATAATTACCAAGGTGATCAAAGGGAGCAGTTAAAGCAGCAGCCAGCTGCACCTCATCCAGTTGTGTGTGCCAGCTGCAGCATATGCCTGATTACTTCCTGTAGTCCATGAACACAAGGAGCTTAAGCCAGCTAACCACATCCAGACTCCAATCAAAATGTAAGGCTTTGGAGCAGTGAAAGGTAAGGACCTACTAGACGATAGGAGGCTTTTAATGCTGGGATGAGGGCAGAGGAGACAGAAAGTGTATTCAAAACTCAAAGTTATTGAGGGATCCTTTGATTTTTATAGAGAAGCACCTGATTTGTTGGGGACTCTGGTTGGATCTAGGCTCTATTTAATCAGAATTTGCTCATGGAGGAAAATGAGCTGTGTGAGTGCCCTTTACTATTGCAATCACCCTCTGTGTGCCTCTAAAACACTGCATACCCCCACTAAAATACTAAGCAATGGTGCACAAGTACTCATACCACCATTATGACTGAACAAAGTTAAGTACCATGGCATTCAACACTGTGTCATTTTCTGCCATCGCAGTGCCAGTGAAGATAGCAACCCCTGACATAGAATCTGCACTGGTCCTCCTAGTGCAGTCTCAATTCTTTTTCCCAAGCTTCCAGCTCTGCCACATATCAAGCAACTCGCCTACTAACTGCATGCAGACTTGAAAGTACCCAAGACAATACTTCACTAGTCTTCACCATGCCTGCATCCCACTCCAAATCAGGGGTGTGTGAAGATATCTTACAGCCATATCTGGACTTGCTTTAAGTGCTTCTTCAGTGGAGAATAAGGGCCAGAGGCTGCACGAAGATTGATTGAGTTTAAAAAGGATGCTAGTTGCTTTGTAAATCAGCAGAATAATTAATGCACCTCCTTTTCAGACTGTGATATATGAGGCTAGAGGCTGAGAGAAGTGTCTTCTGCTTAACCCTGATAACTTTTCATTTACAGCCATGTAGGCTTTTAAGTTTCTGAAGGAAAATGATTTTGTATGACAGAAGAGATCTTACACAAAGCAAGCCCCTCTGACAAGTCAGGGCTAGTATTTGATCAACTGTAGCTTTCTCCATTGCACAGTAACAGAAGTCATGGGGGTGTTGGTACAGTTTTTGTCATTTTAATGTCTGTGACCATTAAGTTGGCAATAACTACCCTATTTTGAACAGCATGTGGGGTTTTAGAGTTGACAGTTTGGACTCTGGTGATAGTAATACTTTCTGAAGCAATTAATATTTTAAAAATAGCACTGGACCCAAAAAGCACTTTTAAAAAAAAGTGAATGTAGTTCTCTCAACAGGTGGTGGAATAATAACTTTGAAGGCACAAGTCCCCTCAAGTAAGTATAACATATGCCTATATCAAATGCTCCAAAACTATGCAAAAACAATATTAAGGTTGCAAAATCAAGCACTCAGGAACTGCCAGTGCTGTGCTACCAGTCTTGCCTATAATTAAAAAGGCTAGCTGAGTCTAACAATTTGCTAGGTGCGAATTAGCCCTCAGTTGAAACCTGAGCATTCGCATTGAACTAATTTAAACATGTTGAAGGTTAAGCTCCTTAGCCAAGCAGCTGATCAGTGGTAGAATGCTCTTAAAGGCAGATGAGTGCTGGCTGAGCATTGTCATGGGGGGCCTCCTAGCTGCTTGTTCTTGCTGTGGTACAGCCTTGTGTAGCACCCAAAATTTGCTAAGTAAAAACCTTCCAACTACAGAGGAAGACATTGGGCTAGAAGATTCACAATGTGGGCGGAGGGTTAGGAACTTGCTTGTCTGTTTAGGTGCTTAAGTTCAATGTTTATGTGCTACTGGTATTCACAAAATCACCGCTAGGCTGCTGCCTAACATTGAAGACTCATAAGTTTCAAGTAGTAAGTCCCTCAGGTGCCTATAGTGCGACGCTACAAAGCTGCTTGGTGATTCACTAATGACTGTGTTCCTTGGTGGGATCCACTAATTAGGTGTTCCTTTGCCTGAGGTGTCTGATCAGGGCTACCCTCTGACAACAGCAGAAGGAGCCACTGCTTCCCCTGCCCTCTTGCTTTTTACTGTATAGCGAAGTGGTTAGAGTACTTGTCTAGGATGAGAGAGAGATGGCTTCAGAGCCTTCTCTGGATGATGTGGTGCAAGGTCTGGAACCCAGCTCTCTGCCGCTCCCACATGAACTAACCACTGGGTTGTAGAGACATACTTGATCTCTTTCTGGCCCAACTGCACTTGGCAGTAGGGCATCTGAAAGTTAGATGTTGCAACACTGAATGCTGCAAGCAATTGCTTAAGTCCTGCTTGTGAATCTAGCCCGCAGTCTATCCCTGTCAGAAGATTTTTCAGGCAAACTCCTTTCTGGCTGGCTGATAGTGATAGTCCCTGGTCTGTTGGGGTCAGTTACAGTTCACCTTCTGTATTTTAGTGAAGAATGGTTACTAAGAGTGGGGTTAAAGCACATGTTAGTGTTAAACTGTAACAATGTAATGTATGTTTTAAAAAGCAAGTTAATGAAGCTGAAGGAATTTTTATACTAATCTTTCAGTTACCTCTCTCTCTGCGTATGTTAATGTGCTGAAGTTATTACAGATGATCTGGTATGTTAGAGAGGACTCAGGTTTCTGTGGCTTTTGGGCTCTGTAAAGGGGCAGGCTCCCTAAATGTACCACCCTCACTAGGCTTTATCTCTGTGTGCTTAAACAAAAATAACTTTCTGGTGCAGAAATGTGCAGGCTGATTGAATGCTCCATGTGGTTGAACTCTTCAATCAATCCCTAATTTGGATAGTCATATATTAACTAGTGATTGGTATGTAGCTAGCCAATGCAAACGATATAAAACTCTAGTTCAGTTTGACTTTTTCCACAAGGTGTACAGTTGCAGTGCAAGCATTTGTTCATCACTGCACCAGGCTTTCTCCATGTCGATTTATAGAGACATCACTAGAGGTAAAAGGGTCAATCAGTCTCCATTGGCAATGTGTCTGAAACAACATCCCAGTTCCCAACACTGGTCAGCTTTCAGGTGGTTCAGATACAAAGTTTGTATCTGGTTCTCATCTCTAAAATGAACCAGAATGAAAACTCAAGATCTGAACATTGCTGAACTGAGAGAGTTTGGATCTGGACCTGGATTTAACCTTACAGCACCTTGGTCTTTGACCTGTCTGTTAATACTGCCAAATAAGGTACAATTAACACTAATTATAGCCATAAGGAATGAGATGACCAGCTGTTGGTAACAACATCGAAAGTGTGGACCAGATTTTCTGGCCAACTCTGCATCCTTTATGCCATTCTGGGTACATTTCACCTGCTGCGTAGTCCCTTGGTATAGAGGAATGCCTTGCAGGTACGAAGTAGAATCCACGTCGTTCATCATTGTCCCTGTAGCCCTGTGTGTAGGGGCCTCTCACATGCAGCCCGAGTGTGCAGTGCTGTGACTGCCCCCAGCTGGTGGCTTAAAACAACTCGAAACTCCTCTGGGGTTGGGGTTGACAGGTAGTTGACTTTAGAAATTAGAAAACCATAACTGGCTCTATGACAGTATCTGGCCCCTGGACTTAGCAAGAAAGTGAATAGACCTGATCTGCTTTAAGTGCTGCTCATTTTTTGCTTCTAAATGCACAAAGCATTTTTTGTGACTAGGCAAGTGACCAACTTCTAGCTTCTGAAAGTCTGCAAGGGTGGAGGGGAAGAGTTGATAGCACAAATGATGTTTATATTCCATGCTGATAACATACCCACTCTGCTGTCTCAAAAAGCCACCTCTACTGTAAATGCATTTTTATTGGAGAAGTTCCCTAGTTTTAGTCACACTGCCATCTTTTTTTTATTATTATTATTATGTTACTGAGGCTGCACTAGGTTTTTCTTGCCTTGCGGAGCCTGCAGCTCAGTGTCCTTACTGATATCCGTGCTGATTGTCTTAGACTCTTCATTAGAAAGACTGAGCCTCAAAGCACAAAACATAGAGCAGCTCCAATACCATTTTTTAATTTCTGCACAAGATGGATTATTTTGCACAACAGAGACCAAGATGCTCCCCCCATCTCCCAACTAGTACAGCAGAGAAATATACTGTAACCATGAGCATTAGAAAGCTATAAATAGATAAACTGGGAATCAAAATAGGGAAAACTTTTTTCTCCATTGAATTATATAGGAGTAAGAAATCTCTGAAGGCAGAATGAAGGGGAAAAACGGGTACATTTTTGCTAAAAATGACAAATTTGGCCCCTTTTAAATAAGGGTGGCATGTTAAAGAAGTATAACGTTGTAAGGGCAACGTAACAAACCACAGTACTCCTTTCCAAGGCCCCAATCCTGGTAACTTCTACACAGGAGCACTGAGTGGGACTACATGTGTGCATTGAAAAGGGATCTGATTCTCTGAGGTACTGACCACGTGTACTCTACTGGAACAAATAGGAGCTGTGTGTGCAACCCACTGATGAGCATGTGTTCTCCTCTGTGTCCAATCCACAGGGGTTGTGAGCCTGTTGAAACTCTCAGCTATAGCCTGGCTCTTTAGCTCAAGCTGAACAGACTTGTACTTATCAGTCCCTGGTGCCAGCTAAGACAGCTGCTGATGTATATGCTCCATGGCACTGAAATCTAGCCAAGGGTTTCTCAAGCTGGGCGTTGCGGCCCCCTGGGGGGTTGCTGTGTGCTCCCCCGGGGGGTTGTGAGCTCCTGCCGCCACAACTCGAGGCGGCGGGGCTGGGGGCCCAGGCGCAGCCAGCCGCCCGTGGCGGGGACGGGGGGGGGAGGGGGTTGCACCGCAGCTGGCCGCCGGACCGGAGGGGTCGCGGTGCACCGATGGCGCACGAAAAGGGGTCGCGGGCTCAATAAGTTTGAGACCTGCTGATCTAACCCTTTATTTAGGTGCTTAACTTTAAGCACTTAGGTTTGAAAATGCCAAACCTAAGAGTACGTCTACACAACAAAAGAAAAACTTGTGGCTGGCCCGTGCCAGCCAACTTGGGCTGTGGGGCTGTTTGATCGCTGTGTAGATTTCTGGGCTGAGGTCTAGGATCAAGGACCCTGTGAGCTCAAGTTGGCTGGCACAGACCAGCTATGGGCTTTTCTTTGTTGTGTCGACATTCCCTACATTCTCTCTACTTCACTATCTAGACATTTACACCATGCGAAAGGGCCAGACAAGCACAAAGGAAGCCCTAAAAGTGCCAATCTTGGCCATGGGAGGATTCTTTGATACAGGCATTAAAAGGGGGGGGGGGCATGGGGCTTTCTTCCTCCGATCCTCCACAAGCTCTGGGATAGAGAGTATATTGGCAGTTGGAAGGGCACATCGGGGGCTGGGCCGCAGTACACAGCACTGTGTAGATTCATGGCAATGTTGCAACCCATAGGGCAGCTCTAGAAGCCTGTCATGACAAGTCTCAAGAGGTCAAAGATATTCCAGGGTCCCCAGAGCAATCCATGGTCAGAAAGATGCAAAGGTGGTTTACACGTAAATTAACATCCCTCTCCCTGGTATGCAAGTTCTGTGCTACATGTCTTTCAGAATCTGTACAGTGAAGCAGAGAAACTATAGGGATAATGTTTTCCTTACTTTGATAGAGTTCCATGTTCAGTGTTGGACAGTTACTCTTTCTGTGATTCTTTACCAGTGTCACGTGGCATTTTGTTAGAAGTGGAATCATTCTGACCTAGTATTTAAAAAAAAAAAATGTAAAATTTCAGTCATCCACAAGGCTGTATAGTTTGGGATCTCCAAATATTCCAAACACAAAACTGCATAGCTAAGTTCAGATCAATGTGATTCATGCTAGTTTTTATCCTAAAATGTTAAACTTAAAACTAACCATTTTCTCCTTTAAATAAAGGGGTGTCTGAGATTTACCCTTGGATCATTGGCTTAGTTGGATTTACTGTAGCTTAGCTGTTGGACAGTGTTTCTACGTTCAGACTCAGTGTACAGCAGCTATCCAACAAAGCTTTGCTACACCTAGAAAACAAAACTCTGTGTCATTGGGCTTCTGCTGCATGCCAGCTTATTTAAATAAAAAGCTCTGCATTTTATTTGGCACAATTTAATAGCTTTTATGGTGGGGGGGCTCTGTTTGGTATACATGCTTCCACTGCCAGGACTCTAACACACTACTTAAATTTTCTATCCGGCTTGACTAAAGCTGCTACAGAATTGGTTCATCTTAAATAGCTCATACATTTTGCCTGAATTATGGACTAAACTGACAAAAAGCCATCAGAGTAGGGTGACCAGATAGCAAGTGGAAAAATCGGGACAGGGGATGGGAGGTAACAGGTGCCTATATAAGAAAAAGCCCCCCAAGTCAGGACTGTCCCTATAAAATTGGGACATCTGGTCCCATCCTACATCAGAGAATTTGGTCATCTGCCAAACTTAATACACGTCCAGCTTTTAAATTAACGTAATTTCTATAATTGCTTCAAAACTACTGTGATGAGCTAAGTAGTACAACTCCTCAAAAAAAGTCTCCTGTGGCTATTGAATATGTAATGATGTGCAGCTACATGCCTCAGTGGCCATGTTCTCCCACTAATGACTTTGCTTTTTAAATGAGCAGCCTTTCTGGGTAACGGAGCACACCAAGTCTATCATCCATTTGGGTAACCATCAATACATTTACAAATTATCTCGTAACAAACATCAAAAACTGTCCGTAAATGTCAACTAATTGAATGTCCGTGACATAGCATAATAATTCACAAAATTACTGCTGTCCGGTTGTTAGAACAGGGAATTGGGTGTCAGGACTGCTGGGCTTTATTGCTATATTTGCCACTGACTTGTTCCGTGACCATCATCAAATCATATCCCTTCATTGTAGTTCATTTTCCCCAACTGTATGACAATAGAGTACTTCACATGGGGTATCGTAAACTTTCATCCTCAGCATATACCAGAAAATAAACTTGCAAAATGTGAACGTGTATTTTGAAGGCAAAGACTAGCAAGGTTAGATGACTACTTGCAAGTATGAAGGAGCACAGATTGGAGGAAGGAAGAGTTTTGGGAAAAGACACAACTAATCCAGTCTGTGTGTGCTGACAAGAATTCAGTTGCACCTTGTTTGTAAATAGTTCTATTAATAAATATCCATTTCAGTATGGAGTTCTCTCCATGTTATTAAGCAGAATGTGGTACATAAAACAAATAAGTCAAATGGACTAGAAGAATGAACTGTTCAAACTGTTAAAATATATATTCCTATTTATGCACAATTTTGGTGGTTGCACATAAAAATTGTTTATGTACATAGCTAACTGATTTGCTTATTAGCATATGCAATTGCATCTCTGCACTAGAGGTGGACCTTCACCATTGCCGTGGTCAGGATACTTCCCGAACTTTAAGAAAGCTTTCTTTGGATTCAATATTCCATTTCAGGTCCATTTTTAATTTGCCATTTTATCCATATATTTTGAGATACAGCTTAGAGACATTAAAAAATATGACCCAGTAAACCTATTTTACAAAAAAACAGGAGTGAAGCTTCTTGATCTTAAGGGGTTAAAACTGGCCTTTGATAAAAATAAGGCATTAACACTTCTATACCCCAGCAAGCAGTTTTATGGCCCAGTCACACTTTTTTTTTTTCTTTTGTAAAGACAAGCCTCCACTTGTGTTTTGCCACTGACTACCTACATCCTCCATCACTTCTTCCTTTTCTGCCATGTTTTATTTCCTACCTGAAGCTGCAAGGGACTTCCTGTGTATGAAGTGCAATCAAGTGTGCTCAGTTTATCACGTCTAGTGTAGACACAATAAATCGATCCCCAAACACAGTCCCCATTGACTCCTGTAGTCCACCTCCTGCAAGAGGTGGAAGCGGAGTCAATGGGGGAGCAGCAATGGTCGACTCGCCGCCAGGTAAGTCGACCTAAGATATGCCGACCTCAGCTACGCTAGTCACATAGCTGAAATTGTGTATCCTAGGTCGACCGCCTCCTCCACCCCTCAGTATAGACCAGGCCTAAGGAACAGAATGACTAGCTCCTGGTGTATCTGCCTATAATATGCAGGGAGAAAAACTGTGTGATCATGGGAGACTTCAGTTTGAGTGACACATGCTGGATGTCTCATGCAGCCAGTACTAAAACCATGCTTGGAATTTCTAACTCTTCTCGTTGCAATAATTTTTGAGTTAGGAAATTGTCATCTAACATGGGCCAAGTCTATATTAAACCTCATCTTAACAGATAAACAAAAACTGATCACAGATCTAAAAATTAATGGTAGCTTGGATACAAATGATCAATACTTTAATCATATTTATAATGTGCAAACAGAATTAAAATCCAGACCAGTGATATGTGTGTGTGCATGTATACAATACCTGGTGCTTTAAAAGAACCCTTTTCAGCTGAGAGGAAGAATTTTAATCAGAAAATGTGAATGATAATTGGGAATTTGTTTAAGATACAGGGTATGTCTTCACTACCCACCGGATCAGCGGGTGGAGGTCGATTTATCACATCTAGTGTCGATGCAATAAATCGATCCCCAAAGGTGCTCCCAGTTGACTCCAGAACTCCAGCTCGCCAAGAGGCGCAAGCGGAGTCAACGAAGGAGCCTGCTGCCATTATGAGGATGCCAGGTAAGTTGACCTAAGATGTGCTGACTTCAGCTACGTTATTCATTTCTGTAGTCCAAGCCACAATCAAGGAAGACTGTTGTATTGGTTAAAAATCAACCTGGTTTAGAGGGAAAGTGAAGGCAGCTATTACTCTTTTTTTTAGTTTTGGGTGATAGAGGGTTTGCTAAGAAATGGAAGAAACAGGGAGTTGATAGCATGAATATAAATCAGAAGCTAAGCATTTTTAAAAATTGGTAAAGGAAGCAAAGGGACACCAGAAGAAATCTTCTCTGCTGTCCACAGGTCAATAAGGATTTTTTGAAGTATACTAGGAACAAAAAGAATTCTAACATATGTATTGGTCCATTACTAAATGGAAATGATAGACTTATCAATAATAATGCAGAAAAGGCAGAAGTGTTCAATAAACACTTCTGGATTGCTTAGTAAAATGGGTGCAAGCACACAATTATTTTGGGTTTTTTTTGGTTTTGTTTTTAATATGGATAAATGTATACTGTGACAGTATAGCAATATTCTGGCCAAACCTTACTGAATTAAATTAAGTATTTTAGAAGCCCATTTTAGTAAACATTTGCATTTTTATGTACTCTTGTGGGATTGTATGGAACGTCTTTAGGAGGAAAACAGGATCATACCATCTCTGGGCAGTATTGTGAGTTTCAAAAGACGATTGAACAAGGTAGCAATATATGTGGAGTGGAGTTTCTGGGAAGTATTTGGGAGGAGGATATTACCAACTCCAATCTACAGATTCCAGGCTTGTCTACACTTCAGGTTATGTTGGTAAAACTTATGTTGCTCAGAGGTGTGAAAAAGCCCCCCTCCACCACAACATAAGTTTACACAAACCCGAGCACCTATGTGAACAGCACTGTGTCCTATGTCAGTGGGAGATATTACTGTAATAGCTGAATGCTCCACACTCATTAACATGTGGTGAGGAGAAATAGCCATGTGAGATAGGGATAATAGGGCAGTACTATCTTACAAATGGGAAGCTGAGGCACAGAGAAGTTAAGTGATCTGCTCAAGGTCTGTGGTAAAACAGGGGTTTGAACTGAGGTTCCAGGCAAGTTCCCCATTTATTGGACCATTCTTTCTCTCTACAAAATCTACAATCACTCATCTACAGCATCCACAGAGCCAGCATATATGACAAGTAGAGGGCTGTGTAACAAAATGGTGAGTATGTGTTATGAGTCCCCTTCTCTGCCAATCCACAGAGGAGGTGCGTTATCACCACCCTCTGGCTACAGAGGCTTGACTATTTAGCTCAAGCTCTAGCAGTCCATGCTTTCAGGTCCGGTTCAGATCTTGATGCATAGACCAAGATGGTGGCCATCACCATTTGTGCAGAGAGTAGGCAGAAGTGGTAGATGGGGTGTCTGTGGGTCTCCTGGAGGGAGAAGTCATGTTTGTTTGAGTTCTGAGCTTATAGCATAGCATCCTGGCCTGTGCCCCAGCCAACATGGCCCTACAGCACAGAACATTTTTAGTGACAGCATAATTAATGCCAGTCAATATGGCTTTGTCAGACAAACTTGATATTGATTTTTTGTAATGCAATTAAAAGCTTGGTTGGCAAAGGTAACTGTGTTGACCTAATGTACTTAGAATTACATCTTCTGTGAGTAAGGCATTTGACTTAGTAAGGCACGAAATTTGGATATAAAAAAACCCTAGGACTATATACTAACAATCCAGCACATAGTTTTTCATCCATTTAATAACTGATGGATCTCAAAGTAATTATACATGGGAACTTATTGTCCATTGGGAGCAACTCTATCAGAATCCTACAGGGCCAATCCTATTGAATATTGGCATCAATAATTTGGAGAAAACACAAAGGAATTGTTGGCAAAGTTTACAGATGAGACAAACTCTGAATGGTTCACATGATAAACTGGAAAACAAAAACAACGAGGAGTTCTAGTGGCACCTTAGAGACTTACAAATTTATTTGGGTCTAAGCTTTCATGGGCTAAAACCCACTTCATCAGATGCATGGAGTGGAATATACAGTAGGCAGCTATATATAGCAGTACACGAGAAGATGGAAGTTGCCTTACTAAGTGTGGGGGGGTCAAGCCAATTCAATTAAAGTAGGCTATTATCAACAGGACAAAAAAATCACTTTTGTAGTGGTAATCAGGATGGCTCATTTCAAACCGTTGACAGGAAGGTGTGAGTAAAAGTAGGGGGAAATTAGTTTTTAGTTCTTGTAGTGACGCATCCACAACCAGTCTTTATTCAGGCCTAATTTGATGGTGTCCAGTTTGCAAATTAATTACTTTTTTTCGTTAAAGAATTGCCACTTTTAAGTCTGTTGTTGAGTGTCCAAGGAGGTGTTTCTCCGACTGGTGTTTGAATGTTATAAAATTGATGTCTGATTTGTATCCATTTTATTCTTTTGCGTACAGACTGCCCGGTTTGGCCAACGTACATGGTAGCGGGCATTGCTGGCACATAATGGTAAATATCACATTGGTACATATGCAGGTGAACGAGCCCCCTTATTGGGGTGGCTGATGTGGTTAGATCTTATGATGGTGTCACTTGAATAGATATGTGGACAGAGTTGGCAATGGGGTATGTTGCAAGGATAGGTTCCTGGGTTATTGTTTTTCTTGTGTGGTGCGTAGTTGCTGGTGAGTATTTGCTTCAGGTTGGGGGGGGGGGGGCTGTCTGTAAGCGAGGACTGGTTTCTGCTAAATAAAAGTCCCTACGTCTAGGAGCCCAGAATGTAGGCCACACTTATGGGATGAGAGACTGTGTCTTGTAAAGCAGTAATTTAGGGAAAGGATTTACAGGTCCTGAAGTACTGGGAGCTGAGGTTCAATCAGTTGTCCAACACCATAGCTAAGCAGACAAATGCAATCTTAGGATATAAACGGGGGAATATCAGCAAGACTAGGGAGGTGATTTTGCCTCTTTATACAGCATGACTGAGATCATTATTAGAATTACTGGAATACTGTGTCCAGTTCTAGTGTCAAGACTTCAGAAAGGCTGGATCTCTCTCTCTCTCTGAACTCTTTCCCAGTTTTCTACAAGAATAAACTGACAGCTGGAACGTTTGCCTTCTAGCGAGAGACTTAAGAACTCAAAGTATTTAGCTTAGAAGAACCATTATGAGGTGACTTAATGATGGTCTAGAAGTACTTAAATGGGAACAAAATTGCTCATATACAAAGCTCTTTAATTCAGCAGATGAAGGCATAACAAGAGCCAGTAACTGGAAACTGAAGCTACATAAATTCAGAATAGAAATAGCAATTTTCTACAACAAGCGTAATTAACCACTGGAAAAACTTACCTAGGAATGTAGTGGATTCTCCATTGCTTGAAACTATTCAATCACAATTGGATTCCTTTCCAATAGATTTGCTATGGCTCAACCAGAGAGTATGGACTTGATACTGGAACCACTATTGCCTATGTTATGCAGGAGTTCACTCTAGAAGATCAGAATGGTCCCTTCTGACCTTAAATCCATGAATCTGTACACACTTAATCTGTACACATAATGGAACTTTGCAGAACCCTCAGGGAAGATGAGAAATTGCACAATGCCACTGTTTGGGATCTTTCAGAGTGAAAGAATTAAACCACAGGAGAATAGTTCTGTGCAATCCTGCCAGGTTCTGCAGATGCATAAACAATAGCTCATGTTCAGTAGCAGCTGATTGAAAAACATGAGTATGGACAGCTCATAATGTAATCTGTGTGTGTGGCTTCTTCACAAATGGAAAAATTGCAATCATTTGTGCACAACCTATGAACAGGAAGAGGTGAAAATCACTGAATAAGTTATTTGCTCAGCTGTCACTGCAGATGGAAAAAAGAGGGGCAAGAAGGTCGCAGGGGTTATTTTTCTTTAAATCTTTTGACAGATGATTCCAAGTGGTTAAAGGGGAGATCTTTAACGTTTCAGGGGATTATTTTAAAGTTCAGAACCATATAACTACTTTCCCAAGTTTGGGGGCTGTGGGGAACCCATACGCCCTTTTTCCTCTTTTTGTGACAAAGGCAAATAGCCTCTGCAAAAACAGAGCTGCTTTTGAACATTTAAAAATGCCATACTGTAAAGGATTGACAGCACCTACTGCTGTGCAAAGGGGAAGGATGGGGTGTATTACTGGAGCCAAATGAAGACACAGGAACATTCATTACACAGAAAAAGGTTGGATGAGGATTCAGGAGTGGGGGAGCGGCTGTGTGTGAGTGAGAGAAACTGTCACAAAGATTGGCAAAAATCTCTAAAGATGCTCCACCGAACCAGAAATTTTTTCTAATAATTGGCTCACTAATAGAATGTCTTCTCCATTAAAATGTGAAGGCTGTTTATGGTTCAAATCACCAGGGTTCTAATTACCCTTTCTTCCAAATCTTAATGTGCTGATGCAACTCCTAAAAGGCCTGAAGACATTTTCTTTCTGATGGCTGCATGAACTAGCCGGTCAGCAATAATATTGATCAGGCTGACTCCTAGATGTTATGTGCTTGCAGCATAGCTGCTTGACTAATATTTACTCTATTAATTTATCCTTGTAAAGAAAGGTCAGTAGTAACATGTTCCCTTGAGTATTGCATTCTGTACACAACTAGGGACACAAAATTGTCCATTTTGATAACAGTGCACCACAGGCGCGATTAAAATCCCATTCCGGTCAGCGGGAGGCTTTTCATTGACTTTTGGTTGACATTGGATTGGGCTGTATGAGACTTTCAGAAGATGTTGGTGATATTTGATGCTTTTGCACAGAGCCATCCACAAGTGCAATCTGTTTTGGAGAGTAGTCATGAATACCTATAGGCCACGAAAGCATTGAAGTACCTTAAAGTTGCTTAACAAAAAAACAATCTTTTTTAAAAATGCTCTTATATTTATAGGGTTGGGGTTTTTTTTTAGAATTTTAATCAGTAGCCACCCACCATTAGAGTGTGTGAACAATTTCCAAAGGTTTAAATGTTGTGCTCTTGAATTGCCATTTCCTAACTACAATTAATTTTTTTATGATGTGTTAAACAAGAAAGCTCCCAAAGTAGGATGTTGGGAATCATTCTGAAGCTTTTATACTCAACAGTGAATCACCACTCTTGGTTTTAATACAAGTACTTTACTCCTAAAACAGTCTTTTCTTATCCTTTGAGATTTTCTCTTTGGTGACTTCATCTGGAATTGGAAACAGATCCTCACTTTCCAACTGACCATCCAAGTTTGCATCAAATCTGAATTCTTCCCTGATATTCAGCTAGCCCTCCCAGCCATCTCTAACTCCCCTTAGCTCCTGCATTCGTGGCCATTACGCTACTTCTTTGCTGTACTGAAATAATTTAGACACATGAACTACTTACTATTTTTTATTTATATTCATACATTTTAAGGCCAGAAGGTACCATTATGATATTTTAATCTGACCTCCTCCTTAACACAGGCCAAAGAACCTCACCCAATAATTTTGCATCAAGACCGTAACTTCTGTTTTGGGCTATAGAGTATTTTTTTAGAAAGACATGGACTTCAGAGTTGAAGATTTCAAGTGATGCAGAATCTATCAAATCCATAGCTAAATTGTTCTGATGACTAATTACCCTCATTATTTAAAAAATGCTCCTTATTTCTATTCTGAATTTGTCTATCTTCAAGTTCCAATTCTTAGAGCTCATTATACATTTTTCTACTAGATTAAAGAGCCATCTGCCATAAGAAATCGTTTCTGTATGTAGATAGTGAACAAGTCACCTTTTAATCTTCTGTTTGGATAAATTAAATAAACTGAAAGTCTTCTGTTTCTCAATACAATGCCTTTAGTGCCACTGTTCAGGGAGGTTTAAACACACTTTAAAAGTTAAGTTTCCTGATCTGTGGATCTTGTAACCTAATTAAAAAGGTAACTATCCTAATATAATAAAATTGCATCAGACTCCGAGGATCCAGGGAAAAGAAATCAAGAGGGGAAAAGAGAACAACTTATAGGGTGCTTCATTTGAAAAATGTCAGTTCCTGTCATCAGATTGTTTTGTATTTTTTCTCGGGTTGTGTGTATAAGTTTTTTTTAAATTTTTTTTTTTTATGTTTTGCTTCCCATTTTATTTTAGTGTTAAATTGGTTTGGGCAAACGAGCTGATAGTGACAGAAAACAAGACAAAGGAAGTGAATTGTTAAGAAGGATTTGAAGGAATTGTCTATTCCTCTACTCCACACAACGTTTATAGCCCTCACAGTTGCTCCTGAAATCATACCATTTTGTTGCAGACTCCCAGTCTCAACAAAGAAGCCTAGGATCTACCACACTAGATCAAACCGATCATTTATCTAGCACCAGTATTCACTCTCACTCTCACTCTCACACACAGTGGCCTGTACCAAAGCTTTAGAAGCAAGAAATACCAAATGATTAATTATGAAATGTTGGGAGGAGAGTCCCATGGAGCACTGGAGTGCTGAATCAAAGCCTTAATGACGTGTATTAGAAAAGCAGGCATTTTAGGCCCATTGAGCCGTGCCCTAAAGTGCACCCTATGCCTGATGGTCAGAGCAGGTGGTGTATAGTTGGCTATGCAGCAGAGGTGTAAAGAGTTACATCGACATGCTCTTATTTTGTCATTCATTGTAACTGAACTATTTTTGCTTTTAAGTGTCTTGCATTAGTGTATACCTGAAATACATAAAGGGTCCTCACCTTCTTTAACACGCACTCTAATACTCTAACTTATTCCCCAGCTCAGCCATGCTCAATGCAGCCTAAGTCCTCAGGATTGATATCCTTTTTTTTTCTTCTGAGATATTTCTTGCTCTCAAGAAGGTTTTGCTCATTTCTATTCCCTGATATATGGGTGGGAATTTCTGCAGTGACTGAACAACTAAAATGATTTGCCGCAGATTGAATACGTAACTCTTTTGAATTCAACTTTTAGGTCATGAGATGGCATAAGAATCCTGTTAGCAGCTAAGATCAATAGATGAAATCCAGAAACATGATATGTGGCAGCATCATGGTATCATCACTGGATGACATAAGTCCAAGCTTTTCAAAACTGATTAGTGATTTGGTTGTTCAGCCTGAGACATCTGATTTTCTGGTAGTGCTCAACACTTAGTTTCTGAAAATCACCCCTTTTAAACATGTATCTTTAGTAACTGAAACCTCAGGCACCTAAAAATACTTTTCATTTTTGAAAATCTTGGCCTCTGATTTTTTTCCATTATTTTTTAAATGTGAAGACCCCTTTAAAACATTTTTTTCTCAAACAAATTTCTAAAATTCTTTTTTGGGTGAGTTGACATTCTTGGACAGATCACATACAGACATGTAGTGACACACTAATGAGGAGTAAATAAAGGCTGACAGTGAATCACAAAGCTATTTTGCCACCAACCGTGTATTCAAGACACAAGTATCAGTAGACTAATGTTTAAATTGTCATTCACCACAGGCAGCTAATTCACTGTAGATAAAAAATGCACACACATGAAGTTTGATTACGTCTCTTTCACTGGTTGTATATTCTGGCAGGATCAAGCCTTGTAAACGTGTTTGCTTAGCATTCAGCCTACTTAAACAGCTCTTCAGAATCTTGTTGTGTAATGTCAACGGTAACACAGTCGAGGTTTGGTTTAGTGGCTTTTTATTAGTGAATCTTAATTACTGAAATATTTGTGTATAGTTGGCTACTGAGCCAGCCTACGGAACAAGTTGATGTAATTTCTCTCTGAACACTCTGTAGCAATTTAATAAAACTTAATTTTTCAAGTCCATCAGATGCTGACAAAAACAAGTAGACACTGCCATGAAGCAAACCGCATTATTGCCAAGTGTTTTTCACAATATGGTTCAATTTTTTTTTTCTTGACTATACAAATTGTGATTTAAAAAAAAAAGTGGAAGGAACTAAATGGAACCCTCCACTTCTTCAATTTTAGTTTAAAATAATCCAAAAATTTCTGGGAGGGGCCAAAGGAAGCCACAGTATGAATGAGTTGGTGGGAGATGGGAGGACAACATTATGGAGTGAGGGATAAATTAGAGGAGGGAGCCAGTGCTAGAAGAAGCAAGTTACATATGTCAGGGATGGGGAAAGATGGCAGAATGCACTCAGTGGAATGTCTGGAGCTGTCTGGGGCCAGGGATGGGCTGGCAGGAGGGAGCCACAAGGAGCAGGAAACCAGTGCTGGGGTTTGGTAAGTTGGTAGTAGACAGGCTGGGTAGAAGTAGAGACCAGGTTATACAGCTACCACATACTTCAGGTGATCACTGCTATTTTAAAATGATCATTGACACATGGCAACATCAATGCTTTTGAGGTATGTTACCTGGCCTTGTTTTCTTAAAAGTTATGAATACATGTTCTCCCAAATGTCCAGCTCAGCATATAAACCAAAGTCCTGCCAGCACCATTAATGACTGTACCTTGGCTGATAGTGGAGAAGGTAATGCACAGGAAGTGAATACTGTGAAACTGCAAGCTGTAAGCACGTGCTTCATATTTTAGCATCCGTTTTACTTTACACACCTTGCAAAGACGTGCTTTATTTGAAATCTCAACCAAACATGAATGTCCTGCTCCTGAAAGGCATTGCACTGATAGCCCTGATGACCAAAGTCCTCCGTTTATCCAAGCTGAAATTAGCTTCCTTGCAGAGGGCCTAGTCGCCTCTTATGTCCCACTTAAAGCCCTATTCTGAGGATGGAAGAACTGCTGCACACCAGCAAGTATTTTACTAAACAGATCAGGAAATAAAAATCAATAGAGATAACTCTAACACATCCTCTGTCATTTTTATTTAAACCACAATTACTCTAACAATTTTGAAATGTTACAGTAACCATTTTAGTTTGTACAGTGTATTTAGTTAGAAACTAAGCAAAGAAGAAATTATAAAATTTTTGGTCATCTGTAGAACTTCACAGCAATTCATTATGGAATCCAAACCCACAACCTACTTGGTTGTGTGTTTCATTATAAAATCAAAACCCAGACTATATTCATAATTGTCATAAAACTGTTGAAGTCAACCTGGACTGACCTATGATTTTGCATTTGAGCCAGCAGCCATTCATCCAAGTGCTATGACTGATGGATCCAACAGGGACACCACAAAGTTCCGCCCTCTGTCAATGATCATAAGATGATTTTCCAGCAGTGCTACTAGAGCCAAATCCATGCCATGTGCCAGACTGAAGTCTTAGTATTCAGGGTCCAGGGTATCGCTAGAGATCAGTTTCTTAATACTAGGGTTTTTGGGGGGGTTTTTTCAATGACATTGTCCAAGAAAAGGACATTGAAAATAGTGTTGACTCTGGCTCTCAGTCTATCGGTTTTGTTTTGGGGTGTTGTGTTTTTTTGTTTTGTTTTTTTTAAATGAATGAGCCAAATTCATTCATCCTGGTTGTAAATTTACTGACTATGGTCCCTTATAGCTGTAATTTTCACTATGAATAGAGCTCTATATATTGTTCACAGCATTTAAAAATAGGGATTCAAATACATTATTTAAACTATTCTTTATATTCGGTGTATAACTGTTGTATATTAGCATTGTCTCTCTGCTTTTGTTCAGTTGTATATGTAACTGTGATCAGCTTTGATTTAAAAGAATATTGTCAAATAAACTCCCAGAAAATATTAAACTGAGAGCTGCAGCAAACCTCAGAGAGGACAGAAAAATAATAGAAGGGGACCTAAAGAAATTAAATATAGGCAGTAAATAAAAGAAATGAGATTTAACCTGGAAAATAAATGCTAATGCATCGGGGGGGAAGGAGGAAATAATTCAAACAGCAGATATTGATTTGATGGAGAAAGTAGTAATGCCATAAAAGACCTATAGTCATAGCAGATAGCAAGTTCCATATGATTATTACAATGTATTATGCTGGGGAAAAATAGACATGAAGATTTTGAGCTTTGAATGCAGAGGCATTCTATTGATGGAGAAAGGTGGTAATGGTCTTTTTTTTAATAATAGTGAGAATATGCATGGAGGATTGAATATAATTCTAGGCACTTCAAAAATAAGATGTCAACAAATTGGAGTGAGCACAAAGAGAAGAATAACAGAAATGAGTAATAGGCTGGAGTGGCTTATCTATGTGGAAGGATTAAGGGAACAAAATATGTAGGGCTATGCTAAATGACATTGTTGGTATAAATGGATGTGTTTAAGGAGAACACCAAGGAGGACTTGGGTGATCTGGTACCAGAATGTAAATCTAGGAAGAAACTGAATATAATTACACAAAGGAAAATGTAGGGTAAGTAGAGGGAATGTTTCCTAACACTGAAATCTACAAAGTGTACAGGTCTTAGAAGGAGAAGTGCCATAGCCAAAACTAGATTGGACAAGCCTCTTGAGAATATACTGTGAGGGAGGCAATTGGTACTTCTAAATTAGATAGACAAGATGACCTACCACTCTATCCTGTTCTGTCTCTAATTTCTGTGCAGCATCTCTGTTCTCTGTTTGTATGTGTGGTTGGTTGGTTGGTTTATTGTGGACTGCATCCTTTATTTTAAATTAACCTCTAGTTCAAACAATCCCATCCACAAACCCTAAAATACGGTGTGCTTCCTTCCTATTCCCTTAGCCTTCAAATCTCCATGCAGCACTTTTAACAACTCAGAACTCATAGTTTTGCAATGCTCCTACTGTGCTGCATCAACATCCATCTCTCCGCTTCCCTGATCTGTCCAGCATACAGTTGCAGATTCTCCCTTAGGCCATATGGCACATCAGCAGCTGTTTAATATGTGCCATCCTTCTCCTCTTCCCCGCCCTCTCCCCATCTGCCTAATTTGTTTTCTCCAAACAAATGTAGCTCCACTGGTGTCAAAGGGATTATATGTGCAGGAAGAGTATTGTGATCTGGCCATCAGCTAGTGAGCCTTGTGAAGTCCACCCATTTGGCTAGTGCTAGCCGTTTGCAGAAGCTACAACGTAAAGGTAAATAGCTGGAATTGAGAAAATGATTAGCTGTAATGCTGAAAAAAAGCAAATATATGCTACCGTCCTTGTCTTTGGAGGATAGAAGGGAAAAGGTTTTAAGATTTTGTAGGACCCTAAGATTGTACCCTTGAACCTAAATTACTGAATCATCTCTACTAAAGTCAATATGTCATAATTCTCAGCATTACACTGCAATCGTAACTGCTCAGGAGCTCTAACTACTTGCTTTAATTCCATGAAAAGCAAAGCTCAGTCGTGTTCAATCAGGCTACAAGATAGAAATAATCAGTTCCATGTTAAAATGACACCGTGCTATCAGCACATGACTAGAGAAGTGCCAGTTGTGCAGTACAGACTAGGGCAGTGATGGCAAACCTTTTTGAGCCCAAGTGCCCAAACTGCAAACCAAAACGACTTGTTTTTTTTCAAAGTGCCAACACCCCCGCTCGACTCGGGACTCCCCCCCCCGGCCTCAGCAGCGCGGCTCACCCCCCCCCCCGGCCTTGTCTCCCCCCCTTGCCTTGCCTTCCCCCCCCTTGCCTTGCCTTCCCTTGCCTTGCCTCCCCTCCCCTCGCCTTGCCTCCCCTCGCCTTGCCTCCCCTCCCCTCGCCTCCCCCCCCTTGCCTTGCCTTGCCTTCCCTCCCCTTGCCTTGCCTTGCCTCCCCTTGCCTTCCCTCCCCCCTTGCCTTGCCTTCCCTCCCCCCTTGCCTTGCCTTCCCTCCCCCCTTGCCTTGCCTCCCCTTGCCTTGCCTCCCCCCCTTGCCTTGCCTCCCCCCCTTGCCTTGCCTCCCCCCCTTGCCTTGCCTTGCCTCCCCTCCCCTTGCCTTGCCTTGCCTCCCCTCCCCTTGCCTTGCCTTGCCTCCCCTCCCCTTGCCTTGCCTCCCCCCCTTGCCTTGCCTTGCCTCCCCCCCTTGCCTTGCCTTGCCTCCCCCCCTTGCCTTGCCTTGCCTCCCCCCCTTGCCTTGCCTCGCCTCCCCCCCTTGCCTTGCCTCCCCTCCCCCCCTTGCCTTGCCTTCCCTCCCCCCCTTGCCTTGCCTTCCCTCCCCCCCTTGCCTTGCCTTCCCTCCCCCCCTTGCCTTGCCTTCCCTCCCCCCCTTGCCTTGCCTTGCCTCCCCTCCCCCCCTTGCCTTGCCTTGCCTCCCCTCCCCTTGCCTCCCCCCCTTGCCTTGCCTTGCCTCCCCCCCTTGCCTTGCCTTGCCTCCCCTCCCCCCCTTGCCTTGCCTTGCCTCCCCTCCCCCCCTTGCCTTGCCTTGCCTCCCCTCCCCCCCTTGCCTTGCCTCCCCTCCCCCCCTTGCCTTGCCTCCCCTCCCCCCCTTGCCTTGCCTCCCCTCCCCCCCTTGCCTTGCCTCCCCTCCCCCCCTTGCCTTGCCTTGCCTCCCCCCCTTGCCTTGCCTTGCCTCCCCCCCTTGCCTTGCCTTGCCTCCCCCCCCTTGCCTTGCCTTGCCTCCCCCCCCTGCCTTGCCTTGCCTCCCCCCCCTGCCTTGCCTTGCCTCCCCCCCTTGCCTTGCCTTGCCTCCCCCCCTTGCCTTGCCTTGCCTCCCCCCCCTTGCCTTGCCTTGCCTCCCCCCCTTGCCTTGCCTTGCCTCCCCCCCTTGCCTTGCCTTGCCTCCCCCCCCTTGCCTTGCCTTGCCTCCCCCCCTTGCCTTGCCTTGCCTCCCCTCCCCTTGCCTTGCCTTGCCTCCCCCCTCCCCTTGCCTTGCCTTGCCTCCCCCCTCCCCTTGCCTTGCCTCGCCTCCCCCCTCCCCTTGCCTTGCCTCGCCTCCCCCCTCCCCTTGCCTTGCCTCGCCTCCCCCCTCCCCTTGCCTTGCCTCGCCTCCCCCCTTGCCTTGCCTCGCCTCCCCCCCCTTGCCTTGCCTCCCCCCCTTGCCTTGCTTCCCTCCCCTTGCCTTGCCTTGCCTTGCCTCCCCCCCTTGCCTTGCCTCGCCTCCCCACTGCCTTGCCTCGCCGCGCGCCTCCTGCCTCGCCTCGCCGCGCGCCTCCTGCCTCGCCTCGCCGCGCGCCTCCTGCCTCGCCTCGCCTCGCGCCTCCTGCCTCGCCTCGCGCCGCGCGCCTCCTGCCTCGCCTCGCGCCTCCTGCCTCCTGCCTCGGCCCCGCCTCCGCTCTCCTTCCCGGGCTCCGGCCGTCCTTTCACTTCCTCCTCCACCACCCGCTCGCCTCTTACTGACCCCGCCCCTCTGCTCCGGCGTTTTGACGGCGTGCCCACAGAGACGGCTCGGCGTGCCGGCAGCGGCACGCGTGCCACGGGTTCGCCATCACTGGACTAGGGTGACCAGAGAGCAAGTGTGAAAAATCGGAATGGGGGTTGCAGGTAATAGGAGCCCATATTAAAAAAGCCCCAAATATTGCTACTGTCCCTATAAAATCAGGACATCTGGTCACCCTAGTACAGACTTCCTGGTTTATGTGAAGGGACATGTCAATCAACTGGGAAATATGTTTCAATTGTGCATAACTGTCTACCTACCATGCTTTGTTTGTATTTTGGAATGGAAAAAACATTTCAAACTGGAAAGTTGCAAGTGCTTTGGAGGATAGGATTAAAATTCAAAATGATCTAGAAATGGTCTGAAGTAAATAGGATGAAATTCAATAAGGACAAATATAAAGTATTCCTCTTAGGAAGGAACAATCAGTTACACACATACAAAATGGGAAATGACTGCCTGGAAAGGATTACTGTGGAAAGGGAGCTGGGGCTTATAGTGGACCATAAGCCAAATATGACTCAACAGTATAACACTGTTACATCCCAGAATGCTGCCCACTTTTATTGCATTAGCAAGAATGTTGTAAGCAAGACATGAGAAGTAATTCCTTCACTCTACTGAGTGCTGATAAGGTCTCAGCTGGAGTATTATGTCCTGTTTTAAGTGTCACATTTCAGGAAAGATGTGGACAAATTGGAGAAAGTAACAAAAAAAAAGATTAAAGGTCTAGAAAATATGACCTATGAGGGAAGATTGCAAAAATTTAGTTTTAGTGTGGAGAAGAGAAGACTGAGAGGAGACATAACCGTTTTCAATACATAAAAGGTCCTATAAACAGGAGGGTAAAAAATTGTTCTCCTTAACCTCTCAGGATAGGACAAGAAGCAATGGGCTTAAAATTGCAGCAAGGAAGCTTTAGGTTGGACATTAGGAAAAAAATTCCTGTCAGGGTAGTTAAGTACTGGAACAAATTACCTTGAACATAGTGGAATACAAGATATCCCCTCAATATGCCTTTATTTTTAAATATATAGGAAATACTATGGGTGTAGGGTACCTCCAAAAAAGAAGTTTGCCAGTTGGCTACATATGATTCCGTTCTAATTATGTAGGCTTTTCCCCTTCAGCAACTGTCTGTGTCCTTTCACACAGGTCTAGTGGACAGATGTGTATTTCTATTTTCTAAAGTCTTTAAATATTTAACAGGCCTTTTTTGCATAATTGAAAAGTTCTTGGAAACCTTTCCTGGCATAGTGATCTTTAGCAAGACAATTATAAAGAATGAATCCTATTTTTGTTAGACTGGTAAATGTATTCAAAGTTGCAGCATCTGCAAGGTAAAGTTCCTTGCTCTATCCTAGTATTTGACATCATTGGACTATAAATTAACCAAGTAATTCTGGTTACAAATTGAAATATGCTGTATGCAGTAGGGATGTCTAAATATCCAGAAGTGAATAATATTCAATTTGTAATTGGACTTCATATTACTTGGAGGGTGGTTAGAAACATCTTGATTTAAGATTTGGAAAAATTTATCACGAAATTAAGTTCACAATGTGAACGCTGATGGCAAGGGACTATGAACAGCTTTAAAATCTCAAGCGCAGAAAAAGAGAAGGGGTAATCAGATTACTTAGTTTTTAATTTTTTTAAGTTATAAGTGTCCATAGGAAAGATGCAGGCAGCCTTGGGAAGCCAGGGCTCAGAGTCAGTAGCAAAGTATTGATGATGGGGTATTATTGGATAGTGGGCAGAAGGAGTTCAGCACATGTAGTGGGAGAAGCAAATATGAATGGCTAGAAGATGGGCAGCAGCATAACAAGAGGAAGCAATGATGAAAATAGCTATTCAAGGAAATATAGTGAGATTTGTTGTGTGGAAGTTTCACAACAGTGATATTTCAGGACTGAAAGACATTTTGTTTCCAGATAACACCAAAAAGAATGAACAATAACTTCTAAATATCTTAATTGCATAATTATGTGGCTACAAGACAAATTTTGTGCTCAGGTACACTGCTGCCCTATGGTAAAGCCAAAGGAACTTCATTGGCTGGAATGTTTTCATGACATTTGAGAATCTCAAGTCACCCTCATTCCCTGAGTCAGCACAAAAATATCCAGCAGCCAGATATTTTTGATCAGTTAGTTGTAAGCCCTAGTGTCATTAATAGGGTAGATGTTTTGTGCTGTTTTAGGAATTTACTAGTCCTTTAAACTCTCTATATTATCAACAGTTATTATCCCATTAGGTTCCTGGATGTTACTTTTTTCACATCCCAGTCAGAAATTTCTATCTCCATATATCACGATCACCAGCAATCATGACCTGAATGTGTAGGTATATAGGTTCTTGCAGCTGATTTGAACATTTTTCCTTGTTTGTTTAATTTTTAAAAAAGTTAATTTTAACATTTGAGAAAGTTATGTTAACCTAACAAGTTTCAAGGAGAATGTTACAATTTGTATTGAATCTTAAATCTTCTAAGTAACCAGAGGCCAGAGAGCTGTTGTGTTGTCTTAAGTATTCTTAGTACTCTAACATTGTACTGATACTTGTTTTTAGCACCTCCATGCTTGTGCATTCCTTTGAACCCCAGCCTTTGACACCCCTCCCCCCCAACCTTGGCATGCCATTTTTCACACCCCTTTGCACTGTAACTCTATCGACCAAAGTTTTCAGTGTAAACAAGGCCTGAGTCCCAGAAATCCTAAATTCCGAGACTAGTAGTAGAGATCAGAATGCAGGTTTCCCGCCGCTCAGTCCTGAGCTCATAGTTGCTAGATCGTTCTTTGTACTGTTTACAATTAAGCCACGATGTCTTTCTGTGTTTTACACTTATTTGCTGCACACTTCGTTTTTATTTTATATCCCATTTACAAAATATACTATCTGTGTGGGTATCCTTATCCTAAGGGCAGCTCCTCTCCTACTTTGATTCCATTCCATTTTTCAGGCTGCACTCAAATGCATGTTATTTTAAACCACCTAGCCTTTTTTGTATCCCTCTGAACAAGCCAGGGATCAGACAGGAGTGTTTTGTATAGATTTCTCTTGGTTGATTTCTCTGTTAGGCAACAAACTGACTGCATATTCCTACCTGGTGGCATTCAGTCGACATCACACATTGAACAGTATTCATGGGGAAACCTTTAGAGTTGGGTTTTCAAAAGCACTTGACATTGTCTTAACTCTGCTCTCATTGTATTTAATGGGCAATTTACAGTTGATTTCAATGGGAGGAACGTTGGGCCAACATTGAGTGCTTTTGAAAGCCCCATCATTGGGCTTTAAATTTGAGCAATGCATATTGACAAACTGGGGTTGATAGATTGTTAGGCGTGAATTCAAATGATGAATGTTGCATCCATGTGGGAAGTAACATACAGGTTTAACATATACCTTGAAGTGACATTTTAGGATTAGAAGACCGCCATGTGCAGATAGCTATAGTATTAAGTCTGTGGTTGGGTGGGAAATAGAAAAATTATAAAAGCCACTGTAATAATTACAGATGGGCAGGTCCTGAAATACTAAATATGACCTTTGGCCCCTAGGGCTTTGTGACATTTGTATTTGGTTCAAGATCTAAAGTTTGCAACTTGAACCTGCCTCTGATATTTTTTGTTAGACTAATAGTAAGCTATTGCACTTCATTTTATGAATCCCTGCATTTATGACAGTTTTTGTGTATCACCATGAGTTTAATAAAATCTGGATTTGCCTTCAAGCACTCTTGTTAGAAAGGCCAAAAAGGCAAAAATAACCCTCAAGCTGCATCCTGGAGACAACAATTTTACTTTTTTAAAACTTCCTCTTTTTCCCCATAGGACCTTCCAGTTATATATTAGAGGCCGTTCACATGGAACTCAACCAAAGTCCTCCAAGACAGCTGAATCGGGAATAATATACAACTCCCAATTCACCATTTATCTGAAATTAAATGAACAAAAAATAAAATCCCCTTATTGCAGAAGGAGGAGAGGAAGGGCTAAATCTGTCTGAGAAGGAGTGGGGGGAAGATAAGGGAAACCGGGAGGGGTTGACAAGGAAATGAACTGAAGGCCTAGAGAAGAAAGATAAAGGGAAAGTTAGTGCATGTAGTTATATCCTAGTTTTACATTTAAAAACTCTACATTTTGATCGATAGTCACTGTGCGTGGAGGTTCATTGGTATTATTGGTGACATCGTTCAGCAAACATTAAAGTAGCTCTGACCCAGGCTGTTGTGCTAAGCTAGTGCTATGGTGAAAACCAGCTAGTTGGCATACAGAATTTCCTACTGCAATTTTGTATTGAGGCTTTGCTTTCTTTTTTATATCTATGCTTGTAAGTTTAATTGTGTTACCAGCAATGCAACTAGACATAGTGGCTATGGTAACAACACACACCTTCACTGATGACCTAAAAAGCCAGGTGCTTTTCAATCAGGTTGAAATAGTCCTGGTAAAAACAGTAAACTTCCATCTGAGCTTAGCCATGTTTCAGTGCAGTGCGCTGCAATTTCAACATCATAAAATGGGTGTATGAATGGAGATAACACATACCCATCTTATAGGAATGTAAGAAGGTTTAATTAATGTTTCTAAAGCACTCTGAGATTTGAGGATGGAAGTGTAAAGCATTGTTAGAACAGGAGTCACCAGGTAGCACTGTTTTAGTTATTTTATTTGTTCAAAAGTTCTTGGCTTGCGAGCTGTGTTCAGTTTTTGAGAAACTATTAGTTTTGAGATGTTGTTTATTTTGTGGGAGCTGTTGGAAGTACAGGAAAGTTTGCTTTCTGCCTTAATCTTTCTATCTAAAGTCTTTGGACAGAATTGTTCCCTGAAAATCAGGCACTGATTGCTGAAGTGCCTGAAGGAGGGGATTATCTGTGTGCTGTTTCTGATCACCCCTGTCCTAGGATTGGTTGGTGGGTGTGTTTCATACAATATAGAAATAAAATAAATGACACTAAGAAAATATCCAAGCTCCTTGTCTCTGATTATAATTTGAATGGGCTAAATAGGACTTATGAATGGTTCTCTCATTACACTAATTGATTGCATTTCCTGAGTTCTTTACCTGACACAGAAATCCATTTCAAAAGGTATTTTTTTCTCCTGCTGATAATGCCATCCAGATTTAACAGCCTCTTAGAATTGGTATGCTAATGTAAAACCTTCTCCCCCCGCCCCCCCTTCTTTCTGTGTGTATAAAGGCATCTTACTTCTGTTCCATTCTATGCATCCAATGAAGTGGGCTATAGTCGACAAAAGCTTATGCTGAAATAAACTGGTTAGTCTCTAAGATGCTACAAGTATTCCTCGCTTTCTTTACGGATACAGATTAACACGGCTGCTATTCTTGAACCTACCATAGCAAAGGAGCAATTCTGATACTATTAAAGGCAAAATCGTGTCTGTTTTGTGTAGGTGCAAGGCACCCCGTGTTTCGTTCTCCATGTAGATTAAAAGCTATGCCTGCAGTCTCTGCTCTCTCCTAAGAGCAGGTAGTGCTCCTTGCTAGTTCCCTCAGGGTTGTAACCACCTCCAAATAGTTAGGAATGGACAGAATGTATGTGAGGACACCTCCCCGAGCTTCTGTCTAGATGGTCCTAAAGACCTGGCAACCTATACAGAGGAGTATATGCTACATCCCTAAAAGGGTATCATAGCACACTCCCTACTTACAATTTGGAGTTCTGGGAAGAATGGTGCGTTCCAGTGACACAATGCATCTGAGCACAGGAGTGATGAAACTCCGTATGTTCCCCAACAGAGGAATATCGTGAATGCCAGATCAGATCCCTGAGCTCTCTAAGCCAATTTCTTACATGATGGGAGCTTTGCTTTCCTGATTAACATCAACAGAAGTGTTGCCTGAGTAAGGTCTTCACTGATCTGGATCACTGCTAGCAAGACACAGCTATCAGGAGCTCCTGCATTGCACTTTGACTAATTTGTCTGTCTCCGTTAACGTCTCCTTAAAGGTGTGCCCTGGGAAAGCCTAAAACCAATGAAAGATACACAGTGATAATTTCTCCTTTTTTTGTGTCTCCATTTTATACTATATTTATATTTACTATTCATGTTTTCAGCTCTCTCTTTCAGAGATATCAGTCTTACAAGGATTTACGGTTAGGAACTTCATATCAGGAGAAATAATCTTCCTGAGAAATCAACTCTTCTCTTTTCTTGTTCTGTTCCATTCTTCATCATAGTTTAAATGTTACATGGCTCTGATCAAGAAGGAATTTTTGAGATTGTCAAGCAAATATAGATTGAAAACATTTACGAGGACTTACAAATGTGTGTTTCAGCTGATATTTTTTTAACTGGGCATGATTTCCACTGCCTTTATCCTCCCCCACTCCCAGCTCCCACCACTTTTGAAATGCATGTTTGAAGCTAATAATACACGACTGTGTGGGACATGTGAACTTTTACAGCAAGCTTTTTGTTGGTCTGATTTCAAGGGAACAGAAGACTCACTCTGACTTGTAATCAGCCTATGAGTTTCCGTAGGGAATGACTGATCAGTTGGGCACTGCACTCTGAATGCTCCTGTAGACCTGAAATTTGGCAGCATTTGCATGTACTGCAGGCAGCTAAGTTTAGGAGCTTCTGATTTTGATAATTAGCTCAGAAATCTATAAATTCCCTACCTCTAGGTGCAAACATAGACCTAACCTGCTGTTGGCTAGGGACTGGATCCTGCTGTCCCTACGCGCATGAGCAGTGCTCTGAATGTGTTCATGTCAAAGGTCAACAGGCCTCTAGAACAGGGGTGGGCAAACATTTTGACCCGACGGCCGCATCAGGGTTGCAAAATTGTATGGAGGGCCGGGTAGGGAAGGCTCTAACTCCCCAAAGAGCCTGGCCAAACCCCTTATTCAGTCCCCTCCCACTTCCTGTCCCCTGACTCTCCCCATCAGAATCCCTGACTCATCCAACTCCCCTTGCTCCTTGTCCACTGACCGCCTCCTCTGAGACACACACCCCCCCAGAACCCCACCCCTATCCACCCCACTATCCCTGTCCCTTATCTAACTCCGGCCCCCTTACCACACCGTACATGGGCAAACTACATCCTGTCCAATCCCCAGCCCCATCCCACCTGTCTTCTCTCCCCCTGAGCCACGCCGCTAGCACTCCAGCCCACTGCTCCTGTTGGGGAGCATTGTAGTGGCATGACTGGTGAGCACCAAGGGCGGGATTGGATAAGGGGCAGAGAGGTCACAGGGGACAGTCGGGGAACAGGGGACATTGAATGGGGTGGAGACTTGGGGGGGAGGGGGAGTCAGATGAGGGAGAGCGGGGGAGGGGCCGAGGCCTGCCTCCCCATCCGGGAGCTCAGGTGGGCCGGACAGGACGGTCCTGCAATCCAGATGTGGCCCGCATCCCTTCTCTAGAACAAATAGAAATATTAGCCTGCACTATGTGTTCATTGTTTAAGCACAAAAGACGAAAGACCCAAGAGAGTTCCAGCTTTAATTCTTCTTCCATATGTGCTGTCCTCAAGCACTTCTCAAAAGTATTCCTATACATAATCAATTATAGCTTCACAAAAGGGAGTGATATCTTAACACTGCGTTTAACTAAACTATAGAACTTGGCATTACAAATAAGCATGTATTTTAACTCAGGCACCTGATGGAATCAAAGGGAGTTTTGCCAGTGAATTCAGTGGAAAGGGGATTATGCCCATCATCTGACGACCGCTGAGAAAACTCTGCCTTTAGAATGGCAGGGATACAAGTACGGTTGGTTGCATTTGATATTTTTTTTATATAATTTCAACAGATAGTATTGATTATTTTTAGTGTTTGTTTTAGGTTTATATTTTCACATTCGCAGGAAACTATGGGGAGGGTCAGACAATAGGGAGTTGAACAATTATTATTTAATGACCATAAATGTTCAGCTTCAAAAAGTTAAAGTTTTTAAACCAATGAAACACAAATGGCCAACTTCACATGTCAAAATACATAAAGTAAATAGTCTTTATATATTAAATCAAACTCTAATAAGTTCCCAAGCAGCGTTTTTCTTTCTTTGCCCATCTGCAAAGTTCGATTCTTATCAAGGAAATATTTTTTTCATCAGATTGTGTGTGTGTGTGTTGAAACTGACATTTACCAGTAATAATCTAATCCTTCGAAGCCTAGATATTTGCGTTATAAGTAAGTGCGGCATTTCCATCTATCGTAGGTACTTGTGTGGCCCCACTTCATAATCTCTTTATATATTTGTGACACTGGATGCCAGCTCTTGCCTTGGCTGCAGGCGTTAGCTGAGAACTGACAACCTCGTAGCTGGAGCTGTATGTTACTTTTGTTCAAAACGGATGTTAGTGTTATAAGGAAGCAGGCAGTGTGTTAGACTCTATGAAATACTTGACAATTGCTGCACACATTAATCTTGCTTCTAATATCGATATTCCATGCTAAAAGCAAAACTTTCCTATTTTCTGAATAACAGAAAATGTTTGCTCTGAATGTTTGTGAACCCAGCAGGACCAGTGCACCCACCAGGCTAACTAGGCGACCGCAGAGAAACTCCATTTGAAACTCTGCCATCTCTCCATAACTGCCTTGCCCCATGCAACAGAAGCACACTGTCTGGGTTGCATTTGGAACTTTTACCACCATGGTGGTGGGAGAGGGGAACAGCATTTGGCTTTCCTATTGCTCACTTAGAAGGGAAGTGTCCAATAAGTCTTAAAAGAAAGAGTTTAATTTTAAAACATTTTTGACTAAGCCCATTTTTGCTTTGCTCCGAGTTTAAATTCGGAATCATAAGCAATAGAGAAGCTCCGTAAAGCTCCACCAAATGGAAGCTTATTTGTATTGGTCATGTCAGAGCCCATTAAAGATCCATAGGAAACTTTTGACAAATCCATAGAATCAAATTGTAGATTCCCATTGCCTTTGCTTACAATCCTACCCCATGTTAATAATAAATATGGGCCCGAAAAGAAGCTCTGGACCTGAACCTCTGATCTAGATCTCCCTTTGGATCTGAGTTCATAACTTTAAAATCTCTATATTAGTCTGGCCAGATCATCAGAAGTGGGACCTCAAATTTAGGAAAGTTCAGATCCAGATATTTGTATTTATTTTGTGGAGATGTTATCTGTATTTTTAAAGCATTGCTTAGTTTCATACATTTAAATTATCATCTTTCAATATTTCAAATGAATGCCAGATGACTAGAAGGCCATAGAAGATATAGTGGATATAGTGTTTGTGCAAAAAAAAAAAGGGGGGGGGGGAGGGGGCGGGAATTGAACCCGATAATGCATGATCGTTTGCAGATGATTGTCACCAAATGTATCCATAAGGCCACCACATAGTTGGAGGAGTGGAAAATAAAACCGTTTTAAAAGAAAAAAACAAGCTTCCAAATTAGAAAATAATGATTCCTGAAATCCTTTGGTCTGAGTGTCCTATTCTGTGTCCAGAATGCACTGTCACTTTAATGAGTTTCAAGACTTTCAAATGGAGGTATTTAAAACTGAAGTCAACATATGGGAGAGGCAGGTGGTCATTTTCCTCAATAATGGGATATGATATGAGTTCATTTAGCGCACTAAATTGAATAGCAGTAGGTTCCAAAATACAGAAACAAAACAAGCAAAGCCTTTTCCATGTTTTAAATGACATTTTAAGAGCTGTTTCCTAGCTGTGGTTATCAGTGGATTGATATTCACTATTTTACCAGAATTGAGGCTGGAGAAGCAAGCTCTTTGTTATCATAGTTCAGAAGCAGATCCACATGGAAAAACGCAAGTTCTGTATCCACTTTACTGATTGACAAGTAGTAGGAGAAGAATTAATGATAATTTTCAGACACCAGTCTCCATCTCAGAGTACGTATTCTCAGCAGGAAATGAACTACATTATCTAGAGAATTTTCTCATTCACTGTATCAGAAAAGTTAGGGTAATTTTGCTGAAAAGTTTAGAACGATAGCAAAAACACTAAAATACTGCATGATTTATAGTCTTGTAAATTTCTGATTATACTTCAGTATAGAGATTGCTATAGTAAACACTAGAATAAAGATTCCATACGGTACTAAATTCCATTGTAACCTTCGATCTAGTCATTCTTAACTTTCTGTCTTCTGTCTCCCACCATTTACCTCAGGGTAGCAGTCTTCTATCATCGCAGTCACTGAACCAAATGCTTCCCCTCTTGTAGAAAACCCATGGAAAGAAAAACTATTCCATTCAATGGGTCCAGTCCTCCGTACATGCACTACATGGTATAGGCCCCAATTCCAAAAAGCACCCCTATTCAGGATGAAGCTTAATTATGAGCACAGGACTCAAACATAATGTAATAGTTAACAGTATTGCAACTCATCACTACATGCAGAAAGCGAGCAAGACTTGTAACCACACAGGGATTGTGGATCCATTGGCAAATCCAGGTCTGACCTCCCAGACTATAGGGGATATGCACTGCCATCCTACAAGACTGTCTTCCTTGTCTTACACTTCCCCGCCCCTCCCCCCGCCGCCCCGCCCCACCACCAGATTGGCTCACTCACCAGTCATGCTGCCGTTGGTGTCTCAGCTGTGACTACATGCTATCTTTCCTAAGGATGGGTGAGGGAGGAGTATAAACTGCTGAGCACAAGCCATTACCACTATGAAAAAATCCATCATTTGCCACAACGGGTCAAAGCGAACATATGCTCTCTTGTCCTGTATACTCTGTGTCCAGCTCTGCCTCTCCAAAACTGCACTGACTCTATGGTGTCCCCAGGGAAAGACGTCAAGGAATCTGGTTGTTTATGTTTTTTTCTCTCTCTCTCTCCTCTCATCAGTAAGATTTTCCTCATCTCCTGCAGTAGGTTTTTGGTTGGATTGTTCATTAGTTTAATATGGGGTTTTTTGCACACCAGTAACTAAAAAATGGACAGAGACTTAGAGACAAAAGCCTTCAAACTTGGCATATAACGTGACCTCTTCCGGGAAAATCTCTCCGCAACATTATTTTTTTAAAATTTAAAAAGAGAAGGACAATAAATTAAATGTTTCTTCAGCGCATGCTCAGTAGCTAATTGTAATGACTATCCACCCACTTTTACCTTATCTGTTGAGATAACATCAAAGCCTGTGACAAAGTGGTCTCTGTCACCATACTCAGGCAAGGGGAGTGCTGTTATCAGCGTGAAAACAGTAATAGGGGAGAAGGCCTGCGTTTGGGAGAGTACCCCCAGATACAGTAGCAGAGGAAGTTAACTGGCCTAAGGAGACTCCTTACTTAGGACCACATGCTTGAGTGTGGAGGGAAGGAAATGGTAGCCTGAGAATCCCTCATTTTAGGAAAAGTTATGGGTCAGGGTGCTTACTCATTGTGCTTGCCCAGATTCAACATTCAGAAGGATTTTCTTTCTTACATGTAGGTCCACCCGCAAGGAGTTTATTGTGGCATTGAGGTCATAATTGCTAGGAACATAAGAATTGCCAGACTGGATCAGATCTGAGCTCCATCTAGTTTAATATCCTGTTTTTGACAGTGGTCAGCACCAGATGCGTCGGAGGATGGTGTAAGACTCTAGCAGTGGGCAGATATGCAATAACCTTCCTCCCACATTAGGTCTCCTAGTAATCCCTTGCATTTAGAGATTTGTCTTAAACCCTAAAGCACAATATAGAATATCTCTGCCAGAATTTTTGTTCACAATAGTAACTCTGGACATTCTTACTAGAAACCTTATATTAAAATGAGTGTTCCTTCTACACAAATGGATGGAGCCATTATTGAAGAGTCAGTGCGAAGTACCAATGAATGGTACTGCCTGGGATTAGTAGAGTAGAACATGATTTCAATGGGCTGTAATGTCTCAATAAGGAGTCACTATAAAAGGAATAAATTTACTCATAGATTCAGTGTTTAAGGCCAGAAGGGACCATTCTTATCCTCGAGTCTGACTTCCTGCATAACAGATGCCATGAAACTTCACCCAGTAATTTCTGCATTAAATTCATAGCTCAATCAGGAGTAATATCTTTTAGAAAATGTCTAGTCTTGATTTTAAGACTTATGAAGTTACCTGGTTGCCCTCACTATTAAAAATGTGCACCTTATGTAGTCTGATTAGTGATTTGTCTACCTTCAACATCCACCCAGGGGACTTTGTTATGCCTACTTCTGTTAACATGCACGAACTAAGCTGTGTTTTCATTAACTAGCATTGAAGCAATTCTAACCTTTCACACCTCAGATTCAGAATCCTATTTTTAAACAAGTTTCCTCCCCTGTGTCAATAACAGCATCGCGAATTACTGGAATGGAAGGATTTTGAAAATCTTTTTTTTTTTTTCTCCTGTTCACCACTGACTCACTTTGTCAGTCGTGTAATGAGGGAGCAGCTTGCTGTTTTGGAGCCATATGGGAGAAGAAAAATTCAGGATGACCTAATTCCTTCACTCAGCGAAGGCTGGATGTACACAAAGTGAAGGGGAAGGCATGAAGAGCATGTTGCGCCCTGCCCTGCCTGCTGTTGGCATACCGATGCGGCATCTGGGCAAACCAAAACAGAGAAAGAAATCCAATGTTTTAAAAAAAATAATCAAGATCAAACATTTCTGAAAAGGACATGGAACAGAGCTGTATCATCCTTGCTGTGTGGTTCCTACTCACTTAAATAAACTTTTCCTTATTGTTTTGAGCTTCTTCACTCTCTTTAGATTGTGCTTTAAGTTTCAGCTTTCTTTGACCCTAAAGGGCGAAGATGAGACTCAAAAAATACAAAACTTCATTGCATATGGCTTTGTGATGGTTAGTGCCTCTTAAGATTCACTCCACTAAGGATACAGCTACACTGCATTTGAGAGCATGCTTTCCAGCTTGGGGAGCCAAACATGTCCTAACTCTGCTCGGGCTAGTGCGGTAAAAGTAGCAGTGTAGCTGAGGGTAGTATGGGCAATAGTTTGGGTTAGCCACTGAAGTACATTCTCAGGCACGTTTGTACTCTGGTGGCTAGCCGGAGCTGCCATCCCTGACTCTGCTGGTTTTAGCACCATAGTGCAAGCAAAGCTAATGTGTCTTTCTATCCAAACTGGGAAGAATACACCCGGCTTCAGTGTAGACATGTCCCAAGATTCATCATGTGACTGTTACACATCTCGTTACAAAACCAAAATAAAAGTTATATTCAGTCTTCAAAAGCCCACTCTTCCAGAGGCAGCAAAAAGAGAATCGCTTGGCATTTCAAAGTTTGTAAACCCCCAAAATTTAGCACCCAATTTAGCAACTTTTGTTTTCATATTCAAACCCGGAGACAGCTCTATATTTCGTGGGATTGGGGTTTTGTTGTGCAAAGAGTGCCTGGCTCAAACAGAGAACGGTTTTCCAGAAAGCTGAATTGCAACATGCTGGAGGGAAAGTCATGTTTTACAATTATATTTGTCGGCTTTTTTGATGAATAAGTCTCCACTGTGCCCTAAGGAACAAGACTGCAGGCATGATCTTGCAAGATGCATTCACTCCACACGTGTAACAACTCTTGAATTCTGCTGTCATTACATATATGAAAAGTTTATAATCTATGGCCAGAGAAGCCCCGATGGGGACTTGATCCTGCAAAGTGCTCGGCCCTTTGACCCAGTCCAGTGAAGCATTTAAACACATGCTTAACTTTAGCAGTCAAACAGACCTCCCTGCCATTGACATTGTTCATCACCTTCCAGGATCAAGCCCTAGAAGAGTTCTACACAAAAATTGCAGCAAGAGGAAATACGGTAAACAGATCAGATTGTGCACTGTGATGCTGCAATAGTCACAAATGTGAGTAGTCCCACAGTGCGTAAGGATTTTCCAGTGGCGCAGAGCTAGTCTAGCAAGACTACACCTCCTTCCTCCTCCTAGCACAGCTGTTATGGCTGGGGGAAAGGGACAGGCACAAGACTTCCTCACAGTTCCACAGTCCCTGGCTGTCATGTCAATCCTTTGAGACTGTTGGCAGCCAGGTCAAGAACCTCAGATCAGTGGAGTTGGGAGATCTTTGAGGATCTGAGCTCGTGAATCTAATTTAGAGCAGCCACCTGTTCTAAATCAGGGGCAGAGATTAGCCTATGGTACAACAAGCCAAGAACAAGGGAGCACCAAGGCTACTTTTGAAACTGCTTCCTGAGCCACACTGTACACTCCTTTAGGGGTAGGCAAAGATCTGAGACATTATGTTTGGGACAATTTTATGTGAAGTGCAATGTTTTGTGGTTTCACTTGGGATATTAGCACATGAGGCAGTTTTTGAAAGGAAAATGAGACCAAAGAGGTAAGAGTACCAAGGAAAAGAAAATATTAGACTGTTTGGCTAGCAATGCAGACTAATCAAACTTTTTCCAAGCTAAAGATCCAACCATGCAAGCATTTGTGCATGTGCCTAACTTTAAAGGGTAAAGTGCTATCTTTTATTGGACCAACTTCTATTGGGAAGAGAGACAAGCTTTCGACCTACACAAAGCTCGTCTTCCGGTCTGGGAAAGGCACTCCAACCACCACAGCTAAATGATTCAGGGTGGAACAAAGTAAGCATAGGTAGTTAGCACATACCTTTCCTAAACCTGAATAAATGCTCAGTGTGGCTCAAAAGCTTGTCTCTCTTCCCAGCAGAAGTTGGTCCAATAAAAGATTTCCACACCACCTTGTCTCTCGAATAACCTGGGATCAACATGACTACAACTGCACTGCATATACCTTTAAACAGGTGTGTAATCCCATTCAGTAGGATTGTTCATGAGGTGGGAATTAAATGTGTCCGCAGTGTTGGGGCCTAAATTAGCAAGTTGTAAGGCTCATCCCTCACTGATTAATGCTGGACATAATGAAGGACAGTTGTTTGCTAGGTTATCCAGTAGGTATTAAGTGGCCATTTCACACAAGTCACGCTGCCTGGCAGCTACAATTCTCCGTATTGGTTACCTACAGGTGCATTCGCTTTTAACTGTGACTTGAGTTTTCATTAAAAAGAGAGAGAGCGTGTGCAAAGTTGGCAGCATTACAAATTCCCAGTTGAGCTTTTATTAATAAAAAGGAGAAAATTAAGGACTGCTACAGAGAAGCATTATGGAAAGTCATGCCCAGGCATCAGTTACCATTTCAAAGCAATTACAGGTAGGGAAAGAGGGAAGTACCAAAGGGTTGCTTCTGCTGATTATCCTATTCTGGAAAATGCAAAGCTATGCACAGTGACTGCACAAAGCATGGATTAAATTGACTTTGATACACTCATGTTCTAGTGTGATGTCATGCTTCTGTTTGTGTGTTGGTATAATCTGAAGGAGGCAACTACTATCCTTGAATTACTGAGCAAGACAGATTTTAAGGCAAAACAGACTTGACTGGTGACAAGCTCAGCATCTGAGAAGATGACAATTGGCATTTATCCAAGATCCAACTCCTAGCCACCCAGTTCAAACCAAACTAAAAAGACCCTCTGCAACAGCTCCATCTAGTGGCTTCCCTTAGTGGTGCATCAATAAATTTAGCATATTTTGCCATTGTTAACAATCGATGATTCAAAATATGACTAAGAATTTTTTCTTATGGCATTATGGTTCTCTCACAATAATGATATTTATATAATGTACATTTGGGTTCTTGCATCAAGGAAAAACTGATGATGATTTACTTTAAAAAAAATTTAGAAAATATCTCTTCTGTCATGCCTGGGAATGTAAATACTGTTATTGCTGTATACTCCTTCTTATAATCACAGTTCAGTGCTGATTAAGATGGACTCGCTAGGGAAAGCCTAATTTGTTTGTCTTCCTCAATGTCCAACTTGTGTAGCCATTAGGTTTTCCTGCTGTGGACAGGTCTGGACAGGAAAAGGAATCCACAAAGGAAGTGAAAAAGAGTACAGGGTAGGGAGCCATCAGAGAAACTAAAAATGGGTATGGAAAATAGGCTTTCTGTAACATGAATCTTTCATGGTAAGTTTGGTTTAGGAAAGATTAATTTTGCCGGGGTCTTGAAATTGTTTGAATAAGACACATCCATTGTAAGTGGAACTGACTATGTCTGGAGTTTCTTTTCAGCTGCAACTGGAGATTACCACAAATGAGATACTGGAACAGTTTCTTAAATCCTTGTTACAGATTTGGAAAGTAAATACAATTTTCTTCTCCCAGCATGTTTTCCTTCTGGATTTTTTTTTTTTACATGTTGTAAGAGATTAGTTTGCACTAATATCTCTTCTGAATAGCAGTAGGAGGGTTCATAATATTATTACAGGGGTTAATCATCCAAAGAACTAATATATCCAATGTAAATAAATTAAATTTTAGGAAATGATGAGTTTTTACTAATTGACTTCATCTTTGTAATTAAATAAAATTCTATTCAATATATAAAATATTAGATTTTGTTTGCCTGTGTAAAGATCATTAATTGTATACCTTCTGACACGATGGGCACAGGTGAAATCCAGTAAGTTTGTTTAATGCTGAGGAAAATTGCATTAAAAAAAGCACATAGCAAGAGCTTCAACTCCTAAACTGAAATAGTTCTAGCACAAGGGCACCTGCTCCATATCCTATTAATTTGCTAGTACATTAAGCTTTATGGAAACCACATGACATTTGAGTTCATAGATCACACTTTATAGCAAACGTAAGGGAAGTTAGTTTTTCATAGACGCTTACAGGAGCACAACTTTCAACTCCCAATGCTGTGTAAGAGAGAAAGATGAAGGGTCGCCAAGAAACCACACTGCCCAGCTCCTTGTCTCCCCGCTTGGTGATGGTGCTGGCTGCCTGGCTCTCTGCACTCCCTAGCTGGCTGGCTTGCCAACTCCCCAGCTGTCTACCTTGTAAAGGAGTAATCTGGCAGTCTCTCTGGGCTGACTGGCTGGCCAATTTGCTAGCTCCCTGTTGCTTGTTGGGAGGTTGGCCTGCCCGGTAACCAGAGAGCTGGCAAGCTCACCAGCCAACTCCCCAGAAGCCAGAAACGGTTTCAACTTTATCAAAAGGAAATAGTCCAATAAGGTCAAAACGAAGTGTCATTTTGACTTTTCTGATGCTTCCATCCATAACCAGTGGCCCACTAGAGCCATCGTGTTGGTATTCATCCAGACGAGAAGAAAATTCTTAACCTACACACTACCCTGAATAATAATCCAGTTGCTGTAACTCAACTTCGAAGATCAGCCCTTGGAAAAGACCTCAACTTTTCCTGTGTAGAGCTTCGTATTGAATACCTTCACCAATGCTTTATAATATGTAATACATAATAGGTATTACACTAACACTTCTGTATATTATTATTACCATTTGTTTTTTTCCCAGCCACCAGGCTTGATCCACACCCTAGCAAATGTTTTAATTTTACTCAGCTATGGCATTTATTCTTCTTTGTAATTAGATTTCATATTAATAGTCATTTATTTTTAAAGGCAGAAGGAATCATTATGATCATCTAGCCTAACCTCATCCAGAATATGGGCCTTAGATTTCATCTAGTCATTTCTGCACCTATCCCTATAGCCTCTGGATGAGCTCGAGCCTATCTTTACTTCAAGATCGGAGGTCTTTCTAAAAGACTCCAGCTGGTGGAAAATACCACATCCCTTGGCAAACTATTCCAATGGTTAATTACCCTGATGGTTAAAATTATGCATATCGTAAGTTGAAAATGTTTATATGAAAATGGAGTTTTCCTGTCAGTGGCTTTGAGAATTTTTAAGAAGTCTAAAGTTCCTTGAGAATTTTCAGATATTTCTTCTTTTTGAAGAGGCAGTGATAATATTTCTGCAAGTAAAGAACAGTTCAAAGTTGCAAATCTAAGGGGAGACAGGTGCCCTTTAAAATATTCATAGATCTCTGGTGGCTGCCCATCTTCTAGGCAAATTTTTCTTTCTCCTTCCTGGACTTAATGACGTTACTGCACTCCAAGCTCCGCGAATAGATACGGGAAATGTAAGAGTAAAACTTTAATTAGTAGCAGAATAGAAAGTCTGATCTGGTTTAACAGACTTTCTGTGGCTCTGTCAGTGGTTGCTATCATGGATTTTTAAAGTGTTTATATATATATACTAGCATAAGTGCCCGGCGCTGCTCGGGTCAGTCGGAGGTGGGGAGGTGGCAGACAGCTGACACCCCCTGACCAACCCCAACACCCACCCCTCACCCACCCCGACACCTTCCCACCCCCCGAAGCAAACCCGAAACCCCCACCTCACCCCCCCGACCGAATCCGACACCCCCACCTCACTTACCGTCCCACCAAACCCAACTCAGATCCGTCGCAGGAGGGGAGGGGGCCCAGAGCCGAGGGATTCCGGGGACCTTCGCGGGTGGGGGGGGCACAGAGCTGATGTAGTCCTGGGTTCCGTTGGGGAGGTGGGAGGGGCAGAGAACTGAGGGATCTCCGGGGTTCCGTTGGGGAGGTGGGAGGGGCAGAGAACTGAGGGATCTCCGGGGTTCCGTTGGAGGAGGGAGGGGTGAGCTGAGCGAGTGAGGTGTCTGTTGGAGGGGGGTATTATGACATCATCACCACCTAACTGCCAAGCTAATGTGATTGGCCCTGAAAGACTTTCACCCCTGGGGGGCGTCAGAGGTGAGATCCGAAAATTTTTCGACCCTTACCAGCATCTAGACCCCAAGACCCCTCACTGTACCAAAATTCAAGTCTCTGGCTCAAACGGTGCGGGAGGACTTCGCAGTCATACGTACATACATACACTCATACATACACCACTTGACTTTTATATATATAGAAGATAGAAGATAGAAGATATATATATATATATATATATATAATGTGTGTCAAAGCTCTTATTGATGTCCAAATCTCGCTGACAACAACCAAGAACTGTTTTGGATGGCAGATGCCTGAACCAGTTAAATGGCATTTTATATGCTTTGTGCTCCATCATTTGAAAGAGAGAGAGAAAAAAAACACTTTTAAAAAAAAACCTGACTTGCTAACTAGACATCTTAATTAACTTTACCTTGTTATTCATTAGTGTTGAAAGTCATGAAACTACTTCATACTCACTTATTTTCTCTTTGTTTTAAAGCATTTATTTTAGTTGTCATTTCTGGTATTCTTAACTAAAAACTGAGGAGCATTGAACGGCAGCTTATACGTTTTGCATTCTAGTCTTTAGACTAGACTTGAAGCAAAAGTATATTTGAAAATCCCTTTTCTTTTTCTTCTTACTACATTCATTGTTTATCCTGCAGCTTTTTTTTTATCTGTTAAACCTCCATGCGTTCAGTCAGAGATGGATTAACCTGCAATATAATAGGCACATGATTCAAAAACATCTGATGTCAAGTTTTAAACAAGAGTCCATTTATATTCAAAAAAGAGAAGCCCTTGAAAAGAGGAAATCTCAGTTGAGAAAGAGGATGATGTCATCTCCAGATAGCATTTAATCCAAATGCTGTGCAGTCATGGCTATAAGTGAGAAGAAAAGGCTTGTAAGAAAGAGTTGCTGTATCAATAGCTAGATGAAATAAAAGTCTTAACTAATCTGTGTCCGCAGGATCCCTGATTTTGAACTACAGATGTCAAGGTGCATTGATTTTAAATTAACAATGAACCCCAAAATATTCAGGGGATGCCGGATTCCATAGGATCAAGCTCTTGGTTCAGAAAAGCACTAGAAAATCTTGAACATTTTAAGTCTTGTGTCTGCAAAACTGGAAGGGGAATCTTGTGAGAACAAGCTTTCTTGTGAGATGTCTGCCACAAGAAGAGACTCAGGCCAAAACTACAGTAAGACAAGTTGTTGTTCCTCTATCAGCTATGTTTTCCCACTTATCGGCTTCCACCCCTATCCAGAGCCATTAGCAGAGATCCCTCCCCATCACAATGATACTCCTGGGCTGGATTCACCAGTTGTAGGATCAGACTCTGCCAAGACTACAGTGGAAAGCCTCAGCACTTCATGCAGGAATCTGTCCCAGTGTGTTTTCTGTGCCACTTAATGGTATTCCATGAAGATGTCATTAATTTAACCTATCCGTCCCTCCCCCAGCACTTCCCCCAAAAGTGTATGCTCCTCTAACTTCTTGTCATGCATGAAGAGAAATCTTTCATCTTGTCTGCACCTTAGCCTTGCTATACCATGTCAGCCTTCAGAAGAGTGAGTATATCCTTCAAGGAGATAGTGGCTTTCCCCTGCTGATATACAATAAATTTCTTCTGCTATCAACCCTGTGGATAGTGCTGTAGCAGATGTTCCATGTTTTTATTTTTATCTTAGCACTTCAGATCTCAGAATCCTGGCCGTGATTAAACTCAGTCCACATGCCGTAAATCTCTGCTGACCAGAGCTACGGCCTGTCCCCTCCACACTGTCTCCAAAATGATGTTCATATACAGCTTTTATGAGCAGTAGAGGATATCTTTGGGATCCAATGCACAAGTTGGGGGGGAATTTTAAAACTTTTTTTTTTAAAAGTTCCAAGTATTCTAAAGATACATTCATAAGACGATGAAGACTTTGTAGAAGCTTAGAGACCAACCAGTTTATTTCCGCATAAGCTTTCGTGGGCTATAGCCCACTTCATCGGATGCATAGAATGGAACAGAAATAAGATGTATTTATACACACAGAAAGCAAAAAATGTTGTACATTATCATACCAATTCTAAGAGGTTGTTAAATTTGGATGGGCCATTATCAGCAGGAGAAATGGATCTCTGTGTCTGCAGGAGATAAGTATTGAAGGTAAATTAACTAGGGAAATGCAATCAATTAGTGTAATGAGAGAACCATTCGCAAGGTGCTACAAAGTCTTCCTCATCTTCTTTAAGGATACAGACTAACACAGCTGCTAATCTTAAAAGTATTCTAAGGAGCAGTTCTATCATGAGCGAATGGAATAATTCAGAGGTTATTAGGACATGCCAGTAAGTGTAAATAAAAGGCCATCTTGATAGCTAAATCCTTTCTATTTTGCACCATATGTATTTTAGATTTTTCTCAACAGCTTATGTAAAGACCTTTTGGCTCTTCCGTACACTATTTCATTCAGTCCTGTGAAGTACTTAAAACTGAGCTGTTGAAACTTTCAAAATTACCTACATTCTCTGGCTTAAATCTGTTCAATAACCGAAGTAGGCAAAATACAAGCACCAGAATTGTTTGGTCTCTGGGATCTTGCTAAGACATTAACCAGATTACACCTAGTTATCGAGCCTTCCTCCCTAGCAGACACAAATTTAGGACCATTCCCTTTCTGAGCTTTAGCTGAACCCAAAACCAACTCTGAAATGACAGCACTATTCTCAGCCATCACAGGCTGACAGGCACCTTCTGTCTGCTCCACAGACAAAGAAGATTCAGGGGCACATTCTCCTTCACTAGACACACAGCTTGGGATCTCACTTCCCTTGTCCCAGTACACAGACAAATGCTTGGAGACTGAGGTAGCTTCCTCCATAGGCAAGTCCATACTCCTGACAGACACAGGCACACTCCCTTCACTGTCACACTTCTCCACACAGGACATAGGTAAGGCATGGGGACACTTCTCTTCCACTATTCTCACCTTCCCTTTAGATACACTGCTGCTTTTTCCAGGTTCACTTTTACAAGCTGTACCACCCAAAACTATTTCACCCTTTCCTTCCTCAGTTAGGAGTTCAACCTGACCATTCGCTTTAACCTGCTTCAGAGAAACCCTTTCCTGACCAATGAGTTCTTTCTGTACAGTATCTAATTCCAGATTCACTTCTGAGACATTAGACAGACATTTAGAAACTTCGTTCACAGGCAAACCGCTTCCCTGAACAGACAAACTTTTAGAACAACCTCCCATAGCCACAATTTCAGGACTAATCCTCTCCTGTGCCCAGTCTTTGTCAGCTTGACTGGACATAGCTTTGATATCATTCCCAATCATAAGATCCTTAGGGATCGTATCTTTCACTCCCACAACCATGGTGCCCTCGAATCCCTTCCACTTAAGGTGGATTTTAGCCAGTGTCACTCTGACAAAATACTCAGAAAAAGCTACAACAGTTACATCCTCACCTGGCCAGTAATCTTCCTCCCTGACCAGGCTTGCTTTAACTAAAGTAATATCTGCTGCAGTCTCCCTCCAAGCCATGCACTTACTCCATTAACCTCTGCACTGCTAATAAACTCTGCATTATTGTTCCCACATTTAGCTTTAACATGAGTTCTAAGGTCGCATTCTTCAGAGACCACAGAAATAGCGTTTGCACACAGGGCACCCTCACTGGGCTCTGTGTGGCTTGCCAGTGAGTTTACAACCACTGAATTAACATCCGCCCTGACACTTGGGCTTCCCTTCAGGATTGGGCAATTCTGTCTTGTGTGGCCAAGCAGACCACATTCATAGCAATTGCTCTGTCTGTCCTTGGTGGGAGAGTTCCTACCCTCTGGGCTTCCATGTGCCCCTTTAGCAGGGTCAGGACCAGACCTACCTCTGAACCCTTCCCTCCTCTTGAACTGGGGAGAATGGGAACTAGGTTTCCCCTGGGGTTTACGCCCATCTCGAGCCCTGTTTTGGGTATGGGCATCTGCAATCTCTGCAGCCCACGGGACTGACTCAGGTTCCCTGTCACACACAGCTGCTCTCACATGGTCTGGCACAATGTCTAAGAACTGCTCCAATGTTATTGAGAAACTGCTGGATTTAAAGTTTGCATGTGCCTTTGCCCCCATAACCCACTTTTTAACAAAACCCATCAGCTTACAAGCACATTCTACAAAAGTACAATCATTAGACATTTTAAACTTCCTGAACTTAACTCTGTAAGATTCAGGATTCACTCTGAACCCCCTTAACACAGCATCTTTAAACCACCCATAGTCCAAGGCTTCCTCATCCCCCAGTTCATTAAATACCTCCCTGGCCTTTCCAGACAGTTTGGTCATCAGGATAGGCATTCGCTGCTCATCAGGGTTCCGATGCACCTTGCAGAGGCATTCAAAGGTCGACAAAAACTCCTCTATATCCTCAGAATCATTGTAAATGGGACACATCTTTTCCCAGTTTTTCTCATGGTGGGGGGGGGGGGGGAGGGGGAAGTGGACTACCAGGTGGTGATGACTTCCGCTGCCCCTCCTGTATTTGGAGCTGAAGTATGGCTGTGTCTTGTTCCATCTTTTGAAGCCTCTCCCATCTCTCCAATGATTCCTTCTCTCGGTCAGCAGCTTCCCTCTGTAACTGAGCATTCCTTTCCCTGGTCTTTGTCTCTCTCATCCATTTGTTGCTTCTCCCACAATCGAAACTCTGTTAGTTCCCTTTCATTCTCCATTCGCAGCCTACGTGCTGCTTGCTGATTTCTAATTTCTGCAGTATCAGGTAAGGGCTGTGCTCCTGCATCCTGATCACTGGCCATTAACAAATCTCTCAGTTCTTCTTTTGTAGCTTTCTTGTTAAAGCTTTTACTCCCTTTTCTGCACACAAATCTTCCAGGGCTTTTTTGTCCAAGCCCTCAAATGCCCTTTGCTCACTCATTACAAACTACTCTTTAACCAATTCAACCCCTAACACCCGAATTCAAATTTGGACAGTGTGGGGTTCTGACCCAAAGCTCAATTGACCTGGTTCTGTGGATCCTAGCACGACTACGCCACTGTGACGGTGCTGTTCCTGGTGGGATCCAACTGTGAGTGTCCGATTAGGACAGATTGCTTCCAAAGGGGCAACTACAGCCCAAAGCTGGGGTTTTTCCACACTAAGGTAAACCAAACCAGCCAAACAGAAAAGACTTTGGTTTCGCCCCAGGGCCAACACATGAGAGGAGGCAGCTGCTTCCCCAAGAAGCAGAGATATGCCATGCCATGCCTGGCTATAAAGAAATGTCAAGTGGTGAGCTGATCCCCTTCACAGCCTACTGTGATAGACTGTGAACTTTGGACAATAGCAGGGGTGGTAGGCAGTGGTGCAAGGAGGGAAGCCTTATGGTGCTCATGGGTATTGGACCCTTATGTTACCCTCACAGGCTCTTGGGCTGGAGCTAGATGAAATGGGATGGCTTGGGCTCCCCTACCAAAACACCCCTTAGCATGTTGAATGCCCTAAGCCCTGACCACCAGGCAATGCTCCTCGCAAGCAAAATCATAACCACCTAATATATACGTGTTAATACCCTACATATACACTGAAGTAATCTATCTGTACTTAAATTAGTTACCATTCTGTGCACAAATACTTGATTTCCACCTGTTAATAGTGGTATCTGCTACACTGTGGTGTGCCTGAATGAAAATCTACTCTTGTATACTAGGTAGTTTGATATGCCTTTTTCTGGATACAATGATACATTGTGTAGTGGCTGGCTTAAAAGGATGTGAAATACATTTTAAAAGTACATTAAAGGACATTTTTGTCTTAAAGAAAGCAAGGAATACTTGTAGCACCTTAGAGACTAACTAGTTTATTTCAGCATAAGCTTTTGTGAGCTATAGCTCACTTCCTCGGATGTATAGAATGGAACAGAAGTAAAATGCATTTATACACACAGAAAGAAAAAGAAAAGAAAAAAAAATTGTAAATTAGCATACCAATTCTAAGAGAGCTGTTAAATGTAGATAGTCCATTATCACTAGGAGAAAAATACACCTTTTGAAATGGAGATCTGTTGTCAGTAACTCAGGAAATGCAATTAATTACTGTAATGAGAGAACCAATCTGAACTTCTGTTAAGCCCCTGGTTAACAGTGTCCAATTTGAAAATTAATTCCAGTCTTAGTTCAAGTGGTGGAGACATGTATTTAGAAGCAAAATTAATGAGTTCAGCTGTGCAGAAATGTTGTTACAAAACCTGAAACTAGGTAAATTCATATTCAACTCAGGGCAGTTGTTCTAAAGGTTTTCTAAACTTCATGCACTTTTTGAAGGAATCTAGGTTGGTTTTATAGTTTCATGTAGACTCCTGTTAAAACCTGACTGCTAGGAATAGAGTTTCACTTTGAGTTTGGGGTTCACTTAACTCTAAAACTCAAAGTGAATCATGAAAGCAAAGGGAATGGTAAAATCATTCAAACTGAAATATTCATAGTTCTGATTATGAGTTCTACTTCCTATGTCAAATTCAGCACCTATGACAGTGATTTCTCTGTGTATACCGTGTCACAGACTGAGATAATGTCCTATTAAACTTTTAAACAATGACACTTTGATGTTGCAAACTTGCAAAGGTATTATATTCCCTATAACTATTTCATCATGTCTCAGATTTTCCAGGGAAGCAGAGTTATTTTCCTTTTCTGGCTCTGAAGAGTCTAATTAGTTGTTGAAAAGTTGTTCTTTTCCCTTCCTACGTCACTGAAACAAAATAAAAAATAATCCCCAAACCAATGAAAAACCACAAACCTACAGTTCTCTTAAAATCAAAACAGGTTTCCTATTATATGACTGATTTTTAGCTAAAGAAAAAAGACAACTTGATTTTTCACAAACCCCTTGAAGTTGGAAATTTTTAACGAGAGTTGTGACAGACTGTTTCTAAACCAATTTAGACAGGAAAGCAATACAAACAAAAGATTTGTTTGCCAACATCCATGGCAGTTAAGAACTTGTTTGTGTTCAATCTGAAGTATTCACTTCAACTCTCATCATTTACAGTTTGATTCTGTATCTTTGTTTTAATTGCAGGAGCACTGGTGACAAGTCTGGAAAAAACCACCCTTAAATAGATTATCATCTATGAACAATACATGGATTCCAAATGACTGTCTGTTATAGAATCTTATGTTTTGTCTATGTTGGGATTTACTCCAGTTACAGCAGTTGGTAGCCAGCCACTAGTGTAGCTATATTCATAAAAAGGCCCTCTGTAAACAACATAAAGCTGCTGTAAGCTGAGATTCACATTCGTGCAGTTTTCCTTTTTTCATTATGTGACTGGCTACCTGAGATGGACCACACTGAGAATACCACACTGAGGGCTTGGTTACACTGGCGCTTTATAGCGCTAAAAAGCCTCCAGGAGCACTATAACTCTCTAACCGTACACACTTGTAAGGCACATTTTGCGCAATAAGTCTCAGTTTAAAGCGCCACTGGTAAACCACCTTTCTGATCGTAATAAGCTTTTGTGCTAGCGCTATAGTGCAACGGTGCGATGTGAACACCCACTGTGCATTAATGAGTCTCCAGCCTCCTCCAGCCTGGCCCATAATTCCCATTCGAGCCACTCTGGCCATCATTTCAAACTCTTCTGGCGCGTCCTCAGGTGACCACACATCAGACCCACCCTTTAAATTCCCAGGGAAATTTAAAAATCCCCTTCCTGTTTGCTACAGCCAGGTGTGGAGTGCTCCTCAGGTAACCATTCTGCTTGACCCATGACTCCACGTGCCATGCCTCCTCGCAATAAGCGATCTCCACCGTGGTCCAATCATGAGTTGCTGGACCTCATCAGTTGTTGGGGGGAAGAGGCTGTCCAGTCTCAGCTGTGGTCTAGCCGCAGGAATTACGATACCTATGCCCTGATATCACGGGCCATGAGGGACAGGGGGCATGAGTGGGACACTCTGCAGTGCCGGGCAAAAGTAAAGGAGCTTAGGATTGCATATCGCAAAGCCCGCAACGCAAACAGCCGCTCTGGGGCAGCCCCTGTGTTTTGCAAGTTCTACAGGGCTCTGGATGCGATACTTGGTGGTGATCCAACGTGCACTCCAGCGACCACCCAGGACACTTCTTCCCAGCCCACCACTGAAGGGGGAGGGGAGTAGAGGAGGCTGGAGACGAGCAGGAAGGCGATTCGCAGCAGCACTGCGAGGAGGAGGAGGCGTCCGTGGCTGCGAGCCAGGGCATGGAGGAGTCACTGGAGACATGCAGCCAGGAACTCTTCTCAAACCCAGAGTGCAGCCAGAGTGAGCCACAGCTTCGCCCTTCCACTCACAGAGATTATGTAGGGCACAGCACGCGGAAATAACCATGGATATACTTCCCTTTGCCAAGTCTATCTTGCCATAAAGGCCTCTCCAGCGGGCTTTAAGATGCCCAAAGGCACACTCCACAGTCATTTGACAGCGGCTCAGCCTGTAATTGAACCTTTCCTGGCTGTTGTCTAGGCTCCCCGGGTAGAGTTTCATGAGCCAGGGCATTAGAGGGTAAGTGGGGTCGCCAAGAATCACAATGGGCATTTCCACTTCCCCCACGGGGATCCTGTGGTCTGGGGAAAAAGTGCCTTCTTGCAGCTTCCTGAACAGGCCGCTGTTGTGGAAGATGCGTGTGTCATGCACCTTTCCCGACCAGCCTGCATGAATATCAGTGAACCGCCCACGGTGATCCACAAGTGCCTGAAGAACCATGGAGAAGTACCCGTTTCGGTTAATGTACTGGTCTGCTAGGTGGTCAGGGGCCAGAATAGGTATATGGGTCCCATTGATCGCCCCTCCACAGTTAGGGAACCCCATCTGCTCAAAGCCAGCCACGATGTCACGCACGTCACCAAGAGTCACGATTTTTCGTAGCAGGAGGAGATTAATGGCCTTGCACACTTCCATCAACACAACTCCAACGGTCGACTTCCCCACCCCAAAGTGGTTGGCCACCGATCGGTAGCTGTCTGGGGTGGCCAGCTTCCAGAGTGCTATAGCCACCCGCTTCTCCACCGGGATGGCACCTCTCAATCTGGTGTCCTGGCGCTGCAGGATGGGGGCGAGTTCAGCACACAGACCCATGAAAGTGGCTTTTCTCATGCAAAAGTTTTGCAGCCACTTGCAAGACGATGCGATCCCACCAGTCAGTGCTCATTTCCCGTGCCCAGAAGCGGCGTTCCACGGTCGTGAGCATGTCCGTTAAAGCAATGAGCAGTTTAGTGTCTAATTTGTTCCTCGGCTCTATCTCGTCTTCCTCTCCAGACTCATCACTACTGTCACGTTCCCTTTCAAGAATGAACTCCGCTGCGCAGAGAATTGTGCTGGCAACACTCGCCAGCATGCTCCGCAGCAGTTCACGATCCATTACGGCACAGGAAAATGGACGACTGAGCGCACGTGCCTTGCTGAAACCGTTGAGAGATGGCGCCCGAGGTGGCCGGAAACACAGGGATTGCTGGGATACGACACAAAGCATCACGGGGAGTTGGAACCGGATGCAGAATGGCCGCAAGTGACGCCCCCCTTCCCACAAGGCACTGTGCCAGATTGGGAAGAGGTGCTCTGTGGGATACCTGCCCTATTGTGCTACTCTCAGTGCCGCCAGAAGTGCCGCAAATGTGTCCATGCTTTAGCACTGCAGGGTCTTAGTGTGCACACGCTCTAGCGCAATACCTATTGCGCTATATGGGACGCACTATAACCAAATACGCTATAATCCTGTAGTGTAACCTAGGTCTCAGGGCAGACTGCAAGAAATAAGACAAGCCCCCAAAACAGATGATTTCCTCTATAATTAGATTCACCAAGCCAGTAACTAAGAGCTTCTGCACTACCACACTGGTTAACCAGAAACCAAATGCAGTCCCCTTTAGGCATTCCACCCCTTGGCTCCCATCCCGACAACAGGTCTAATAGAGTGAGAGGTTACTGAAAGCCCAAATCACCATGTGTGAGATTCTTACTAATCCCAAAGAATCAGACACACATCTTCAGGCAGATAGGAATCTCTGATTTTACCCAAATATCACACTGTCAGCCAATCCTTAGTAAACTAACTAAAGATTTGTTGTTAAAAGAATAGAGTAATTAATGGATAATAGATAATGTAAATACAAATGATTGCAAAGTCCTTATCTCAGGTCAGTAGTAGTGATGGAATAGACAGCTGGCTTGTAAAGTCTCTCCAGTAATTTACAAGAGATTGGAAGGTCCTCTGTCCATAGTTGTAATTTTTCCTATTAGAGGTAAATCCACAATGCAGAGAATTTGAGCAGAAAAGAGGCAAAATGGAGCTGTTTCTTGAATCCTTTGCCATGTGCATGGAAATATACTGTCCCAAACAAAGCTCCCAACTCAGGTGCATGGAAAGTTACTGGCCCAATTTGGAGTCCAGAGTCACATATCTTTATCACATGTACTTAAATGCTTTGCTGATACACAGAAACAGCCATTGCCCATATTCTTTCTGAGGCATTCACAGGAAAGATTACTGGGTGGGATGAATTTCTTCAGTGGCCCATTGTGACTTGAGTGTCTTTCATGGGTCATCAACACATAGCTTTCTGGCCGTAATGTAAATATGTTTTTTGGGGGTGACATCCAGGAATACAACACAAGTACAGTAAACCCTCGATTTAACGGACCTCGATTTAACGAACTTCGGATGCAACGGACAAAATTTCTAAGCAAGTCTGATGCATCTGAAATCCATTTGTAGCGGGCTGGGTGCCGGCTCCCAGTTACCGCCCGAGTCCCGCCAGCTGGCGGGCTGCCGGCTCCCGGCTCTCGCCCGAGTCCCACAAGCGGGCGGCCTGCCTCCCGGCTCCCGCCTGAGTCCCGCCTGCGGGCGGGCAGCTGGCTGCTGGGTCCCGCCTGCGGGCGGGCTGGCTGCCAGGTCCCGCCTGCGGGCGGGCTGGTTGCCGGCTCCTGGCTGCCGCCCGGGTCCCACCAGCCAGGACCTGGGCGGGCTGGCTGACACCTCCCAGCTGCCGCCTGGGTTGGACCCGGGCAGGCTGGCTGCCGGCTCCCGGCTGCCGCCCGGGTCCCAGCAGCCAGGACCCGGGTGGGCTGGCTGACACCTCCCGGATGCCACCTGGGTCGGACCCGGGCGGGCTGGCTGACGATTCCCGGCTGCCGCCTGCGTCCCAGCAGCCGGGACCCGGGTGGGCTGGCTGACGGGTCCCGGCTGCCACCCGGGTCCCGGCAGCGGGCAGGCTGTGGAGCTGCCGCCCGACCCTGTGGTGGTCGGGCTGCTGCTCTGACAGCTCTTTTTTTATTATTATTAAATAACGGACTTTTTCATTTAACGGACAGCCCCTCACCCGGATTAGTCCGTTAAATGGAGGTTTTACTGTACATTGTGTGTGACAAACCCAGACCAGTGGCGTACAGGAGTCTGGTCATTTGGGATCCAGGAAGTGCTAGAAGCACCCACTGCTAAAGGACTTCCCCTCAGCCTAAGGGGAGTATCCACAGGACCAGGAAACAAAATAATTGGGCATGGGTATATATGAGTATATATACGAGAGCCAAAGGATATAAATATCATCATGATATATTCAGTAATTTGTTCTGAACTATTATGGGCAGATAGTTGAATCTAATCATTACCAGTGCTTTGCAAAACTAGTATTTTTTTATAAATTATGATTTACAGGAAATATTTCTCCTTTTGTTTCACACCTGGAAATTTTGGTTATTCATAAATGTTGATTCATCTGTTTTAAAAAAAAATTCAAAATAATGGAATTTTGCCCTATTCTTGCAATCAAAATAACCAACTTTGTTCCAAAGAGATCTAAACAAAACTGTGCTGTTGTATTTTAAAGCCAGCAGCTGCCAATGCCTAATCAACATTAGTCTTCCCATTGTTAATACTACCAGTGATAGCAAGAGTGGGAATTTTTTCCTTGGACTGGGAGAAATGAGTGTCAGTAAGATCACTGAGACTTAATTCCCCACACCTGTGAGCTAAAAAGTGGGCTCTGTCTGATGTATATTTTTGCCTCCATCTCCACCGTTTTCCACTGCCCTAGTTAGCCTAATATTCATCTCAGCAGTTCCCTCCACTAGATTATTTTTGTGGATTTTATGCCATTGTTTCTAAATTCATATTATTCCTGAATGCTAAAAACCAATGTACAGCACATCCCTAATGACTCTTAGTGAAGGCCTTAATATTGGAAATGGAGTGGTGAGAAACTGGATAAGATCCACCTTGGCAAGTGAGCCTGTTTCAATTATTCAAACAAGTCCTCCAAACCTGCTAGGTCAGCAAAGCCTACAAAGAGATTAATTGAAAGGAAATTCAAAATTAATACTTGAAGGTAGTTATCATGAGTTCATGAAATCCATTATCTGTGATTACTGGTTTATTTGAGGAGCAGAGGGGATTTCAAAAAGAGTCAGGGAACATGAGTGCTATGTTTTGGATGCTATACATCTTTTCAAAGGAACAGTACTGGAGTTCTGAAAATCCAGGACACCTGAACTGCCTGCATTCCCTAAGTCCAACCACTGAGATTTTCGAACGGCAGCATTACCAGTAGTTGACGGTACTGAGATATTGCTGTGAGTACTAAATGCTCTGATGTTCTGGACCTCAAGCACTGAGTAGGAAAGCAGGCAGTCAATAGAAGGACTATTATATAAGGCAGAGCTTTCCAAACTGTGTGCCGCGACACATTAGTGTGTCGGCGGCAGTGTGTAAGTGTGTCGCGCGGAGCTCCCTCTGCTTCCCTTGACCCCTCCCCCGTACTTCCTAAAGCAACTAATGTTAAAGCAGCTAAATGCATTACCCAGCCCAAACTGCCAGCCAGCAGAAGGGGGGTGGGAGGGGGCCGAAAGCCCACAGAGGCAAATCCTGATCAAATGCATAGAAAAAAGATCTACCACATTGCTCATACCATGTCTGCTCACACTAGCTACAAGAGAAAGGGTTCAGAAAAAGAACATAATCAAGATAAAGGGCAACACCAGCATATTTTCACCTCAAAATGATACTAATAATGGATTTCTAATAATAAAAATTCCAGTTGTTCAATTCCATTCAGTTGTTCAAATATGGGAGAGTAGTAGAGGGATGACATGGATTTTTTTGGTTAGTTTGGAGTACTCTGGGTCTCTGCAGATGTGAGCAGCAGCATCTGGGTGTGGCAGTCCCTAGCATCCTCTGCTATTTTGAGGCTATGTGGGAAGTTTTCACTGTGGGCAAGTCACCTGGCAGGACACACCCATAGTCACCATCTGAGGGCTGAGCCACTTGGTGCTCAGTAAAGAAGTGGAGATGGCCTGGCAGAGCTCAGGATCAGAATCACGCAGGGATGAGAGGTATCTGCAGTGAGGTGGGTGTCTCAAAGACTGTGAAACTCCTTTCAGTTCACCATCTGAATCCAGATGGAGACTGGGTATGTCTCCCCTGGAAATGAAAACCTGCAGCAGTGAGTCTCAGCGCCCGGGTGAATTGATGTATGTTTGCAATACTTGGGCTGCATGGTGAAAAATAGCAGTATTAATATTTGGGCTTGGGTTGGAGCATGGGGAGAAGGTCTTAAATCCTGGGCTCCCTCCTGAGCCTGAACATCAACATCTACCGTTAGCCCTACGGCCTGACCCCTGTGAGCCCAAATCAATTGATCTGGGCTCTAAGACTCGCTGTTATAGGTCACTTATTGCAGTGGAGACATACCTTTAAACCAGCTACTGGATGTTATAGTTTCATTTTCCCCATATAATTATAACATTTATCAAATGGAATATAAACATTGTACTTGTATTTCAGTGTATAGTATATAGAGCAGTATAAACAAGTCATTGTCTATATTTTATTTTGTACTGACTTCACTGGTGGTTTTCATGTAGCCTGATATAAAACTAGACTAATATCTATCCGGGCTGATATACTCCCTGGAAGACTTCTGTGTATCCTCAGAGGTACGTGCACCCCTGGTTGAGAACTCTACTAGACAACTTATTAGCTAGCTTTGCCATTCAGTTGTCTAATAGGATGATACCCACCCACATCAGGGCATAATATCACAAGCAGCATTCAAGTTCAAGCAGGGTCTGGGGAAGGAGGGCTTATCCTGATGCAGTGAAAGATCTGCTGGCCACATGGATATGCCAGTAAGGCACTGCTCTCACCACTGAGTTCTGGGATAATACTAGAAAGATCAAAACCTTTCTGAAAAATTAAATGCTCCAGTTCAACTCCTTCTGTTTAAGAGGTGCCACACTCCAAGGCACAGAGTAGCACCAGCCAAGAGAATATGGTTCAGCAAAGCCACCACTGGTTTAATTCCTGTGGGGAATGGAAGTGAACCACCTGCTGTAACCTGATCAGCGTGCTCCTATTTCTTAAGTCTCTTTTTGAGATGCCCGGGAGAGCTGCATCTGTGGCGTGACTGCATTTGTGAATATCCCCCTACAACCATTGTCTAGTTAGTCAATTATATTTAAAGAATCCTTAAGGATATGACTATCTTGGGGCTGGACTTTGGATTTGTGCAGGATTTCAATGCACTGAACTTCATCGTAGGGCTTGTGTGTTGTTTTGCACTCCTAAGAAGCACTCTGCTTCGTGCTATCAAAGGGCCTCTTGTAAGTTGTGTTAAAGATCTGATATAGGAGCAGGTAAGAGGCTTTTCTTTCTAGCCATGTTCCAGTCATATGACATGGATTAGGGTTACTCCAGTGGAAACTGTTACAGAAGACTGCTTTATAGCAGAGCTGGGCTGGGCAGGACTTTTCTGGCAAAATGAAATTTCATTCCAGCATGGAACAAAAGCAAATTTCAAATTCTCAAAAATGGCTGTGAAAGGAAAGTGGTGTCCTCTAGTCAGCTCTACTTTATAGGCTCTTATCCATATAAGTAACCGACAATTCTTTCATTTTCTAAAAGCTTTCACAACATTTGTTCCAGTAGCTATTTTCCTGGCACTGCAAAGCAGCTTATACTTACCTTCCAGGACTAAAGTAGCAAAGTTTGCTATAGCCCATATGCCCAGTGCTAAGGTGCAAACCATTCTCTGCTCCCCTTCTGCCCTGTATAAGGGAACATGGCATTTTACTTTCAAACCTGTCCTCAGTAAATGGGATGAGGAATCACTTTGAAGAGATATAATCAGTTTTGTGACACGGCGTTTATCAACTGTAGTCAATAACTCTTAAAAAGGAAAAAAAACAGGCTCTCCAACAGTAATGATTTCAATTCATATGTTAAACAAGGTCTTTATGCTTCTGCTCTTTCTACAAATAGAGTCCAGAGGACAATGCAAACTGTACAGTCAACTCCACGTACTATAAAACGAAGTTAACACCATTAATGCAAAAGGAGACACAGAATGGAAAATAAATCACCCAATTAAAGTCTAAAACACTTTTAGTTTATACATTCATTGATTTTTTTTTCCCCTCTCTAATCTTGTCTAGCTCCTTCAATCATCAGTCTCTTGACTGCCCCCTACAACCTAGAAACAAACTATTAGACTTCACCTAAACAATTGGTGCAATTTATAGGAGGGACGAGAAGTGCCTTTATCCACCAAAGAGACTCCTTCTCACATAAAAGGGCAAACAGGTTGGATGGTTTTCAAACCCTACCCAAAAATCAGCACAAAGATAACATTTTTCTTCTAAACTGTTAATGAAGCAGTCAGAGTGCTAGCCAGAGATTTTATTATTATTATTATTTATTATAATTAACACCCCAACCCTCTGTCCCAGCCTGGTAAAAGTGAGTGAGCGTGGGGGAGAGCAAGTGACAGAGGAGGCTGGAGTGAGCAGGGAGTGGGGCCTCAGAGAAGGGGAAAGGGAAGGGCTGGGTAGGGGACAGGGCACTGATGCTTGGGTTTGTGTGATTAGACATTTGGTAACCCTAAGCTGGTCCCAAAAAAGAAACAAAAACCCCCACTTTTCCACCATTTGTTTGGGGGGGGAGGAGGGTTAACCCATGTATCTAGATTTTCAAATTTCAAAATGTTCAATCTTTGACCAACTTTATCATAGACTGAAAAATGTTGATGGAGAGTTAAATCGAAACATTCCCCCCCCCCCAAATTAAAATTTCATCCAAAATTTAAATTGTCATCAAAATTTTAAAATTTCACCCAGCATTACTCCCGACAAAGTGTAGAGCTATTTAAATCCCATGCTGCTGCTGTGAACTGTCTTCATAAGCAGTCACTGTTTCCATCTTCACAATAGCCCAGCAAAATGTAGTGGCCTTCATCTTGTATTTTTTCTTAGTCTAACATTTCCTCCACAGGAAATACTCACAGGACAGTTGTAGCTCCTCTGGAATGTGGAAACCAGAAATTTGTATCGTGGTAGCAGCCGCATGGAACTCAGATGTCCTGGTAAGAAAATGTTCTTGGTTTCTGTGATGGGATGGAAGGAGCCCTGTGGCACTGCTCTGTTCCAGAGCGGGGACAGAGAGTGACATTACAGAGGGCACTCAGAGAGGCCCCTGTTGGACTTGTACCCCAGAAGGGGTTTGCTTTGTTATATTTCACATGCAGACTGTGACTCGGCCGGAGGGCTGAGTCACCGAAGGGCCACCACAATGAGAGAGTGCAGGCACATGCACTCGGCCAGTGGGGCGCTTGTGAGAGGCGAGTGCACCCTGTTACAGTTTCCGATGCGGGTCAGGGTTGCTGTATTTTATGGACAAGCAGACCTGTTTGAAGAAAAGCCTTTTCTTGTTAATAGAAACCATGTACAGCACTGAGGTAACTACTGCTCTGTGGTGCTGCAGCCTGGGAGTGCACTGTCCCGAGCTTCTGTTTCTGCTCCCTATCGGGGGTGTCCCAGGAAATGAAAGGCTGAATCTAGACTAGTGTAGAGATGTTATGTGTCCCGTATACTTTCTGCAGGACTCATTCCACAAAGGCTACAGAAAGTTAAACCCCTTTCTACTGACTCCTGTGGCTATGGCTTCCCAGGGGTCCTTTGAAATTCTAATGAATAATTACTACTTGTGATAGCACCTAGGAGCTGCAACACTGGGACCCAGTCATACTAGGAGATGTACAAAGACAGACCAAAAAATGTCCCTGCCTCAAAGAGTTTACAAATGAGGAACGAGACAACAATGAAATAATGAGACTGCATGTCAGGCAGTGGTCTCAGCACACTGATTGCCTAACCAGTGTCAATATTTTTTTGGCATAAGTGAGAAGGAATCATAGCACAGGGGCAGATATTAACATTCTGTCCAATGCAGACCTGCAGCCCACAGCTCCTGTAGTGCAGTGGGGAGCCCAAATTCTCTGACACAGTTTCCCAAAGAGGCCCACCCTGAGAGAAGGGAAAACCCACCCTGGAGAGAAAAGTATCCTGTGGACCTTGGACTCTGCTAACTCCCTCTTACTTATTTTGGTTTGGATTTCCCCACCAAGGGAAGGCCTTGGACTAAGCTGATCCTGGGGGAAGGCGTGAGTGTGTGCTAATGGGAGGAAGAGCCCCAGGGAGGACAGCCTTAAGAAGCTTTGGTTCCAGGTAACCAAAGGGCCCTGGGTCAGAGCCCAGTGGAGTGAGTCCTCTTCTGGGGGACATTTTAACTGAATAAATGTCAACATCAATTAACATTAAAGCATATAATTTCTTATCAAAACAAAGAGCACCTTGTCCATATAGGGAAAAAAGTCACAGTGTAAATAACTAGCAGAATAGTCAACGTATGGAAACGATAATTAAATATAGCTATCTTACAGAAAAACATACAGTGTGTTAGAAATAGGATGATCCAGGTTAAGCAAACTGAAAATAATTCAACACTTCTATATAACTATGTTTTATTTAAGCAAGGTCCAACAACGAAAATTATATTTGTATTTCTTAATAATAATAATGAGAAAAAGTGTGTGTGTGTGTGTAAGCTGGAAGGATTATGCCTGTAATGATGGAAAGCTTGAAATCACATAATAACAGGGCCAAAGTTCGAAAGAAAGCTGAGAAAAGCTGCCAAACTTGCAGAGGGTATTAGTCAGTAGGCCTGGGTAGCATGGCAGCATCAGTAGTGGACTATAGAGTTGTTCACCAGCGTCACTGTTTCACATCCAGTCCATATCAGTAGTGCTCAAAAGTTGGCAATATCTGATGCCTGTTTAGTGGTCTATGTGAAATGACTGGTGATCTCACTCCAGTTCTCAGGAGACCATAGCACAACTCTTCACCAGAAATGGGAATCTTTGTTCGCAATCTCAGTAGAGGAGTTAAGGATTGAACAGCACGTGGAGATTAAAGTGTGGTTTCCACTACACTTAGACAGTTAGAAAGGTAGCTTATGTTGACCTGATTGTGTCAGTGTACACACTACACTGTCCCGCTGATGTAAGGGCCCTTCTACACCGACATTATAACGCCACCTTCACAAGAGGCATAGGGCTTATGTTGGTGTAGTTAGGGTGAAGCAGTGTCTATGTAGACATAGCATTCCTTGCATTGGCTGTTGGATGTGTTGTCAACTGACTGCACCAAGGCTCCCAGCCAGGAGCACAGCTTCCCCCTCCTCCAAGGCTCTCTCTTCCCCACCAGGAGCATGGCAGCTAAGGGCACTCTGGGTGCAGATCTCCCTGACTGAGGTGACAAGCCAAGACTTCCCCCTCGCTCCCACCTGGGAGGGGGAAGGTGAGAAGCCCCGGGGGGGAAGCAGGCTCCAAACAGGCAGCATTCTAACTGGCTGGCACTGGTACAGTATCTATACCCTCAGAGGGGACATAACCAAACTTTGGCCCTGTCTATGTTGTCAGAATGAGAGAGACAGCTGTGCTGTAACATCTTGTGTGACTGATTGCTTTCATAGTCCTCTATCCAGAAAGAGAATCATTAGTGTATGACTTAGGTCAACTTACAGTCACTACAGTTGTCCTCACTACCCTCCTTCTGTCAGTGGTGTGTGTCCTCACCAGGAGCCCTTATACCAACTGAAGAGGGGCAGTGTGGAGGACAAAGGGTATGTCTTCACTACCCGCCGAATCGGCGGGTAGCCATCAATCTTCTGGCGATTGATTTCTTGTGTCTTATGAAGACTGCAGAGTTGAGAGCCCTGTCTTTGGGCTGGTCTCCACTACGTGGGGGAGGGGGGGGGGATCGACTGCAGATACGCAACTTCAGCTATGTGAATCATGTAGCTGAAGTTTGCGTATCTGCAGCCGACTTACCGTCCGTCCTCATGGCGGCGGCAGGGGGCGGCGCGCTCCACCGTTGACTCCAGCTTGCGCCTCCTGGCAAGCTGGAGTTCCGGAGTCGACGGGGGCGCCGTGAGCGATCGATTTTTCGCGTCTTCATAAGACACGAGAAATCAATTGCCAGAAGATTGATGGCTACCTGCTGCTGTGGGGTGGTCTTCAAACTTAACAGAAGATATAGAATAGGCCTTTCTTCTCCACCTCCTAATTGCCACGGAAGGTAGAACTCTAGAAGTCCCATCTCAAGACACTGGTTGGCTGCACCATTTCAGAGATCTGTTCAGCCCTCTCTGTTAGTTGTGAGCCCCCTTAATAGCTTACCAGATGTCCCATCAGAACCCAACCCATTCTGGGGTATTGAAAAGATGTTCTGTGTGCTCAGCGACCATGTCACCCCAAGGACCTACCAGTCATAAATGGCATCCAGGCTCTGGAAGAGTCTCAGACGTCCTCTCCAGGAAGAGAGAAGTCATAGATGAATGCACAACAGTGGGACCCTTCCACCTGAAGAATCTCTCCACTGTCCACAGCTGGAGATGAAGCTCCTGCAGGCTCTGAGCTTGTGGATGCTGCTGTCTGAGCCCAGGATCTGACTCTACATTGTGTGATTTAGTGGCTGCTGTAGGTGCTTATAATTGAATTCCGAGGTGCCTCACAAACATATCTGCAGGTGCAGAGAGGATGTGAAGTGATGCTGTTTTTTCCTCTCCTCAGCTGGAACTCGAACAAGACACTTTATGATCCAATTAGTGCCTCCAGGAGCTCTCTAATTGCATTATAAAGCAGCATAACAAAACAGAAAAACAGAGGTTGGTTTTAACATTGGGGAAAAAAGAGATGAGGTATTTAACTATTCACGCCCCTCACAGTAATTCAGTGGTGACAGGGCCCAGCAATCAATCTGTGTGGTTCATAAGGTGCAAAATATGTTCCACCAACCTGCAGATGAATGTTCTTTATTGCTCTATAATCCAAGCCTGAAGAATTCTGTGAAGGAATGTATCTTGTGGCATATGCCTCTTGCTCATTTAGGAAAACCAAAACTGTGCTGCATTCTCTGTGGCCATTTTTAGCCTACTAACTATGCTTTCTTTTGAGTTTTGATACCATGCTCCTCTCCATCATGACAGAGATACATTACATATGATGAGCTATTTGTTGCTTTCTACTTCAGAGCTCAACCACTGTATAATATTCATCCAAAACTTTACTGGTGAGTGGGCAGGAAAAAGACCCTGAAATAATTTTTAAACTTGTGCTTTTCGTCTATAGATCAGAAAGTATTTTATATTGGCAGCTAAACATTATCACCCCCATTTCACAGATGGAGAAACTGAGGTACAACAGTTTGTGTGATCTAAGACAAATCATTTAAAATCAGGAATAGACCCCAATCTTCTGTGTCCTTGTTCAGTGCCCTTTTCATTGGATTATACTATATTCTATACTATATACTAATACAATACAGTAAACCCTCAATTTTGCGGACCTCGATTTAAGGGACTTTGGATTTAAGGGACAAAATTTCCGGTCCGTATGTCATATGTGAAAATTAACACCCTGTTAATTTTAAAATGCTTTTAACCAAGATTTGCTTATAATTAAATTAACAGGTTATTTTTTGTTATTAATTCACTGTTACAGTAGACTCCCATTTATCCGGGCGCGGGTTAACCGGGCTGCGAACTAACCGGGATGTCTAAACGGGTCAGTAGGGGAAGCCCCAAAGCGGCGGCGGGCTCAGCCTTAGCCTGCTGCTGCTTTGTGGCTTCTCCCACTGGCCCCTTACGAGCTGGGGTCTCAGCCTGCTTCCAGCCTGGGTGTAGGAAGCCCAGGCTGGCAGCGGGTTGAGACCCCGGCTGGTAGGAGCCTGGGGGGAAAGCCCAAAGCAGCAGCAGGCTCAGTGCTGAGCCCACTGCCGCTTTGGGATCTCGCCCCAGGCTTCTGCCACCTGCCCCAGTCAGCTCCCGCTGCCAGCCTGGGTGTAGGGAATCCAGGCTGGCAGCGGGCTGAGACCCGGGCTGGCAGGAGCCTGGGGGGAAAGCCCAAAGCGGCAGCCAGCTGAGCGCTCAGCCTGCCGCCGCTTTGTGCTTTCCCCCCAGGCTCCTGCCAGCCGGGGTCTCAGCCCGCTGCCAGCCTGGGCTTCCTACACCCAGGCTGTCAGCAAGTTGAGACCCCGGCTGGCAAGGATCCACCGGGGGAAACCCCAAAGTGGCGGCAGGCTGACTGCTCAACCCACCGCCACTTTGGGCTCTCTCCCCAGTCTCCTGCCAGCCAGGGTCCTGCTGCCTGCCCCAGTCAGCTCCCGCTGCCAGCCGGGGTGTAGGAAGCCCAGGCTGGCAGCGGGAGCTGAGACTCCCGCTGTTAGGAGCCTGCGGGGAAAGTTTAAAGTGGCAGAGACCTGAGAAGCGGCAGCGGCCGAGCTCTCAACCCGCTGCTGCTTTAGAGTTTCCCCGCAGGCTCCTGCTAGCTGGGGTCTCAGCTCCCGCTGCCAGCCTGGGCTTCCTACACCCAGGCTGGCTGCAGGCTGAGACCCCAGCTGCAGGGACAGCGACAGAAATTTTGGGGCCCCCTACTGTGATTGTTTGGGGACCCCCCAGCTCAGCCAGTGCTTCCCCCTACCCAGCTGACAGTGGCTGGGGGGGGGGGCAGCCCAGCCGGCACTCCCCCCGCACCGCCCCCTTGCCTGCCCCCCAGCCACCCCGATGAATGAACCTCCCGAGGCAGGGGTGAACTCACCGCAGAGCCCACCCGCCTGCCCAAAGACCCCTCCAGAGCCACCGCCCCCCGAGTGGGGCCGGTCCCCCTGCCCTGCCCCATTACCTTGGTGAGGCCGGCTCCCCTTGACCCCTTTTCGGTGCCTCCGCTCTGCCACCGTCAGTGCCGCACACCACCAGGGCAGCACGGCCGGGCGCGCTTCCCCGGGCCACCGCTGTGGTTGGAGTTTGCCGGCCCGTCAGCCGTGCGGTGCGATGCGGGTGCTTGCCGTGCTTGTCTACAGCGCAGCGCTGGGTGGCTGGCAGCACCCGCCCGGGATTGCACGCGGTCAGCCGCGGCCACGCGGTGCAGGCGCCGCGCCTCTGCAGAGGTCCAAGCATCGGGGGGCCCCCTTAGGTCCGGGGCCCGGTACAGTTGTCCCCCTTATCCCCCCCTGTCGCCGGCCCAGCCCAGCTGGCAAGGGGCCAGCGGGGGAAACCCCAAAGCAGCGGCGGCTTTGGGGTTCCCCCCGCTGGCCCCTTGCCAGCCGGGGTCCTGCCTCCTGCCCCAGTCTGCTCCCGCTGTCAGCCTGGGTTTCCTGCACCCAGGCTGTCAGCGGGAGCTGAGTGGGGCAGGTGGCAGGAGCCTGGGGAGAGAGCCCAAAGCGGCGGCGGGCTCAGCACTCAGCCCACTGCCGCTTTGGGCTTTCCCCCCAGGCTCCTGCCAGCCCGGGTCTCAGCCCGCTGCCAGCCTGGGTTTCCTATACCCAGGCTGGAAGCAGGCTGAGATCCCAGCTCGTAAGGGGCCAGTGGGAGAAGCCCCAAAGCAGCGGCAGGCTAAGGCTGAGCCCGCCACCGCTTTGGGGCTTCCCCTTCTTACCCGTTTAGACATCCTGGTTAATTCGCAGCCCGGTTAACCCGCGCCTGGATAATCGGGAGTCTACTGTATAGAAAACTTTTCTGTGAAATTAAACTTTTCATACATACTTAATTTTAATTACACAAACGTGTCTACATAAGTAAAAACAGGTAAACTAACTAATTTGTCAATTTTTTAACATACGCATTCGGAAAACCTCCTTTATTATATAACGGACTTTCGGCTTTAACGGACACCCCCTCGCCCAAATTAGTCCGTTATATCGAGGTTTTACTGTATTATATTCCAAGTAGCACCTGCTATTTTGCTCCAGCAGCTGTCAATAATACTAGGGCTTTTCCCCTTTTTTCAAGCTAGGCATTAAAGAGTGAAATGCTTAAAAGCTGATAAACACTTGAACAGATTGGACATGTTCCATCCTTTAGATAGGAGTGGGGTGTGGGTGTGTTTGTGCATGCGCACACACGCACACACAAGAAAGGGACTCCTGGAGACTGTACCTACAAAATCGGGACTTTCACCAAACCCCCAATTCCCTTTAAGGGATTTTGGATATCTAGCTTTGATTCAGTCAGTATAGAGATAAGACACAATAGCAAAATTCTGTGGTAAGATTAGATAAGATTCCCCCAGGAGTTTCAGCACCCACTGACACAGGCACCAGTAACAACAGCAAAGGTAGCTTTAAGCCACCTTTACAGCCTTGGGATTCTGGGTTGGTCAGAGCCTGAAACTGTCACTTTCATAACTTAGGGCTGGTTTACACTGGCAAGTTACTGCACAGTATAGCAACTTTCTGCAGTGTAACTCCAGAGGTGTAGACACTGCCAGGCCACTTAGCGCACAGAAAATTGTCAGTTGCAGCATTGTAAAAAGCCACCTCACCGAGAGTTGAGTGTTGAGTCTGGTTTTATTCTGCTCACTTGCACTTTGTTCTGAGTTTTGTGTTCAGTCAAACTCAAAGGACCAAATTAAAAAAACATGTTATACCCACACTAAATTACCAAGAACACCACACACATTGTCTCTCAAAACCAGATCCAGTTTCCATCATAAAAATCAATAAACCTTACTCAGTGTTTTAGCAAATCTGGTTTGCATTTCAGGTTTGTTCTTTAATTTTTTTTAAAAAAAGAGCCTGACCTAGTGAACTTTGTTTGGTTTGGGAGTTTTCTTGGGAATACTTCCAGCAACTAACACCAACAAATGAAATGCGACTTTACCTAAAGATGGGCAAGGATGTTGTGTCTCTTTCATCAATGTGATACCACTTACTTCAGTGAAGTTTATCCCCATTTCCACCAGCATAACTGACATCAGAATGAAACTACTCAATGCATCATTCTCAGTGGTTTAAAAAAATGCACTCTTCATATATATACCATTTTAAAATATTTTAACTGTGTGTGGGGGACAAGGAGGAGACATATGAGGTTTATTGTTAGAAAAACTCTTGAGAATGTTTTTGGAAACAATACCTGTGTGTGTGTGTGTGTATGTGTGTGTGTATATATATATATATATATATATATATATATATATATATATATATATATATATATATATATATAAAGTTCTTTTGGGGGCCTTCCTTTATGTTGGTGTATTCTATTCCAATAGCTGTCATAAGAAAAAAATCTGTCCCCTTTGTCAATGTGTCATGAAATGTATTTCAGCTGAATCATCATGCTTCAGGGGTTTATGGAAATCACAAAGCGTCTCATTCAGATGAAGAGGCTGACGCTATAAGCGGTACAATTAATATCTTCAATTTTTGCCTTCAGCATGAAAAGAGTCTCCTAAGCCTTTCTGAAGCTGAATCACTAATGCTGTCTAATAGTCTACATCTGGCTCGTGCTGTTTCTATAAAAGTTGTGATCAGCTGTGCATTCAGTGACATATTAACCACCTTGCCTATTAAGGCATGAGATTAGTAGTGACCAAAAGTCATTTTCATGAAGATGGTTTGGCAGGCTATGTTTAGCAAGTTGGCAGTCTCAGTGCTGTTTTCCCATCCACGTCCAAATATTGTCATCATCATGAATGTCTTAACTGGAAAATTTTTGTTATACCATTTAGTTCAGCCCCTACCAGTGTAGGGTTGTTCCCATAATATATTTTCCACAGCTTACAAGAATCATACAATATATTGACAACAATCTGAGCAGAGTGGCCAGTATCGGCCCTTATTTACAATGGGTATAGAGATGCTGGCCTCCTTTGTAAAGTGTGTGAGATCTACTAATGAAACATGCCGTATAAGCACTAGAATTATTATTATTATTATTATTTATTTTATTATATTTTATTATGATGTGTATTATAATTGAGATTAGGTTCCCATTGTGCTATACAAAGACATCGTAAGAGACAGTCCTTGTCCCATAGAGTTTACATTCTAAAGTTATAATGCCGTGACCCTAAAACTCCTCCGTGCCAGATACAAGCAACACCCTAATCCTGGTGTATTCATGCTGGTTCACCAAAGACCGTCATGTAAGATCTTAAATGAAAGCCAGGATCACACTGGTCATTAATATTGTTTTACAGATACTATGCAAGTATGTATACATACTATGTAAGTAAGTATATATGTACAGTGAATGTAAAGTCTATATCAGGCCTACACAACATGCAGCCCGGGGGCCACATGCAGCTTGCACGCGCTCACTGTGCAACCCGTGGGGGGTGAGTAGGGGTGGGGCAAGCCAAGCTGGGGGGTTGGAGGAAGCAGATGGGGGTGGGGCGAGGGTGGGGCTTTTCAGCCCGCAGCTGGGTTTTTTTTCAGTAATATGGCTCTCGCTGTTTTCTGAGTTGTGCAGGCCTGGTCTATATCAAGCAAGGTTGACAAACCGGTTTCTGCCAGACAAAGGATGTATCCTCCCCTAGCTCTTAGTTCACATGTAAATTGAGTTATTGAAGCCAACACAACGGAAGCCCCATTTACAAACAAAATCAACAGGGAGATAGGACATCAGCAGGGAGACAGGGAACCAGAGAAGGAATCTCAGGGGGTTGTCTTGGCTCTGGGTAGGATAAAATTTGGGGAATATAAGAATGCAGAACAAATCTGTCCCTTTATCCTGCATCTACAAAATAATCAGGCAGTGCCATTACATTCATGAAAACAGGATCCCAGCTAGCCCAGTTGAAACACTGCAGAAGACGATTTGGGATGAAATCAGTTTCTTTAGGGAGAAGGTAATCTACTAAATTCAGCTTCTAGAAAGCATGTTATTACTTTTGTTTTATATGTAACCTGTTTGTTTTATCCTTATTCACTATCTCTTAAATCTTAGCCTTTCATGATAAATTTAAATTGTTTTTACTATAAAGATACCTCATGCTGTGATATTAAGTGGTAAGCCTGAGTAGAACTCAATATACACTGTCCTTTTTGGGAACAGCAGATGTGCTATTCTGTGAGAGTTCAGGAGATAAGGAACTGGATACTACAGGGAAATACATCGAAGGGGCTCAGGAACTTGGATGGACCCATTGTTAACCTGCAAGCCAAAGGAAGGGCTGGCAGAGCACCAAGGAGATTGTTTGGGTAGCTAACAGGCTAGTGGTGCCAGGGAGTTAACAACCATTTGAGCACAAGCAAGTTTCCCTCTTCCTGGAGACAGGGAGGTGACACGGTGGCTCTCAGTTCTGGGCACTCTGGGAATTCATAGCTGCACCAACAACCAGGCACATGTGTCTGTCCCTTAGTGTTCTCAGTACAGGGTCAGAGCCTACATAGGTCAGGCAGACACACCATAACAGCAAATAAATGTTCTCCTAATTTGACATATGGAGAATGGAGGCATAGAGAGTAAATGACTCAGGACTCAGTGGTGAAACTATAGGATTTGAATCCAGTTCTCCTGACTCCTACCCCAGGACCTTGTCTATAAAATCATCCTTCCTCCATCTCACCCTATGGGACGTCTTCTGAGCCCTAGACATAATCCTCCCAGGTCACTATTGATATACAATAGTCAGGATCCTATGCTACATTTGTTTTGTTGATAAACAAAGGGATTCAGTTTACACTCCTCTGTCTCACGCTTTCCCTTAGTACTTCATTAAGCAAACTTTTGAAAAAACACACTCTCCTTTTCATTGATGCACATTTAAAGCTTTTGTGTCAAAATTAATTGTGTTGGAGGACAAATGATGACAACTGGCAGAAGATAACATTTTTGTGAGTCTGCTCAATAAAAAATGAAGGAAAATCCTGGTTTTCTCCCCCTCTCCCAATGATGTGAAAAAGTAGTTACCACAGGAGACAAATGGTTTATTCCATTCCCTGGCTTGCTGAAAAAGGGCAGAATTTCATCCTATGCCAAATTTTTTTTGGGGGGGATACCATAACTCTGTCCCTGTCAGAATGTCACTGTGTTCCTGACAAAGTCTGGGACCAACATTTCCAAATGGACGTGCCTAAACTTGTCAGCTGCATGTATAACGAGAATCCGATACAATATGTTGTATGTGAGTTGGCACTGTGCCCACTTCTTTGATTTTAGTGAGGTTCCAGGCAGGCACAACTCACTTACAGATTGTAGCATCTGTTAGGTGTCGATAGCCTCATAGATGCCCAAACTGAATTTAAGTGCCTAGAGGTGAGCACTTATTGTTGAACTTGCATGCTGATCTGGTGCAGGAAACAACCTGGGTAATATTCCAACTCCCCCATTCCTCCCCCTTGGTCCTGGCTCAGATTTTCTCTGGTAACTTATGTTCTGGCTTTTTGTGTCTCTTCATCCTAAGTACAAAAACAGAAAATAAGTAAGGGAAGATGAAGAAGCAATTGGATCCCATTGCTGCTAATGAAGGACATGGTGAGTTATGTTAGCATTCTCAAAGATGGTCTCCCACCAGGCAGAATGGTGCATAATAGGCCAACCATTTCTAAGGAAGCTGCTCACAGTCCAATTCTATCTGACAAATGGGAAAGGGAAAAAATGTGAAGGAAATTATTTTTATCTTTCCTTGAGCTCCGAGCTCCCTATATCCTCATTAAGGCCTTCAAATACGTCACCAAAGTTTACTAGACAAAAAGCCAGGCAAGGAATGACAGCAGCAATTGACCTCTTCATTGTGATTAAAGTTCATTTGAAAAATTCATGTAGTCAGCAATAAATTATCTCCTACTCCCTATATGGAAACCAACTGTACATCCAAATTATGATCAGAGGTGTGTGCCAGAGAGAGACAAGTTGAAGCCAAGAAATGGATACACTGAATAGGCAGCTGGTAATTCAACTCTGGAAAAAGCCTGGAGAGAGAGCTGACTGAAAAGAGAGTTTTGGCTGCTGTGGACAAGGACATTGTCCCCTGTTTGGCTTCTTGTGTGTTCAGGGAAGCCAGGCTTTGTACATTCCTTGTAAATAAAAAAGATTGGATCAACAAAAATACCAGGCTTCATCATCAATTTCTTCTTCCACCTGGAATACCCGCAGAGCCTCAAACTTTGACTAGCTGCTCAGGTCAAAAGGAGTAACAATAATTTTGCCAGAGATATAAATGTATTTCCATCAGAGACACCATGGGTCAGGTTCTGCCTGGGCCTAACGTGGGTCTATAGTAGGAGAGCCCAGTCATCCTTTGCATAGCCCACCTAGGGGACCGGTAGTATTCCAGTTCCTGGGCTCCCATGGAATGCATTGCCTGCTTACTCACTATTTCCCTAGGGACATACAGTTTCACAAAGGGGCCCCATAGGAGAACTGGCCAGACAAGCAAGGGGGAAGTATGCTGCACAGCATGAAGGGATGTAACAGTGTAAAGTCCCCCTATGCATCAGGGAGCTGCTAGAAGCAGTCTGGATTGGTTGGTTGGACTCCCAGAACCCTTCCTATGGCTATGTGGAATTGGTATAATCTAGCCGGTGTTTGCATGGGAAATAGCAACATATTATCCTAATGCAGATTGTAATCGTTCACAAATTTTCTCCAGGTGAAATGTTGCTATTTTCTATACTGAATTAGTCAAGTTTATTTTGAGGATGGTTCCCACCAGCCACAAGGAAATGCTCGGTTCCTACTCATAATAAAGCTGCCTTTCAGATGAGTGAAAAACTGCAAAAGGCTGGAGGCAAGACTTTAAAATGTCTTTCTTCTTCATAAAAATTGAGCAAATATCCTTTTCTTTTCTTCAGCCAGTTTTTCTGATGTTGCCATTTCCCCGCACCCTGATCTAGTCTTAAATCACAACTGAGGTCATATTCTGATGGCCCTTTGCTGGTTTTAAATCACACTGAATCCAATTCCCTAAGCTTTAACTATTAAGGGGAAGCACAAAATAGTTCAGTGTTTAGCCCAGAAAGGAGGCCATTTCCACATGCATTAGCAGCCACAAACAAGAAGCCAGAATAAATTAGCTCTTTGGTGACTTTTAAGATTCTTTAACTACCTCTTTCACATTCTCTTTGATAAACTCAAAAAGATGTCGGGTCATTTTACCTTTTCTGTTGCAATTACTTTAGCAATGTTGATTTGAGTGTGTACATCAGGCTAGAGTATTTTCCATTCTTTTTATATTTAGATCAAATCATCTGTCCCCCTGTTTCTACATTTTTAATAGAGTTTAGAAACCTATCCTTTATTTTTTTTCTTTAATCCTTTCTTTTCCCAGGCAGCTGGGTTAAAATACAAATGTTTCATAAACAAGTCTTTCCAATTATATATTACATTGTCTTCATGGTGGAAAGTCCGATCAGTAACTGAATGGGATTGTCAGGTTCCATGGGCCACTCTGCAGTAAATGCAACAGGATCAGTGACAGAGAGGCTAAATGAAAGAGAAAGAAAAGGAAAACAGGTGTTTGTAATAATGCATGGAAGAAAAATGCTGTGGGCCTAACCCAGCTTCTGTTGAAAGTCAATGGGAATTTGACCAATGACTTCAATTAGGATCAGGGACTTGAATGTTCTGCGAGGCCAATATTTCAGCAAATCTTAGAACTGGGAAAGGATAGGAGAAAACATGGGAAAGGAATAAAATAAATAGAAATATATGTAGGGAAATTATCACTGCAACTTCTCCCTCTTTGCATTTATGTGACACCTATAATCTGAGAATCACAAAGACTTTTGCAAGTCTAATTAAATTATCACATATAAACAAATTTCATCATGAATTTACAGTCAGCTGGTTGCCACCTCACATGCAAGGAAAGGGCAATGAAATTAAGTGTTCCTGTTTCTTCACTTTCAAAAATCAAGCATTTGACTAACTTAAATATTAAGTCTGAATTCCCGAAGTTCCTCTTGCCAACTAATCCAATCCCTGTTACATGCATAAATGAGATCAAGCCATGCCTGAATAAAAGATTTAGGGATTGATCTAAAGTCGGTGGAAAGACCCTAATGGGCTTTGGATCACATTCATAAAGAGCTCGCATTTCCTCATATCCTGAATCTGATATAATTTCTCTTATGTTGCATATTAAATGAAGAGACTTGTCTCAATTTTTTCAGTACTTTAACATGTTTTCAGTTATTATTCATGTTACTTAATTCCCAGTAGTATTAACTCGTGGTTTCATTTTGGTATGATTTAATACACGAAGGCTGAAAAAGATGTAAGTGTGGTCCTATCATCTACTTTATAATATTGAGTATTTATATATTGAGTACGTTAAGAAGCATCAGCCAAAGCATTTGGTGTGCTCTCAATCACACCTGTGAAAATGTGAGATGAATTCTATGAAAGGATTTACACTAATCTAAATTTGGCCTTTTATGTTTAAAAAACCATGATGTCCTTATCTGTGTTAACAACACCTGAGATCATTAGCAAAGTGAAAGAGCTCTCAAAAACTAATTTATGTTTTTATTGTTGATGCTGGTTATTTACATTCTGTATTTTGCTAAGGTTGGGATTAGTCAATTTTACTTTCGTTTTCGGTGAGTTTTAGTTTCAGCCCATAACACATTAGCAGAAGCCAAGGAATGTAACTAACTGCCCTGCTTTCAGCAATTTGTCCTGAATTGGCACTCTCAGTTGGGTCCCACCAGAACCAGCATCGTTACAGCAGCTACAAAGCTTACCATCTCTGCTATGGTGATTAGCAGACAAGGTTACTCATGTCTGTATGTATCTTTTGATCATACTCTTTCTTTTTCTTTTGAAACAAATTTTAGTTTAGTTAATAAGAATTAGCTGTATGCATTTATTTGGGTAAGATCTGGAATATTCATTAACCTGGGAGGTAATGTTTCTGATCCTTTGGGATTTGTAGATCCTTTTCTTTTATATGATGAAATAAGATTTTCATTAATCCACATCGTATCTGACTTGGATAATTTAGGTGGAGGCCTGAGGCTGGGTTAGTTTGAGGGAACTGTGTTGTGGACTTCTGAGTAACCAGTAAGGTCTAACAGAAGCTGGTTTGTGCTGGCTTGGTAAATCAAAGTATTGGAATATCCACCAGCTTCTTGGATTGTCTGCCCCGTTTGTTGCAGTCCACCCTAATTGAGTGACCTCCCCTGGGATTCCAGTCACAGTGATATTCCTCCCTGAGCAGGCAGGGTTGGCAGGTATACAGTTTTTGACAGGGAAGTCTGGTTGAAAGAGGACCAGTCCAGTGTCTGGTCAGTACTGCTGACTGGACACCAAAACTTCAGTTACCACAGTAACCCACCCTCTGTTGCTGAGAGGGTGGGAAGAACAGCTGCAGCTGATGGGCTGGAGAGAAGCTTAGGAGCTGGTTCCTAGCTCCAGCAGAGAGGAAGTTTAGGTACCATCTTCTCAGACTCCTGGGACTCCAGCTCCAGGAACTGACACCCCTCAACTCCCACCATGCCCCGATTGCCTCTGGCCCCTTGCTCTGAGGACCACTCCTCCCCTCCAGGGCTGGCACCAGGCAAGGAAGCACGTGCCAGGGGTGGCACATTCTAAGGGGTGGCATTCTGGTCAATCTTGGGGCAGTACAATTCAGCTCCCCCCTCTCCTTTTTTTTTTTGGCTTGGTGTGGCAAAAAAGGTAGAGCCGGCCCTGCCCCCCTTCATCCCGCCATTCCCCAATTGCCCTGGCCCCTCACTCCAAGGACTGCCCTGCCCTGCCATGCCACGCCTCAATTGCCCCTTACCCCCCTCTCCCGCCATGTCCTTGTTGGGCAGGCAGGCTCTACATCAGCTCCACCCAGCCCGGCTCAGCAGGTGAGTCCCGGGGAAGAGGGGAGCGAGCAACAGGATGGAGGTGAGGTGGGATTGTAATGTCTGGTTTTGAATCACTGGAACGTTGGCAACCCAGCAGGCCAGCATAGACCTATGCACCACTTAAAAGCCACTAAAATTGTCAATGTAAGGCTTAATTGGGGCTTAAGTGATGCATAGGCCATATGTTGGCTCTTTGCAGAGGGGACAATTTCACCTACAAAGAGCATTTTGCAGGGATATTTGAAGCGACCTTTCTCTTATCACCTATTAATACTTTCAAACAAAAGTTTTACTATGCTCCATTTGGGAATTATGCAGATTAAGTGAGAATTGCCTGTGCCACAGTATATTTCTTCAGCAAACATGCAGTTACTGATAAGCAGTAAAGGTAAATGATATGACATGGAAACAAGAAAGCATTATAACCTGTACTGTATTATTACCTATCTGGAAGATTTATTTGGCCAATATACCAATGCTCAGGGGCTTGAAATAGTGTAGCAGGTTTCAAATATAACAGTAGCATAGTGTGTATGCTTCATTTGCATTGGAAATGTTTCCTTTTACTAAAGGTAAAGGAAAGCTACAATAAGTAAGGGAAAACTAAACTAATTATTTAAAGGGACAAAGCTGGTTTTGAAGTAGGCCTGTATTACCACTGGGCTTTTTTCAGGGGTGAATGACTTTCAGCATTGTCTAAAATTGGTGGTGGTTTTACCTCAATAAACGTTCAGGAAGTTCCATTCAGATATGTTTATCTTACCTCCTTGCCTCTGCCAAAATATTTCTCTCGTGAGATTTTCAGCGATTCCTGCTCTGCTCATGTTGCAAATGTTAGGACAGTGGTTTTTTTCTCATGGTATTGTGATGCCTCCACTTCTACTCCAAACACATGAAAGTGAAACATACGTCAGAAAAAAATGAACCAAGTTTCTTCAACCCTTGGAAAAAGTTGTCTTCTGATTCCATTCCCATGGAAGTTGGTCTATGATTTGGTTTAAATTTGGGGATTAAAGTTCAAGTCTAGTTCTTCATTTATTTATTTTTATTGAACCCATTCATCCATCCACTTAAGATACCCTCTTCCCCCTCTGTATACTGCCACAGGTATGATCAGCTTGAGCTGATGCCCCATTAATATAAGAGAGAGGGCACAGCTGGCAGGGCATTCTCTATTAGGGCTCTGGATCTTTGGAATGCCCATGTCCATGACATCCTGAGTTTTAGTCTTCAAAGCCCATCTTTCTCTCTCGGTAGTGAAGAGGGAGGTGACGGATGAGACTCGTTCGTGGTGATATGGGACTGTGGTGGGGACTGTGTATGCAGGTTGATTAGATCTTGGGGTGTTTACATTGTTGCTAGGTTATTTGATTTCATTGTATTTTCATTATTTGATTCATTGACTGTGGTAAAATTCAGGGTGAAATTTTCAAGATTATATCAGTACTCAGAAGGTTCCTAAATCCAATTTTCAAATGAAATGTAGGTAATTGGGAGCTAATTGGTGGTAAGGACTATGGATGAGGCATTTACAGTGCAAGAAGAGCATGAAAGTGCCCTCAATTCTGGGTCAGCCACATGTCACACTAGTCCTCCTGTGTCTGTTAGAGTGGCCTGAAGGCTGGTGCAATTTGCATCTGCAGCTAATTACCCAAAAAGCCTCTTATATGGCAGCTAGAATCACCAAAGCTTATAGAAATCCTACCCATACTTCCTTTCTGCCAGCTACACCCATAATTCCAGCAGCTGCAAGAAGGAAGACGAGCCACAGTTAAAGTATTAGCCTTTGACTTAGAAGACTGAGGTTTAATTCTCTTCTCACCCCTGAATCTCTGTGTGATCTTGGGCCAGTCACTTAGTTTATGTCTACGCCGCAATTAGACATCTCCAGCTGGCCCATGACAGCTGACTCAGGCTAAGCCTAGACATCTACACTGCAATTAAAGAGCTCCACAGTGCAAGCCCAATTTGGGTTTTTAATTGCAGTGTAGACACGTCCTTTAGTTATTCTGGCACAGATCTTCAATGGAAGTTAGGGGTCTAAACACCTTAGAAAATCTGGCCCTTGAGGCCTCTGTTCACCATCTGTAAGTGGAGATAATAACACTCTGTGACATGCATGTGATGGGATCCATACATTTAGCATAATAGTGAATACAGTTAGCAGAGCCCCAAGCTGCTGGATAGGGAGAAAAGGGTAAAACTGCCTCCCTCAACACTTCCACCAGTGCAGGTATTATAGTGAGATTCCTTTCCCATGCTCCCTGTACCAGAATGGAAGAGTTATTTGGTCCATAAAATCTGAGCCCCAAAAAGAGAAGGACCTCACCCAAGGATCCTTGTGTTGTGTTTTTGCTTAAGGCTGCCTAGACTAAGGCACTAGTCCTACAATGAGTTGTACATGAGCAGACCTCTGTGTTATGCAGAGACTTGTTGACTTCAGGGAGGTGCCAGACAGACACCTGGATCCACCTGTGTGGAGCTCCTTGCAGGACTGGGGCCCACACTACATTAGAAATGCCTGCAGCAGGAAAGTAGGGTGGAGGACATGTTTAAACAAAATTGATCTTTTTCCATTTTTATTTGTTTATTTAATCATTTGCCCATCAGACTGTAATATGGTAGAAATCCAATTTACAAATAGTTTTAGTATTATTTTCCAGTCCTAGTTGGCATGCTCTTGAAGAATGCAGAAGTCCAGGACCAGAGCCCACTAACAGACTTCTTGTCTTTGCCTACACTAGCATTTTTACTGTTGTACTACCTACCACCTGTGGTACCAATGGTGAGAGACTAGCGTAGACTGCATTCAAGCATTTTGTGACCACTATGCCATCTAACCTCAGGTACAACAGCAGTGAAAAAGCTAGTGACCAATTTGTACCGGTGTAGACAAGGCCCTTTTGGTTAAAGCTGTAATTTTACATTACACTTGCATTCCCATTCAGGCAGCTCCTGGATGGGTTAAAAAGAGGTTCAGATAGTCTCAAGCATCACTGGTTTAAATTGTCTTAAATTGTCTTAGACTTTATATTTTCTTACATTACTGAGAACGATGATGTGTGTCAAGTGTACTCAGAGGCTTAGTTTTTTACTAGTCTCCTCTAGATAAATTCAGTTGGGGTGCATGAATGCCTATGTAGCTTGAATAACGTGCTCTCTATTATTGTTTTAAATTTTACCAAGTCACTTTATTGTTCAGAAAACTGTCTTTTCTTAAAATCTGAAACTGTCTTTTGTTGAACTAGCATCAGTTCTCTTGGTACAGTTAAGGTATATGTTAGAATTTTAGTAATCATCAGAAGAAATGTAAAGGCAGCCCTGAATTTGCACTTTGAAAACTGGCTACGGGTCACTGTCAGAATGAAAGAAAAAAACCCGATTCCAATAATGAATCTTATCCATATTATGTATTGTGGATATAACAGTCTCCCATAAAGTCCCTGATCCTCCAGACTTGTGCATGTACTTAACTTTAAGCTTTTGAGTAGACTTTAAGCAAGGCCTGTGCATATGTGTTCTCATGACTGAGGCCAAACACGTGAATATTTGACTGCTGAAGGATGCTGGTGAGCTTTTAGCTCAATGATAGATGCTAATCCTTTCTCCATATGGTGCATTTGGCACCATTCACTACTGTGGCTGTAACAGAGTGGCAGACTCTAAGGCCCTGAGGGTACGTCTATAGTGCGAATTTATATTGAATTTATAGAAGTCAATTTTTGGAAGAGATTTTATACAGTTGATCACGTGTGTCCCCAGTAAGCGCGTTAAGTCGGCGGAGTGCGTCCACAGTACCATGGCTACCATCGACTCTTGGAACAGTGCACTCTGGGTAGCTATCCCACAGTCCCTGCAGTCTCTGCTGCCCATTGGCATTCTATTTTTTTTAACGGAGTTCTGCCTGCACCGATTCTTCTCCCTAAACTGCAATCAGATCCAGTACCTCCCATTCGGTCTATGCTGGAGCTCTTTTGTGATTCTGTGACTGCAGGAAATGAAATTCAAAAGTTCCCGAGGCTTTTCCTGACTACCTGGCTAGTGTACCTGAGTTGAAAGTGTTGTCCAGAGTGGTCACATTCTGGCCTACGTTAGCTCCTGGAGGCCAATACCGTTGAATTACGTCCACAGTACCTCAAATCTGGAACAGCAATGTCGATTTTAGCAGTACTCCCCTTTCCGAGGTGGAGTACAGAAACTGGTTTTAGGAGCCCTTTCAGTCGATAAAACCGGGTTGGGTTGTGTGGACGGATTTAGTTTTAATTTTATATAATGTGCTAATTCCGATATAATCGCATACTGTAGACCAGGCCTGATCCACAAAGCTACCTAGGTGCCTAAATCTGGAGATTAGGGCTGAAATCCCAGTTTTAGGCTACACTGTGATCCACAGAATCCTCACTCAACCCTATATGCACTAAACTCCATGCCTAACTCTGTGCCCAAATTTCTGCCTCTGGGCATGCTGCCTGCTGCCTCACTAAGTGTCCAGACACCTATCTCCCACGTAAGACCCAGAGTGATCCACAAACTGGGGGAAGATAAGCATTTGGCCACCAATCTCATGTGAGGGACCTAATCCAATAGGCATGCTCAGAGGCTGCTGACCAGATAAGGTCCTATTCAAAATGTGACTGCTGGAGGAGGTGGTAGTGATGCTGCCCACACTGTAACTTTTAGCCTCATAGTTAAAGCACTCACGTAGGATGGGGGAGACTCCGATTTAATTCTTCTGTCTCTGCCTGATGGAGATAAAGGATTTGAACACTTCTCCTGCCTCTCAGGGGAGTGCTCCAACCACTGAGCTATGGGATAGTCCAGTGTGGGGCTCCTTCATTGTCTCCTGTTGAAGCACTTCCACTGTGGATTAGATCATGAAAGAGTGACTGGAGCAGTGGGACTGGACCATGGTTCTTCCACCTCCCAGATGAGTGCCCTACCGAATGGATTACAGTCATTCTCTGTCTGGCCAAGTGACTGTGTGTGGATAAAAACTTAACTAGTCCCTCAACCATTGGTAAATCATGGGAGACATATTGTCTGCCAGGGAAGCTGGCCCATAGAGAAGAATGGGGACATGAGGTCCAAGAACTACAACTCCCATGAGACACCAGCAGTAGAATTTCCAAATAAAAATATTTACGTTTTTAGGCATTTGTTCAATTTCCCAGAAAAAAAATTAATTTAGTCAAAATCCCAATTTTCCACTGAAAAACTGTTTTAACATAACATTTTCAACCAGCCCTACTTGCAGGATCACACCCTCAGTGAAAGAGACCCCTATGTAGAGTGCCAGTACAAAGCTTATGTATTGCTCAAGTGAGATTTAAGTGGTACATTGACTCTGTGCTGGCCCTTTGCATGGGGATGAATTAATTGATATAGGATACTCTGTGAGCTTTAGAATTAGAACTGTCAGGGTTATTACCACTTTTGAGGTTTTTACATTAAATTGCTGTTTTACCTGGCTTGTAGGTAGCCTGAGCGGATTTAATTAGCGCAGTCTCCTGAAATCCTCTGCACTAAACTGATCCTGATGAGCTGTAGTCACAGTCCTAGTTTTGCAGGGATTGTATTGCCGCTGGTCTTTAAATGCATACTTAGAGGGACAGAAAAAGTTTTTCACTTTCTCGGATGCTTCATAGGCCGGTGACCTTTATAAATGACAGCAAATCTCTGCCGAATGACAGATGAAGGGAAAGAGGAAAACATTAAGATATTTTGTCCTACTTTTTTTGTAGCATGTTGAAAACAATCACAGGCCCTATTTGTCATGCTCCAGCTTCGTCTCCTTTCCCCAGTAGCTTCTGACAGGCTGAATGAAGAAAGTGTAAGTGAAGATGAATTGGCAAAGGTATCACTTCTGGTCTGTCTAATTTTTCTCTAGATGAAAAATATATATAATATCAGATCGGTTAAGTGAAGGAAATATTAAGATCTAGGTGGTGGGGTGGTTGAAATAGGAACTCTAGGAGCAATTTAGAAATCAAACAAATAAAGTTGAATAAATCTGTCTCTCTCATAATTGAAGTAGTTTCTGCCAGGTTATTATATCATTCAAATAATAACCAGCTCGTTTATGCTGAAATGGATCACACAGAAAAAAATAGTTCTCAGAGCAAAGGAAAATACCGGTAAAATTTCCCAAACAGGGAGGATTATTAGACTGTAGAATCATCTCCCGGGGGAAAGATGTCTTTTTGCTCTGATTCACTTAGTACTAGACTAGGAAAAACACTCAAAAGCAGCCTGTAGAGAAAAATCCTGCATTAAGTAGAGGGATTAATGAAATGACCTGCTAGGTCTTTTCTATTTCTAGATTCTATGAGTTAGTGTGGAGAAGACATTTTAAAGACTAAAGTACAGATACTCCTGTGTTGGGGATGCTAGACATGAGACTGCAATCCATGGAGTCCTGTCCTTAGTGCAATCATATGGGGTCAGGCTTAGTCTGCCTGTTTCAGGAATCAGGGTCTGCAGCTGTACCTGCGACAAGCTAATTGACGTACAGAGCAACACCCTGATTGACCAGACACCCTGACTGGCTGAGAGGCCTGCTCCTTAAACGCAGAAACTGTAGTAGGCCAATGGCTGCTTAACCTCTGTATCTGCATCTGCAACAGTAAAGAAAGCAGGCCCTGTGTCTGCAGCTGCCTTGCTCCCAACCCTGTTCAGTTACTGACTTAGGTTCTGGTTCCTGGTTCCCAGTTCTGGCTATGACCCTTTACTCTGACTCTCTCTACCATTCCTGGCCACTGGCCGCCACTGTGCTGCCCCCTAGGCCTGAGTGCACATGCCCCAGTTCATGACAGTCTGCCCGTGCACTGGGGAAGCATGACGGTTGGCTCTGCCTTCTTCCCATTTCAGTGGCTGTTCAATGTCCCATGGTGGTTCTTAGAAAGAAGACCGGACTAAGGTCAGCAACATTCCTTCTATTAGTAAAATAGATTCCAATAGCTAGGTCTGTTTGTGTACTATCTGAGTGTGTTATGGCTGCCATGTTAGTGGTTGGAGTCCCTGTGCTGTCAATCCCCCATTATTAAGTACAGTTCCGTGGTATACCTTGAACAGGAAAGACACTAGACCATATTTGTGCATACACATCCACCTCACTAGATTCAAGTAAAGAGAGAGAGGAGTTGTTGTTCCATAAAAAATACTACAAAGCGGTGTTTGTTCATCAGGTAATATTCTGCGTGTAGACTGTGGGCAAGCTGACGCATGATGCTGAGGAAGAGTCTCCATACTCTTGAAGTATGTCTTTTGTGGGAAGAAAATTCCATGGGTTCTGAAATACTGGCATCCAATCAGAATGCAACTTTCAAGAAGCCATTTTACAAACATCAGAGCTGTGATTCTTTCTGCAGTGGGATCTTTGCCAGTGACTTAAACGAGAGCAGGACTGTCTCCTTAGTCATCCCATCATTTATAAGTAAGTTTGGGAGAATGAATTTTTACATATAATTATGATGCATAATATTGATATTTATTTTAAGCATTTTTCTATTTTTATCAATTTTAAGTTTTCACAGTTGTGGGAAATTGTGGTGGGGGACAGGCAATAATTTAAGGACTGTATATGCTGAGGTTCAAGAAGTTAAATCTTTAAAACCATTAAACCACAAATGGCCAACATCATAGGTCAAAATATACAAAGTAAATATCCTTAACTCAAATTCTGATAAGCTCCTAGGCAGGGAAGAAAACTTCTGCTTATCTGTAAATGTCAGTTATTATCGATGGAAATATTTGTTCATCATTTTGTGATAGTACAGTGAAATCAATGTTTACCAACATTTACTGATAAAACTGAAATCCTTCCAAGCCTATTTGTAATACAAAGCAGACTAGCTGGTTGAAATGTTTCAAAATAAATTGGGGGTTTTCTTTTTTAAAAAAAGAGGAGGAGGAGGGATTCTTTTTTTAAGTGTTGGAAAAATTGATATTTGAAATTTTTCTCTTACTTGGTAAAATGTTTCAAACCATGTTTGACCTTGTTTCAAATTTTTTCTTAAAATATTTCCACAAGAAAGTGGGGAAAAAACCAAATGTGGATCTATTTCAAACACTTCAAAATGCAAACAACATCAACATTGTGAAGTGTATTCAAAAACTTTTTTTATTTCTTGATCAGCTCTGTAGACTAGCTTTATAGTCTGTGAATTCTTTAAGAACTGAATTTCTGCCACAGACACTTTTATTTTAAATTTTCTGCCTGTACGTAAGAAGCAGTCATAAGAGAAAAAGTCATGACAGAATGTCTAGTTCAAATTGTACTCCCACTAAATTGATACGAGCCAGATAGCGTGGGGGAAGCAGAAAGATTTTCATCTGGATGTAGATTGATAGACTCCATATAACGTGACACTACAGGGCAGTGATTGTGACGGTCACGTCACACACAAATGACTTGACGTGATCCAGAGAGTGATTACTTTGGATCCAGTTGTGCTGCATCTATACAAATGCAAAATGTTGTGTCCCTAGTTACTGGGGAGTTCCTGAAATTAAGGCATTCAGAGGCTAAAATGATACCTGGGTTTTATTTCTCATACTGGTACTGCATGAATATCTGCCAGTACTGAATTATTTTTTGTAATGCTACAGGGTTAATGTAAAATGTGTTTGGTAAAGGATGCTCCAGTGGTAAGTACATTAGCATGAGATTTACGAGATGCAGGTTTAAGCCCTTGTTCCACCAGAGGCATCCTCTATGATCTAGGGAAAGTCCATTTAGTTTCTCTGTCCCAGATCCTCAGAGGTAGTTAGATGCCTAAATTTTAAGGAAATCAATGGGAATTAGGAATCTAAATATATTTGAGAATCTGTGCCTCAGTTCCCCATCTGTAAAATAGCACTTCCTTATCTTGCAAGGATGCTGTGAGAATAAATGCATAAACATTGGTAGGTGCTCAGATACAATAGTAATTGGAGCCATATAAATACCTAAAATAGAATCTCTGAGAGCAGTCACTTTGGATAGTCCACAATTCTGGTTAAGAATCTTGAAGGGATATTCCCAGGACAGTACAGAAACTATCTTGTAACAGCAAAGAAAGCAGCCCATGTCACCGTTACAAATATTCTTTGTAGTTGTTCTTGAAAGAGGAGCTGAGGACCTGTGTCCAGTTATTGTCCCATTGCCATATGATAACAGTGATTAAATTGCAAAATAATAGCCTTGAAGCTACTTTTCAGTCCATCTTATTTTCTCCCATACTTAAAACACAAGTGATAAATGTTTTACTGGAATGTAGATGTCACTTCAAAAAGCACTGAGGCACTAATTACAGTCATTTTGTTTTGTAGTATGTTTAGTGTCAGTTCTTCAGCAAATTCTAGTTTTCAGAAAATAATTGCTAGACTCAACATTATTTGCCACATTGGGTAACTAGATATTTTGTGTCTGTTATGTAACAGTATTTTCATAGTGTTTCACCCATATTAAAGTAATTTTAGTAAAACAATAGTCATCTCCAAATGTGGGGATTTTTATAGCAAGGTTAAAGACCTATTCCCTTTTACAGGGTATTATCAAATATTTAGGGCATGTAAGGGCATGTCTTCACTACAGGACTAGGTCCATTTCCCTTAATTCGATTTTCTAAACTCGACTTTAGAAAATCGAATCAGTGTGTCCCCACCAGGACAGCAGGTCGACAGTGGTCAACACTGTCTGTCCTAGAACTTTTGCAGGGGTCAACATAGCCCACATTGCACTGTGGGTAGGTAGCCCACAGTGCAATGCGTGCCGGACCCCCCCTCCCCCCCCCCGCCTGCCCAAACAGCCCCGTGAACCCCCCGCTCGCCCAAGCAGCCCCGCGCTGGCCCCCCCGCCTGCCCAAACCGCTCCGCGAACCCCCCCGCTCGCCCAAGCAGCCCCGCGCTGGACCCCCGCCCGCCCAAACAGCTCCACGAACCCCCCACTCGCCCAAGCAGCCCCGCGCCGGACCCCCCCCGCCCGCCCAAACAGCTCCACGAACCCCCCCCCCCCCCCCGCTCGCCCAAACAGCTCCGCAAACCCCCCACTCGCCCAAGCAGCCCCGTGCCGGACCCCCCGCCCGCCCAAACAGCTCCGCGAACCCCCCCGCTCGCCCAAGCAGCCCCGCGCCGAACCCCCGCCCGCCCAAAATTCCTGTCGCCGGCCCTGCGTGAGTCTGTGAGTCAGCCAGACTCCGTCAGGGCAGAGCGAGCAGCAGGCGGCAGCTTGTCCTGGCGGCGGCGCGGGCTCTCTGATTTAAAGATCAGCTCCGGCTGCGCTGCGGCCAATCAGTGAGCTGCGCAGCGGCGCCCGCCTCTACGGTGACTCCTTACGGCACTGGTAGCTTCGGGGGGGACGCCTTATTTTCGGGGGGACGCCTTATTTTCGGGGGGACGCCTTATATTAATGCGGGAGGCAAAACTGGAGGTACATCTTATTTTCGGGGTACGTCTTATTTTCGGGGAAACACGGTATTGGTTTGAGCCGCTAGAGTCTTATGTAATACATAGAATTTAAAAGTAAAAAAACTCTTAAAATAAAACTTCCTTGTGCTATGGTAATGCTGACAGGCCCCAGTCATCGGTGGAGGGATCAAATGGGGAACCTCTGGAGCTTAATGCATGAGCCTCTATAGTATGAGCTAAAAGCCAACCAGCTGTTAGCTGTGGCTGTACAGCAGATTCATTTCCTCTCTCTCTTTAAGTCAGTGATTCTCAATTTTTTTGTAGCGGTGACCCCTTTCCCACACCGGGCGTCTAACCACACCCCCCCCCAGGGGTCAGGTGGGGGGCGCTTGCCTGCAGCCCACTGCGGCAGGGGCTGGGATTGGGGCATTCCAGCAGCCCCCCGAGGCCAGTGAGGGGGGTTTCCAGCAGCCCCACGGAGGCACCGGCAGCCCACCACAGCAGGGGCCGGGCTCATGGGGGCGCCGGAAGCCCACCTCAGCAGAGGCCGGGGCCGGGTACGTGGCAGTTCCGGCAGCCCGCCGCAACAGAAGCCAGGGCCCGGACCGGGCTCGTGGGGGCGCCAGCAGCCCACCGCGGCAGGGGCACGGGCTGCCTGCAGCAGCAGGGGATGGATGCCAGCCGCCCGTGGCAGAGGCATTGTTGGGGGCCGGCTGCTGGCAGGAGGAGCTTGCGACCCCCTCAGAATTGGCTCGCGACCCCCAGAGGGGTCCCGACCCCCACTTTGAGAACCAATGCTTTAAGTGGTCTCAATGCCATGAAATGGGACCAAACACCACACCCAGAAGATGTGTGGATTACTCTACCTTAAGAGAAAGCTGTGTCTAATGTTATGAGTAGTTAGCTTGAGTTCTGTGCCCGGCTTTGACATGGTTTCGCCCTCTAGCCCTCTGTCACAAGTTCCTCACCTCTAAAAGGTTGTTTGCATCTGTAGCTTTGTTTTTACAGCTTCTTTCCTCCCTCGTCTACAAAGTTTCCTTCACACACTTAATATATCTATTTGACTGTCAACTCCTTATTTGCTAATACTGTATCATTTCCACTGCAGTGCTGTTTTACACCTTGTGTAGTTAACTTGTGGATTTCATTGCCATGGAGTATTATTGAAGAAAAAGTTTAGATTAATAGATTTTAGGGCCAAAAATGATCATTATGATTATAATGTATATGAATTGGGTAGTGTCCCTTTAAATATTTTGGGAGCCCTTTAGACCTCCTATCTTGTGTTGTAGAAGCCACTAGAAATTAACAGAGCAGCAGTGTAGCTCTATGTGTATGTATATGTAGAGGGCAAAGACACAACAAAAATCATGTGGGGTTTAATTTCCACACAAGCCATAGAATCTCACCCAGTAAATTCCTGCACCTAGCCCATATCTTGTGATTGGGCTAGATCACAGTGGTATTAAAAAGCATTAGTTATATGAATAAGAAAATCTCACCCACTGGTATAATATTACAGTTTGAAACCATAAGGCTTTTTGACACCTTCTTCTAAAGCATTCAGCATTAGACCTATGGGCAAAGGCTACAGGAGTTGATAGACAATTGATCCATTCTGATGTGGCAATTCCTGTGTTTCTAAGCTCCATTTTGTGGTATGGCACAACTACAGGCTGAGGTTGTTTTACTGTGTTACCCTTATCAGGATTAAACTTTTTTCTGAATGTATTTAAGAAACATTGATTTAAACCTCCTGATTAGCAGCCTGATATGAAACAGAGACCATAAATCAATGGGTAATATTTTAACAGAAATACTGAAGTTTCTGTACAACAATACCTGTCTTTCTATAAGAAATGCTAGTACAGTAGCCTCAGCTTTTTATATATAGGGCCATGTTTCAAAAATGTTTTATTTTATATGTAATATATTGCACTTCACTTTGTTCTCTGTAGTATAGTTCTGAAAGTTAGTATTCAATTTATTGGTCTGAGATGTCTAGCCAAATTCAGCTCAATTTACTCATTCAGACCCATACACATAATTCTGGTATTAGGAGTCATCAACGTGATAATTTGCCAATAGTTATTGTATACAAAGGTGTCTGTAATACAGGGTAATTTCCTTGCATTCTTTAAATAGAACATATATACAGTAACTCAGGTACCAGTGTATGGTCACTACTAGAAAAAAAATGACTTTTTAGTGGAGGCAGGCTTAAAATGCTCATTCTCTTTGGATTCTGAAACAATATTTTTAGAAGTAAATTCAGGGAAAAGCTGAGATTATTGATTTATTCTTGACATTTTTACTCAGACAAATTCCCATTAGGCCTAATTTAATTCACAACACCAGTGTTACACAGATATAACTCTATTACCTTCAGTGGAGTTACTCCTGACTTCCAATAGTAGGGGAACTTAATCAAGCCTACTGAGTTTAATGGGAGTTTACCTGAGTAGAGCCAAATCCTGGGGCATCTAAGAATTCTTTCATGAAGCAAATCATGAAATTAGGATCAAAAGAAAAGATGAAACTCTCTTGGTACTACATGACTCACAGGATAGTTACAGACAAAAGCAAATTAATATAATCAGAAGTGTAGTGTTGCTACATCTTGTTCTTCCATGGGTATATTTCATTCTGCTTCATGTGTCATGAAAATATGGCCATCTTAATTCAGATTCCAGTATCCTTGTTGGTCATGATGATGGGGAGAGACAGAACACAGCTTAATTGTTTTCCAGTGTCAGCTTGAGTTTGCAGTTTGGGCAGCTGGGTAAATCTAGTTTTGACTTGTAAAACTGAATACATTTGATGTAAAAGTGATTGGAAGAGAATAAATAGGGAACATCCAATGTCATTTTTTTCCCTGAGTCACGTTTATAGCCTTACCCAAATTTAAATACAAGTTAAGGATTCAACCCAGTGATTAATCACAGGAACAATTTGCAACTGGTCTATTAATTGACCTATAAAATATTCTACTTTAGGTAGCCTTTGTCTACATCCATTATATTACAAAACAACCAGCCAGGCACAGTAATTATAATTCACATACAAAAAAACTACATTGAAGTAATAGACATAATCTGACAGTTTATATAAACTGCCAAATGGGAACTTTAAAAAATCAACTCCTGAGCCAATAATACTAAGAAATGCAAGGATGAGGGTTAAATATCCCATTCTTCATTCATTGTTTTACCAACATTTTGATAGTGAATGTCACTCACTTTTATGACGCAGCTTGATTTTCCTCATTTTTGCCATTTAAGACTAGAGATCTTTTTAGTTGAATTTTCATACAGTTTGTGCATCTGACTGGGTTTTCTATTTTAATATTTGTGCAAACATTTTTTCAAAAATTGTATAAAGTTTTCTAGATTTTTCACTGTGCAAGTACCTGATATGATCTCTTGATGACAGTCTCTTAGAATCAGAAAATATTAAATACATCTATACATCTATGGGTCAGTGCAGTAGGCCAAGGGAGTTGTGAGGGAGCACAGCTTACACAAGCCAGGGTGAGGCAGGGAACCTCTTCTGTTTCAAACAGAGGTCCTCTGTTCACTCCTGGTCACGCTTTAACATCTCTGAATTGGAAGCCAGTCTTTCCAGAGACAAGGAATCTTTCTGAGTGAAATCCTGGCCTTATTGAACTCAACAGCAAAGCTCCCAGTGATTTCAATAATTTGGGCCAGGTCTCGGGAAGCTGTCTGGCCTCCCAACAAGAACACTAGGGTCTGGGCTATTTCTTTACCCGAAGCTTAATACATGACTTTTTTCAGCTTGCTGATTTGCACCTTTCCACAAGTCTTCTGTCCACCCCACTGACACTGAGATGCAATACCTTTTATTAAACCAATACAAATATAAACTTGTAATACACACTGTTTCAGACCTAAAGCAGACTTTCTTCATGTTACTCCCAACCCTGATTTTTGTGATGACCAAGAATCAATTCAGTCACAAACACTCTTTGCTGGGGAACTGAGGATCAGGCTTCATTTAGGCAAGCGGATAGCCCACCTGTACTGTAGCAGAAGTGCCATTTGCAGAATGTCCTTCTGTACTACTTCGCTGTTCCCCATTTAAACATGTAAATCTTGCTCTGATTGGGACACACTCCTTGTGAACGTAAGACTTGCATTTTCCTGCTACTGCATCTCATGATAAATGTTTATGAGGATTTTTTCTTCTCATCTCCAGAAATATAATAACCTCCATTCCCTTCCTAACTGTTTAAATTTTCTGCATTGTTATCCACATTGCCAGGGATTCTCATTAACGCAAGCTGTTAAGCATCAGCTGACTACAAGCAGCTCTGAGAGCAGATATCTCAGTAACGAGGAGCTTGTTTCATATTTTTGTTAGAAATTTCCAACAGAAATACTCCAAATCTTAGCTTCCCTGACACCTCAGAAGTTTCTGCAAGGGCTGTCCAACTCAGGAAGTTCTCTGATTTACAAATGGACCTAATCTCATTTGGGAGCAACAATAATAGAGGGGCACAAGTTACTAGTGGTTAAGATCCATTTTATCCTGAATCCAAGGAGAATTTTTTTACTGTGGCTTAGAGCAAGATTACTTTGGGATGACAATATCCAATGAAGCTTTGGGAAGAAATAGTGATTGAGTTAGGGAGTGAAAATAGGGTTAGCTTCTATCTTTCATTTCACATTAGGTTTTCATAAAGTATCCAGCTAAAATGGAAATACAAGCTCCTGAAGAATGATGGACCGCAAAAAGCATACTGGGTTAGATTCTGTTCTCACTTCCACCCATATTGTATTGACTTCTGTGACATTATTCCTGATTTAAACTGGTGTGAGAGCAAAATCAGGGCCACAGAAACATAATCTGTGAGAGGTGATTTAAAATCTGTCATCGAAAGCGTGCATCTCGTTTAAGAACAAAGTCATACATTTCCTGCAACCTCACTGATTTCAGCGAGTCCAGGATTTGGACTTTACTAAAGAGGTTGTTATATAATGAGTTGAGGTGGACGAGATCAGGTTTCAGAAGGAACCTAGTTTAATGTGACACCGGGGCAAGGTGGGCTGTGCTGCTCACAGACAAACAAGCCTCTCCAGATGTAGCAGTGATCTTTCTGCAAGCTCAGTAAAGATCTGTTTCTTTTCCCTTTTTGCCAGTTCTCAAGGAGCAGGATATCGCCTGTCTCCTCAGAACAATGCAACTTGCTATCACCCTTTCTTGTGCATCATACAGTTCTGAAGCATTCCAGGGTTCACTATTTTATGTGTTGCATGGTTTGCCATTGTAATAGGCCAACAGATTCTAGGACCCTACAAAGGAGTAGAGGATTCCTCTGAGTATTGTGATGTCAGGTGCTTGAGGATATAAGATGGGTTGAAGAGTAGGGGCTTGTCTTCACTACCTGCGGGAAGGATTGATCTTTTGGCGATCGATTTATCGCGTCTCGTCAAGACGCAATAAATCGATCTCCAGCGGCTCCCCCGTCGACTCCGGAACTCCAGCTCGTCAAGAGGTGCAAGCTGGAGTCGACGGAGGAGCGCGCCGCCGACCGCTGCTGCCATGAGGATGGCAGGTAATTTGGCTGTAAAGACACTGATTTTAGCTACGTTATTAACGTCACTGAAATTGCATATCTATAGCTGATCTCACCTCCTAGTGAAGACCAGGCCTTAGAGAAAAAAGGAAAGTAAGGACTGGGGCAGAGCAGTAGGGACTGGGGCAGAGCAGGGGAGAAATGCAGGCTAAGGCTTATAGTCCATTGTCATTTGAGTTATCAGTAAAGCCAGAAATCTTCAAGTTTGGACTCTGCATAGAATCTACACTCTGTTCAGACCAGTGTGAAAACTACACCTGCTTAGAGTACCCTAAATGGTATGAAATTGTTTCTGCTCTCTGATTTAATGATAGGGAAATAAATAGTAGTGCAAGAAATGGATTTTTAGAGGAATAATATATGGTAAAATTCATGTGACTTCTGGGAACTACAAACTGTTTATTAAATAATATTAACAAATTAAATAATATGACCCCCTGAATCATAGTGACCCTTGATTTAAATAAAGTAATTTTGGAAATTACTCAAATTATTTACCTATTTCAGTGTCTTTAAAAAAATAATTTGTAGTGAGAAAGCAGTGGTATCATACAAGTTAAATGAATTGTAGTTGGGTTCTTGTAGCATTTTTGCAAAAAATAATAATATATCATTAGAAAAGATAGCCAAGAAACTAATATGCAATTTTAGTTTTTTCCCTCTTGTGTGTGTGTGTGTGTGTGTGTGAAATGCTACTTACCTTTAAAATACAAAACTTAATGTGCACTGAAACTTTATGTAATTTTCTTTGGTTGCAGTACAAAGGCTGATCAATCTTTTTTAATTAAGAAGAAATAATGTGATTGTTGGACAATATTTCTATTTCCCAGGGCAAATCAAAAATTAATTTTAAACTTAGCCAATAACTTATTTTTGTGCATTCTTCCACCCACTGGAAAGTCTGATTATTGTGCTAGTGGGTTTACACTGATTAATTATTAGGCAATATATTGATTTTGAAGTTTTGTTCATGGTCATTTTATTATTTAGCTGGAAAGGCACATCCTTTATAAGAAAAGGTAATTCCATCTTATATGTGTTTGGCTCTTAAGCAAAACTTATCTTCCACTTCCTAACTTATCTTAGTGCAAACTGCTATTAGCAACACCAAGTGAACTTAAAGTGCCGGGAGCAGGCCAGTGGAGAACTTCCACTGTGCAGGGGACCTCAGTCAGTGGAAAGCTGGCGGAGACAGCTCTGCCACCTCCTATGCCAGCTGTCTTTGCACCAGCATAATGGAATGCGGACATGGTGGTGATGGGCTGAGGGTAGGGTTTGGCTTGGCAGAACATGGCTGTCCTATGACCAGTCCTTCATTAGTGTAGGGTCCCTGAGGATTCTTGCAGCTCCAACTTGTACAAGAGTCTTGCAGCTTGAGATCAGGGAGCTGCTGAGAACTGCCAGCCTCTTGTCTTTTACTATCTGTGTCTGCCTCAGATATTTCTATAGTTCTTAATATTGGGATTATGGTAGCACCTTGCTGAGACCAGGAGCCTATGAGCAAGGCACCATACAAATATGGTAAAAGCCAGTTCCGGGGCTAAAAGGCTGTCCTGTACCTGTGGTTCTTTCTAGATTGTGGTGATATGTAGACATATTTGAACCATTTTCCTTTCTGATTAAGCTCATTAAGGTGAAGCTTTTCACAAGACGTTTGGTGAGAAGTAAAGTCGTTTATTAGCCTCTTATTTCAAACAGCATATACCACCATACTATATAATTTCATATTAACAGAGGCAACTAACTGGCATTTCCATAGTTATCTCTACCCCAGAAAGCAGTTCACAAGATCCAGTGTCAGACATGTCGACTTCAAATTGCCAAAGAACTGTTTCAGGTTACTGAGTGCAACAAGATATTCTCATACTCTATACACAATCAAACTCTTAATGGGAGCTTGGGAGTTTGAATTTCCTGAGGGATGGATCTTCCATTACAGACAGTGAGGAGGTCAGGGGAGGAGAGGTGAGACAATATCCTCTGAGACCCATTCCTACCATTTCAAATGCTCTGTTTTTGCTCAAAAATATCTCTGTGTCACTGCAATACTGAGGATTGGATTCTGATTCAGCATGTTATTTAAATGTGTCTCATTTCAAGCATGTGATTAGTGCCATTAAAGTCAGTGGGACTATTCGCATATTTAGTCAGATGCATGCTTAAGTAAATTGTTGTACTGGGGCAAACGACTTATTTACACACACATACCACAGACACACCTTCTTCATCTGTGTGTCAAGCAAACTTAACTTTACGAAATTAATTAAAAGTGAGCTTTTTCTCTAGGCAGACTTCCCAAAATGATCTCAGTCCTAAGTCATAACAAGTAAATTTACTATCCCATCTATCACTGCTAGTTTATTACAGGAGGAGCAGTATTTCAGTATTGGCAGCAGTGCTAAATTGGCTACTGTCTGCTCAAGCTTCCAGTTTCCCCTGCAAGTAGTTCTTATAGAGACAGGTCTTTATTTTGGGTGAGGGGGAGGTGTTAATCATGCAATTTACCTTATAGTTATCTTGTTTTATATTAGAGCTTAACTCAGACTGAAGCTTATGGAAATCAAGACCCAAACTTAGATCTAAATGTTGTATGAATTTGAGGTGGTGAAAACAACAGCGCCTGACCCGTCACTGCAAGGGAACCCAAAGTGCCCCAACAGCACTGCTAAACCCTTTTATGATAGAGAGCATCCAATAAGCACCACGTAGTACATTGTCCAACAAATGAAGAAAGGAGTTGTTAGCAAAGGACAGTGGGATTAACTTCTTACCAAAGTGCCAAGGGAGCTTTAATATCCATGCAGAGAGTTCAGGACTTTCAACATCTCCGTCAAAATTCCCTTCCTTGTTCAAGAGAGTCATTGCGGTCAAGGGATGGCATGGAATTCCTTCCCAAGGGAGAGAAGACCATTTTTCTGCCACTGGTGCCCCACAGAGCATTCAGCTGGGGGTCAGGGGGAGTTTTATTCCCCACCAGGGGTTCTATAGGAGGGACGTACTGAGTCAGTACAACTCTTCCATACCAGCCGTCCTGGCCAAAGCCTCTCTTTTGGTAGTGCTGCCCACTTTTGGCCAGGAAAGAGGAAGTGGCCATCACCTTCTTCAGTGGTAATCCTTCTGTGAGCAGATTTCCTACCATCAAGGTCCCTCTATCAGAGCCTGTGGCAGCGGAAACTAGTGCAGACTTTATAGTGAATCTAGCCCACAGTCTGAAAGATCCAAAGGAAGTAAACTGCATGGAAGTCAATTTATCTATCTTGGAAGAATGAAGGGCTTAGTTATGCCTGCTGGGATCTGAATTTTAGTACCAAGGACTATGGTGCACAAATGCATCCCTGCTTTAACTCCATTAATTCCATTGCAGTTAATACCACAGATGAATTAGGCCCCACATGTTTCAAACCTGAATTTAAAAACAAGGAACCATCGCTCTGGCACATAGAGCAGCACTTTACTCCAACACCTCTGTTGTTCTTCCTCTCTGTGTTTTCTCTTCAGTTTCATTTCTTTTTTTCAGTATTATTAAGCTGCAGAAAATTGATAGGATGATGACGATATACATTAAGGATGCTTAAGGGGAGGAAAAAGAGTTGTGTTGCACATTCTAATGGAATCCACTTGTCCATATGAGAGAGAGACAGCTATTACACGTGACTGCTTCTAGTGATAGTTTATGTAGGTCCAATATTAAAGATCATACTGGCTATAACAGTATGAAGTGATGGATATTGACTCCTGTCACATGACCTTTTGCACTTCACAGCATTTTAATATTAACATCAGCTGACTGAGACTAGGATAAAACTAGTTTGTTATACAATCATTACTGGCCTGATTCTCCTCTTTAAGCCCCTATTTCAGCTGTTCCCAAACCATGGCCCATGGGCCACTTGCATATGGTCTTCAGAGAGATGGCTGGTCATGTGGTTCACTTCTCCTCCTTATTCCTGCTATGTGTTGAGGACTGTGTTGGATCTGCAAACGATCACTTTGAGACTGGAAACAGGGAGAAGGGATCCTGGTCCTACTTGCAGCCGGGAGGCTCTCTGGGAAACTTAACAGTCAGTCAGTCTGGAAATAGCCAGCTTAAAGTAAGATGAGATGAATTGTGCATCATTGCCTTAAGAGCAGCCTGTTATCTCTTTGTTTTGGGGTTCTCGGATATTCTGTATTCTAAGTGACAAAGTAACGTTACAATGCAACCTCCAGGAAAAGTAGTTATGTTTTTTTGTCTAATTTCTCTGAGTCTATGCTGTAAACATAAGAGTTTTTGGCTGCGTGAAACAGAACAAATCCATGAGGGCGGGGGCATGAAGTAAAAACACAAAACCAATGTGATTAACTCTATTTTCTCCAAAATGATAAAACATAAGAAGGAGGGCTAAAAATGCACTACTTTCCCAATATTGCTTTTTCCATGTAAGCAATTGCTGTAGTTCCCCCAGAATAAACACAGTTGAATATGGGTGAAAAGGTGATCCATGGGATTGCAAGTGGATGGGAGCTGACCAATCTGTCTACAATGTGGTCCAGACTGTTTAAAACGGTAGGAATCTCTGGTCTATTTGATAGTATTTCCATTCATTTACCATTAAGGGTCTGTTCACTGTCAAAGTGTGTCTCCCCACTCTGAATTCTAGGGTAAAGAAGTGGGGACCCCGCATGAAAGAAGAAATCACCCCCTTCCCCCCCCCCCCCCAAGCTTATTTTACTAGCTTAGGTTAAAACTTTCCCACAGAACATAAACTTCCTCTATGTCTGGGCTTGGAAAATGCTGCCACCACCAATTTAAGCCCCCAAAACTATGGGTTAGGGTAAATTGGAACCCGCTAGAAAGTAGCCTAGAGTTGCTTTTTACCTGTAAAGGGTTAACCTGAAACAGGTAAAAAGCAACTCTAGGCTACTTTCTACTTATGACATTCACATGTGTGTACAAGACCTGACGTGTGTAATGGCTGCTGTACAACATCTAGCATGGCTTGTGACACTTCGTATATATGGTTACAAATTTTGTGTAGCATCTTTCAGAAACTGTAATGAGATGTGTATATATAAGTAGGTAATATAAGAAATCATAAGTGGTATTTAATTGCTTTAATTACTCAAGTTAGATGTATTTTCTTGTACAATACTTCAGACAGTTATGAATATAAAATACATCATTTCACTGTAGGGCATATTCATCCAACACCAACATAGCTCTGTCAGTTGTCCACCAGAAGGCAGTCATGTTTTAAATCTCATTGTTTCTTCTTCTCGTATCCTTGCTACAGTGCTTTTTACCAGGGACACCAGAGAGGTAAATAGCAGAAAAAGACACGTGAGGCCAATATACAAAAATAGAAAGATCCTCTTGATTACCGGCTAGAAAGTCTAGCTTCAATCCCTGCTAATATCATATAATAAATGTTAAGAGAATAGCCTGTAAGCATTAGAGCATCAGAATAAAAGTGGCTTATAAAGAGAACTTCTTGGTGATAGAATGGGTGATGGACTTCTTTGGTGATAGAATGACCAAATAAGAGGATGAAAGGAATGGGGTAGATGTAATAATCTTTTTAAAACATTTAATAGTGTTCCACATGAAACCTTACACTCAAAATTAATTGACTTTTTTGTGACATTGTGAACAGTGTCACAAAAATTAAAAACTGACTGACCCTAATCTAACAATAATAAGCAGGAGGTTGAGGGCGGGGTGAGTGCATAATGTGGAACCACTGGGATTGTTGTTAGACTAGCCACATCTTATCAGGCATATTAATTAATAATCTGAAAAGGTGGTGTCATGGTTCAGGGCTATTTCTGACCCTTCTCTGGTCTGAGTACATGCCCTTAGGTGTCAGGCTTTGCCTTCAATCCTGTGATTCTCCCACTAGGTCTCTGGCCTGCAGCCCACTGGATATCAGTCCTGATTGTTCGGGTCTTGCCATTCATGTCTTTGGGAGCTGCACCAAGTGGTGAATACAGTGACCCAGAACAACCTATGTAAAAGAAAGTAGTGTTTAACCACAATAATAGGAACAAAGCATAGCAAGCAAAAAGGAGCTTTAAGATAATCAAAGATATAGCCATGTCTACAGGTTTAGGAAAGCCTAGTTTATCCCAAACACCCAAACTTCTGGGGGCTTGAGGTCCACTTTCTGCCTCTCTTTCCCTGTTCTTCAGAGGCTTTTTTTTTAATCCACCCAACATTCATTGTTCCCATTTTTCGTGCACGGATTGCACCTCCTGTGGTTATAGGGTGACACAGATGTCCCTATAAAATCAGGACAGTCCCAATTTTTCACACTTGCTATCTGGTCATAACTATGTGGTCACCGACAGGGACACCCCCTCCCTCCCACCCTAGTCAGAAGCTAAACTTCAACAAGAATGACACCTGCATTGTCCTCTAAGGCTATATCTACATTGTGATACAAAAACATGCAGCACAACTCTAGCTGGCCCAGGTCAGCTAACTTGAGATTCGGCTGCAGGGCTGTAAAATGGTAGTGTAGATATTTGGGCTCCAGCAGGAGCCCGGGCTCTGAGGCCCCGTGAATGGGGGATGGTCTCAAAGCCGGGCTCCAGACGATCCCAAATTTCTACACTGCTACACAGGCCTGTAAGCCTGAGTCCATTGATCTGAGCTCTGAGACTAGATGCTGTTTTTTTAAATCATAGCTGTACCATAAGTATGCATAAATGAGGCTGTTGTCTGCTTTCCTGCATATGTACAGTCAGCTCTTGCTAGAATTAACCCTTTATTCTCATCCAGCTAACCATTCAATAACAACCAAATAGATGAAACATAATATTCATAAAATATGATAGCAGCTCCCGGGTGCTTTGCGGGGAGAAAACAGCATGGGACTTAAAGATTCACATAATATTAGTTTGGGAGCAGTCATTACACCAATAATCACAGAGAAATAATATAATGTGACCTTGAGAGGGAAAGGACAGAAATAGCACAAAGACTCAAGATGACAAATTCCAGCTAATAATTTGTCTGCACAGAGTCAGCAAATATTGAGAAGGAATTATGCAGGGTGGTTTAAGGAAGTAGGAATAGGAGAAAATAGATGAAATTAAGACAGGAAAAATGTAGGGTGAATAGCAGGAAGATAGTGAGATCTCTAGGATGTTCCAAAAGAATGGCATAAGCCCCATCACTAGAGATGTTTAAATCACTAAAAAATGTATTGTAGCAAATACTGGCAGGGGGAGAGACTAACCCATACATTCCCCGTGGAACTATCTTCCTGCTGTAAGCAGGCTGCAGGGGGCTCACAACCATGCTCCCCCACCTTATGGCTCAGTGGCAGGAGAGCACTAAACCCTTTTTCTCTTGTATCATGGCATAACAAGAAGGGGGGAAGGAACAGGTTAAAGAATATTTAAATAAGTTAGATGGGTTCAAGTCAGCAGTGCCTGATGAAATTCACACGGGGCTACTCAAGGAGCTACCTGAATGTGAACAGCTTTCCCCTTCAGTTCATTCAAATGCAGGCTGATCAGCTCTCCTGGTGAATTATACTGCACCCACACCGTACATCAGGGTACCTTCACTGTGTGTGTTGTTATTGTTTCTTCCTCAAACTCAAAGTACAGCCTTGTATAGCATCAGGTGGACGGAAGTCCCTGCCTGCTTGTTTGGTTAGCTTTTTTTACACTGCTTGCTTTTTTCTTTGGGTTCCCTAGCTGGTGAGCTAATTACCTCATTCGCTCATTAGGTTCCCTACAGGTATAAGTGATCCCATCTACCCTTCCAACCCTAATCAAGCTACTTAGCTCTCTCCTATTTTCATCATACCCAGTGCCCAGGGTGATCTAAGAGACTAGGATGCTGGCCTACAAAGGACTCTATATATAGCTTCTATAGCAGCACCCTGTCACACTAAAGCAATTATCTTTGAGAACTTGTGGAAGAGAAGTGAGTTCTCAGAGGTATGTTTATGTCCTGGTTTATGCTGAAATCAAGAAACTTTGAAGGTTGGGGCTCACCAAGGAGTGCTCAGACCACCTGCTAGTTAAAAGATGTTGAGATTTTAATTCTTTTGGGTCTGCTTATATTTGTGTCAGCTGCTTAGGGGCTATTCTGGCAGTGGTGATTGAAAAAGTACAGCAGCATTTCAACCACAAATCCTTCTCTTGACCATGGCCCCTAAATCATTGTCTGTGAGGTAATGGATTCCCCCACATCAAGGGAATCCTTGATAGCAGGGTAAACCTGTTATACTTTGTTTTGGGGTGAAAAATACAAATGAGCTGTAACAGGGTAGGATGTGGTCTGATTTCTTCCAAAGAAGTCAATGATGGACCCATGCTAGCAGGAACTTAGAGGGCCCAACCCCATTCTAATCTCACACTAGTTTACACTGACATCAGTGAGAATCAGGAGCACCTCCACTAGTTGAGGTGAGATCAGAATCAGGCCCTGAGTGTGTCTTGTCAGTGTCCCGTCTGGCTAATGAAAAGCTAGCATTAATAGTTTCCAAAGGTCCTCATTTTTATGTCAAGGAGGTTGATAGGTGGGATTCCTAGGGGTTTTGTAGGAAGAGACGTTCTCTCCCCTGAGAGACAACAACAAATAGTATTTGGATGCAAAAACTATGGGCCAGATGCTTAGCTAGTGTAAATCGGGGTATCTGCATTAACTTCAATGGAGCGTCTGAGATTTATACCACCTTGGTGTCTGCTCCTAAATCCATTAACTGAACATTGTTAAAGTGTTGAATGTGTTTTCCACAAGCCTTGTTGAGTTGATTTCATGGCCTCAGATTTAATTTTCCATTGAAAGTATAGAAACCTTGAAACAAAATAGTGGGTTTTCCATTGAAAACATAGCCGAGTTTGCATTTCAGTATTGGACTTTGAAATTAGGAAGTATAGTTGCTCAGAGTGAGTTCACTTTCACTCAAACAGTTACCCATTTTTCTAGCAAAAACATCCACAAAATGTTTAAAAAACACTTCAGCCCAGTGGGCCTCTTCTCATATTTGTGAAGAAACTCAAAAATATTAATTAGCTTTGCCTGTTTGCAATGAATATTTTAGACACCTACTTTTATTGACTTTTAAGCCTCCGTATTTAATCTTTTAAAATAAAAAAGTGAGGCACTGCAATCCAGCTAAATCAACCCTGAGCTTCTCCAAGGGAATAGGTCTGAAATACTGCTTATAGAGCAGCTGGCCTCAAAACTTGGAGCAATCACAACCATAAATAAGGATAAAATGTCAATGCCTATTTTAACTTAATTGTTATGCCACTTTTAAGTCAGTTTTAAGCTTCTAGGGTATTTAGGACAAAAATATTCCTTCTTTTGGGGAATATGTTGGAGTGTTTGCAGCTTTCCTACTTCTGATGACCTAAGAAGCTGGTGATTGGCTGTTACAAAATGAAAGCGAGATATTCAGCTGGAGTAAATCAGTATAGTTATGAGTTTATTCTCTCTGAGAACCTACCTCTGAAGTTTCACACAGTTTCGAGCAGGATTGAGAAGCCAGTTAAATTCTGGCAGTTTTTCATTCCTATTTGTTCTTCTCCTTTTTGGCTTGAAATTGGAGGGGAAATTGGTAAACTTACAGGGTCATAACATGTAATGTATTCATTCCAGAAGATCCTTTAAAGCCTCTCCCTAGGCTCTGCGACAGATATGGCAATTTCCTGCAATATATTTTGGGAGTTCTTGCTGTATTAAGTTTATCATTTTAGGCCAGGGATTGTATGTATAATGGGGGCGGGTGATCATAGCATGTCTAGGAATTACGAACTCCCTGGGGTGATTAGGCAAATTTGCTTAGGTTGTAACACCTTCAGAGAGCTACTATCCCTTGTAGAGGCTCCCATATACTAGTTCAAACTGGATTTTCCAGAAAGAACAGACTGTGGGTTAAATAGCCTAAGTTTAAACTGATATAGGGCTTCCTTTCTGATTCAGCAAATGGACTAGATCTTCTGTCAGAGGGGGAACTCCCATCCTTCCTGGGAAAGGTTGGAAGGACTTTGGCCTACTGAAGTCCTATTACACTAATGGTGATGTTTGGTAAGCTTGTAGGAACTTCTATTGTTTTTGTGTTTTTGCTGTAATGCTTTCTGCCTAAGAATAAATGTGCTGGCTTATAAAGAGTTGTGTGATAACTTGTATCTTCTGGCAATTCTATTGGTCATTAGCCTTTATAGAGAAAGCAAAATGCAGACACTTGTCTTTTTTTTGGTACTATGTCTTTCTGGAAATATCACAGCATAGGCAGTGAACTATGAGGTTTGGAGAAATCCTAGTCAGAAGGAGAGAAATGCCCAAGAGAGGAGACGCGGGTAGAGCCAGAAGCCAATAGTGAACACTCTCCACAGACCAAGGAGTAGGAACACAGATGCAATTGTCCTGGGCTGCAAAAGTCGCTGTCCTTTAGGTCCATGAAGCTTGCAGTCATGGGCTCATTAATATTTGTGATACCTCCAGTAATAGTGCTCTAATTTTTTAAGAAGACACTTTTATAACCATTTCTCATGACAAGTAAAGTCTTCAATTGCTAGGGCTGAAAGCCTGTCTCTGTGATGTTTCCCAAAAGTAATTTACTCTCCTGAATGGAACAAAATTTTAGGGCATGCCATTTTGGAGACGTGACACGGAAGCACTAAAGGCCCTTCCAATCCTATTTTTAAGACCCATATTTCAGAAACAATTTCTGTAATTCGCCTCTGATTTTGCTAAAAGAAAATCTGTTCTGTCCACTCCCTACACATAAAAAATGTAAATTGCACAGGATTTCCCATTATGGAATTTGGGGCATGGTGACAAAGGCAGGCTTATTATGGAATGCTTTGTCAACATCTTAACTAGTGAAAATACACCCTCTCTCTTTAAAATAACTTGTAGACAAAATACTATACAACAAAATGGTTTTGAAGTAAAAGTTCCAGGTAGAAAAGGCACTGTAGTGGCTGGACTAAGAATAAGTCTTACATTTTTAACAGTGAGTATAATTAACCACCAGAAAAACTTACCAAGCGTTATGTCAAATTCTCTAGAACTGAATTTTTGTTATTCAAGCTTGGATTTTTTTTTTCTCTAATAGATGTGCTGTGGTTCAAATAGAAAATAATGTGGGGAAATCCTATGGCCTCTGTTATACAGGAGGTCAGACTAGATGGCCACTGTCTGGTTTTATAATCCATGAAATTTATGAATAAACCAACGTGGGATGATTAGTCAAATTTAACTGTGGCCATGTTTATCATGTTCAGTGGTGACACAAAGATACACAGCAGTATTCAATCAAACATACCCAATAGTTAGCCCCAAAGGCAGCTTCATGGTTGATAGCATAATCAGCAATGGAATCAGCCAAAACGCTTACAGCAGAATCAGATCTGCTGCCAGAAATTGGAAAGATACATTCCAAAGAGTTTAGCCTAATGGTGCTCAATCTGCCAATGTATCTCATGTGTAGTCACAACTGTTAACACTGCTATTTAATAGGATACACCAGCAGGAAGAGGAAGCATCATCAAATAGGTATTTCTGCTCACATTGTTGTCATTTAAAATTTTTTTGCTTTGCTAGGCTGATAAAATCCATGGAAGCTACAGCGTACAGCATAAGGGGAAATTTATGCTTTAATGATGTTGGGTGTGATAGTGTATTTGTGGATTGGCCAGGGCTCAGGAGTGCTCAGACAAGGACCTGAACTACAGACCTAAGTACTTAAACAATAAAGGGCATGTGACTAGATAGCTATTTTTAGTAAAGCATCTGTGAGAAGAGACTCCTCCAGAATAACAAAGATCTTCAATGTAATATTTCTTAAATAGAACAAGTCTTTTGCTTCAGTTGACACAGTGAGCTGATACATGCTTACACTTTTTTCCCCTAGCTCCAGTCCCCCTAAATTTCAGTGTGGCTACATGTGAATTGCCAAAAAAGATGTGTGTTTTACCACAGAATAATTAACATGTATTGCCTGTCCTGGTATAAAATCCTAGTGGAGACAAGGCAATACTGGGACCCTTAGTTTTACCATAAGGTAAATTAGACAAGGTAAGCCATGGGTGCAGGCATAGTGTTAACCTCACCTAGCTACCTTATGGTAAATAGTCAAGGTGCCTTTTCTCCACTATTTTACAGCGAGATTGCAAATGCACATTAGTTTGGCAGTGAATATGTATTCTAAGAATTGAAAGTGGAGTTGAATGGGCCAGGCCAGAGGGATGTAGGCGCAAATATTCTGGTGAGAAATGTTACGACGAGATAAATCACTCTTGCTCCTATTAAAAATAATTCAGGCAAACCAAGACCTCATTCAGGCCCAGCTCTACTATGCCTTGTGACTTTACTAGTCCATTAATCCAGGGATCAAAAAAAATAATCCCTCCCCATCAACCCTGGAGAAATACAGACTTGTTATGTTTTAGACCACTGGGACAAGCATCTTCCTTGTGATGTTCCCAATGAACCTTATTCATACTCTACCAGCAGAAAGACAATGCATCATATACACGCTACATTTGTCACAAGTGAATACAAATTAATAGGCATCATGGGCTGTATTCTGCCCTGATTTACATGGATGGCAACCCTGCTAACTTTAATAGATCTGCACGGGGAGTGAGTGGAGGGGATGGGTAAAAATGGTGATAATCTGTAGGATCAGAGAGCTGAAACATTACAAGGGAAAGTGCATCCTTTTTCTTCAATTATCATAGTGACGTAATTGTACATCTGGTGTAACTAAGAGGACACCCAGAACTAGTTACTGGACCAAGCAGAAACAGATCTCACCATAAAAAGTGAATTTCTCTCTTTGTGCTGGATTTCAAAGGAAAGTTGTTGTTTTTTTCCCATCCCTTACTTTTGTAGCCAGTATCTTATGTGCTCACCTTTCAGCATCCGTTCTGAGAAGACATATAGTAGGGCTGAGGAAATGAATATTTATTCATGTAAATTCAAAAGTGAATTTTTATTAAATTGCATGTGTATCCCTTTCATGTTCATTATCTGGAAACATTTGCACATTCAACCATTACTAGCTCTAATCTGCTCAAAAAGTGGAGTTTTAAGCTCAAATATTTCTTGGAAAGTGAATTTTATAGTCCGAATCCAGAATTAGGCTCCAGTGCTGCAAACACACATCTGCTTGACTAGGAGTGTCTGAGTAGTCATGTTGAAATCAATGTGATTACTTATGTGTTGAACATTAAGCACATGAATAAGTGTTTCCAGGATTCAAACCTTAATCTAAAGAATTTTCCTGTCTATTAGCAAAAGTTATACAAGCAGGAAAAGAGACACAAATTCAACAAATAAATTGCTTATTGTGAATTATTCATTAAACTATGCTCTATAGTTTTGTCAGTGATAAAAGAACTAATTGAAGTTGTGACTAAAGCTTGACAATACAGAGGAATTAACGATTTCAAAATTTAACATTAAAATTAAACATACTCATTTATTCCCATAAAAAGTTTGTCATTAATAGAGGAGAAAGTTTTGTATTTTTCTGCCATGGAAGGATGGTGTAGCAGTTATGAGATAGTATTATCTAGTGTGTGTATAGGGAAGAACCAGGGATTTTTGAGTTTTAGTATCACTTCTACCACTGACTCATTATGTGGTCTTGAACAAGTCACTTAAATTCTCTGTACATCAATGTCCCCTTCTATACAGTGGGAATAATAAGCTTGTCATTGGGGTATTATGAAAATTTATTTAAAATTTCTAGTACACCTTGAAAATTTTAAATTATCGATATTATCCAACTTGGCACCTTTCCTTCCTTTTTTCTTTTCCACATCAAATGCTTAGTATAAAATGAATTCTTATCTGTATTACCATAGTGTCCACTGTCCGTATTACTGGAACTAATCAAGATAGGATCTAAAAAAAAAGTCATGCCAAGGCACCACAAGGAGTAGGACAGGCTATTCACCTGAATACGATCCCTTCTGAAACCCTAGATATGTAGTCTGGCTCACATCCCCACAGCGACACCTGTATTTTTAACATGCTTGTTTGATCGCGCTAGCATTGATATGTCCACCAGGCTGAAAATTACACCTCAATTTCCAGTGTAGACAGAACCATGTTGAGAGATCGTCCCAGCCTGAAGGTATTATAGCTGACATAGGCAAGACAGACAAAGGAAACATTATCTCCATTGTTACATGGTAGGAACTGAGGCACCACCCCAGAACCATTTAGATGCTTGATTCCTATGTGAGTTAGGTGCCTAAATACCCTTGAGGATCTGGCCCTGAGTGCTTTAACCACACAGAAGGTTTGTACTATAGTGAGAATTGAACGTAGGTCTTAAGAGTACCCCTGTAGTACCTTATTTAAAGACCACTCTTCCTCCCTTGACAGCGAGTTAAGTTGTTCACCACCCTATCCTAAAATATACACAAAGCAAAGAGTTTTAGATAATTTTTGGAAAGCTTTGGATAGAGATCGGAGTATTACAGGGCTTAGGCAACCTGAACCTTGAGAGGTTTGCAAATCACGGTGAGTGAAACCTCATCCACAGTTGGAAATTAAACCTCAGATGCATTTTATATTTATATCCACTGGAAGAAGAGAAAGAGAAGTAAATAACTAGTGTAGACAGTTTTCAAAGGCACAGACTATGGAGATAAAGGCACAGTTCCAAAAAAGTTATATTTTCACTGATGAATCCAAAAATCAGTTTAACCCTCATCATAAATAAAAGCTAGAAATCAGGAAGAATATAAAATACTCTTCTTTGAGAAGAGTAAGAAAAAGGACTTTAGAAAATAAAATGTCTTAATTCTGGCCAGATGCTATTGCAATGATTTTATTTTATTTTTGTGAAATCTGTCTCACGCGGCTGAGCTTCACAGACTAAGATGGCAAGGATATGTCAACTTTTACCTTGAACTACTCCAGTTTTTTAAATACAGTCTTGTAATCCTATAGCACATGTCATTTTCAATTTCATATCTTCTCTCATGCAACCAATCCCTGATGCTATACATTTCCCCCCAAATTAAATAGCTGTCCAGATGGAAAAATACTTATTTTATGTACAATTTTTTGTTATAAAAATGCACTAATTTTGAATACTCCGTTAAAATGTTTGATATAGAAAATGTGTGTTTAAATTTCATTAAAAGAAGCAGTTTTCATAATATTATATTATCCTCACTTCCACCAGTGGAAATAAGGAGTTACTGCACTAGAGTCCATGGTGTTTCACCAGTTTAATGTCCCTGCCAGCAGGTATATGGGATCTTGGGGAGCAATTACCACACAGGTGGGGTGCAAAATAAACTTTATTAAGAAAATGCAAAAACAGGGAAAATTTAATAGTGAGGGGTATGGGGTTTGTTAAAGTAGACAATTGAGGAGGGGTTTCTTTTAGTAAATGGGATAGGGGGTTTCAATAGTGGGGTACAATACAGTGGGGTACAATACAGTTGGTAACCAATTAACACTGAAGTATAAATGTAACAGGTAGCTAACAATTTCTATGTAAAGAGTGTTTCACAGCAGTATATAACCAACTAACAGTATGGGTAAAATGTGTTAAATAACCAACAATTTAGGTAAAAATGTAAATGTAAAAGGTGAGGTGTGTTAGAGAGAAAGGGGTAACCAATGGGGTTTTATGCTAGAAAGAGAGAGAGAGAAGACAGGCTGTAAGTTGAAACAGCAGAGAGACAATTATACAAAACACAGCAAAATCTTATCTATGATTTAACTTAACCAAAACTACACAAATTAGCAAGTAACAAAACACAATGCAACAATTCTTTAAGGCTAACCTACAGGGTACAATGCAAGCAATTTCCTAAACCTAACTTAACTACAGCTATGCAAAATGAAATTACAACTTATCTAGACTAAAAGACAAAATCTAACCTAATGGGTGCACCTTATACTAGGGGTAGTTTCAGAGGGCAGGGTGGTGTGTGCCCAGGTACAGTCCAGGAAGGCACAGGCTTATTTCTAGCAGCAAAGGTGCTGCAAAGCAAGAAACAGATTACAGATACAGACCAAGGAGTTTAAGAGAGGTTTTAAGACACAGACCAAGGTTTAGTTTAAGTCTAAGAGAGGTTTTAAGACACAGACCAAGGTTTAGTTTAAGTCTAAGAGAGGTTTTCAAAGACAGACCAAGGAGTTTAAGAGAGGTTTAGTTTGAGTCTGTGTGTTGGGGAAACAGAGCCAGCAGCTAAAGTAATTAAGTATAGAAAGAATCAGGGAGGTAGCCGTGTTAGTCTGGAATAGCAGAGGTAACAAAGTCCAGTGGCACCTTAAAGACTAACTATAAAGTTTTGAAGCTTCAAAACTTTATAGTTAGTCGTTAAGGTGCCACAGGACTTTGTTACCTCTAAGTATAGAAAGTTTCACAGAGGGATTCTCACCAGTCACCAAGGCAGCAGCAAAGGCAGAAGCAGCAACAGCATCAGAAGAAGCAAGGAGGGCTCGGCACAGTCTCGATAATCAGGAGGTCTCTCAGGCAGCAATTCGTTCTTCGTGGGGGGGGGGTTAAAACGGGGGTACGCTCAAAAATAAAATGAGAGCGGAGAAAGGACCCCCCAGAACCCCTGGCTGATCAGACCAGGTAGCAATGCAAGAACCTTTCTGATGTTTGTTTCAAAAATGCCTGTTCTTAAAGGCAAACTCAGGCAGTTTCCCCGCCAGTAATCCTGATAGGCTCCCTCTGTCACAGGGGAGGAGTTACAGGGAAAAACTGCAGGTGAGCATAGAGACATGCCTGGGCAGAGTCCTGGACCATAGGCATGAGTTCCACCTCATGACTCAAAAGCACATGAGGCCTATGACTCATGCCCAGGATCTCAAAAACACATTAGGTCTTACAGCTTTGGACATTGCCTACCCTACACCGAGCCCAGGTTTAACAAGGTGATAACAGGACCAACCCTTTGAACAGGGCAGTTGTCCCACTTAGCACGCAGCACAAGTGGCCATCCCTTTGAGAAGGGCAATGGCTCTTGGTAAACAACTTAAGGGGCCCTCCCTTTGAGAAGGGCAGTGGCCCTGGTAAACAACTTAACAGCCAGGGAGGGGTGGCCACAGGAGAACAAAAACAAAATGGAGTAAGGGGACAGCTGTAAGAAACAAAATGGATTAGGGGGAAAGCTGTAACAGACATTTAAGACCAGTGAAAGTAAGAGGAAAATTAAACCTATGGCCTATATTCTAAGCTGGTGTGAATCAGTGCAACTCACTTGAATTCAGTCAAGCTAAACTTATCTACACAAGCTGAAAATCTGTCCTACGATATGTCAAAAATGAAGCAAGATACATTCCTCTTGAGCCTGCGTTCCATGGTCTTCCTTTTCTTTTTCTCTGATTCTTTCCTTTTTATTCTCACTTCTGATTATTCTACTATACTTCAACATTCTTAGAGATTTCAGCAGAGATGACTGGTGTATGCCATCAAAGATCTGAAGTGATGCTGCTAATCTTCATTGATCTCAATGTCCTTTTCTTCCGAATGTTTCTGAAGATCTCTAGGCAGAAGTAAAGTGGTTTTGGAGGAATAGTTTCTCCTTATTTCCATGCTTCAAAGTGATATCCTTACTATTTTTGTCAAGGCTAAATTTCAGAGTATTCTCTATGGAAATGAATTTCAGGAATCGTCCTCCTTTACTCTTTGAAACATTGCTTCTCTTTCCATGAGTTTAAAACCCTCCTTATCCTCAACCAAAGATATAAGAACAAAGGCTTGAGCAAACCAGTTTAGAAACAGCAAGAACTGTCTTACAGCTCTGATCGTGTACTAAACAAAATCTGAAATTCTTTGAAGCTTCAGATCAGTCTGCTTAAGAAAATCCCCAGGTCATGGTCAGTTCAGCCCTAAACAAGGCATTTTTGCTTTAGCTGGTCTCTTACAAAATCTATTGAAGATCTCAGCAGGTCTACATGCTCTTTTGAAATGTCATATGCACTTTGGTTTCTCAGGGGTAGGAAGCTCACAGTGTGTTCCTTTTCTTAGCCAAATGAATGCTGAAGAAAAATGACATTTGAAAATAGCAGCTGAGCCAGTAGACCAGAAGTGAGGCTAGACCTGCTGGTGACACTCTGTGCTCCTTGGATCAGGCTGGGGAATGTGTGTAATAAGGGATTTGGTGAAAGGTGGGATGAAAAACACCATAGAGAAGAGAGAAAATCGGAATCGGAGAGGAGATCTGACAGAGAACTGAATTTTCTTTGAGGGGGGAAAAAAGAGGAAATAAAGTGGGATCAAAACTTCAGGCAGTGATTTTTTTCAAAGGAGACTTGGATGCCTAACCTTATATTTGGGCCTTTTTTGAAAATTCCAGCCTATGGGAATAGTCCGAGGAAGAGCTAGAGTATTGTCAGAAAGATTGGGCTGTGTAGGAGAGAGAAGTATGGATTGCAGTGAAGGGAAAGGTCAGAAAAGACCTCAGATAGAAGAGGCTAAGCTCATTTAGATCTTCTTGATACTCTGGTTCAGTAGTTTGTAGGCGAACCTGAAATATAAATTATTTCTCAATCGTCCTTGTTGACGTGGCTGATTGAAGTTTAGGGGAGAGATCATTGCTGCTGTAAATTGACATTGCTCCATTTACTTTAGCTGAGGATTTGCCCCCAGAAGTCCAGTGGGTGGAAAGTGCAAAAGGTGTGAACGCTTCCGATAGAGCTTTTCAAGAAACAGAGACTCAAGTGGGTCCCATCTCCTCACCCACTACTTGGAATTTCCCCATCTTCTCAGGGTTGTGAGGGATGATGTTCTTATGGAAATAAAAGCATTTCAAAATCTGAATGCTGATCATGGTGGGCGAGATGATCCAACAATAGGCCAGGCTGTCCACATTTCACACTGGGGACAGTCACAGAGCCCTCTTAATTCTCCGCATAAACTTTCTAGACTGTGGGTGGCTGCACAGAGACTAGCTTGCAGATGACTCTGAGCCCCACCCTGAACAAGTGGCTGAAAAAAAAGTGGGACATGGAAAGAGCCTTGGCTCTTTCTCTGCAATGAACTGGCCACTGAAACAGCACCAATCCATAAAAGCTGCACAAGGTATGGAGATGGGCAAGGTATGTCCCACTTCTGCAGAGATTGTGACTCTCTCAACCCCATACTATAAGCAAGCCCTGTGGGAGGCAATGTTACCTAGGAGATAGGAAGACAGCAGAGCTGTGCTCAATTCCCAGTTCTGCCAGTCCTCTGTTGTGGTTCCTGGGCAAGTCACTTCACCACTCTGTGCCCCTATTTCCTCTCCCAAACTTTGTTTGTTTTCTCTATTTAATTTGTACACTCTCTGAAGCAAGGATGATCTGTCACTCAGAACAGTGCCTACTACAATGGGTCCCAGATCTCAGCTGGGGCTTCTAGTTGCAACTATAATACACATGAACTAACCAATTCACATGAATGACAGGCCCACCCCAAATCACCAAATTTTTTTGAATGTCAACTTTCTTTTAAAAGTGAAGATATATTGATTTTTATTTATAGACATATCCAATGTGCTGTTCACCCCAGCAACTGAGTAAGTAGTCAGGACACTGTTCACAGAATGTCTTTTGTTCTTTTATATTGACAAATGTAATTTTAGTTTTTAATTATTTAAGGATTTTTAATTATTAAAGACAGTAATACATAGTAGTTGAGTAAATTTATTGTTGTACCCTTTCTGAAAGTAATGAAGTCTTAGTTACCAAACCTGACTATAGCTCTCCACTGCCTAATCTTTTATGAGACATAAGGTAGGACTGTCGGGGGGGGGGGGGGGAGGGGGGTTCTTTGTGTTTTTCCCCTGTGAGCATAATTGTGTTTACAAAATATCCAAGTGAGAAATGGTGTGATTCTGCCATAGGTGACCAGGTAGTAAATGCTTTTCTGCCACGAGAAAGGTCAATCAACGCATGTAGTCTGCATAATGTGGGCTTGTCTACACTAGCCTTTTTTCTTTGAAATGTCCTACCCTTGCTTACATTGCCCTTGCAGTTCTACCAATGAAAATGTTATTGAAAATAACCAGTGATTGTGGGAAGACTATCTGACCCTTCTCTGAGTAAGTCAATACAATGCTATAAATGCTAGACAATATAATGCTATAAACATCAGATACCTGAACCTGTCTACAAGAGAACTCTCTCTACTACTCTACATCTGGAGCTGCACCATTCCTAGCAATGGTGTGAAATTTTAAGGGGTGGGAAGGACATGTCCTATGATGTCATCTTCTTGGGGGGGGGGGTTCCTAGCATTTTCCATCTTATGAAATCCAGAGTAGTCAAAGTTGGCCTTATTGTTTGTTTTAAATGATAACTTCACTTCCAAACCTCCTCATTGTCCATCCTGTGCTAAGTAGTGCATTTAATCGCCGATGAACAAACACCAGAAGACATAAATTAAAAATATCACAGAAAGATTTCCTAATTTTTCAATTGCAATCCTATAAAATAAGATTATAAAACAAAATTCAATAGAACAAGCTGGCAGGCACAAATACTATTAAACTGAATCACACACTTTATGGTTTTTTAATAGAAACATATTTAGGGAGCAGCAGTAAGCACAATGAGCCAAATTCATTGTTGGTGTAACTCAGTTTTATTCCATTATGTTACACACAGAATAAATGTGCCCCAAACATAACATATTTAACAATGATGAATAGAGCTTGTTCTTTCTCTGCAATATTAAGAAATCAGCAAACATATTTTTTGGTAAGTATCAATTCCCACCAGTAATTATCTTGGGCTAGATTGTAATCTAACTCCTAGCCCTGTATAAGAGGAGGCACATAGCTGCATCCTCCCAAGAGGACTCTGAAAGGGGAAATAAGTTAATGCAGAACATTCCAAAATACAGCTCTTTCCCATTTGCATGGCTCATCTGTGTTATCTGCTAGACCAGGTGACAGAGCCAAAGTACCAGCCCTTTCCATCCACTGTCCAAACCATTTCATTGCTCACGCAAGCCACATGGTCTTGTTTCTCCTCACTGAATCTCAAATGACAAAGGACATTAAAGACACCCCTATGAACATTTCTGCTATGAATACTCTTCTGAATACCTATTCACAGAAGCACTTGCAAAAATATGGTCTGTCTACAGCACAGCCAGCTCAAATAATCAACAAGATGTTAAACTGTGTGTAAGGGGGGAGGAAGAGGAGTTCAGTGCAGTTCATGTAACTCAATTGAAAAAGATCTTTTCTGATCATGTAGATGGGACCTCTGGTCTGTCTAGACCAGGCAAAGGGGGTGTTTACAAAATGAGCAATCTAATTCAGTTTAAATAACCTAATCTGAATCAGCTAGCACCTTAGAGACTATGGTAAGGAGTGTGGTATAGGAACCTGAATAAAATCATGTGGACATAGCCTAACCTCGTCTTGTGCGATTAGAAGGAAATTAGACAGACCCTTGAAAAGTAAGTGTGCCAACAAAAATTCTCTCATAGACATGGTGATAGGTACGGAATTAAATGGGTCACGAATAACAATTAACTGATTTTTTAAAATCCAAATCCAATGTTTGTGAATAACTTACTGCAGTTTTTGCCCAGCTGAAGAGGCCAGCCAATGGTCTCTGAGGCAGAATGAAACCTTTCACTAAGCTTTTCTTATAGATGTTGACGATCTTGTCATGTAATCATGCAAAAATCTTTACCCACCACCCTTATTTTGCCTAACCAGTAGTCAGCAGTACTCTATTGTCCCTTGGTTTCATCTACTCCCTGATAGGACAATGGTGGTGGGGGGAAAGCTTTCATGGTAGGGTTCTATGCTAACTTAGTCTGTACAGTCCATTGTAAAGGCTTCCTGTTCATTACTATAGTATAGACAACATAAATGTGCCCAGATGCATTACTCCAGAGCACAGGTTCTCAACCAGGGGTATGGGTATCCCTTGGGGTACGCAGCAGTCTTCCAGAGTGTACATCAACTCATGTAGATATTTGCCTAGTTTTACAAGAGACTATATAAAAAGCACTAGCGAAGTCAGTACAAGCTAAAATTTCCTCCAGACAATGACTTGTTTATACTGCTCCATATACTATACACTGAAAGGTAAGTACAATATTTATACTTCAATTGATTTATATCATAATTACATGGTAAAAATGAGAAAGTAAGCAATTTTTCAGTTATAGTGTGCTGTGACACTTTTTTTTTGTATTTTTAAGTGAGGTGAAACTTGAGTACACAAGACAAATCAGGCTCCTGAAAAGCATACAGTAGTCTGAAGCAATGGCTCTCAACCCTTCCAGAGTACCTGAAGAAAAACATTTCTCTCATGTCCACAGCTGTGCAGTTTATTGCACCTATACTAGAAGGAAGGACCTCTGAAAGTAATTGCTGTTTGGTATGCTAGCCAATTTGTTTGTCTATTTATTCTTTTTGTGTGTTAAAATTGCAAATGTGTGCATTTAGCAATGTGAATACTATTCAACCAGGTTTATAGAATGTAATGCGTAGATGTGGATTATGTTTAAATGAAAGAAGCAGAATATTGTGTTCCCTCCATTTCTTTAGGAGGAAAGATCCCTTTGCTAAGATTTAAAGAGCTCTGCTGTTCTTTCCGAGTTTCTTCTCTGTTTGTCCTTACTTTTCTGTACATGGATGTGGTGCTGTCTGTGAAGTGAAAGACTGTGACAGCTAATGGAAGTCTTTCACGGGGATTAGGCTTCCGGTGTTGTTTCTAGGTGTGACTTAAAAAGAGGTTTTCATCCAATAAAATGCACTACGCTGTGTTAAGTGATGTAGCCCTCACTTATGTGACATGCATTTTGAGGTTTTTAAACAGCTTTGTACTGGCCCAGGAAGCATATTTTGTAGAAGAATTTATAATATTCTCCATTACATATTACCATGCTATAAACCATCAGGAGGTAAGATGTGTTACAAATTCAGGCATACCTGCTGAAACAGTCCTTGCCTTTTAAGTCTGTTCATGAATCAGTTTAGCATAAAAACTAGGGCTGTCAAACAGTTTTGAAAAATCACAATTTACTGTGAGATTAAAAGAGTTACAATTAATTGCAGCTATAATTGCACTGTTAAGCAAATAATAGAATACCAATTTTAATTCATTATAAATATTTTGCATGTTTTTCTACATTTTCAAATAAGTGATTTCAGTTACAACACAAAATACAAAGTGTACAGTGTTCACTTTATATTTTAGATTTAAAATATTTGCACAGTAAAAAAACAAGAAATAGTATTTTTCAATTCACCTAATACAAGTGCTATAGTTCAATCTCTTTACATTTGTAAATTGCATTTTCACAATAAAGATGTGGGGTTTTTTTTACATAACTGCACTCAAAACAAAACCATGTAAAACTTTAGAGCCTACAAGTGAACACATGAAGGGGTATTTCAATGTTAAGCATATCTGGCACATGAATACCTTACAATGCCAGCAACAACAGTGTCATGCGAACGTCTGGTCTCACTTTCAGGTGACATTGTAAATAAGAAGCAGGCAGCATTATTTCCCATAAATGTAAATAAACTTGTTTGTCTTAGGCATTGGCTGAACAATAAGTAGAACTGAGTGGACTTCTATGAGGTGAATTGAAAAATACTATTTTTTTCTTTTTACTTGCAAATACTTGTAATCAAAACTAATATAAAGTGAGCACTGTACACTTCATATTCTGTGTTGTAACTGAAATCAATATATTTGAAAATGTAGGAAACACATCCAGAAATAGTTATAAATTTAAATTGGTATTCTTTTATTGCTTAACAGTGTGATTAAAACTGCAATTGTGACTATTTTTTAACTTTAGTTAATTTGTTTTGCATTAAGCGTGTGCATTGACTGCAATTAATTGACACGCCTAATAAAAAAAACGTTCAATGACAGAAGATTATTTCATATGGGGTATGATAATATACAAAACAAATTGTACTACAGTGGCATGACAAGCCCTTTATATTTTTAAAATTCAGCTTTACAATATAAACTATGAACTCATTCTCATTGATGAATCTCTACTACCTTGGAGGAATCCCAAGATCTGCTTCATTGTCCCAGTCATGTGCTGGTGTGATTTCAAACAGGGGCAGAGTGCTATATGAAAGGGGGTTCTTCACAGCAAAAAAGTGAGCTACTTCCCTGTTCTGTGAAGCCCTCCAGTTCAAATACTGGTCTCTGGTGGATTGTATTTTACTCATTCATGCATTCCAATTTTAGGCTGTTTGTGGCAGGAACTTTTTGGTATTTGCTTGGTACAGTTTCCATGTTGTCTTGCACAATATACAGTTGTTTGTTTATGTCATATCATGGAGGCCAATACCTGAGGCAAATCTGTGATGACCATGTGTAGATAGTATAGTCCTGTCTTTATCAGGTTAAAAAAAAGGTTAAGCATAACAACTAGAAATTATACAAATGCAAACAAGATCTAGACATCTTGTATTAAAGCTAGAATGTATCAAAGATGCCTCCTTTAATCATTGAACTATGGCTGTCAGTTACTAATACATTTTAGGAAAAGGAGGTTCACATGTTATCCTCAAAATATGCTTGCAAAAGGTGCTGAAACCACCCCAGTAAATGTATATCTCCTTCATTTAAGGGAGTATGAGAACATGTGCCTAACAGCTCCTGAAAACCTGCATAACAGATGGGAAAAAAAAACCACACTGCCAAAACAGACAGTTTCAATTCTTTAACAATATGAAGCAGACTGTAGCTAGAGTTGGAAAATAATGGAATTTGAACAACTGACTTGCACCTTTGTCCAGTATTTCCACAGAGTAAATAAATACATCAGGCTCCACATGACATCTACTGACCAAGGAAATTGTACTGGTAGAAAAGAGGCTTGAGTTACCCAGTTTCCTTGCTATTAATTTAGATGATTTCCCTGTTGGATTCTACTTCCCATGGACGTACTGTTCAGATATAAAACAAAGGATAGACACAGAGATGATTGATTAAAAATAAAACAAGGCTAAGAATGTATCACCGCTCTGCAGTAAAACCTTGTCCCTGGCAGATAAGAGACCAGTATCACCTACTGCACGTGTCTTGATGACCTGCTGTATCTCTTCTAAAGGACTGTTATTTGTCTGCAGGATGGACACTATGATGCTTCCCAGGGGTACCCAGGGCTGTAATGCACCACACTTCCACCTGCCCTTTTTATGAAAAAGCCTTGTCTGTTCCTGCTGTAGGTCAGCTCCCCAACCCCACTGGCCATAGGACACAGAGGAATTTCCCTATAGGCCTTGCAGAGGAATTCCACTATAGGCCCGCTGTTTCTCTAGAGCTCAGTGATTGGCACACGCCTATCCCTGAGCCCTTCCTGGAGTGTCCAGCCTCGGGTCACTGGAAACTTGTAGTATTCACAGACTTGCCGCTCCCAAAAAAACAGTTCACCACAGCTTATCAGTTCCACCTTAAGCTCTGCTTAACCACACAGTACTTATGAGTTTATTTAACAAAGCACAGAAAATCAAATAGCAGCAAGTAAAAGTATTGGAAACAAAAGGTTACTTGCACAATCATAATACTCATTCTAGAGCCTAGACTTAATTAACAAATACTTTTATGTCTATCCAGGTATTGCTCACCCAAGTATTGGCTGAAGCATTTTACACCCAGGTTGGCTGTGATCCTCCTTTCATAAAACAGACATGCTGTCAGCTTGCCTCATAGATGGAGGAGTCCATGTGGTGTTTTGTTTAATTCCCTTCTCTCTCCCCACCCAAGATATCCCAGTCCCATCCTTTGTCTTTATTCTTAAAAAGGACACTCTCCACTGTTTGCTTCATCCTGTAGATTTCTCTCCTTCACAATCTCTTATTTTGCCTGGCTCAGTGTGCAACTAGGCATGCAGTGTGAAGTACACAATCCACAAGTGCCCAGACAGGGAGATATGTGTCTGTTACCATGTGCCTGAAAGGAAAATGTCAGAGGTACATCACCTCCTGAAGATCTGCCATTACTCCACAAGCTTAGGAATATATATATGATGGGCTCCCCCCAGGGCATCACCAGGAACTGGGGTACCACTGAGACCTCTGACCCACCATCCTGGGCTCCCTCTTACATTGAGCTGCTGTGACAGGCTGCAAACACATTCCCACTCTTACACTTCCACTAACATACTCACAGTGGAGTATGTGAGTATGGCAGGGACACACCTAACTGCAGTTACATGCAGGCTCTCTGCCCAGCTCTGCATGTGAACAAACAACAGAGAGACTACAGCCAAAATAACCCCCAGCTTTCCAGTCTAGGATCCTAGAGCGGTAGCGTCCAGCCCCGGTCCAAATTGCAATCAGTATGAATTTATTATCCAGTTCACCTCCCCCTCTTAACGTGGAGAGGAACATGTAACAGCTTTTCCCCTTGAGCTATGATTCCTACATACTTCACGCCTAACTCACTGGTTTAGTTTAAAACATAAAACAAGTTTATTAATGATAAAAGATAAGGGACCGCAAACAGATCAAAGCAGATTACCTAGCAAATAAACAAAAATGCAACCTAAACTTAATACACTAGCTAGCTTGGATATGAATAGCTGATTCTCACCCTAACTGATGGTACATACAGGCTTGTAGATTCTAAAGGCACAAGCTGCATAAGCTTTACAGCTTGGGTTTCTTGGGTCTTCATATGCAGGCTAGATATCCTTTTAGCTAGGGTCCAGCATTTCCCCCAGTTCAGTCTTTGTTCCTCAGGTGTTTCTAGGAGTCTTCTTGTGTGGGGAGTGAAGAACCATAGATATCACTCCCTTTCTTGTATAGCTTTAGCATACAGCGGGAACCCTTTGTTTCAAAATTTGGTTCCCAGACTGGTTTGTGGAGAAAAACTGACATCCCAAGATGGAGTCCAGAATCATGTGGCCTGGTCACATATCCTTGTAAAATCATAGCAGCCACTACTTACAGGCTCTCTGGAGCATTCCCAGAAAGGATTATCAGATGGGAGATAAGCTTCTCCTAAGGCCTATTGTTTTCCCTATTGGCTCATTGCCCTGAATAGGCCCTTCCCAACCAACTGTCTAAACTGAAAGCATCTTGTCTAGTCATTACACTGGTGAAAATCCTGGTAAAATACTCTACATAGAGGAACGTAGTATGCAGTTAACATGATTCTTTTCAACTATATAACATCTTCCATGTGAAAATTTCAATGCATTTAATACACATATTTGTATTCATCTTCACCACACCCCGGCAAGGTAGGACAATAGGAACTGCTATCTCCATTTTAAGGATGATGCAGTTAAAGCACAGGCAAGCCATGTTCATCCATGATGTAAGTCCATTGACTTCAGTGGATAAATCTGGCCCAGGGAGATGTATGTGATTTACCTTGTAGAAAAGCACTTCAGTGAATATGCAGATGCAAATTGCAGTCTAATATATAAACTCTCTAAATATTTTCCCCTTTTGTTAATTTGTTGATCAAAATACCCCGATAAAGAAAAAGTTGCTACATTTGGCAATATGTTCACATACAACACTATGTAGTTTCCATATAAAGCCTTCCAAGTCAACTGGTTAATTATTATTATTATTTTCTCTTTTGGTATTAGAAAAGCATCTCCAAACAAACAAGAGACTCCTGTTGTTGAGCATTAGATCTTTCTTTGAGGATTTATAGATCAGATTAATTAGCAGATGGAACAGGAATCATTGTCTAACAGCTTCCAGTTCCACATTAACAATCTGTGATTTGGTGCTAAATCTTAGGACACAGCACTGCCATTTACGGTTCTGTTTAGTGCAAGGCTGTTCCTTTTTGCCTGCTCTACCCTGAATGAAAATGCCAAGATAGCCCACAAGATGAGGTGGGTTATAACAAACAGGATGTCCTGGGTAATGCTAAACTCACTGCTGATTTTTACCATTTTTTTGAATTTAGGCCAACGTAATTTTTATTTCATGACTAAAGCATTAAAATAGAATAAAAGGAGCTTCAGGGGAAATAAAAATATGGACATTTTTAAATTAAAAACAAACATAGAATTATTTATGGGAAGCTTTTCCTATGTACTAATGTCTCATTTTCATTGGTTTAAAATTCTTAGGTCATGATTCTGGATTACAAAATGGTCATTTCAAGCTATTCTGGAAGCATAAAGGGATCCAGATCTTGGATCTGGGCCAGTTCTTGAAGGGATCTTAAACTGGGTAGAAATATTCAGTCCCCCTAAGAATATACATGGCACAGAAGACCTCCCTGATTGGTATAGAGCTGCAAGAAGGGCTCTACGCTGGCCCTGCTTCCTACCCAGTCAAGGAGGTGTTAGCAGCATAGCTGGACTGCACTGCACTATGGTTATTCTCAGCTTCCCAGAGAACACAGGGTTCCATGGGGAACTAAGTGTAAATAAGAGGAATTCAGAAGCTGATCGAACTTCTGTCAGGAATGGGCAAAGCCCAGCACATAGTAAGTGCCATGGTGGCCTAAAGTCACATTTGTCCCTTGCACTGGAATTCGTTCCCATGGTGCCCCTTGGGCTGGGTCCTTTTACCCACCCAGGTCTCGTACCTGTGACGTTGTAAGATGCTCAACCCTCCGGATGCACAGTGGACAGTCTGCCCCTTCCAGAGTTGTCCATGAACACAACAAGGAATTAACACAAATAAATTATCCTAGAGGTGGGCTATGCGAGGTTTCTGTTAAGCTGTGGCCCCAAGTAGGCTCCCATGAAGAAATAGTTCCAAGATCAGCATCTGGTCGGCCTGCCTGTCTGTCTGTGTCTGTCTTCTGGGAGTGGCACCCAGGCACTAGTCCTCCAATGAGCTCCTGCCTTCAGCCAACCCTCTTCTCAGGAGTTGAAGACTGGAGGTCATTAACTGTCAGTTTCCCAGTGTGTGGTTTGTATATCCTACTACAATCTCCTGTTCCCCACCACTACACACACACCACATATTTCTCCCAGTTACTCCTTGGTATCCTCAGCCATCTTGAGAGCCACAGGCAAGAAGTTATGCAGTATCTGAGTAGGAGACTTCCCAGGAGTACCTAGCTTCTTCAGGAAATTGTGTTAGTGGTTCAATAGATGTCATTCTTCTTTCTGTTAGTACCAGGAGGATGGATAGTTTTGTGGTTAAACTCTCGCCAGAATCACTATCTGAACTTGGGTCACTTCTCTTACAGTATTCCAAAGTACCTCCATTTCCCCCATCTGTGTGTTTAAAAAAAAAAAAGGTTACTAATACTTTTCTATGACAATACCAAAGACTGTGTGTTTGAGCCTATGTACTATGCACAAATAGAAATAATGTTTTCCATAGGATACTATTCCCTTGTAAAAGTTAGCCATCATAACAGGAAGCTTAGAAATCTTAGACATTGGAAAAATTAATACTGTCCCCAATTTAATGCTGAGAATTCCGGATGGTAAGACTTCTAGCTTAAGGAAGTTTAAACCTACCTGGAGATTACATATATACAAATAAAGAACAGGAGTCAAATATTACCTCATTTATATCAGGAAATGCTATGACCCGAACATGGTTTCTACTGAAGTCAATTGCAGAATTTCCATTGACTGCAGTGGAAGCCAAATTGGACTCTCAGTGGAAGTCGTAATCATTTTGTGTTTTAAATGTGTGTCTGTAAGTACCTATCCGGTACAGAGATATGGACATTTTCATTTCAAAAGGTATATATACACTGGGTTTTACATCACCTTTTAAGTAGTCTCTCATGAGGTTTTTATTTTTTATTTTTTTTCCCCAATGTATAGAGGAAAATAAATGGGGTTTTTTTGAGGCTCAAGATTTGAACCTTTAGAGTTCACCCTCTCATAGGTTAAATCAGTGGAATGCCTAGCTGATTTCATTCCAGCAGTTCACAAGGATACAGAGCTATATTAAATCTTTGACTCAAAATTCTGTGGTACTAAAAATTAGCATTTTTATAAGTCTCATCTTCTTCCACTAATGTGAAATAATTTCACCAAAGTTAAAGATTATGGGCAAGACTTTTGAAGGAGCTACACTCCCTGCTAGATGTTAGCTTTGTTTTCAAAATGGTCAGCACCCAGTTGTTCTGATTGCAGATAGCACTTAAAATAATGCATGAGACTAAATGGGAATTGAACTCTCTTGAAAAACTGCAGGTTTTTTGCTTTATAAGTGTGCCCATAAAAAATGGAAGCAGCTCTTTCATGATGCACGAGTTTGAACTAAGCTGATCATGTGATGGAAATTACCTGGTTTTAAACTTATGGTGCTTCTGCTTCTTTATTGACTCAGACTACCTGTAGAAGGTCCAATGCCTCATGCTCTCAGAAGCAGCTGTATCTGTCTTCCTTTGCTGTCACTTCCAACCTGAACTTCTCCTCATTTTCCCACCCACCTGATCCTCTGTCAATTCCCCAGCTATACAAATATCCCTTTCCTCACCCCACTCTCACTAGATCCAACCTCACCCACCTCCAGGCTTGTGATGTAGCCATGGCCTATCACTAACTACATTGTAACCTTGCAACTATACAGGTAGGTATGATATCCCCTCTTGGTTGCCCCCCATTCCACACTCAATCCTGTCCTCTGCTTATTCTGGTCTCCCCCATTACACCTACCACCTCATTCTAATCAGAATAAAGTTGGAATCTCAGGTGAAATTCCATCATAATGCCTGTTACTTCAGAAATGAAGAATTAAAAAAATCCCCTATTCATCCACAGCTCAAATGTGAAGTAGACTTTCCATTGTTGTTCTGCCCACACAAACTTCCCTTGGGATTCCTGTGTGGTACAGAGTGGTTCAACTGCATTAATGAATCTATTTTTTCATAAAGATCTGTGGGGCTTCCACACAATGCTTGTATCATTTTGATGCTTTCATAAAGGGAAGGCTGTAAAGTAATAAATTAAGTCATTTGGCTGTCTTGTCTTTCCCTAAGAAACTGAGCTACCAGGAAAATTCATGGTGGTCATGTAGTAACATTTGACAAGCTCTTTGAAACACTCTAAGAGAATCCAAAAACATTCCTATCCGAGTTGAGTTCTGCAAGCAACTTTCGGACACCGCAATAAGTCTTTAAAAACCCAGAACTGTTTCTGTAAGGAGCTTAAAAAACAAAAACACCTTATAAAGCAGCAAACATATTCAGAGTAATGTTAAGTACCCCAAGGTTAGATTGTGCCCTTTAGGCATTGCCCAGAGTAATAGGCAGTCGAGAGCGGTATTTCCCCAGAGAAAGCACTACAGGCATTTTGTTGTCTGAATGCCTTTTAGAACTCCCAAGTGCACAGCCTTTGTGGAGTGCAGCTGACTACCCTCCATGCACCAGCCAGCTCTGCAGGCCAGTCCATTGGAATCATAGAATATCAGAGGTGGAAGGGACCTCAGAAGATCATCTAGTCCAACCCCCTGCTCAAAGCAGGGCCAATCCCATTTTTGCCCCATATCCCTAAATGGGATACACACATACACAACCCCCCCTCCTTCCATACATATGGCTGCAAGAAGCTGGCCCCAGTCTGCAGAATACTTCTCCCCGCTAATGTGGATTTAGTTCACAAGTTTACAAATATTTTTATCCGAAAGGAATAAAAATATCTTTCCTAATAAAATTTCAAAGCACATTATTTCTTTGTACACTCTAATCCCTCTGCATTACTGGGGACAAATCATGTCTAGAACGGGTTATTTCCTCATCCATAATGCTTACAAACTATATTGAAATCTTGACACACCATTTACATGGCTTATAAATACATCCTCCACTAACAGAGGCAGACTGTCTCTCTCACAGAAAGCTTACACTGGCTTCCTTGGAATCAAAGTAATGTAACCTCACTATATGAAAACGTTAATTAGCGATCATTAATGGCCAAGAGAATAGCTAACCATATGCTGTTGCAGCCTTTTAAACCAAGGCCTCTACAGTTCATGTTTTGATCCAAAAAGTCCATCTTGAGCTTTAATTGCGAAAATTTGATAGTTTCAGTCAGAAATGTATACCTGAGACGTTACATTAGGAAACAGAGAAATCAGATTAGTTGTGGTCATGGAAAATAACACAGATGGAATCTGGAAATAAATCCCTGTTTCTTTGGGTTTATGTATCATCCCCAGCAATAACTATTTTGCAAGTAGAACTCAATGAACACTTCTTTTCAAGATGCATAATGCAGACTAGCATCCACTCTCCCATACTTGTGCAGTGCTCACAGGAGAGAAGAGTCACAAAACTGCAGTTTTGTCAATAAATTATTTCCTACCACATTCTTTAAATGGTATGGGATTCATTCTACTCCTGCTGCCAGTAACAGGCAGATGCCACTCATCTGTATATCTTTCTCTCTAAAAGCAGAATATATGATCAGAAGAATCCCAAAAAGATCTCAGCTCCTGGATACATAGCTAACTCAAATTAGGCCTGATGAAAACAATGTGGTGCTCAGGAGGGGGAAAATGCTACGAAAAATTAATTGAACCAGTATCCCTTGTTTCTGAAGGTGTCCACTCCCCATTTAGAGAAAAACTCTGGGTCCTATTTGACTTATCATTAACTTGGAATAATCAGGTAGCATCAGTGGCACAAAAAAACCCACCTTTCTTTTACTTCGTTGCACTTCGCCTGGGCTTGATAGATGATTTGGCCACAGTGATTTCACACATTTTTCATCTCCAGACTGGATTGTTGCAACCTTATCTGGGACTGAATATAAATGGAATGCTGAGAATTTACCTTTATCAGAATATGGTTGCCTACCTCTCTAAGTGCATGGCCCTGTATGTCAAATCTTACACTAGCTCTCAATCTGCCTAAGCTGTTAAAGACTTTAGTCCTGATCTTCCAAGCCCTCAACATTCAGGCCACAGCTACATTCATGACTACCTCTCCATATGCCCCTCTGAGGCAGCTGCCTTGCACTGAGACAATGCAGCTCAAAAAGAGCAGCATACACTGTTTGATACCCAGAGATAAAGCAATCTCAGACAAGGGGATTCAGCTGTGGAACTAATTTCTGGAGCAGATTAGATTAATCCAGAATCTGATCATGCTAGAAAACCTTTTTTGGTCAAGCATTGCTCCCATAAGCAAGAGGATTTATACTAGAACTAGTTGGGAATTTTCCAACTAAATGTCTTTTCATCAGAAAATGCCAGTTTGTTGAAACAGAACTATTCACAGTAAAGGGTCACTTTTGATGAATCTCTCAATTACATTTTTTTTTATTGTCAGTACCATGAGCCAGTTTAGGAAACAATGGTTTTGTTTAGATCTTAGTGTCCACAGCAGTCACGTGATATTGAATTAATGTGCATGCAAATAATACAAATACACACACAGACACACACACATAGAGTATGTGTTTCTTCAGACAGGTTTCATACCTGTTTGAAATGTGTGAATATATCTGCTTTACTATGCACTGTTGGTATCACCCTATTACTTTTAATTAATGGCAATCATGTAAATAATTATTCCACTTCAAATGAAATAATGTCATAGTGAAAGCTATCAAAGAAATGAACATGTATTTAATGAATTCACACAACTGACGCTAGTTTTCAAACAGTTTTTTATAAATAATGTTAGAAACTTTTCCAAAACTCTCATCTCTGTGGAACAAACAGAACATCCCACGGTTTAATAAAAAACTGTGTGTATATATCTTTATTGTAAGTGCTTTCACAAAGGCTAATCCCATCAGTACCTGTGCATTACAGAGATCTCAGAGATGAAGTCAATTTTATGATTTTTGTAAAATAACTGGCAGCACTGAAGAGTGAACCAACCAATTATGCCCTGAAGCAACCAGTATGACTTTGAATAGAAATAAGGCACTGAAGGTTTTTTAATACTATATTTCAAAGTGCATATGAAGATTTGCTCATCCTGTGAATGTAGTCAGATTTCATTATACTGTGTGGGATATTGTGCTTAAATAATTGTGGACATTTTATGCACACGCTGCATATATTCTGGCCTATAATAGTGATCAAAGAGGCTGCATGGGCCACTGGAGATATCTCATGGCATTGATATAAAGCCAGCAAAGAAAAAGAACCAGCAAATGAAACTCACAGAAAGTCATATATGGCTAATAACAACTGTGTCTTCCTGTCACCTCTAGATGAGAATGAAGGTTGTAGCACAAAACAACACTCACCCTCTCCTTGGTTGATTCTTAGGAAACATATTCTTTAGCAGACACATTATACCATCTGCCAACTTTGATAACTAGTCACTATGGATACCAGGACAGTACTGAAAATATACGGCAGAAAGGTTATAGCCCTACTCTACTAACCCAGAATTCATTATTTTGATAAAATAACTGTTAATTAGTGCTAATAATATCTCAGCTTTCACCACAGAGCTAATCTATGGACAGTGGTTATTGCAGTGGTACACTGAGCATTTGCATGTAACAACAAATAAATGTTCTTTTAGTGATAGATCATGTTCCATGACCTTGCTTATTAGTGTTACATCCCAAAACAGAAGCCTATTTCCTCAAAGGTCTCCCTTCTGTAAACTAGATTCAGAGATTTCCAGGCCAGAAGGAGTCATTATGATCAACTAGTCTGATCTGCATATCACAAACCACAGAATTTCACCAAGTGGTTCCTGCATCCAATTAATAAATACTTTAATACATATGAATAATAGACTAACAATAATATAAATATTTAGCTCATGATTGGTATTTCTTGTCTCTTTGCCAATGTTGACTAAGTAATAGTCATAACACCTCTGCAAGGTAGAGAGATATTATTCATATTTTACTATGGGGGGAATTGAGACACAGGTAGGATAATGGATGTCTTCTCTAGTGAGTCAGTGGCAGTCAGAATTAGAAAGTCTCTGTTCACTGTATCCCTTCCCATGCCCAGTCTCTTAGACTACACTGTTCTCCCTTCAGTTTATGTAATACCTATTATTAGTACTAACCTGTGGACAGCTATCATTGTGGTGACAACTGAGCAAGTGAAGACAATTAATCAGAAATACACTTCCATTGACCACCTTCTGAATAAAGCGTGGGACTATTCGGTCTACATTATCACAGAAGGAGGGAGCAGCCAAATCCCAAATCTTTTATTGCTGAATATGCTAAAACCAATACCTGGAAACCCACTGATAAAGCCAGTACAGATCACCAAGGTGTACGGTGCTTCTAAATAACTAGGATCAGGCCCATTCAGAAGGAAAAGGTTACAGCCTTCTTGCCAAATGCACATCTAAAATATCACCCTGAGGATTGATACTGTTACCCTGAATTTCTAAGCGAAAGTGAGAATCCAATGAGACCCTAAAGTTGTGAGCCAGAATAGGAAATGGAAGGGTTAATCCTTCAAATGAGTGGCCTGAATCTCCACCCTAGATCTCACAGACAAATGTTCAGGCAGGGACTTTAGAGGAGAGAATCTCTGTGAAGACTCCTATGAAGAATTTCTCGTGTGTGTGTGTGTGTGTGTGTGTGTGTGTGTGTGTGTTCTCTCCTCACATGGAATAGATCCAGGTTCAGTTCAAAACCAGGCAGGTTTTCAGAGGAGACTTCCACAGAATCAGTTCCCCTTCCCTAACAGCTCTACCATGTCTCTGGCTACAAAGCTTCATTGAAACCACATTATCAGGATTTCCCCTGCCTGCAGAAACTTCTGCAATTCCTGGGGTGGAGACCGCCACAAAAAAAAAGATAATAAATCCTTAGGATGCAGTGTATTATTATTATTTTTGGTCTACACTCCTTAGGACTGGGCGGGGGGAAGGGGAGAGATAATGTAGGTCTATTTCTGTGAGAATCTGTGTACTGTTTATTTAAACCTCAAGAAGGAGGCCAGGCAGAAGCTCTGCAGTGAGACAAAGAGAAGGAGCCGGGGGAGGGGGGGCAGGAGTAGCGTTCATCAAAATGTTTTCCTTATTTTAATAACATTTTGTGTTCAACTCCAGAAGAAAGCAACTCTTTCTGTGATTCTTCATCATTGTCACATGACATCTCTAGTTCTCCCACTCATGCCTGACCCCTCCCTTTCTGTAGGCCAAGAGGGTTGACAAGGGCCTTCTACAATTTCCATAAGCAGAATGGGCAGTGTGGCAGAGGTAGATAACCTTACCACTGCATGTGGGAGGTGATATGTCCAGCTGCAGAGGGGACCGTTCTGTGTGTTAAGCTAGAGAGGATGATCTAGACCTTGGTCATTTCTCTATTTCCACAGCTCACAAGCATTACTTCGGTTTTCTCAGTTGGAGTCTAATTCACTCTCTGATCCCCGTTAAATATGGAAATCCTCTGGTTTGTTAGTAACTTTTACCTTTGGGAAGATGTATCTTTTATAGTTTGTATTTTTATTTAAAATGCATAGAAATAAGATCAAAATGGTATTTATACCCAGGTATTAGTCTGCTATGGGGGGAGGGATAGCTTAGTAGTTTGAGCATTGGTCTGCTAAACCTAGGGTTGTGAGTTCAACCCTTGAGGGGGCCATTTAGGGATCTGAGGCAAAAATAGGATTGGTCCTGCTTTGAGCAGGGGGTTGAACTAGATGATCTCCTGAGCTCCCTTCCAATTCTATGGGTCCCATAACTCACTCTAGTACAATAGGGTTGCTGTGACTTTCATGTAGATTTGTGTATTGCTAGCTTACCCAGCTTCTTTATTTTCCCTTTTGCAACTAAAGAAAATAATAATGTAGGTTCTCTGAGTTCCCTTATTCACAAGTTTCCACTTTCCATAACCCCTAAAATGAACAAAGTACCCTGCAATTCCTTTTTTCTTAAGAAATCTAAATTTACAGCATTGATTTTGATGTATTTGTTTTTATTAAGGTTTTGACCATTTTGCAAACAATTTCCATTTCATCATGGACATTACAATTTCAGTTGAAGAAAACAGTGGGCTGTGTCACTTCCTTTGACAAGGTTAGATATTGCATCTTATCATGAACTTGTACCACAGTCACTGGAAACTCAGCTATTAGTGGAAGCTAGAACACAGAGTGGTGGCTTATTATTCTGCTAATGGGTATTGTAACGGGCAGAGCTGACTCAGAAACTAGCTCATCCCCCTGTCACTGAACTGCCTGCCAGTTTATGTTAATTGAGCTCTGACTGAAAGACAGGCAGTTGGCAGAGGAGGCCAATTAATTGAGCAGAGTTACAACTGAGGGGTTAATTGGTTGGAAGTATCCCCAGCAGCTAGGACTATATAAGTAAACCAGACATCAGTGCTTGGTAGTGGGCAGGATGGGCCCCCTGCACCTGTACCCTGCCCCAGAAGCAAGTGGGGGAAGCTGGCTACTGATTGTCAATATAATAAAAGCTGGTGGATAAGAACAGTTGTGGTCATTGGCTAAGATTGCAGAGGATTCTCAGGGGACCATCCCATAACAGGCATCTATCTAATGAACATCCATCATCACCTGAAGTGCATCTGTATCTAAGCACTGTTGAGTTAAGGGTGAGTTTGTTAATTTAAAATGAATTCCTACATATCAGTTTTACAGGTTAGGACTGTTTCCCTTAACCACGGTACCTCCCCTAGCTGTTGTTGCATCCACTCAAGAATGTCCATTTTGGTGTAATTTCCCAAGATACTGTTCATTTATAAAGCCTTCTTCCAAAGACCCAACTAGTAGCAACCTAGAAACTGTGGTATTATTGAAAACAAGTTATCCATATCCATTTAATTTATAGTACTGAAATAACAAAAGCCACAACAATGAAATGGAAGGTTTTGTGAGAATGTATTTCCTTTCAAAATGAGAAATGGCATAGTCCAAAAAACCCATTTCCTTCACAATGCAAGGTGCCTCATGTGCAAAATCATAGGGTTAGAAATGTTCAGCCAATCAAGCAATAGGATTGGCTGAACATCCCTGAGTGCTTTTATAATTTAGGTCATAAGGTTTAATTAGCATATTACAGTTTGGGTAAATGAACAGCACAGAGATGCCAAAACCTACAATCCTAAAAATAGTTGCACATAAATCTTCCTGCTGTGGTGCACACATGCAACTGTAAGATAACTGATGGACTGAAAATGCTGCCTGAGTATAGCACTAGGATTCTAAACAGCAGAGGAACTCCACTAAACAAATTTCATAGGTCAGCAGAAATGTATCTTGTTTGTTCTGTGGCTGTAACTCGCTCCTTGCCAGCTAAACCCCATAACAGACCAAAGGAAGCAATAAGTGCAAGGTAAAGGAAAGGGAACAGAGTGACATCAAAAAGGAACTTAAGGGGATTTTTTAAAAGAGATGTATACAAACGGTACTTTGAAACTACACTACTTCTTGAGAAAGAGAAGATGTAAAACAAACGAACAGCTATAACTAGGATATGGACAGGGGGAGGCTAATGTTGTCCTGTGTTTCATTTCATAGTGTTTTCTGAGGTATTCTGTCAAATACAAATTCTTAACCCTTCTCAATACAATGGACATTGTAGTTCTACTTAAAAAGCAATGGAATGTGAGAGGCTGGATCACAGAAACCCCCTTGGGACTGCCAACAGATGTACTGAGACTACCTCTGAGCCAGTTCTCCCTGCCAGCTTGGGACTCCAGAACCTTGCCTTGTTTGAGCCAGACACACTAGCCTACTACAAACATAGCCCCAGGTCTGAACTACATCCCACAAACTCCAGGCTTAACTGAAAACAGCTTAAGAAGTGTTCCTCTCTCCAAAACTCAGCTCCCAATGAGGTCCAAACTCCAAATAAATCAGTTTTACCCTGTATAAAGATTATACAGGGTAAAATTCATAAATTGTTTTCCCTCTATAACACTGATAGAGATATGCACAGCTGTCCCCCATCCCCCCCCCCCCCCGGTATTATGCATAGTCTGGGTTAATTAATATGTAAAAGTTATTTTATTAAATACAAAAAGTAGGATTTAAGTGGTTCCAAGTAATAACAGACAGAACAAAGTGAATTACTAAGTAAAATAAAATAAATACACAAGTCTAAGCCTAGTACAGTAAGAAAACAGAATACAGATAAAACCTTACCCTCAAATGTTTCAATAAACTACTATCACAAACTGGAGACCTTTCTAGTCTGGGCACAACCCTTTCCCCTGGTAAAGCCCTTGTTCCAGCTCAGGTGGTAGCGAGGGGATTTCTCATGATTGTAGCCACTTTGGTTCTTTTCCACCTCCTTGTATATCTTTTGCATAAGGGTGTAATCCTTTGTCCACCTCTGGGTTCCCACCCCTCTTTCTACATGGAAAAGAATCGGGTTAAAGATGGATTCCAGTTCAGGTGACATGATCACATGTAAGACTTCATGCCCTCATTCCTTCCAGCCTGACTCACAGGAAGGCCTGAAAGCAAACAGAGCCATCCACAGTCAGTTGTCCTGGTTGATGGGAGCCATCAAGATTCCAAACCACCATTAATGGCCCACACTTTGCATAATTACAATAGGACCTCAGAGTTAAATTTAATGTTTCCAGTTTCAGATACAAGAGTGATACATTTATACAAATAGGTTGACCACACTCAGTAGATTATAAGCTTTGTAATGATACCTTACAAGAGACCTTTTGCATGAAGCATATTCCAGTTACATTATATTACCACTCATTAGCATATTTTCATAAAATCATATAGAGGGTAACATCATATGGAACATAAAGCCAAACAATACATTCCTTCAGTAGTCATTCTGACAGGTCTTAGAACACCACTAAAAACAAATGTTTTCTTAAGAAAAAGGATATAAGATTGGACTAGTTTCTCTCTCTCTCTCTCTCTCTCTCTCCCTCCCTCCCTCCCTTGGTTCCATCTCAATAGTGCCAGCCCAACTTTGTCTTCCTTTCATTGCTATCGGGGGTCCAACATGACATACATGCAGTATTGCCAATCCCATCCATTCAAAAAATCATGAGACTGTTTTTAAAATAATGATGTAAAGACGAGGAGACCTTAGGGAATGGAACTCTCAGCTCTCTGTCTAGGTGAGAAAGGGAACAACCAGCTCTGGCCAGTCTCATTTACATGAATTCCACTTCTAGAATTTTGATACTTTGTCTGGAATTCATTAATAAATTCATGTTCTAAAGAGATAGTAGATTAAGACTATTAGTATACTTATGAAGAGCATAGGAATTGTGCAGGATAGGCCTTGGAGTGAGGGATCAGCCTAAGAGTATGGTACTGAGCTTTGGTTTGATAACAAAACACAAGCTCTGTACACGAGATTAGTTTGAGGTTTAGCTCAGAAGTGCTAGGCAGAGGTATAGGGATTCTAATTTAGGGCCATGGTTTGGGTGTGTTTCCTGTCTTCAGGTTGTGGTGGGTGTGGAGTTAATTTACCAGACTAGCAGTCCTACAAGGCTTTGCAGTGAGGATTATCTAGAGCAGTACCAGAGCTGAACTGACTGCAGTGAGAACCAACTGGACTAGTAGCAACGTAGAGCTGACTGCACAGCAACCTGATAGATGGTGGCAGTAATGAGTTGACTTTGTAGTGCCTCAGGGAGGTGTAGCCTCCTGAATCATTGGGTCCTCTATGCTAAAATGCTGAGGGTGCCTTGATTATCCACAGCAGCACCCTCTGCTCCCGTACCACAACCCTAGTCTTGGCCTGGTATGTAGCAGAGGCCCGGGGGACAGTGGGGGGGATCTGCAGACTGACCCTGCCCCACATTCACACCACCACAGCAGCTCATTTCCTGCAGGGCGGGGCCCAGCTCCCCACTCTGGGCATTACAACCTGACACATGGGGTCATGGCCCCACAAGCATTTAGCCCAGTCACCCTCTGTCATGATTTACTCTGCACCCTTGAGGCACTGCAACCCCTTGTACTAGGTTACATCACCTAAAGCAGAGAGCAAGGCACAGCCTTGCAGGACAGGACCCACCACTGTAGGGTGAGTTCAGGGCAGGCTCACTCTCCAACCACCCCCCTGTGGCATCCCCTACACATCAGGCCAGGAGAAACATATGTTTGCCCCTGTTCTTACATCCTTGGTTTAATAATTTCTGTGGGTGCAACTGAGCAATGAACCCATCTGCAGCACCGTGGCCCTCTAAGCCAGCAGAAACAGAGCTAATGTCACAAAGCTGCACAATGAAGCAGAATCTGACAGAGTGGTTCTCTCTGGATTGGAGACCTACCTTTCGATTACAACTGAGACTAATTGGAGAATTACTGAAACTAACTGGTGAACTAAGAGTGACTGTGGTTTTATGGGGGTGGCTGTCCTCACATGGACAATTAATATTAGTAACCCTGGGACTGACCAACTTCCTGATGTACTGATTTGAGCTCCTAATTTTCTTGTGTATAAACAGATGTACTGAGTTTTCATGTTTCCCATTTTCTCAGGCAAAAAGATATTGTAATCAATATTCCCGGGACCTCCTGAGTGCTCATAAAGGGGAAGAACCACCTGGAAAGGTAAGCAGGGAAGTTTCACTTTAATTTTCCAGAGCAAAGGCGAGGGCTCTGAGTTGGGGGCTAAAGCTAGTTTCTTTTATATTAGAAAAGGATTTCTGGACAGAGTGAACTCATCTTGTGTTGCTGCCATTGGCACCGAGCAGAAGGGCTAACATGAGAATTCTTTTTTAAAAGTGGTAAACTTGGAGTTCTTATAACAGTTTTCTGACTCTTGCGCTTATAGATTTCTCATGGTTGCAGAGTAAACTTGGAAACATGGGCTAGAAACACTTTTTATGCTTCCCTTTACACAATGACCTTTACATAATGACACAACTCTTCAGGCCTCCGCTCCTAGAATAGAAGAGACACACCAAACACCGTAGGACTAAGATATAGTCACAAGAGTTGGCAATACTATAGTTCGGTAATGCACACTGTCACAAATCCCTGAGGAAGATCTGCACCTATTTTAACAGAGAGCAAGAAAAATTGGGTCTTAAATAACCTTTTCATAAGAGAACATTTCTTTTGGCTAATGTCCTGAAAACTATCACAGCAATTTCTGTAGAAAGCAGATGGCAAAGGGTTAAAGCAAGTGAAGCGTGTGCAGTTTGGTTCAGTCACAGATCAGGCCTATCTGCTCTCTATATAAAAAGAGAATGAAGGGAGGATTAAGGGGCATTTTGGTTGGCTGGAAGGTGGGGGAAGGCTGTTCTTTTGCTTGAATCCCATGAGTAAGGGAAAGAACTTTTATTTTAAGCTTTGGCTGAATCCTAATAGAAAGAAAAGGACACTGGGCATTTATCTAAACTGTTGTTTTACCATAGGAGTTGAGAATTTCTGGTTGTGTCCCAAAAAGAAGATTTTAGATATAATCTGTTTGCACCTTAAGGGAAGGAGAGTCCTTCCAGTGACAGACCTATAATATGTTCTTTCAGAGGCTAGAGTCTAAGTCTTTGTCTATACTAGCATGTTTGTTGGCAAAACTTTTGTTGGTCAGGGGTCTGAAAAAAACACCCCCTTGACTGACATCAGTTTCACCAATGAATGCACAGGTGTGGACTGCGCTATATTAGCAGGAGATGCTCTCCTGCCCACATAGCTACCACGCTCATTGGGGGAGGTTTAATTATGCCAGCAGGAGAGCTCTCTTCTGCTGGCCTAGAGCAGCTACACAAGACACCTCATAGCGATGCAGCTTCTATGGTACAGCTGTGCCATTGTAAGATTCATAGTGTAGACATAGCCTAAGTGAGGATTGTCAATGTTCAAGGCAACTGCACCTGTGTTCTTCCTGGGTGTCCAGCAAGGACACCGACTCTTCGGCTTCCTGTTCCTCAGCCATCACCTCTCTTGGGTGGAGACATGTCTTTTTCTCTCTCCTCACTGGGGTATTTTTTGAAGCTGCCCAGCTCCCTGCCTACACTGAATTCCTCAGAAAAGTCAGACTTCCTAAGCAGCCCTGCTTTACTTCTTTTCCTCAGAGACAGTAAATGATGTAATTGCCACCATTCAGTCACCACACAGCTCTTCCTAAACAAACACATTCATTCTTAAGGTAAAGCATTGTATGGAAAACATTAAAACTATGAAAAACCTACACGCATTCTAATAAGCTTATCAGAGATCACCCCAACTCCACTGAGGGCTCTGTCTGGTGAACAGTCCTTCAGACCTCACCCAGCAGTTCCCCAATCCACACAAGCCTTGGTTCATAACCAGCACCCTCAAATATGTGAGTCCCTCTTTTATGCAGCTTGGGCCTTTTGGTCCTGAGAACAGATAATTTGAATAGTCAGGTCTCCGGTCTAGGGTAAAGCTTCCGAAGATTAGGTCCAAAGGTGGGCATTTGCATTCCCCTCTTTTCATGTAATTTCTAGGAAACCTATTCAACTAACATTTTGTTTTTGTCTTAGCTGCTTGTTTAAAAGAGTCTTTTAAAGCTCAGAGCATTTCCCCAGGCTTACACTAGTTAAGTATCCTAGACAAGTTACATACAACCTCAATAACACAGAGATATTTGCATTTTTAATGCAATGAGCTCCTAAAATACTTAATTCAATAAGGTTTGTCCAGGATATTACAGGAAATTGCCATATCTGTCACAGTGATCTCTAGAAAATAGAGTTGTATCTATATATTCATTTTGTGAAATTGTACCCACAAAAATGTTTTATTGCTCTGGAAGGCAAAGGAGTACAAGTTATAAAATGGCAAATACAAAGTCCTTCTTTCCTATTGTTAAGGGGGAATGAAGGTTGACAGCCATTCCTATTAAAATACATTATTTGCAGCTCACTAATACTATCAGTTGATAAGCCTTATTCTCCCATAAGGCCTTGCCTACATGGGAAAGCTGATGCACATAGCTATAGCTGAATGGAAATAGCTCCCGTCAGGCATATGAATTTGAGCAGGTTTAAAGTTGCAGAATTTCCTCCCCAGTCTTCCATTGGGAGTGGAATCTAGCCCTTACAGAAGAAGCTGAGGATGTCGATTGCCCTGCTTCTACTCTGCTGCCGGAATCACTGATTTTTCCAGGTGGACTCCTCCAAAAGGGATTGTGAGCCTCAGACTGCATCGGTTTGTGCCATATTCTTCCATGGGTCTGTGGGAGAATATGGAGAAGCACAAATCCCTCCACTTGCACAGGCTTACAGCCTTCCCTCAGGCCTTTGTTCCCAAACAGAGATTTTGAAAAAACCCATTTACTTTGAAAATGTTATTGTTACTTGCTGTTGTTACTGTTACTTTCTCTCATTCTTGCTCTCATTCTTCGGGCCTCACCCTTTTGTGTGTGTGTGTAAAATGTATCTACCGAGGAACAAACAAATCCTGGTGGGGGTGGAGTCATTCCTAAAATCACTGAGCTCAGTTCCCTCCTGAAGGTGTGTTAGTATTCATTTTCTCCTAAACCTTCACAGCTACAGGACTACTAATTGCTCTCTGGCCTAACAGACATTCTTCATGACTTTAACATTTAAAAGAGAACTGAGTTAGTGCCCTTTGTATAATTAGTTTCTGAACAGAAAGGAGACATTTCAGAAAGAGGAAAGGGGAGGAGAGGAGGTTGAGATTAAATGTGGCATGAGGGACAGTGGAGGGGGCGTTATACTGTTACCTCTATCTCTCCCTCTCTTTGATGACCAGTTATTTCCCTAAGCTGTAAGGTATGTATGAGTCTTGATGACATAATACATCCAGTTTTCATTAGTATTATCCAACTGCATTCCTCTACAGTTGTATGGAAGGGATTCATTGTCTGTATTAAATCATGAGGAACTTTATTTTTACAGAGATAATCTTTCCCATTGTGTGCAGCTTGTCTGCATCCTGTTACGGGAAGAGTGCCTACTGTGTGGAAAAGAAAGCGGGGCTGATGGGTCTTCTGCCTTCACTGCCCTCCCAGTAGTCTTTAGGAATTCATTTGAATCATCATCCATAGCAACAGAGGGTGCGCTACCTGACTTTGATCCACAAAGCCTCAGTAATGAGCTCTTCCAGTTATATGTGCAGTTAGATAGTGTCAAAGCAAAAGAAACATTAATATTTAAAGAACAGTTACAGCACAGAAAAATATAATTAAGATATTAGTGATCCCTACTAGTCACACCAATGGGAGTTGAGGGCATTCTGCTTCTTACAAGAGGTGTTCGCTCTGGCCTCCATCCTGCAAAGCATTATGCTCATGCTTAGTGCCGTACACAGTGACTGGTCCCATTGACTTCACGGGAAATACTCCCGGTGCCTAAAGCTAAGCATGTGTGTGACTTTGCGGGCTCGAGGCCAATATTGCTAGATCAGGGTCATGCACTTAAATCTATACCTAGATAAAGTTGGTAGTTTTACCACCTAAGTTTGAGAAATGCATGCTCTTTGGTGTTAAGTCATTTTAGAGCAATCCATTATCGTAAAACAAATGTGTATGTTTTCTAGTTTCACACATTGCATTTGTCACATGCACTTATTGAACATTATCTTTTTAATCCAAACCATATACCTAAGGACTAGATCCTACAAAGGGATCCATGTGAGTAGACTCCTGAGCCTAGCTGAGCCCCCATGTAACACCACTTATAGGATAGGGGCCTAAATGTGTATTTTGTTCTAATGTGTATGTGTTTTTATTTTTGTTTTACTTGTCTTTTTTACTTAATTGCATTTAATATATTTATGGGCACTCACTGAATTGACTTTTTGTAATGTGTCTTTTTAGAAGGCTGTACACAGTAGTTAATGCTATTAAAATATACTCCCACTAAAACCACAGCAGTTTAATTGATGGGTATTGTGTGTTAATTTGTAACCGAACTTGTGCTTAAAATAGTACTTGGCACTTATCCAATGATCTCAAAGCATTTTACAGAAAGAGGTAAATCTTCCTCTCCCTCTTTTTATATATGAAGAGGCTGAGCCACAGAGTAATGATGAGACCTTCCCAAGATAAGTGAATGGCAGAGTCAAGAACAGAAGCTAGAGCACCCTGTTCCTTACCCATTCCAAGGGGCCCCATCTAACTGTCACTGCACAGATATGTGTGTCAGCAGACAAGCTCCCAATTAATTGTAACTTTGTTTGAATGATTGTCAATTAGGTCTGCTAAAAAAAAATTAACTGTTTTTCCACAGAAAATTGACTTTTTGCCTAAATGAAATATGTTGTGACATGTGTCTTTCTGTGGAAACTTTCACATTTTTTAACTGAAAATAAAGACCTGAAATCCAAAATATTTCTATTCAAACATCTGTCTATCCCATCTATACACACACTTTCTTACAGGGGTGATAGGTAGGTTCACTCAGGTCCAGTAACTCATAACCCATTCTTCTCTATGGGTTGAGTTTCCCAGGTGGACTTCATCTCCCATGAAGCACTGTGGCCCTGGGACTTCTGTGATGCACCACCAGCCCTCACCAAAAAAGGGAAAAGAGTGCAGAATGGGCGTCCAGCCAGGATGACAGAGAATGGGAGCATGAGGCACAGCAGAAGAATTTCCAAATAAAATTTTTCAGTTTTCAGCTTAAATATTACAGGGTTTATTTTTATTTTTTAGTGTTTTTTGCCAAAACATCAAAAGTCTTCCATGGGAAGACCCTTTTTCTAACCACTGTCAGTAATTATATTTTAAAAACAATGATGCTATTTTTTTAAACTTACTGAAGTACATGCTTCTGCTATTTCATATTGTTCAGTAGGCAACAAAATGAATAATGAGGAATACATCAGAAATAATGCTGACATTGCCCAAATGCCACGAAAAAGAGGGAAATGTAGAGAATTCAAGAACTGAAAACATACAGGGCAAACAAGAAAGTTAAACCCTCTGTACTGCAAAGCCTCTGGATTAAACACTTGACAAAGGTGCAGAGAGGGGAGGAAGCAGTGAAAAAATCCCTTGCCTTTTTGTTTAAAAAACAAAGTGTGCATTCATTCTTATCAGTGATGGATGATTTGATGTGTTATGAAGTCAAAGAAACATCCGCAGAGTATGAAACAAGGCATTAGTGCAGAGGTGAAAAAAACTGATCCAGCACTCTGCTTTTCAAAGAATGGTAAATGGTAAAATGGAGGCAAAGGTTACTTTTCTCAGCCTCCTGACAGACCCACTTTGTCTTGAATTTCCTCTAAAAACACCTACATTATTATATTGTGGCAGGGTGGGGCCTGACCCAGCCCTGCTGCCCCTTTAAGAGTGCAGGGAAGCCTCTGCAAGCCTCCGAGTGAGGAAAGGCTAATCAGCCACCTGGGCTGCAGAGGGCTCAGGATTATGTGTTGCACCTGGCAGCCTCTCCAGAGGATAAAAGCCTGCCAGAGAGGAAGCCCAGGGCGGTGGTGTGGTGGAGTGCGAGAGAGAGAGAAGGAGACAGAGTGAGGTACAGAGACATAGAGCAGGGAAGTAGAGCTGACTGCTTCCAGAGACCAGCCAGGCTGAGGGCTGGGGCTCAGCTGAACTGTGTAGAGTTGTATATCGGTGGTGGGGTTTGCACTATAAATAAAGAGCACTGTTGGAAGCCACAAAAGAGTCTCCTGAGTGTTGTGACGTGGGGAAAGAGCGGATCCCTTACAATATCCATTAAGAAAATACTTGAAGGATCCTGAGGTAACAAATTATATGAGACAGGGGACCCTGAGCCAGGTGTACAGAGGAATATTTCTAGAGTTGGTATTACAACTTAGGGGAAATGCCTCAGGGTATGATCATGTCAGCAAAGCCACTGGTATAGGGACATAAATGAAGGGTGCAAGGCAGCCCCATTCAACTTTATATAGAAAAGATTCAGACCCTCATCACAGTATATATTGTGTAAAGGAAATTACTGGTATTCTTAGATGGTCTGTGACATTCCTTCTTTGTGCCTCTCCAGGAGACGTGGGAAAGGAAGGAATTTGTTCTCTGAGGGGAGGAATTAATTTCCATGATGATTTAATTAAAATAATGCACATAGCCTTGTAAACTGGCAATGCAATTCATAAACATAGATTAAGTAACACTCCCTGTTCAGATCCTAAACCCTTTTAAACCAAATGAACTGCTACAATCTAAGGGATTGATTCTGCAAGGAGCTGAGTACCCTCAACTCCCTCTGAAATCAATGTGAGGTAAAAGCACTCAGCACCTCATGGAATGAGACCATTTGTCTAGTCTGTCTTAGGGTACGTCTTCACTACCCGCCGAATCGGCGGGTAGCCATCGATCTTCTGGCGATCGATTTCTCGCGTCTTATGAAGACGCGAGAAATCGATCGCTCGCGGTGCCCCCGTCAACTCCAGAACTCCAGCTTGCCGGGAGGTGCAATCTGGAGTTGACGGGGGAGCGCGCCGCCGCCCGCCGCTGCCATGGGGACGGACGGTAAGTCGGCTGCACATACGCAAACTTCAGCTATGTGATTCATGTAGCTGAAGTTGCGTATCTGCAGTCGATTCTCTCACCCCCCCCCCCCATAGTGGGGACCAGCCCTTACACTCTGCAAGACAGGAGACATCAATTCAAGCAAGGGAGATTGGGATAGATATTGGTACAGCTAAAAATGCAGGTAGGTTTGTGTATTAGAGAACTTTTTTCTCTAGTATTTTTTAAAATTTATTTTAACTGTATCACATCAATAAAAATATTGATTCATCTTGACAAACAAGAATAGGGAAAGAGAGAGAGGGAAAGGGCATCAGACCCAACGCTTGTCAATAAAGAGGTGTCAAAAGTATTCTAGGAAAACACTGTCAATGTTGAAAACAACAGAAAGGAATCTTTGTTGTGTAAGCTTATCATGCTTCTAAATAACTCAAGGACAATGCAAACATCACAAAGAATCTGTTCTTAAGACACAACACCACAGGAGTCTCATAAGAATATATTTTGCATCATGATTAAGAAATCTTCATAAAAAAGAAAATAGCTTGTCAATAATATACTCTGAAATTAGACAATCAATAAGTGTACTTAATACAATCAGACCAAAGAGCTATATCCTCCCACCCTTACTTAAAATTAATAGTACCTTACTCAGCAAGTAACTCCATTGAAGTGAGTAGGATGACTTGGAAAGAAAGGTGAAACTTAGTATAAGTAGAGGTGGAAGAATCTGGCCCAAAATGTTTGACTACTCATTTAGGGCTACATTCTGATACCTGAGCTCATGTTAGTAGCAGTAACAGTCCATCACTGACAATGATGATAATATTGCAATTCTCATATTGGCTATGCATATAACTCTGAAGTCCTAACCCTGATATACAGTCGCCTGCACTGAGGGGATGGGAAGTCCACTTCCATAATGTTTGACGATGCAGTTCTGTGAAGCCTTTCATGTGCAGCCTGGAGACCATTTTGTCGATCCCACTTGAACCTGTTGCATGCTAATCTTGTCGGAGTCTACAGGTGAGCCCTGTTCTGAACTGTTTGCTCGAGTTCTTTGAGATTGATGCCAACCTACTGGAAACTGCTCTTCAAGTTATCTGTGAAGCACTTATACAAACAATGCTTCTTTCTTTTGCTCTGCCTCACCTCCCCATACAGAATCTGTTTTGGGAAGCAGTTGCCTTCCATTCTGATGACATCCAGTCCACCTAAATCGTGCTCTCAGTAGCATTTCCTTGATGCTGGTTGTGTTTTCCTCTCTCAAAGCCTTAATATTGGTCACTCTGCCCTGCCAGCAAACACTCATTATTGAGTGTTTGGACCACCTATGAAATTGTTCAAGCTGTTTAATGTGCTGTCTGTACAAAGTCTATGTCTCAGACTTACAGGAGAGATGTTGGGACCACTGCTCTGCAGATCTTCAGCTTGGTGGAGAGAAAATGTGTTGATTAAGGACTTTTGTTTGGAGTCGGCCAACAGCTTGGCTGGCTTTACTGATTCTGGTGGCAATTTCCTTATCAAGGGAACCATCACTAGATATGGTACTGCCCAAATACTTGAACTGATCCACATTTTTCAGCTGTGCGCCTTGGATGGGGATGGCTGGTGCTGGGGCATTGAAATGAGGTGCTGGTTGGAATAAAGATCTAAGCCTTCCCGACACTGATGATAAGGCCAAAGAGCTGCGATGCTTCCGAAAATCTGTCAAGGATGACCTGACGGTATTATGGCACCAGGGCACAGTCATCTGCTGGAGAGACTTCTCAATGAGAAGTCTCTCCAGCATCTTGGTCTTAGCATTACGTCTTCAAGATCAAAGAGGAGCCAGCAAGTCAGTAGCAAGTCCCCTGTGGCATGGCTGAGGACAGAGGCAAAGAAAAGTTGAACAGCACAGGAGCAAGTATGCAGCCTTCCTGCACTCCATTTAAGATTTCAGTGTTGAATAGAACCTTACTCCCCTACAAGTGCAACTGAAATCGACTGGGCTATTTGTGGAGTACCGTGCTTCCATTCTGAGTAAGGGTATCAAAATGAGCTCTTTAATAATCTAAATATCATTATTGGCTAGGTTATGGGACCTTACTCCATATGTAGTTCTATTGACTCCATTGAGACTTCTCATGGAGTATGGTGCTATTCAACATGACAGTGTTAGAACCTGGAACTTTATAAATAAATTCCATGCTAGAGCGAACTTACATTGTCCTATTTTACTTCCCATTATTATTCAAATTTTCACCAAAACAATTGTTACCCCCTCCCAACCCCACTCCCCATGGGAAGCATAGAATCAAACATAGCCTTGTCATGTGAGACATTAAGGTCCAAAGGTCATCATTACCACCATTAACATCTCCTTTAAAAAAAATAGCTCCTTAAGAAATGTCTGGGTTTTTTTAATTAAAAAACATGTTTTTTTATTCCCTCTTCCTTCACCATAACTGATAATTTAGCTGAAAAAAATACAAAGATATTAATACTTTATTAAATAAATTCTGAGCTAGGCTCAGGAATCTTTTCCTCTATTGTCGAGTTTCTTTTACCAAAGGTAGAAAAATGATAATTCTTTCCCTTTTAAAATACCTTTCATCCAGCTTGCATAATTTGGTCTTTATCATGTTTAAGTGAAAAAGGCACAATAGCAAATCTAAATAAGGCTAGTGAATTAAGCAAAGGAAATCATACACATTTTAAGTGCTCGCTCATGAAGGAGAGAGAGGAGCAGTCTAATTCAAATTGTGCAACCTTTACTCACACAGAGTAGTGCCATACTCCATGAATAGGCTCATTAAAGTTAATGGGACTACTGGAAGAGTCAGGTATTACTCAGGTTCTGGCCAGAAACAAATGTCTGAGAGACCCAACACAGTGAATTAGTGTGGTGGATACTGTGAAGCAGCTAGGAAGTAAACCAAAGCAGACTGGATCAAGGGCAGAGGGGAAAAGAAGACATAAAGAAGGAGTTCACAATCTCAAGTGTGTGAAAGGAGTGAGAGACAGGACAAGAAGAAAAGTACAACACGGAAGTAGAACCACGTGGAGGGCACAGTAAGGGGATTCAGTAACATAGAGCCAGGTTCACTCATATGCTCTGGCTACTTTGCATCATTATAGTGATGCAGAACCTCCATAGTGTAACCAGTAAGTTTAACATGTAGCACAAATCAAGTTTAACATTCAGCACAAATCAATGGGGTGTGTAAGTACCTAGTCCATAGCCTCTGCAAAGAGATCACAATTTGGGAAAGATTAGGGTCCAAACTGATACCTGGTGCAAATCAGTGTAGTTCTGTGGAAGTCAACAGAGTTAGGGGGGTTTAGACCATCTGAAGGGAGAGATTGAGGGATTCCCTCATCAGAACATCATACAGCTCAGCACTCTCTCCTGAGAGTTGGGAATTGAACTTGGAATTGAACTTGGGTCTCCCACATCATAGGTGAGTGTTCTGAACACTGGGTTAAAAGTTTAAACGTGGACTCCTTCTCCTCTGGCAATTTTGTGTGGAGTGAGGCAGACACCAAACTCATTGCCACTGTGCCAAAAGGAACTGCTTCGCCAGTTTCTGGGTCTAGGAGGTGGGTTCCTGTTTGTGGATTGCTAAGCAGAAGTAGGTACCACTCTCTGTGAGAGGGATAGGGCTTAGCACACCCCCATCTAGTTGGCATCTCCCATTGACTAGTTTAGACAGCTCTCTCCCCCAGTATGCTAGCTTTTGTAGATCTCATTCCAAGACGACACCTATTCATTGTCTAGGGAGCCGAGTCACCTGCCTCAGGCTTTGTGGATGGCAATGTTGTTCCTGTGGTAATTTTTAGGTGCCACATTGCTTAGGGTTGCAGTGCCTAGGTTCTTTTGTGGCTCTGGGCCTTACTTTGCAGGAAGTCCCACTGATTTTCAGTGGGATACCACTCAGCATGAGTAAGGGTCACAGAATCAGTCCCTTAATAAGAAATCAGTCACTAGTTGTTTTATAATCCAGGTTCGGATTAAGCAGAGAGAAGAGGTTGGCAGCAAAATAAATGCCTGGCCCCAGTTCAGTAATGCACTGAAGCATGTGCTTAACTTTAAGCTCCTGAGCAATCCCCATTGACGTCAACAGAACTGCTTTATGTGCTTAAACTTAAGCACATGGTTAGTTCATGGAATTTCATAGTGACTGAGTAGCCTCCTTATCCTTGATATTGTGCTGAGTCATAACAACATGCTTAATTGCTTTGCTGGGTTGTAAAATGTAAGATCAAGTGGCAAACCAAATACAAGACTGTTTTGGTTTAACCAATCATGGTATTTCAGAAGTGTAAGAATCATTTGTTTTTAACCATATATGACAAAGACACTTTGGAAGAGAGCAAGTGCCTTTGTGAGACCTGGGAAGCATAGTTGTTAATGACGCTGATATTTTGTAGAAGAAACCAAACTGTTTTCCATGAGATGGAATCTGTTTAAGCTCAGGTGTGTCAAAAACAAAAATGACCATCCAAAAGTTAGTAAGATAATAGTTATTTCATGGCCCTGAAACCTTACTACAGGAAGGAATATTCTGCAGCATTAAACTATGAGAGAATATATTTTATTGGTCTATGTGCGCATTTTGAGGCATACAGCTATATTTGGAGGTAGATGAGTTTCAGGAGCGGGTGAAATGGTTATATGCAGTCTCTATATTGGTCTGTGATCTTTCTGAATGAAAACCCATAAATAAATATCATTAATATTAGTTGTCTATGATATTGGGCAGACAGAGTGACGACACCACATTTTTGAGCCACGTGAAGAACTTCAGACATGTTCTGATGCACTGTTTGCAGTATACAGACAGAGGAGCTGCCTGGGGAATTTGTATAATGATATTAAAAATGTTACACCCAAGACAAACTTATAAAAGCAAGGAAATTATTAGATAAAATTGTGGCAGCGTCTTCGCATTACTCTATATGTAGGTGTAAAAGCTTTTATTATGGTTTTAATGTGAATGGAGAGATCTGACAGCTGCTCTCAATAAACAGTATACCTTTATTTTTTGCTCTCTCTCTAAGATACTGAAAATTCACTGAGGGTATGTCCAGGGACATGCTTCCAGTAATTCCTTGGGTTTATTCTGTGCTCTTTGCAGAGACAATTCTCAGCTTTTTTGCCTCTGACACTTAGTTGCTGAGTTTGCCATCATCCCGCAAGGAAACTGCTCTGCCCATATGATTCAGTTTCTGCATGTGGCCTAGTCCCTTGGGTGATTCCTCTGTCATTTCAGCCATCTTACTCCATAATGAGCTTCATTGCTTCTTACATTTATCCTGAATGAAAGATAGCTAACAGGCCCATCAGCCTGCACTAAGTCCCTGATTGCCTACAGATCAGAGATGCATGTTGGTTGCTACCATCACCGTCCACCAGGCCAATAACCTGATAAATTATTCTGGGAGTTGCAGTTTCCAGACTCTTGGCATAGGAATGCCCATCAGTGAGTTGAATACAGAATGGCACTGAGTGAGAAATCCCACTCCCGGCCTTGCTAAGTGAACACATTCAGAAAGGCTGAGTGCCATTTCCAGAAATGCCCATTCAGCATAATATTATGACTTAGAATAGACTCCGCACCATACTGAGGATCCTACTGTAGAGCGTATGAATACGTTTTGGACTATCCTACCTGATCTGATGTCTGGACCAAGGTTGAAATCTCTTGAGATAATGAAAGAGCTGACCATCACCCCCATGTTGGACAGCAATTTTACAGCACCTTTGGGAAACCTTTGGTTTCAGAGGGATTATACAGTAAAGGTTTGTTCTGTTTCTTCACTGCCTGATTAAGTGAACACACAAAGGATCTGAATGAGCTCATGATATCAGCCTCCATCACCCGCTTGCTAAATTTCCAGCAAGCACCATTGTACTTTTTTTTTCTGCTGCTCCTCATGCTTAGAACGTGCTTCCCATAAACTCCCTGATCTCCTTCAAATCCCTCCTCAAAACTCTCCTTTTTCATGATGCCTGCAAAAAAACTTACCAGGTAGGCAGTGGTCTCGGCAGTATCTCTTTTAATTAGATTGTAAACTTCTTGGGATAGGGACTATCTTTTTGTTCTATGTATACCACTTAGCACAACGGTGTCCTTGTCCATGACTAGGGCTCCCTCGGTGCTATGGTAATATAAGTAACTGATAATATTAATGAGTGAAATAAGCTCTTTCTGTATTTCAGCCCCTGAAGGAATAAAATGACTCTGCTCCCAGATCTGTCTGTGCAGCATCTGGACCTGTGGTGAATAGAGTATTGTGTTGGGGTTGGGGGGAGAGGTGCCATGAGCTAAACCTAATACTCTTATCAGAAAATTAGCACACACACATCTATGAAACAATGGCTGCATTGGACAGCTCACACCAAAACATGGAGGGTGACAGTCTCTTATTACTTAAAAAGTAAGCAATATTCTTACTTTTCTTTCCAACACTTGATGTATATGAAATACAACACCAAGAAAAAGCAAAATAATTCTAAGCAATGAAATCCAAGGAGAAAGGGGAGTCAAATTTTTGCTACTGCACCTGGTGGTTCAATAGCCTTCTCATCCCTTTTGTTTTATTTTCAATCATTGAAGCTGGATGTGAAACTTTTGAAGTTCAGAGATGCAGGGAAGAATGCCTGACAGCAAAGAGAAAAAATTCCTGCAAAAATAAATTGATGATGAAACAACACCCAAAATAATCTGCATCTAACTAACACCATCCCTGCAGGCATCTCTGAAAACAAGAAATATTTAGAGTCAGAAAACAACAAACAACAGAAGAGAGATAGGAGGAAACCTAGATTCCAGAGTTAACCATCCCTTTGTTTGGGGAAAATTCATATCTAAATGCAGCTCTCAGTTTAGCATCTCAAGCCAATGTCTAAGTCAGAGTGGCTGAACAGCAAAAAGAAACACTGACATGTTTAGATTTAAATGATGAGATAGAGCCAGGTTTAAAATCAGCTTGGATCTGGATTACAACGATTGATGTTCAGGGTTTTTCAGATCCTGGGTTTTGACTCTGCCCGTGACAGGCCATCATCTTTGCCAGGAAGCCCATTCAGCAGTTTAACTGTCCAGCCCAACCTGTATAGGCTGGCAACAACTTTTAGAGCCTTGCAAATTTAGCAGCACAAGCACTTAGCTGCAAGACAGTTTAATTGTTGTTTGTTAAAAAGAAATGAAAGCTTGCACGATGTAGACTGCGGTCAGATAGTTCAAGCTAGACAGACAGGTTAGCAGTAGTTTAATTTGACATCCAATCCAAAAACTAACTTTGTAATAAAATAAATTACAACTGGATTACCTGCTGCTACAACCATAATTGTACTGTACGCACACAGACTTGGTTGGTTTTAAATATATATTTATTTGAAAAATGACTAGGACACATCAAACCACCCTGCTAAGATTAAGCCAAAGTAACAGCCCTGAATTTGTTAACTGAAGACCTTGGGGCAGGCAAGCATAAAATATATGGCACTTGAGAAACTTGGACATAAACACTTTCCAGAATTCCCGGAAAGCCAAAACATGGGTTTCACATCAGAAAGATCAAATGTCTTGTGTAATTTCCCAGAAAAAAAAAGCAGCTCTTTTATGGTCAGGTGTAAGACCTTTAGAAATTATTCTCTTCATGTACCTGACAGATCAAGAGTTTAGGTGATTCATGGAAGCAGAAAAAGTGTTACATTTTCCACAGGAAGCTTTTATTACCTGATTTTTTTCTCTCTGTAATGCAAGATTAGAAGGTCCAAACATTTACCACTTTAACGCCACTCATGCAGCTGATAATCATGATTTCCTTTTAAGAGAGTTTGAAATTTCCAAAAGTGAAATCAGATTTAGTGACTGTAGGGCTGATGCCCTAGGTTTTGGGAGAATAAGGGCTCCACTGTACCTTAGCTGTGTCAACTGGAGGCAGTGAGCTGATAACTTTGCAACAAAAGTGAAGGTATTTGAAACCCTCCAACGCAAGGGATGATGGTCATGTGTAGACCTCAGAGAGAGGGCTTCCTTTGAGAAGGAGGAATCTGTGGAGTCCCTGCACCAAAGGTAAAGGCTTAATATTTGTGGTGGTGGTGTTTGTACTTCCATTTACTCCATAAATAAAAGAGAATTTGGCCAAAGGGCTGAATTACCCAGGAACAAGGGGAAACCAAGGCACTCTGCCATCTTGATGTCAGAGAGAAAACATAATATTCTTTTTGACATACCAGACTTGGAATATGGGAGACAGCTGGTGGTATCACACAGGGAATAGACAGCTTTGAGAGCTATGGGGATCAAGTCAGGAGAACTCAAATAAAACTGGTTGGCCTGAATTTAGTTGGTGCAGAAGTAAATATAGGCTCTTTGTGCAGGGCAAACTTTAAACAAAATACATCTTATGTTGTAGTTCAGCTCCGTACCAGCCACTGCGTTTATTAGTCTGGCTCATTACAAGTCTGAATTTACTTTGGAAGATCTTGTAAGACTGTACTATTTAACCCCTGAATGGAGATGACAACCTCAAACTCAGCTTATTCCTTTGAGTTAATTGTTTTGGAGATGTCTGCCACCTATGCTGAGTTACTAGTCAGGCCAGAGCAATGATCCATAATTGTCACTCAGCTGTCATTCACTTGGAACAACTGGCAGAAACTGAGCTGCAGCTGATGTAGTTTGAGTCTGGAGCATTCTTAGGAAGATCAAAACAAACAAGTGTGTGGGCAGAGAAATGTCTTCAGACAATCCCAACAGCATCGGGACCAAATCTGAAGTCCTAGATATCCATGGGCAAGTGATTAGATTTCCCCTCCACCCCCTTGGCTTTGTGGGAGAAAGGTGCATCTTATAGTTATATCCTTCCTTTGTTCTAAAGAAGTTTTTTCCAATAATCACCTCCATGAATCATCTAATTTTCTTGTACTCAGGAAAGACTGGAAATGTTTCCTAGCAGAAAAGATAGTCCAGTCACTACTGCATTTTAAAAGGGGGAAGACTGAATATATATAGATAGATGCTTTCCTTTTTTCTCTTGCAAGTTTTCAGGAATTCCTTAGTTCAGTGGATAATATCTGTACTACAAATTATGCCAGATTCACCTTTTTCCACTTGGTACACCATTTTAACAGACATTGATCCTGGTCCTCCAATCCGGCTGAGCTATGCTCAGAGACCAGAGTGGGAGAAAGCTGGCTTTGAGCCACCTTTTGACTCTGAAGTCGGGTTAAGAGTTAGACCAGCCATGGCACAAAATGCTCTGAAATTCTCTCGGGACTGTTCACACTTTCCAAATAAAACCCAAAGCCCCCTGTGGGCTGAAAAGCAGTGTGTGAAATTGCAAAGCCAAATATTTCTAGTTAAAAGGAAGTGGAAATAAAATAGGCTCTTACAGCTTTCACTGAGGAACCAGGATATAGTGATTCCATTAAGCCATTACTGCAGATCTGTATGTTTCATGTATCAAGGCCATGCTCCAGAGTGTTTTGTAAGCCTATCAAGAGATATTCTAAGAAGTCATGTATTCCCTGATTCTTAATTGGTGAGAGTGAACAGTGCTCTTCCAGAAAAGATTTTAAAACAAAACATTTTATCTCCTCAAGGCGTCTCACTGCACCTAAGAGCCATTGACAGTCTGGTTTTGTTCTTTTTTTGGAAATACAATTTAACATAATCTTCAGGCAATGTACTTGAAAAGATTTTCTCTCCTAATAAAAAGCACCTGTGCTGCCTTTCCCTAACTTAACTGGCTGTATTCAGCTGAGCCTGCCCCTAATGTGCAGTAATCCAACAGCTACAATTGGTCTTCGCTTGAGTTTATTTCCATTTTAATTTGTTTCCGGTTACCTCAAATCCTGAGCAGCCCACACATAAATAGCATTTGCTTTAATTCTGCCAGGGCTCAGAGGGCACAATCCAATCAGGAGCGGAGCATTTTCATTTCCCATTTTAAGACAGCTGAGAACCTCCGAGGAGCACCCCCAAGAATTGCAACATATGGAGACCATGTCTTCTGCATGTTCAGTACAGCACTGAGCACTCCATCCGCATGCAATGAATAACAATAATTTTAACCTTGCTTCAGGAACACGGTTGATGTTATTTTTAGCTCACTCATTGAGATGCAAAGCGCGTATCTGTAAAACTAAGCTCAAGCCCAAACTTTCAGACATTGGATCTGAATTGCAGCCCCAGAACCAATGTTCCAGTCCCTAAGAACATGTCTCCCCCCCATGATTGCTGTTATCTGTCTGCGGTTATCTGTCTTTTTAATTGAGAATGTGAATCATTTACTGTAACTAGAATAATTTGCATTTCACCTAAGCTGGGTATTATAAAATAGCAAGAAAAAGGAAGTCTGTCCAGTCAGGAAATGTATTCATTGGAACACTCATACCTGTTCTCAACCTTCCAAAATGGATTATATTGTCTTATTTTCACATCATTCTTTCTATATGGAATATACCCACAGGAGCAAGGTTAGCTTAAAAGCTGCTGTTTAGCAGTGTTTCCACTGAGAAGCTGCTGCAGACATGAAACATGCAAATACCTTTTTCAGAGACTCAGATAGTCTTTCGTCACAGCAAGACTGCAACAGGGACCATATTATGCACTCGTCCCTCAAAGGGAGAACCTAGTGCCTTTTACTGTACAGATAAGCTGAGGGATGTCTTATATCCCATAACACACCAAATCCATTCATTTCTTTTATCATTCTGTTTACTTTCTTCTCTGTGTTTTTTCCCGAAACTTCAGCTCAACAATTTATCCTTAGCCAACTTTATAGTCTCACGTATATCAATAGTCACTATACAGTATCTCTCCCAGCATGGCAACAAGTTTTCTGCTTTCCAAAATTGTTTTCTTGTTCCTTTCCTGCTCTTACAAATTCACCTTTTGTTTATTCTTGCAGCTTGTGTTCTCTCTCTCCTTTTACTTTCCAAAGTTGTTTTCATTTTTTTATCTTTTACTTCTACCCCATTCCCCTTCTCTTCTCAACTTGTCATGTTTGGACTTCTTCCAGAAAGTTTCAATTCTCCCTTCCTCTAAATCTCTGTCCAGACACTCAAATGCTGGCTTCCTTCCCATCCTAGTTTCCAAGCTGTATTTTCTACAGCTCTGATTTGACTGATTTCAACCTCTTGTATTTCTATACTTCATCTTGTGGTCTGTCTCTCCATTTTTCTGTCTTTAGGACTATTTCATCTAACTACTCTATTCTCTGCTCCTCTTTCATTTGTTACTGTACACCTCTCACTCTTTCCTTAGTCTTGCATGCTCACTTCTCATTTATGTTTGCAATCTGTGTTTTTCCCCCTTCATTCAGCTTTCTTTATTCACTGATTATTTTTATACACTTTGCAGTCAAACTGAAAGTCTCCCCTTTTCTTTTAAACTTGCCAAAGGACCCCTTGAATTCAGATGGGTCATGTTTTTTTTATTTAGGTAGGCCTTTCTGTTTCCTATTTACCTGGCCCCAAAAGCCCTGATTTCTTGGCTTAATTCATATTGGAGAAGTTGTTCGAAAGAAGTTGTTAGAAAAGACTCTTATGAAGGCAACATTGATGGAGCCTCTCAAGGACTTTTAAGTGGTGCCTTTAGGTTGTCCAAGTTTCAGCTCCACACAACATTGTTGGGAGAAAAATGGCTTGATATACAAGAAGTTTGGTGTCTGTTTGAATGTCATGATCTTCAAAAACCTTGTGCTGTAAATAAGAAAAAGTTGTACTGGCACAGCTCAGGTGATGTTGAATTCCTGCATCAATATCTGCCTTGGACGAAAGATGACTTCCAAGGTAGAGGAAATTATCGACATTCTCCAGTACCACCCCATTTATTTTGATACATGGGGCATGTAATACCTTGTTTGGAGAGGGATGATAGAGCACTTTAGTCTTCTTGATATTAAGAGTGAGACCAAAACATGCGTAAGCATCACCAAACACCTTCAAGATCGTTTGAAGATCTTTCTCAGAGTGGGCAAAGATTGCGCTGTCATCAGCATACTGAAGGTTCACAAAAGATGTTGTGGAAATCTTACTCTTGGCTTTCAACCTGCTAAGCCTGAACAGCTTCCTGACCATTCTGTAAATGATTTCAACACCACGTATAAACTTCCCAGCAGTTAGATAAAGAATGATGGCAATAAAAACCACAAACATGGTTGGAGCGATGATACACCCTGTTTGACTCCTGTTTGTACTTTGAAAGGTTCATTCTGGGAGCCAGTGCCGCTCAGAACACACACTTTCATGTTATCATGAAGCAATTTTAGGACATTGATTTATTTATCAGGACATCCAATCTTAGAAAGTATAGTTCAGAGACCATGGCGATTCACTGAATCAAACGCTTTAATTAGATCAATAAAAGTCATGTAAAGCAGTCAGTTTTTCTCCCGCCGTGCTGTGAAGATCATATCCACAGTTCCATGACATGGTCGGAAACCACTCTGTGATTCCAGTAAAATTTCTTCTGACAGGGGCAGAAGGCGGGTTGGCAGGATCTGCGCCAGAACTTTGCCTGCAAAGGCTAGGAGGGAGGTAAAGCTGCCAAATTAGCTCTGGTCCACTGCTTTTAAAGATTTCACCAGGGATCCAATCTAGACCTACTGCCTTGCTGTTCTTCATCTGGTCTGCTTTTGCCAACTCCTTCTTTCCTGATGGTTCCTTTCCACAGGTCTGAGTCTCATTCAACATGTGCATTGAAATCCCCCAGAAGAATGATCTTATCTTCTGTAGGGGTCTCCGATAAAATGGTTTGCAACTGAGAATAAAAATCTTCCTTTGCATTCTCTCTGGCATCCAGTGTTGTAGCACAGGCACTCACAGGCCTGTTGATTTTTGGTGAGCCTCAATCGGAGTGCCATCAACCACTCATTGATAGCAACTGGTACCTCAGAGAGGCACCTTATGAGCTTATTCTTTATAGCAAAACCCAATCCATGCAATCTGGGTTCACCTATAGATTTTCCCTTCCAGAAGTAGGTGTATCCTCCTTTCTCCTCCCTTGCCTGTCCTTCATCAGCTTTTCTAGTTTGGGACAAAGCAGCAATATCAATGTTAAACTGACTCAATTCATGAGCAATAATGGCTGGTCACTGTTTGAGTTGTCTATCAGGGTACATATATTCCAAGCTCCAAAGTTGAAAAGGTTTTTTTACATTTTCAACCGCTGAGGTGGTGAATCCTGCTGGATGTGGCTATCCAACCAGGAAAAACAGAGGCAAGACTATTTTTAGGGTACCTTTTCTAACCCCCTCCCCATGTGGGGTAAGCAGAGTAGATCCTAAAAAGGACTGCTCAGTCATGGGTGTAGCTGCCAAGATGCTCGACCCGCCTCAATCCTCAAGCAAGACGACTGTATCACACACCCACTGCCTGTGTGTCAGTCTGTGATTAGTCTGTGACTAGGAACTTCTGGATTTCACTGTCCTGTTCCTGTCGCCACTCACCAATCGCCACCAGACTTTTGATTTGTGCAAATGATATTGGGCAGACATAGTCCTGTTGTGCAAAACAGTCACCACTTAATCACCACACTATGCTTGACAGATAGAGGACTTGAAACCAATGGCATGAACGCTATGATGACTGGAGATACTCTGCCTTCTGCAGCCTTCATCCTGTCGAGCCAAGGAGAGGGGGGCTCGGATACACTCAATGAAGCCACACCAAGAGCATAAGTATATGCTAAAGTTTTTATTTCCAAAGTACAATAAGCTTCCCAGCCTTCGCGCATTACTAAATATGTGCTTTCTAGCAGCCAAGCAAGAATCAATGCTTATTCCTCTTCTGCTATGGACAGTCCCATACCCTCCAGCCTTGTTACTGAGGGCTCGTAGCAGGCATTGTGCCAGCGTGGGGAATTCCTGGGCACTCAGAAGGCCATGGTCCACAGGTGAGACTTTTGGTATAAAGCAATTTGGATCGCCGTTTTTTATTATCAGCCCTTTCTAAGGCGAGGTATCTAGATCCACAAGCAGGCTCTGGCTGGAAACACCACTGTTTTCTATTCCCATACTTACCCCTCCTTATCTCTTTTCTTGTTTATTGAGTCGAGTGGCTGCAAGCCAGCCCAGCCAGTCAAAGCCAGTTCACTACTAGCTCCCCCCTCACCATTCTGTAACAACAGGTCAAGCCCCAACACATCCACCTTTGCAGCCGTTGTAACATTACACAACAGTTTCACCTCCATTGTGCAGTTATCCTCCGTCTGCTCTGCCGTTAGGGACTTCTTGGATCACACTTTGTCTGGAACCTCGCCCTTGACCGTTCTGCCATAGGTAACCTTAAAAGAGTACATGACTCCAGGCAGCATCGCTCTTGGGGTCATTGAGACATGCAAGCCTCTCCACCAAAGAATATACTTGACTAGCGAAAATACCCGGCGTTGCTCGGGTCCATCGGAGGTGGGGAGGGGGCAGAGAGCTGAGCGAGTGTGGGGTCCGTTGGAGGGGGGAGAGGGCAGAGAGCAAACCTGACTCCCCACCTCACCCCCCGACCAAACCCGACACCCCCACCTCACTTACCCCTCAACCAACCATGACTCACATTTTCACCCCCCCACCCAAACCCAACACCCCCACATCACCCCCCTACCTACACCCCCTGACCAACACCCACACCTCACCCCCCGTAGACCAAACCTGACACACCCACCTCACTTTCCCCCCCAACCAAACCCGACACTCCTACCTACCACCACAAGCAAACCCAACACCCACACCTCACTTACCCCTCGACCAACCCCGACCCCCCTCCTCACCCCCCCAAACAAACCCAACACCCTCACCTTACCCTCCCCACCAAACCCAACACCCCCTGACCAACCCCAACACCCACACCTCACCCCTCACCCACCCCGACACCTTCCCATCCCCCCAGACCAAGCCCAACACCCCAAGCTCACTTACCCCCCGACCAAACCCGACACCCCCACCTCACTCCCCGACCAAACCCGACACCCCTACCTCACTTACCCTCCGACCAAACCCAACTCGGGTCCGTTGGAGGGGGGAGGGGGCAGAGAGCTGAGCGAGTGCAGGGTCCGTTGGAGGGGGGTATTATGACATCATAACTATGTCACAGAGAACAGCAGCTGCCCAGCTGATGTGATTGGCCTTTAAATAATTTCACCCCTGGGGGGCGTCAGAGGTGAGATTTGAAAAAATTTCGACTCTTACCCTGATTAGGACCCTAAGGCCTCTAACTGTACCAAATTTCAAGTCTCTAGCTCAAACGGTGTGGAAGGAGTAAGTGCACATACATACACGCATACATACATGCATACACCATTTGACTTTTATATATAGAGATTTATATCACTGACTTCTCTTAATCGAACCCTGTAAGGCCCCAAATGTTGGCTGACTACTCAGGCCAAAGGGGTAGCAGTATGACTTTAGAGTGCAAATTTAAAGGGGGAGGCAAAGCCAGTTTGAAAGATGTGTAGCAACCCTACACAGGGCCATACTTCAGCAATTTGCCTTTTTTAGACAGCAAAGAGTAAACTGCATCACTTTAGACCAGGGCTGGCGACAGAAATTTGGGGGCCCCCTACTTTGATAGTTTGGGGGCCCCCAGCCCAGCCCAGCCCAGCCCGCGCTCCCCCCCCCCCCTCCCCTGGGCAGCGAGAGCTGCGTGAGCCGCCCTTCCCCCCCCCCCCCCGCGAGAGCTGCGTGAGCCGCCCTTTCTCCCCCTCCCCTCCCCTCCTCTCCCCTCCCCTCCCCCTGACAGCGCTGCTGCCGCCGGGCTGGGCTCTCAGCTCCTGCTGGGCCCAGGCTTGCTTGTCGGGGGAGAGCCGCGCCGCCTCCCCGCCCCTTCCCCGCTCTCCAGGTCCGGCAACAACGGGTACAGCTGTGTACCAGAGTCCCCCTAAAGTCGGGGGGCCCGGTACAGCTGTAACCGTAGTACCCCCCTGTCGCCGGCCCTGCTTTAGACACTTAAGAATTCTAAACTATATAGTGTTCCTATAAATAAATAACTACGAGACCATGTGTTGAGGTGAGTCTTCAGGTCCTGATGAAGTTGCAACAAGAGACAGATGATCTATTCTCATTTGCTATAAAATGAATCCTTTTTTTAAACCCCGACAGGTGAAAATTAATTTATTGCATCAAGTGCCATGTGATTTACAGTGCCAGTTGTATGAAAACCATGTAATGTGTTTAACATCTTTTTCTGTATTCTTAACAAATCAGTTCATTTTCATAAAAACACTTTCATGTAGGGAAACCAAACACAAATGTGTTAATATTGCAGCAGATTTGCTCATGTGTTACTAGATATGGGGGAGATGGGTTACTGTAACTTTCCTTGCACAATTCGATATCCAATATTTTGTTCTCAAATGATGAAAGGTAGGTACATTGCAATGCACTTAACCAGCACAGTGCCAGATTCTCTAAAATGCTAATGCCCTCACCTCTCATTGACTTCAATGGAAATTGATGCTGTGAAGCACTTTCCAGGGGAACCTCTGTGCTAGAAATGTTGGAAAGTGAGTTTCCATTCTGCAGAAAACTCTCACATTTAGGAACTTTTTCAACACAAATTCATGTTAGCTCAATCAAAATTGTGACATTTTGTTCTGATTTTGACCTGATACAAATTTTACTAGGTGTACGATGAAATTTGGGAACAAAGGGATTTCATAAAGAAAAACAGAAATATTATAACAAGATTGAAATGCGATTTTTTTTACCTTAGCAAAATGCTTCATTTCAATTTTTTAAAACCAAAATTTCACCAAATCAACACTAGCCCAAGGAAAGTTTTGATTTTGACAAAATGGCATTTTCAGCATAAAACTGTTCCTTTGGAAAACTTTTGACTAGTTCTGCCTGGTACCTTTAAGGTCCTGGTTCATGATCTCTTTATACACATGGGACCCAGTGTTGACTTCCTTGGGAGCTAGGAGTTCCTTGCAGGATCAGGTATTTAATCAATCTAGCCCCATTAAATCAGGTTTTTGCTCCTTCAGTTGATTGCAATATTGCTAATTGCATCATTTAATTATTTGCCCATCCGGCATAATTCCAAATGCTGCTTTTTTCATTGTCATCACTCTAGACAAGTGAGTTGTCTGTCCACCATCTTTTTTCATACACTCTTAACGTGCATCTAATAGGAAAATCAAGTATGATGTACTCATTTAATAGGCTCTTTAAAAAGAAAATATTCACTGGAAAGGCAAGAATTTGCAAAACATTATTGTTAGAGGGGAATTCTGTCTGAGTAATGACTAAGGCAAAACTGAGCGAGGACTTCAGAATTTGGTCTTTTAATATTAGCTATAATTTGGAATTCACAAGGTAGGTAGAAGCAGATAATCTTCACACTGAACTGTGGGTTGTCAAAAAAAAAAGTAGCATTATGCTTGCTTTCATTTAAATCAGGGAAATTATTCCCTCCTTTCAAATCCCCATATATTCTGTGCATTTACAATATTCTGCAACGATGTAATACTGAAAGCAATTAGAAATAACTGAAGATGTTGTTGCTTCATTCTAAAAAGAATGAGTTGCCACCTACACATCTAATTAAAAATCTGAAAAGCCAATTTCAAAAGTACTGTGCTGTATTTCATCAGCTACCTTGACTGTACTGTTATGCAAATGCACTCTAGTCAGAAAAAAATGCAATGATTTCACCTGCAAGCAATGAAAATCCATCTTAGTTTATTCTCTTCTTAGTACAGTATGTTGAAGAGCTGGTGTTCCCACCATCTGGTCTACCTCATGCCAAAGTTAATTAGATATGACTAAAGGTTCTTTACCAAGGAAGGCATTTATGACCACTGGGACTTCTATTTGATGATAACCCATAAAAATACATTGCAACTATTGTCGCAACTAGTAACAGTTTCCAATATTTGGAAATAATATAAGTTACTGTTGACTTCTAGATGATGCATACAGATGGTTGCTGCGTGTTATTGTCCAGTGACATCTCTTTGTCTTCAGTCTTAGTATATTGGCTGACTATCTCCAGATACTAGTATCATGTACAAAGTTGGTGAATGCCATGCTTATTTATTCTCAGCTCTTCATATCTTTCCAGAATCCACTTCTAGATTTCAGTCTGTGAGGTGACTAATATATTAGTCAGTTAAGCCTGTGGCCTAAGCCACTTTAGTATTACAAATGTAAATTCACAGATTTGGAAAAGTCCACACATTTTTCTACTTTTTTCCCATGCTACTATTTGGTTAGGGGCACAACTGGAAAAAAAACACCGTTCATGTCTACACCAAAAATGTTTAGCCATTAGTTAATAGCTAGCTAATTTTGACATGCACAGCTCCTGCTGGTGGGCTAATCTGGCACACACTTTAGTAGCTGTAAATAGTTAGGCACATGGCTATTTTTAGAATAGGTTGAATGTTTTCCAACAGACTAGTAAACCATCAGGAAATGCTGATTTGCTGAAATTGAAACATTTTGTGGGACTGTGCCAACTTTGTCAAAACTTCCAACAAAAAAGGTATCAAAAGATTTTATTTCAATAAGGCTGAAGTGCTTTGTTTGAAAATTATATTATAAAAGGCAAAAGTGGGGGCTTTGGCCTTATTGAAACAAAACACTTAGGTAAGGTCATTCCAATATTTCCAAAATGATTTTTTTTTTCAGAATTTTCATTTCACAGGATATTTTGCCTTTTCAGTCTAATTTGGGCTAAAAGTGGAATTTTGTAATATTGAAAATGTTTGCAGAATGGACATGCTGAGTTTTGACCAACTCTAGTTACGTTGTTGTATAGATGGTCGACTCTAATGGGGACACTGTAGCCATCAAATCAGGTTTTCTCCCACCTCCCATAACTCTAAGCAGTTAGCTAGCCAAAGATGTACTTTCTCACATGTTCAGGGTGGTATTCTGTATACCTGACCCCTGGCAATTCTGTACCATGCATCAGGACTTATCTGAATATGTCACTTGTAAGCCTAGACCAGGCTGAAAATGCCCTGCATTTGCTTTACCAGTCATAGCACTCACTCCTCTTTGGGACAATACCCCACACATCCCCTGCCTTTTGAATAAGTAGGGTCCCCATAAATCATGGTTGATGCAGAAAAACCATTAACATCCCTGTTATGGCGCAGGAAACGGTGCTAAGGCACTTGGAGGTAGCTGCCCAGAATGCTGAATGGAGATGTGAGAGTATGGTTCCGACGACAAATGCCACCATGTGGACACAAGCTAATTTTTGTAACTTCCAACATAAGTCAATTGATTATGTAACCTATTAGAAGCACACCGTTATAGCTGTAGTATGAATGGGGCCTAACAATTGCTGCTTTTAACACAAAACAGATTCTGGCCTTTGTTAAAGACTTATTGACAGTTGTGGTTATTATCTAGCATTTTATGTTTGAATGGAAAACGTAACTTACCAAAGAGCAACACTCTTGATCCTTTGTACTGGGTCATTTGAGCAAGTGGCCGTTATTTATGATACATAGTTTCCTCATCGATGTTCTTTTTCTTGTAATGCTGCTTAAGATTTTGGCATATTCCCTGGTCTATTTGTTGGATTAAATATGTGGCCGTAAGCAATGAAGAGAAAAAGGTGACACATTTCTCAAGGAAACTTTAAAATGTGCTGTGCTTTTATCCAGAATCAGTAACATTTCTTTTTCCTTAACTATGACACTTGTCATCAATCTTATGCAGCTAGTCAAGTGAAAATCTAAATTGTCATCCATGTATAGTATGATAGCCACAGCCTGGCAGCAACACATTTTTAAATTGAGCTAACTGAGGCCTAGGGCATGTTAATTTCACTGATAGAAGCTTCCTTTTTGTCATTCCTATCATGTTGGCTAGCACAACAGGAAAAAAAATCTGTCCTCTGGATTTGTTTTCTCTTCTGCTACTGCATCAGCTTTGAAAAGGAAACAATTAAAGAATAGCCTGATACCACTGCAGTTACAGATTTCTTCAGGGACAACAGATTTGCACAAACATCCAGGGTTGACAATGTCAGTCGGAGACATTTCTGGAGGGTTCTATCACATGACATAATCTTTCATTAATCTTTAATTCCTGGAGACTCCATAATAATCCTGGAGGGCTGCCAACCATGCATCAGTCCCTCGTTAGATGCTTCAAGGGAGGTGGCCTGACTTTCAGTGGTGTTGAGCACCTGCAGCTCTCATCTGCACGAATGGGCGCTGAGGTTGCTCAGCATCTTTGAAAACTCATACTATTTCTCTAAACAAAAGTTGGTTTTCGATCTTTTTTTCACCTTCTTTTCCTTTTGTGGCCAAGCAATCTTACTGTTGCCACGCAAACAGCAGTTACCGTGCTCTGTGGCGTGTTAGTTCTCCCATAATTATCAAAGAGCCTCAATGATCTTGACTTTCCAGTCTTGCAAAATAATAGCTTTCTCTCTCCTGTCATTTATTTGCCCACTCATCTGAAATTCCACAGAACAAAGCATGTGGCATAACATATCGCTTGGAAAAACGCTGATCATATTGCTGCCTTGCAGGCAGGGCTTCCAAAACAACATATATTTCAACAACAATGCAGATCATTTCAATAGCTGTAACTGTAGGTAAAATGTCTTCAATAATACAACTAATATTGTACTTTAACTATCATAACTGTTCTTGAATGACAATAGCCCTGCTGGGAAGCAATTGGTACAAGTCAGCTTATTGTGCTACTATTTTTAATGTCAGGTACATTACAAAAGAGTTTTTATTCTCCTCAGTGAATATTTTCACTCTGTTCTAAAACATGGTCTCTTGGGTTTTTCATAATAAAGACTGATAACCGCCATAGATTTGAGTAAGAGCTATATGAGGAGCCCGATTCTCTTTTCACATTGGTGTAAAACCTGGGATCACTCCACAGAAGTCAATAAACTTACATAGGTGTTAGCGAGAAAAGAATCAGACCCTATGGTTTTTACCATGGATTTGTTGTGTGTGAACTCAGAGTTATCTGAGCTGAGCTACCATTTCACACAAACCACAATAAAGAATAGGGTATCACTGTCAACAAAACCCACCCGGGTGAGATCAATGTAATCTTTTGTCAGTAAAACAGTGAAAGTGAGACTGACGGCACTGGCAGATAACTTGTATTTTCTGAAAATATTAGTTACAATGCATCTAAGTGTAAGATGAAGTAGTACATGGTATATGCTGCACTGAGAAGAAGATGGAATAGACATTGTCTGAGGAGCCTTCCTTTCACTATTTTTTATGTTTCAGTGAGGGAAATGAAGACTTAGGGCAGCGCTCGATGTATCAGGAATCAATTTATCGCGTTATATGTAGAGTGGTAAAATTCCAGTGTATGGTGTTACTAAGACATGTTCCTAGTCTGGGGAGTGGTCAAACCAGTTCCTCAGAGGCAAAGGGCAACCTGAAGTCTCAGCCAGGTGTCAACAAGGTCAATGGACTATTACTTGCTAAATGGCCATTCTTGGGCAGGAAAGGGGTTGTGGGTGAAAACTCTACATCTTAGAAAAGAAAGAGCATAGGGTTCCTATCCACAAAGACTGCTGGGCACCGTGATCCCATCTAGAAATGGGGAGTAGAAGACTAAAAAAGGAAAAGGAAACACCCCAAGGGACCTGCTGCTTCTCCCTCTCTTCTTGTCCATTGATTCACTGCACCACAAGAACAAGGAAAACAGCCATCACACAAAAGAAGGGAGCCTGGCCTTAGAAGCTTGGTTCATAAATCCGTTGAGAGCATGTGGTAAGAAAAACTTTGCTTTCAATTTAACATAGTTTGTTAAATTAGGTATTAGTTGTGTTTCATCTTTATTTTCTTGTACTCATTTCTGATTTTTATGCCACATTACTTGTATTCACTTAAAATCACTCTCTTTATAGTTAGTAAAATTGTTTTACTGCTTTATCTAAACCAGTGTGTTTGAACTGAAGTGTTTTGGAATCTCCATTTGGGTTAACAGGATTTGGGCATATAATTTCTATTAATAAAATGACTGACTTTATATGCACTTGTATTGTCCAGGAGAGGGCTGGGCTGTCCAAAACATACTTTTGGGGAGTGAAATCTAGGGCTGAAGTGTGTTGGGGTCACCCTGAAGTATAATTCAGGTTACAGTCACACACAGACATAGCTGGGAGTGACTTACATGCCGGAGGCTGTTTGTGAGCAGTCCAAGAGTGAAGGCAACAACAGCAAAGCAGTGTAAAGGGAACTGTAGGGGGGCAGCTGCCCCACACCTGGATAAAGAAAAGTAAAAGCAGCCCTAGAGAGGGCTGCAGCTGGGAGAAGAGTGAAAGCAGCTGAGGGCGAGGCTGACCGCAGCTGTAGCCAGTTCAATCAGGGCCTCGCTGGCCCTTATAAGAGGGCTGGAGGCCAGGAGCTGGAAGGAGTCTCTCTGTAGCAGTGAGAGAGAAGGACCTAGCTGCCTGGGAGAATAAGGTTCCTGAAGCAGAGCAGTGCTGGAGAAAAAGGCAAAGGGAGTTGGGGAGCTCCAGCCTGGAAAACCCCCAAGCTGCAGGCCTTGTTTAAGGCCAAAAGGTAATGGAGCTACAGAGGGGCAGCCCGAGGATAAGCGGAGGCAGCTGGTCCTAACCCCTTGCCAATGATGAGTGGCCATTACAGACTGCAGTCTGCCCCAGTGAGCGGGCACAAGATGATGACTGGCAGTAGCCACTGAGGTAAGGTTGGGATAGAGGGTTGGGGGTTACCCTGGGAGGGGAGACCCATAGACTCATATATTTTAAGGTCATTAGGAACCATTATGATCATCTAATCTGACCTCCTGCACAATGCAGGCCACAGAATCTCACCCACCCACTCCTGCAATAAACCTCTCACCTATGTATGAGCCCTCAAATCATGGTTTAAAGACTTCAAGGTGCAGAGAATCCTCCAGCAAGTGACCCATTTCCCACGCTGTAGAGGAAGGTGAAAAAACCCGAGGGCCTCTGCCATCTGCCCTGGAGAAAAATTCCTTCCTGACCCCAAATATGGTGATCAGCTGAACCCTGAGCATGTGGGCAAGACTCACCAGACAGACACCCATCACAGACCACTGGGCCCATCTACCACAAATAGTCAAAGATCAATTAATTGCCAAAATTATGTTATCCCATCATACCATTTCCTCCATAAACTTGTCGAGCTTCATCTTGAAGCCAGACAGGTATTTTTTGTCCCCACTGCTTCCCTGGGAAGGCTGTTCCATAACCTCACTCCTCTGAGGGTTAGAAACCTTAGTCTAATTTCAAGTCTAAACTTCCTGATGGCCAGTTTTATATCCTTTTGTTCTCGCGTCCACATTGGTACTGAGCTTAAATAATTCCTCTCCCTTCATGGTGTTTATCCCTCTGATATATTTATAGAGAGCAACCTATCTCCCCTCAGCCTTCTTTTGGTTAGGCTAAACAAGCCAAGCTCCTTGAGTCTCCTTTCATAAGACAGGTTTTTCATTCCTTGGATCATTCTAGTAGCCCTTCTCTGTACCTGTCCCAGTTTGAATTCATCCTTCTTAAACATGGAAGACCAGAACTGCACACAGTATTCCAGATGAGGTCTCACCAGTGTGAAAGGGTACCAGGAGGGACACGGGGACCCTAAATCAGGTGAGACGCTGACCAGAAGGAGGCTCTCCGGGGCTGAAAAAGAGCTAATTCCCAGTTGAGCAGCAGGAGGCGCTGCACCAGTGAGTCATCGTGTTGCTACAGGCACCCCAGGGGTGATACAGCTACTCACTAGTCTATAGTGTACCCCGAGAATATCACAGTGTTAACAAGTGTAAAGATGTGCAATTTTGTATTGTTTTTTAAACTAACTGAAGTGATGGTAACATTTCAAAAACAAGCTGTTTTCTTTACGTATTGATAAAGTATTAAGGCCCCAGCCTTCATACAGGTGATAACAGACTGGGAAAATAAATATGTAGGGTAATCTCTGAAAGTAGTGGTAAAATTGCTGAAATAGAGGATTAATTGCATCTTTATCTTTTTACTTTTATTTCTGCACTATACTACTATGATGTGACTGTTTACTTATATAGATGATATAAATATTTTTGTCTTTCCATGCACAGCAGTAAAAAAGAAACATTGAGAATTCACACGTTAGTTTCTTTTGCATGGGTCTGTATTTCCTACAGCTCAAAGAGTTGAGAAACTTTAGATGACAGTGCCAAAATACATGCAGAAAGATGATATAGAGTGCCATTTTGGTAAAAAATATATAGGGAAGAGACTGTTGTTGGAGGCAATAAAGAGTACTTTTTAAAATATTCTTGTTTGCACTCTTTGCAGTGATCATGACACAGGAACATTTTGCAAACAACAATAAGAGCAAAGCAACCTGCTCATTTTTTCAAATTATACATTTCTAGTACTCTATTTTAAACTAAACATGAACTTTAAGAACTAAACTTCTTAAAAGGAAGGCACATCTACTCTGGGCTTCCAGATCAGGCTAATCATTGGTACAAATGCAGAAAAAGTAGGAGCCACAACAGGTTCTGACAGCAGTCATGTTAGTGCTATTCTGGGATCAATGACTTAGAAAGTGGTAGTATTGGATGACCTGTTGGCCAGGAGTAGGCAGAAACCAGAATTGCTAAGTGATGAAACAATGACAAAAGTAAATGAATTAGTCAACACTTGAGAAAAGAGCCTTTAATGACAATTAAAATCTAAAGAGCATCTTATGATGTCCTTTTACCTTGTACCATTAGTAGTCCCATTTATGTCCACTGTAGTATTTGTGGCTTGTAGTATGAGTAAAGGAATTTCAGTCTGACCCAGATTAAACATAGGTAGGAAGACAAATGTATTGAGTGGATTTACAGAAAATTTTACTTGTTAATTTCTCCTATAAGCATAGATTATCAGCGTTGGAAGGGACCTCACAAAATCATCTAGTCTCACCTCCTGCACAAAGCAAGACCAATCCCCAATTAAATTATCCAACAGATTTTTGCCCCATATCCCTAAATGACCCCCTCACGAATTAAACTCACAGCCCTAGGTTTAGCGAGCCCATGCTCAACCCACTGAGCTATCCCTCTATTTTCCCAATCACAGAGAACCACTACTAGAGGGTCACCTGCATCAGCCCCAAGACTCTGGTTTAGAACAAAGGACAACAATTAAACAGCATCCATGTACCAAACTAAGAAATTGGGTGGGTAGGAAATGGCCTACATGAAGGTGAGCAGGAGCTGTGCTGAGTGTAGGCCATTCCACACTGGCACACTTTAAAGGCCATGGGTCAGGTCCCAGTGCAGTAGGAGGGCCTGGGTCCTACTACCCATCCCAGATCCCTCCCTGTGTTGGGCAGGAATAGGAACTTACTGACAAGGAAGCTGACCCAGATGAATCCCATTCACAGGGACCCTGACACATTGAACTAAAAGAGATTGGACTGCTAGGCCTGACCACTAGGCCTGCTGGCTGAACAGACAACTCCGCTCCAGCATGGTTTTGTTCTCGTTTAAAATGCACTGTGCTAGTTATGCATCTTAAAGCCCTATGGAATTATTAGTGGGTAAATTAGGGTCACGTTTGTGGGAGTAGATGGAGAGATTGTCATTTAAAACCATGGATAAGAAAAGAGCTTAATTATTGCCTGGTGTGATGGGATGCCTCCCCCACACTGAGCTCTAAGAAGTTAACAGAACCTTTGGGAAGCAACCAATCAGAGAGGGGCTGTGAGGAGCATCCAATCCAAGCTGGGCTGGCCCATATAAGAAAGGATGCAGAACAATATCAGTCACTCCCTGGAGCTTGAGAAGGGAGGAGGACTGGCTGCCTTGGAAGCTGAAGACAACAAGCACCTTGGACAGAACAATGCTGCAGGCAGAAATCCGGTCATCTAAAGGCAGCTCCTGGCGGGCTGCAGGAATCTGCAGGTTAAAGTCCTGTGGCAAGGACAAAGAAGGTGCTGGGGCCATGGGGAAGTGGCTCCGGGAGATCTACATAGGAGTCGGAGGGGACGCAACAAATGAAGACCATCTAAAGGGTACCTGGACCAGGACTCAGAGTATTGATGGACCTGAGTCTCCACACCACCCACCCCCAGTCATCAGTGGGGAAGTGGCAGAACTCTGGACTGCAGTTACCACTGAGGGAAGTGGCTGGACGATATTGCAGAGCTCCCAGAAGTGGGGAACCCAGAGCATAACGTGGCCGGTGGGCTGTGCTACTGAAGAGAATGTCATGGTCCTGGGAGTGACGTGGGTCCCAGAGCAGAAATGGTGGCAGAGAGGCACCAGCAAAAGAGGGCACACTAGCGAGAAGAGCAAATCCCCATGATAGCCAGCAGGAGGCAATGGAGTGGTGAGTTGCACCCTGTAACACCTCAGAAAAGAGGATATTATATGTTATGGTTGAGTGATTTAAAAGTCACTATCTCATTCAACCTGTGATGGACCCAAGCTACAAAATCTACATCAAGATTTTAAACACCCAGTCTGAGGTTGTGTGTTTGTATGTGATGGTTTTTGATTTAATACAATCTCTAGATTAAACAGTATCCACCTGAGGAAAATACAAGCAATAAAAAGGGACAAATGAGGATCAATACAATTAATAGATTACTTTCCTCAGAGCTATTTCAATGCCATGTATTTGAAGCAGATTAATAGACAGGCCTAGATTGTTTCAGTGAAGCAATTTGGATGGAGGATGATTCACCTTGAAAGTGAACAGAAAGACAAAGGGCCAGACACAGAGTATGTGGTGGCAGGTTCTGCTAAGCAAAGCAACCAGAAAATAGGAACTACAGTAGGAGAGAGGGCCTGGCAAAGGAAAGTGCAAGCTACCCCAACTACATTGACACCAGTTCATATTCTATACTCTGAAAACATAGTTCTTGCTATGGGGTATGTCTACATTGCAATTAAAAACCCATGGCTGGCCCCAGTTCTCTGACTCAGGTTCATGAGGCTTCGACTGCAGGGCTGTAAAATTGCTGTGTAGACATTCGTGTTCAGGCTCCGGCTGGAGCCTGAGCTCTGGGACCCCACACAGGTCTACATAGCAATTTTTAGACCTGTGAGCCTGAGTCAGCTGATCTAGGCCAGCCACGGATATGCCCTGGGTCTTTTATTCCAGGGTAAACACACCCTTAGAGCCCATGATTCAGCAAAGCTCTTACACATGTGGTTAAAGTTAACTTCAGTGGCGCTATCGCAAATTAACACCAGTTGAGGAGCTGGTCCAAACATCCACAAATATGTTGCCAAAAATTTGTCTGTTTTTGTCAAAAACCTTCTAAATTGCAGGGGAAGGGAAGAAGAAATTGACTGGCTCCAACTGATAACTCTTCCCACAAATGGAAGCAAATACTAGGTCAAGTAAGTAAAACAAAACACTCAATAGATGTGTCCAAGGTTACACATCATGTATCAGCATTTTAAATAAGTGAACTTTATACAGTTCTTCATTTCTTTATAATTAAGTATAAACACTTAAACTTTGGTGGAAAGTTGTTAGAGTGTAGACAATAAAGCCTTGATTATTCATGAAGTTCCTCTTGTTAGTCTTTAACTGGTGGCTTGTTCCTTTAAATTGTATTAGTAATACAGTTCAATGCTACAGGGACTGTTCAAATAAATGATAATAAAATCCACTTCGAATGTTAATGTTATTCCATAGATTATGAAAGTTAAGAGAATATTTAATGTCTAATTTAGGTTCACTGTTTATTCTGCTTATATTTTTAATTTCCCCCAGCTTGGATAAAGGGGGGGGGGGCAGTAAGTTATAGTTACATAGTTCTTTGTCTCTAATGCACTAGGGTAAGAGCTGGCTGGGAAATTTTCAACAAAGCATTTTTTCTGTCAGAAAATGCTAATTCATCAGAATTGAAACTTTCCACAGAAATGTGTATCACATTTTCTCAGCTCCAGCATGGAGGGGCAGAAAGAGAGACCCAAGAATAGCCAATAGCCTGGTGGTTAGGGCACTTGCCTCAGTCTCCTGTGCTCTGAGTGGGAGCCCTACTTGCTGTGCAATAAAGTCAGTCTGTCTCTCTCTGGCCCCAATGAGCATTTTATTATTTACACAAAGGGGAACCATTCCAACAGGAATGGAAGAGGGGGAGGGGACAGATTCTAAGGGCATGTCTTCACTACGACTTAACGTCGACTTTAACGACGTTAAGTCGAATTAAACGTGTACCTGTCTTCACATACATGCCATTAAAGTCGATTTAAAGGGCCCTCAAAATCGACTTTTGTACTCCTCCAAAACGAGAGAAGTAGCGCTAAAATCGACATTTCAAGGTCGATTGTGGACTAGTGAAGACGCAACTGACATTAATAGCCTCCAGAGGCTGTCCCACAGTGCTCCATTCTGACTGCTCTGGACTGCCTCACTGCTCCACTGTGACCGCTCTGCACAGCACTCTCAACTCGCTGCTCTGGCCAGGTAGACAGGAAAAGACCCGGGAACATTTGAATAGCATTTCCTGTTTGGTCAGCGTGGCCAGCTCACCTGCACAGCTCAGTCGCCAGCTCAGTCGCCATTCAGAGCAATCAGCAGCACAAGCCGCCATGCAGAGCTCAGCATCACAAGACTCCATGCAGAGCTCAGCTGCCCTGGAAACCAGCCAGAGGAGAAGAGCTCCAGCATGGTCCACTCGTGAGGTGCTGGATCTCATCGCTATCTGGGGAGAGGAATCCGTGATGTTGGAACTACGAAACAACAAACGGAATGCCAACACCTATGGAAGAGTCTCCAAGGCCATGCTAGAAAGGGGCCACAACAGGGACGCCCAACAGTGCCGCATGAAAATTAAGGAGCTGAGGCAAGCGTTCCAGAAAGCCAAGGAGGCAAACGGACGATCAGGGGGCGCGCCGCGGACATGCCGGTTCTACAATGAGCTAAATCAGATAATGGGGGCACCCCCACCACCATTGCACCGGTCTGCGTGGACTCCACCGATGGGATAATCGTCAGGGACGAGACTGATTCTGCTGAGGATGACAATGAGGAGGAGGGAAATTTCACGGAGCAGCAGGAGGCCAGCGGAGAAACCGTGTTAGCAGACAGCCAGGAGCTGTTTATCACCCTGGAGCCAGTACCCTCCCAAGCCTCTCAAGGGGGTAAGTGTTTCTTTTTAAGGGATTACATAACACGTGATTTTTTAAAGGAAGCATTTATTAATGGTTAACTTGCCCTAAGGACTTAGCGTGCTTTCATTGCTGGTCAGTTTCTACTCAAAGAGTCTGTCAATATACTCCGGGATTGACCGGAAGTCCTCCACGGACATTTCAATGAAGCTATCCAGGAGGTAGCGATGAATCTTCCACACCAGATTTCTGGGGAGAGCCGCCTTATGTGGTCCCCCGTGATAGGAAACCATCCCACACCACGAAAGTAGTAAGTAGTCTGGTATCATTGAGCAGGCTAGCATTGCGGCGAATGGACCAGGACTTTGCATGGAGGCAAGGAGCATGCGCGCTCTATCTCTCTGAGAAATTCTGAGCAAAGTGATGTCATTCATGGTTGCCTGTTTGAAATACGGACTGCAATTAGTAGGGAGATAAAGATTCCCAGCTGCAAAGTAATCTTTTCTGCTGAAGACCGACCAACCGCCCCCCCACCCCCAAAACGCTCACCTGCCCCCTCTCCCCGCCAGCCCATAGCGGTAGCTAGCAGGGAATCTGAACAGTCTGCAAGCGGTTTGCCTCCGCTTCAGATCCAACGCGCACCCAAACCCCCCCCCCTCCAGCCCGTAGCGGTAGCAAGCAGGGAATCTGAACAGTCTGCAAGCGGTTTGCCTCCGCTGAAGAGCCCCAACCGGCCCTTAGCTGTTAGCGAGAGATTTTTGGGCTTTGTTTTGCAGTTTGTGGTTCAGTGGGAGCCACGCGGTGGGGGGAAGGGGATGGGGTTACTCTACAATATGCAAGTGCTGCTTTTAACTTACCATGGCCGGCTGCACGGTGATTTCAGAAGCCGTGTTGGGCTGAGGCACGCATATGTGTCTGAGATGCTGTGACTTTTCTGTGAGCTATTCAGTCACTTTTAGGTGTAGAACATGACCTTGTACAGAAATCATATCAGGCCTCTGAATACTGAGGTTGCAAACGGCATAGTACTCCCATTGTGTACCATCCGAGACTGCATCTGTCTCATAACCTTGAATGTATCTGTCTCATAACATTCAAACTTTCTTTGCCCACATTCGCCCACAGATGAACAATTATCTCAGAATCCCCCGTCCTGCTCCTCCCACCGTGCATCGCAGATACGAAAGCGTAAAAAGAAAACGCGAACGCACGATGATATGTTCACTGAACTACTGGAGAACTCGCGCGCTGAGGCAGCCCGCCAGACGGAATGGAGGGAAAGATTGATACAGGCAAGGCAGGAATCAGCGCTACAGTCAAGGCAGGCAGCAGAAAAGAGGGAAGAAATGTGGCTGCAGCGACAGGACCGCGAAGAAAGACGCATGGATGCTTTGCTCCGTATAATGGAAGACCAAAGCAACATGCTGCGCTCTCTGGTGGAGCAGGGCCAAAGATCACCTCTGCAGCCCCTGTGTAACCGCCTCCCCCCCTCCCCAACTCCCATAGCTTCCCCACCAAAACGCGGGGTGAGAACCCGGGGGGGCAAGCTCCTTGGACCGACCCACTCCACCCCACAAGCCAGCACAAGCAGCAGCAAGCTGAGGTTCTCTGCAAACTTTTAAAAGCTGCTGTGTCTTGGCCCCCCCCCTTCTCTCCCCCTTTCTCCCCCCTCCTCTGTTCGCTCCTCCACCAGTGCGACTGCTGGTTTCCCTCCTCACCCACCCCTTCCAGGCTACCATGACAGTGATCCCCTGTATTTGTATTTCTGATGAAGCAATAAAGGAACCATGATTTTTAAAACAGTGAACTTATTTCCTCTGCAAGCATGGGGAGGGGGGAGGGAAAGAGGGTGCAAGGACAGCAGGCTTAGAGCAGAGCAAGGGAGCAGGTTCTCAAACGCCATGTTGGGTACTCATAAAACTGTCTTTCAAGGCGTCCCTGAGGCGCAGCGCGCCCTGGTGCGCTCTTCTACTTTCCCTGCTGTCTGGCTGCTGGTAAGTAGCAGGCAGTAAATTTGCCTCTGCCTCCCAGCCTGCCATAAATGTTTCCCCCTTGCTCTCACAGACATTGTGGAGCACAGAGCAAGAGGCAATAACAATGGGGATATTTCTCTCGCTGATGTCTGAGCGAATCAGTAACGAACGCCATCTCCCCTTCAGACGGCCAAATGCACACTCTACGGCCATTCTGCACTTGCTCAGCCTGTAGTTGAACAGCTCCTGACCCCTGTCCAGGGCTGTGTAGGGCTTCATAAGCCAGGGCATTAGGGGGTAGGCTGGGTCCCCAATGATAACGATAGGCATTTCCACTCCCCCACCATGGAAATTTTCTGGTCGGGGAAGAAATTGCCTTGCTGCAGCTGTCTAAAAAACCTAGAGTTCCTGAAAACACGAGGGTCATGAAGCTTTCCCGGCCACCCCATGTACAGGTCGGTGAAACGTCCCTTGTGGTCAACCACTGCTTGCATGACCATTGAATAATATCCCTTCCGGTTTCTGTACTCGGCGGCCTTGTAGTCCGGTACCAGGATAGGGATATGAGTCCCAGCTATAGCCCCACCACAGTTAGGGAATCCCATGGCGGCAAAGCCATCTATTGTAGCTTGCAGGTTTCCGAGGTTTATAACCCTGGGTAGCAGCTGCTCGATGATTGCTCTACTTACTTGCATCACAGCAAAGCCCACTGTAGACCTACCCACCCCAAACTGATTCGCCACTGACCGGTAGCTGTCTGGCGTTGCAAGCTTCCAGAGGGCTATCGCCACTCGCTTCTCAACTGTAAGGGCCGCCCTCATTCTGGTACTCTCGCACCGGAGGGCCGGGGACAGCAAGTCACAAAGTTCCATGAACGTGCCCTTTTGCATGCAGAAGTTTCTGAGCCATTGGGAGTCATCCCAGACCCGCAGCACTATGCGATCCCACCAGTCAGTGCTTGTTTCCTGGCCCAGAATCGGCGTTCAATGGCATGAGCCTGCCCCATTGCCACCAAATTTGTCCGATTGTCAGTCCCCCCTCTTCCAAAAACGTCAGTGTCCCCGTCGTCCCTGCTGTGCACGTCCCGGTCCATCTCCTCCTCACTGTCGTCGGGTTCCAGAAAGCGCAGTTGTCCACGGATCGCATTCCTCTGCAGATGGTACAGCATGAAATCCGCAACCGTGATCGAGGTCCTCACAATGGCCATTACTGCAGCCGTGGCATCAGCAGGCTCCATGCTTGCAGTGCTATGGCGTTAGCGCGGCGCGGAGAAAGGGCACGAATTATGGGATGCCTACCCACAGTGCACCGCTCGTAATGGGGGTCGGCGGTGCGGAAAATGGGCGCGAAATTTGGAAATGCCTACCCATAGTGCAGCACTCGAAATGGTGCCTGCTGGGGGCTCCGGGAACTGTGGGATAGGTACCCACAGTGCAACGCTCGTTATGTCAACGCTTGCAAAAGTTGTGCGGACAGACACTGTCGACTTGCTGTGCTTTGCTGTGCTTAGTGGGGACACACAAAATCGACTGTATGCAGTCTGCTTTACAAAATCGAATTAAAGGAAATCGACCTACTGCTGTATTGAAGACATACCCTAACTCTATAACATAAAGATGTAGGAGACTCCGGTTCAAATGCATACTCAGAATCAGGCAAAATAGGGTCTGGCTCTCAATGTGAGCTCTGTGGAACAAATCCCTCCTGCCCGTGAGCAGTCGAACTAGCGGGATCTCTCTTTCTGCAGGAAAGATGGCATAGGGGAGAGGATTCTCAGAGCTGGTATAGGGAGATGTATCTTCTGCATGCTATAGGACTCAGCTCCATAGCAGTTCCCCGTGCCTTACAGAGAGCAGTGGGGAATCAAGGGTGGTCCATAGAAAACCAGGATCTGTAAATTAGGGAGCCCCTAAAGAAACAAACAATTCCTGCCCCCAATGTGCTTACCATCCTTCCGCTGCCCTTGCTCCCTAAGGTGGGAGGGTAAGTGCATGGCGCTCCGAGGCTACTCAAGTTTAGAGTAATAATATGTCCCCTGCTACATGTGGTGAGTGTTATGTTTGCAGCATGTGCACAGAGAAGTTGGTTTAAAAACACAGATACTCTTGCTGGAAGGCTATAATGTAGAACCACCTTGTGTTTAGAATTCAGAAGCACCCCCTGGGGCAGGGAGGGTACGGGCTGCAGAGAAGCACAACTCACCCCACCTTACTTTAGTCTAGCGGTCTGCAAATGGAACGTGCTTGAGCACCATGCTATAGAGCCCCCAAGTGTGCAAGCAGGAGCAGTGATACATGACAGGGTATTCTTCCCCTGTATGCCTTTGTGGAGATCCGCATTGTGCTAGGCACTGCACATACATCTACTAGAAACAGTTATTTGAGGCAGGAACTAACAGTCTAAATAGATGAGACAGGCAAAGGGGAGAGAAAAGAAGTAATATTACTCCCTGTGCCTCAGTCTCCCATCTGTGAAATAAAAGTGGCTTGATAAGGTCACACAGGAAAGTTATGGTAGATCCAGGGATTCATCTCAGATCATTACGTAGCACATAAATACAAACTTTGGAAAGCCTGTTTTGTGATAGTTTCTTCCTTGCATGAATTACATCGAGAACCAAGCTTTAATGTCTTTATTTAGCACCTCTTAACGTTTGCTACTGTGTCAAATGTGAATAGCATCAAGCTGCAACTAACTGCTGTTGGCTACAGAACTATCTGAACTGAAACCAAGCAACCCAAAGGTCTACTGATCTCTGTCGCAGCATTTTGTCAGCATAGGCTGAGCCAAACAGATTTACACTGCGTGTTGGCATAGGAAATATGTCAGTCAAAAGGAATAGAGAATGTAGCATTCAATTAGCTGTCTGAATCAATCAATTTGCTTGAATGAATGAGCTTCATTTAAATGGCAGAGTTCAGGTCACATTAAAAGCACCAATGGGAAGAGTTAGGTAAATATAGAAAAGTTGTTTGTTTATTTTAGGGATGGTATCTATTTTATTTTCATAGTCTGAATTTTGAATAGTAAAATGATGGATAGGAAATCATTTAAAAAATTATTTAAGTCTTTAGCTTGTGTAATAGCATCTGATTTAATAGAGCATCTTGTGACATTCCAGTTGAAAATTCATTAAGGAAATTCAAGATCTTTGAGTACCCTTTGATCACACTGAAGGAAAAATGCATCTGGGATATCTTTGAAGGCAAAGATTTTCCAGTGGCTAGTAGAATGGGGGGAAACAATGGATTATTTGGTTCACTAGCAATTCTGGGGGGGAAATGAAAGAAAAATTCATTTCAGGTCAATCCAAAAAATGATTTTTTTCTTTAATTGTCAGTGAGTTAAAAAGTCAGGAAACATTTAAAATCAAGTTAAATGAAATGTTTCATTTGGCCCAACTAGAAATATTTGCATTTGTTAATGGCCTGAAATCAAAGGAGAGGGACCTAGAGTCACAGAGGAAGAGGAGGAAATTTCATAACAATGGGCTTGTCTTCACTTGAGCCGGCAGGGATCGATCTTTTGGTGATCGATTTATCGCGTCTCGTTAAGATGCGATAAATCGACCACCAGCGGCTCCCCCGTCGACTCCGGAAGTCGCAAGAGGCGCAAGATGGAGTCGACAGGGGACCGCGCCACCAACCGCCACCACCGTGAGGATGGGAGGTAAGTCGGCTGTAGAGACGTCGATTTCAGCTACGTTATTAACGTAGCTGAAATTGCGTATCTACAGTTGATTTCCCCCCCTAGTGAAGACCAGCCCAATGACTAGTCGTTAGGCCAGGGAAAGTGAGACTGATTCTATAGTTTGGTGGATAGAGCTGCCTTGTTGTAGATAAGTGACTCAAGTTCAGGTCCCTGCTCCGGTGACTTAGTGTGTAGGCTTAAGAGTCAGTATGAGATCATTTTAATTTCTGCTCTGTCTGTAGAGCTGGTCCCATCTTCTTGAATAATCACAATTTATAACTTGACTTCATTTTGCCTTGAAATGACTCGCAGTTTTCCCTGGGTATGGTCCTCATTGTAACCTGGGAAGTGTTTTTGCAGTAGTTTGTAAGACAGCAAAGAAATGGTTGAGCTGTCTCTAGCAGAATCCAACTCCTAGTTAGCATCTCTCCCTTACAGAAATTCCGATGGTAACAACACTGGTGGTAGCTTTGTAATATACTTATAATTAATTTGTTTTAGGTAGCAAATACAGGCCTTTGAAAAGTCAGCAGTCATATTCCCCTAAATATATTTAGGAAAGATTTTTCGTTTGGTTTATTGCCTACCAAAGATTTTTCAGTCTAGAGTGACCAATAATAGAATTTGACTTTACTGCTTGGTAAGCAAATCACTTTAATTATTACAGTCCAGAAACCAGTAAAAAGATAGCTATCTCCAGAATTTGCTCCTTTTCTAAAAATTTTACTAAAATATCATTTTAAATTTGTACAGGAAGCTTTAAATAGGTTTATCCAGTAAAACTAGATACATGGTTATTTAAATGTCATTTCTTAAGGCACCCTAATAGCCATTTCCCTGGTCTTAACTTAAACTGACCTGAAATTTTTGTAGTAATAACATTTTCATCATAAAAATAATCCTGGAGGAATTGTGTGTCTGCTGCTCATATACTAGCATTAATAGACTGGTATAAAATGTTCGTAAAACCTACCGTATTTTTCGTCCTATAGGACGCTCCGGCCTATAAGACGCCCCCTCGTTTTACAATAAAAAAGCCGGACCAAAAAAAAAAAAAAAAAAAAAAAAAAGCGCCTCGCTCTCCCGTCCCCGCCGCGCGGGCGGGCTACCGAGGTTCCCCCCTCCCCGCCCGCTGCCCGCCCGCGCGGCGGGGACGGGAGAGCGAGGCGCTTTTTTTTTTTTTTTTTTTTTTTTTGGTCCAGCGGGGAGGGGGGAACCGGGGCGCACATTTTTTTTTTGGTCCGGCGGGGAGGGGGGAACCTCGGCAGCCCGCCCGCAGCGGGGAGGGGGGAACCGGGGCGCACATTCGCCCTATAAGACGCACCAACTTTTTCCCCCCCGTTTTGGGGAAGAAAAAGTGCGTCTTATAGGGCGAAAAATACGGTATTCAAAAATCACCAGTTACCATGGGTCACCGTTTTACAAAACTGTAAGGCAATGTAATGAGCATCTTAATGATGAAATAGGCAATAAGTCTCTTTAGGAGGCATATAAGAGTGTATGGAATATTACAGGTGAAAAAATTACATCTAATTTAGGGAAGTGAACTTCTAACTTAATTTTCATGTCTGTTTGCTCTGCCATAACAGAGGAACTTCAGATGTGAAAACGGTGATTGTGTTAGTTTGGAGTTTAGTATATTAGTTTGTGTGCTTATTCACACATGTTCTCCCCCTTTAGTCTTTGAAATTGGACTGAAATTTCAGAAGAATCAATCTTGGTTCTTTCGATTTCCATTATTTTTAGATTTTTGGACTTTGTCAGAAATAGCACAAGAACTGCCCTTCTCAAAGGTTTTTAGTATTTTTGCCTCCAGCCAAATTCGGAAAGTGCCAAAGTGTGTGCTGCTTTTTTGGCAAAAAAATAAAGTAAATTTTCCAAACCACAAAGATCTAGATTTGGTAAAAGTTTGAGACAATGTTACATTTTTATTTTATTTATTTATTTATTTATTTATTTGAATTGGTGCCCCATGTTAAATGACCGTGTGGCAGTTTATGGCCCACATACAGTATGCAGTTTGAATGAAAAATGAACCAAGTTGAGCACATTTTCAGACAATGTTTTCTAGACTTTCATTAAACTGAAAGCTTCATTGCAGCTATCAATGAAGATACAGATTTTGAAATAAATCTGCTCAATAGTCACTTCCAATTGTCTCAGCCTATTCCAGGTTTTTCTATACAATAATAATAAAACCTTTAACAATTAAGAAAAAATAATTGCCTTAGGCAAGATTTTCTAAAGTGAATGGAGACTTTAGGTGTCTACTGTGAGATACCTATGGGGCCTAATTTTCAGATGATGGGTAGTGTGCTGCTCGTTTTCTGAAAATTGGTCCCCTTTAAACACGTGTCAAGTTGCACCAAAAAACCTGAGGCAAAATCGCTAGTCACTTTTGAAAATCTTGGTCTCTGTTCATGCACCTGTAATGTGCGAACACCAATATTTGGAAAGCACGAGAACCTTGGACCAAAAATAATTAAAAAATGCTAAAGTTTAGTTGTGTCATTATTTTAAAATATGCTTGGGAACACAGTCAAAAAGAAACTCTGCCTCTCTATAGAGGATTCTGAGGGCATAAAACAATAACTGGATTATTCTATGTCACACAGGCAGACATTTCATTTGCAACAGATGTATAGTAATATGATAACGTTCTTCAGTTAATAAGTCATGCAATTATAATTCAGTGTGAAGTATTAATATAGATCTCTTCCATAAAGCTATATTTGAAAAAAACTCAGTAGACTGGATATTGCTTATATGATAACATATATGGGATTTATGAATAGGAAACAACCAGTTTTTAAACTGTGGCATGATGCCTTAATAGGAAGCCAGAGGTGACTTGCCTTTCTTATGAGAGGGATGCCACAAGAAATCAAATGCTGCACTCCACTTTTTTTTTCTCGATTTTTGCCAATGAAAAAGGGAGCTGAGATGAAGGGTGAGGAGAAGCATAAACTAAGACCAAAGACTCTTCCTTTGGGGGCTCTTCAAACAGTTTTGAAAAAAATACTTTCTTAAAAGACTGTTTTACAAATATATATTTTAACAGAAACTTTAGTTTTAAAAATGTCGACCATGTTCAGTTTCTATCATGCCCTTGACCTCACATAGATAATTCTTTTAAAAAAATCAAGTTGAACTCAGGGGTGGAACTTGGATGTATGCCTCAAGACTTTTCAAACAACTCTCTGTAGTGGAGGGCAAACACCTTCTTTCTTTGATATTTTCTAACATGTTGCTCATGTAGTATCTCCTTCAGCCATGTGTGAATGGAATCCTCCATTCTTTTCGTTAGAAACTCTCATTGGCCAAGTCTATCAAAGAATTGGATTGCCCAATGTGTCTGCAGTACAGGAGGAACTAAGGTCTAAGGAAGCAAAAGAGAAATTAACCCTTCATTCCTCTCCCTTCATCCCCATGCTATTTCATCCAGAGAGAGGTCAATGGTTGGATTACCAGATATTCCCAATGTATGCAGGTGTGAGGCCAAATTCAGCAATCTCTTCTTATGCCGGTTCTCTAGGCTGAAACTCCTCCAGCTATCCAGATGTATTCCCTACTGTCTGCAGTATCCTAAAGAGTTGGCCAGTGTTTGTGTGCTGTTAAACAGCTGCCACCCTTCATTGGTGGGCAAAAAGCTTCCGACCTGTCATTTCTAAGTCATTTGGATACCTTCTGAATGAAATGCTCACATGGGCACTATAGGAACAAGTCTAGAAGAGAAGTGCAGAGTTTTTGCTATTGTTAGAGTTTCTAGGGAAGTAAAAACCACAAAATTAGCAACATGAGAAAATACAAGCCAAAAAAATGGGATACAGAAACACAGTTAGCATATCTACATTTGCCTCATATTTGTCTGGAATGCACATATGATAGCTTCATAGGATGAGCTCGGAAAAATCAATACTCTAAATGAAATATCATTGGAATCCTCTTCTCATTTCAAGTCTGGCTGGAGTGAGGCGTGGTAATGTATCCATAAATAATGTTTAGCTTCAATCTCTTTTACTCTCATTCCAAACAAATGAGCAATTTCTGAAAAGCAACTGTAGAAGATGCACTTTTGCCTCTTCATCAAAAACGTATAAAAATGATATATATTGCAGTATTTAATGCAATGTATTACAAACCTTCATGGTGATCCAATACAGATGCCTCTTTTCTCTGTGGCACCGACCTTCAAAAGTGATGATGTGAAAAGCCCCAGATTTTATGACAGCTTAACTCAGAATACATTACAGCTTCTATATTAATATGTATTTCAAGCTCTGCTATAAACTTCAGATATGAAGAGAAACTCTGTACCTTGTATTCTGCTATAAACTTTAAATATGAAGAAAAAATGTTCATGTGGAAAGAAGCAGTTTTTGACAATATTTATGTGAAATAATATTTCCTCTTTCTCTTTGTCTAGCAAATTCATAGCTCTTTTTGGGAGTTCCATAAATTTTACATTTGCTAGAGATGTAACTCTAATAATCAGTGATATAAGGAACACAAGTAAAGAAATATATATACATGGTACAGCATTATGGAGATCCATTAGTCACTTCATACTTACAGTTACAATCAGGTCTCCATTACAAGCCCAATTTTTAACCAGATAGTGTCAATGGGGAGAGAGGGAGAAGGAGGGGGAACTGACATCAACAAAATTTTTGTGTTCTTTGCTTTGTCAATGGTAGGAGTTCAACTTAAATTTAATTTCAATGACATTTAATTTCATCTAAAATGATCAAACCATTATTTTCAGCTGTACGGTTTAAATATGATCCTTGTTTCAAATTGTTATTAAAATGTTTTTTAAATCCCTGTAACACTAAAATTTCTTGCCTCTTACACTTGTCCTTCAGTATAAGACAATTTTCATAAAACATCTTGCATATCCTAACTAAAAAAATCTAAGCAATTATCAGCATTTTTCATTTTTATGCTTCTGAGTTCCCAGTGCTTAAATATAAAGATCATCTTTTTAGAAATGCTTGGTGTACAAAATAGTCAATGTGAGCCATTTCAGTAGGGCAAATTCTGAATTTCATTGCATTTGACAAGGAAAACAGAAGTGCAGAGCTAAGTGTACTCCTGCAAAAGTTGAACTGTGGCAAATAAATCTTTACTTGTTAAGGACAAATCCAGCAAAGCACTTCAATATTAGCTTAATTTTAAGCACATGAATAGCACCAATGAAGCAACTCATGTGTTTAACGTTAAGTTATCTTTAAAGGGGCCTTAATGGTTCCTACTCTCCATGTGCTCCATGAGGCTAGTCTTCTCCCCCCACAGAATTACATTTGATGAAACTGGATCCATTCCCTCTCAGCAGATTTGGTCCATTCAGTACTTGTAAAAACTTCAAGGACCACCATGGAACTCAAAAACACAGTAGCTCCAGTCTTTGTGGTGCCCCTAAGTTCATGCTCATTTCAGGCTAAGGCTGGAAGCATCATATGATCTGAAGCAAGTGGTAGACAATATGGAGGTGCCACCTCAGACTTAGTTTTGATGGGGAAAGTTTATGGCAGCTACAAAGTAAGGGGGAACAGGGATCTTTTAGATCAATGACTTCTGAGGTGGCAGGAGAAAAGGGTCATTATGTTATGTAGTCTTCTCATTGCATTAAGTGGTATGTACATGGGATGGAATTTACTCCTGTATAAAGGGCTAGGAGTTCCAGGACAAGTTCATACCTCATCTAAGTCTCACTTTTGTCTTCAATATAAGTCCTATTTGATGGCCTAATAGTGCACTGCATAGGCTTTATATTGGCTTTCTGTGCTGGGGTGAATTGTATTCATAAATACTCATGCCCCCAAATATAATTCAGCACATACTATATGGACAATTTTGTGATGAAGAGACTTCAGACCATGAAAACATTTGTATACAATACTTTATGCCCTGGGCTTAATGTTAAGAATGGTGACCAGTTCTCCCTCCCTTCCAGCCCCACCAGATATTTACTGATGAAGCAGAATGTGGAACCCCATGCTACAAGTCAAGTTCTACCACAGAACGGGGATGATGGGCTCAAAAATTGTATCCATGAAAAGCCTGAGAGCTCCATGTGGACTTTGAGAGTGAGTATGGAACAGATACACCAGAATGTATTTCATGCAGAGAGAGAAGCACCAGCTCAGACAAAGGAAACAACTTGGACATTTTGTACCATAAACCTTTATGAGCTGACGTCCAATATGTACAGAAGGCTACATGCTGCTTGTAAATATGGATTCATGGCAGAGTTAGTCAGATTCTAACCTGGGTGTTGCCCCTACTCCTTGCTATCTACGCAGAAAAACCTCTCACGCGGGCCTAAGAATGCTATAAACCCATGCTACCATACATTGTGGAGGGTATGGACTTGAGCCCAGGCTTTGCCTTGGCCCAGGCTGCTGATCCACTGACTTTGAAGTGAAGAGGAAGGCTAGTCACGCCTGGATGCTGATAGTTCTCCTGTGCCTCCCCACCATTCTACCTGGGCTATATTTTCTTGCCCTTGCCCTCTCTCTCTGTACTTCCTCCCTCCTTCAGTGCAGGGAGAATACAAAAGCCTTCAAGATGGCACATGGGAAGACTAAGGATCAGAATGCCACAGCCAGCAATTCGCTAACAATGTGCCTGATCAACAATGAATGTGATTGGGTATTTGACCCTGCCCTGAGCATGTACCCCACTTTCCTGTTGGATGGGCTTTTGGATGAGAAAGTGGGGCTACAGAGAGTGGAGTGACTACAGAGAGTGGCGCAGCCACTTCGAGAACGGAAGAGGACATGGAGTCGATGGTGGACCCTACTCAGACTGTTTTGGGGCACATCTATGGGTTTCTTGAGCTGGACTCCCAGAATCCAAAGTGTGTTCCAAATGCAAACAGTCCTGCAACCATTCACTGTTTTAATTAAACCTTCTACTATCATGATCCAGGGCTGTAGAAGATAAGCTCAGTTCCCCAAAATAGTCCTATCCACTAATAGGGATCTCAAAGTCCCATCTTGTCCAGATTGGAAACATCCATTTTCCAAAAAACCTGGCATCATGAACCCTTCTACTGAATTCCATGGTGTTCTTGAACCACCCTCTATGGTGGATAAAGACCTACCTAATTAGCAAGTAGTACCCTTTCCAGTTTACATACTCATGTGCACCCATTGGAGGTAAACTATGGACATATGTGCCATCAATGACCCTACCATAGTTTGGGAGCCCCACTTGCTGAAACCTCACAATCTGAGGACATTGCAGGGGTGTAGGGGGCCTGGGTTGACTCCCTCTGAGCCAGAAGGGAAAGAATCACTCTCTCCATCTGAGAGCAAGCTGGCTCCACTCCCAGGAAGGGGAGGGGTGGGACAGGAAGTACAAAGGCCAGGGCTTGTAGCTCAGTGAGGGCGGCACTAGGGAGGGAGACAGATGCAGACTATGGGCTGCTCCCTCCACACCTTGCTGCCGAGCCAGGGGAGGCCCTGGACCCAGGGAACCCTACTCTACAGAAAGGACTGGGGTTTCCCGATCTGCCCGCTCTGGAGTACCCCGAGGGACGGCCAGAGCTCAGCAGGGACCCATGCCTGCCAGAGGCGAATGCCAGGGGCAGAGTACCCCGGGGTACCGCCAGAGCCCAGCAGCACCCCGTGGCTGACAGAAGCGGACGCCGAAGGGGATCCGGAGCTTCCCACGGCAGACGACCCGGCGTCCTGCTGGTGCCCCCTTGCCTCTGAGGTACACCTCCAGACTCTTGCCAGCGTTCCCCTGCCTGAGGTGCGCGCTGTAGACTCTTACCAGCGCTCTTCTGCCTGAGGGTCCCGCCAGGGATGCTTGCTGGCCCACCTCCCACCCTTAATTCCCCTTTGCCTGGGAGGTGTGGCCAAGGCCTTTCAGCAAGGCAGTAGCTCCCCACCGCCCCCAGTGGCTCGGAGAACCTACTGACCCTCATACAAGGGGGCATTAGCAATCTTCACCACCCCTGGGTGAACCAGAGTAATTATTGCTTTGCAAGCCTCCATCACCAAAGCACCAAGAGTTGACGTGCCAACACCAAACGGATTAACCAAAGACCCATAGCAGTTTGGGACAGCCACTTTCCAGACAGCAATCACAACCCACTTTTGGACTGGTATGGCCTCCCTCATCTCTGTGCCCAGGCACCGAAGGATCAGGGCACGTTGCACACACAACTTCCTGCAGAAATTCTGGACCCATTGCTGGTCATCTCAGGTCTGCATAACAATGTGATCCCACCACTCTGTACTTGTGGTCCTGCTTCAGAACCACTGGTCAGCATAGGAAGATTCCCCAGCTCTGAAACCCTGCATAAGTTATCTTCACGCCATCATGTCTGTGATCTTAGCAAGACACACCATTGCCTTCCTAGGGCAAAAAACAGCTACTGCTTCCAACCATGTCCCATGCCCTTCACCTGTCTCCTTTTCCCTCTTCTACTTTACCCAAAATGTGACTTGCATTAAAAACCTCTGGAATAGGTCATTATCCAAAGTAGGTCCATGCCTTGCCACCTGTGGTTTAACCTTACAAAACTGGTGAGCTAAGAGCACTTCTGAACAGGGGCTCAGGAAGGACAAGCAAGTTTTCTCACACTATGCAGTGAATGACTTCATAGTGCAGTGCAGTTTGTGCAGAACACAGAGGCGTGGACGGTCCAGGCAAAAGTCCAGTTCAGCACATGGTTTAGTCGAACCCCAATGTGGATGCACATACACAGCTCTGACACAGATAGGGCTTTGAAGCAGGGATGTTTCAGCGGGGCTAGACAAGCACAGGTTCACTCTGCAGTGAATACCTACTCTAAGCCTTTCAGGGAATTTTAAAGCCATGGCTCTTTTTGCCATATGCAGAGTTTATAAGGCTGGAATCAGTCATAAAATCTTCCCAGACCATAACGCTCATGTGCATTAAATTCAGTAAGTGATTAAAATAGTTCAGGATATAGACTGCTGCATATAACACTTTATGCATTGAAGCGCAAAAAATATTAGTATGAAACATTGGTCATACTTAAAGGGCTCCATTCTAAGCCCTGTTTTTTCAGCTCCCTGTCACTCCTTTAATGGAGGGAAGGAGGTTTGGGGCTCAGTCTCACCACAGCCAGGTTTAGCCTGCCTTCCCAGGTGAAGGGAATGAGTACAGGTCTCTTGAGAGAGGGAGCTTGTGACTAAGAACCAGGCCTCCTGGGAGATAAAAAGGCAGCTTGTGCTCAGTAAGAGGAAATCCTAGAAAAAGCAATGTTCTCCTAAAAAGGTGGAATCTGAACAGGAAAGTTCCAGCAAGAACTTGTAGGATGAGTAACTAGGAAGAGGTCCTGGAAAGGAAAGACAGAGCAGGGTGGATTATGGGGTAAGCAGCTCAATTGGTTTCAGTTCCCAGGTTCAGAATTCCCCATGTATGATGTTATAAGCGCCTATTCAAAACAAGACAGCTTTGCCTAGGCAAGATTTATTCAACAGGTCAGTCCTAAAGAAAGGAATGAGTGTTTATTCCATACTTATAAACAGGTTCATCGAGACAGCAGGAAAAAGAACAATTTGCATTTCAGCAATCACGAGTATGAGGAGGAGTCTGATGATGAAGAAAGCTCCATGCTGTATGTTGCCTTAGTGTTCCCTCTAATTTTTCCCATTCCTGGCCGGAATGAATTTTGTTATGTGCACCAATATGGAGGTGATGTTTGGTGGGGTTGGGGCCAAGGAGTTTGGAATGTGGGAGGGGGATCATGGCTAGGGTAAAGTGTCTGGATGCCAGGGAGTGAGGGCTGGGGCTGTGGGATCTGGGGTGGAGCTGGGGGGTCAGAGGAGTGGGATGTGGAAGGAGACTCTGGGCTAGGGCAGAGGGTTGGGATATGGGGGTGAGGGTTCTGCTGGGGTGCAGGCTGCGGGGTGGGGTGGGAGATAAAAGGCTTGGGGTGCAGGCTGCCCTGGGGCTGTGGTGAGGAGAAAGGACTCCCTCTAGCCCTCTCTTACCGCAGCAACTCAGTGCCAGGTGAAAGGCAGCTCTCCATGGCTGCGGCGGCTCTGGCTGGGCTGGGCTGGTGGGGCCACCTCTCCCTGCCCTCCACAGGGAACTTAGGTCACAGTTGAATAAACTTTGCTTAAATTAAGGGATATCGTTGAGAAGAATTCACTTCCAGGGTTCACTGGATTATAAAAGAAAGGGGCAGAAACCCCAGGTTATGTTTTTCACCTAAGATAAAGGCACAAGCACCTTTGGACCTCTGGAAGACATCCTGTTCAAGGAGAGAGTCAGTCTCCCTCTTGCTGGAAGACTGAGTGAAGGAGGTTATCCTTGAACTAAAAGTTGCTAGATTAAGTTTTAGACTTTTAAATGTGGGTGGGTTTTTTTAACATTTTTTTTTTGCTTGTGACTATCTCTAACTTTCTGATACTTCAAATCACGCAATATCCTTTCTTTTCATTTAAATGAATCTTACAATTAATCTAAACCAACAGTGCCGTGTTTGTAATAAAGTGAATGCGCCTTAAAGGAGCAAAGGAACCATATTATTTCTCTGAACACTCTAGGAGACAGCTGGCCATTATATACACGATTTGGGGAAAATTCTGGAAGGGGGAGTGTGCCAGGGTCACCCTTCAAGTAATAATCATGGTTGGTGTAAGCTGTCGAGGAGCTGTAGACAGGCTACTGGGGTCAGAGCTACTGACCCAGGGCTATCTAGCATACAGACACTTAGGGTGTGACCTGAGGCTGTTTGGGAGCAGCCCAGGTTGGGAACTAGAAGAAGCAAAACATTTTGAGGCACCAAAGGTCACAGGACAGTTGGTGACACAACCCCTCCCTGGTCTGGATAGCATCCCAGCATGTGACAGTGGGCCCGCCACAGGTGTTTAATTGCAGTGTAGACTTACCCATTAATATTTGACACAGTTATGGCATTTTACAGCCAGCAACGCAGAAGGACAAGAAGAACTGGCTGTCAATGTTGTACAGAACTCAAATTGCTAGAGGCTGCATGCTCTTGCAGTGAGAAACAGCTTCTACCTAGGTATGTTAGTAGAGATTCATGACAATGGGGGCGCATTCCGAAACTGACATTTAAGGCAACTGAGTCACTTTCCTTGAGTTGTACTAGATATTGTTTATATGTATTGCTGCAGGAATAGCTTACAAATCTAAGGAGATGTAAAAATACCATAAGCTCCCATTGACACATGCAGTTTATTTTTATTTTAACTGAATGTGAAACTAAGGTGACTGTGGTCATTTGTCTCCTTAGCACAAAGCCACATAGCAGTCTCTACGCAGTCGACACGATGAACTATATCAGCGACATTCCTGATGTGTCCCACTGTATAGTATTGATGGTAGGCACCAAGAGGTGCCAGATATTTAACACATGAAGATTGATGGTTACTGTCAGATTTATAGGGTAAACTATACTTTACACCCCTATGCAGACCTTCTCAAGTGCACCTCTCAGGTGCTAAGCTTGGATTCATTCACGTCTCTGAAAGCTGCACTTCAACCACTTTGGTTGGACTGGGGTCTGAGGTCCCCCTGTTTGCCCACCATTGCTCTTCTAGCAGGACCACCAGGGTTTTGCCCTGGCAGGACACTTCCTTTCTGGAGACGAGAGCACTACCTGACTTACAGTGCCTCAAAACAGCTTTTTCAGACCTAATATAGATTCTTCAGTCAAAGGTACATAAGTGGAGAAGAAGGTTAAAACAACAAAAGGCCTGGGTCTAACCCTTGTCCTTTCCTGATAAGTTCCACTTCACCCAGGTTCTCTGGCTTCTGGGCTGGGAGACTGTGCTGCTGTATTCTCTGTGTGTCTCCTTGTTAGTGTCTCCCCTCAAGCAGAAGCTAGCAGCTCTCTTTTCCCTCCCCCTGCAGCCACTTTCTGCACAGGGTGCTTTTAACAGCTTATGCCCCTTTTGTGCTCTAAGTTCTGGCCTTGGCAAACCAACTGTGTAACTCTCTTTGGTGTCTGGAAATAGCACTCTTCCCAACTATCGGCACAGCCATTGTTTCCTTACCCTCTTACAGTTTACCCATAGGTGTGTCCACTCTGACCCTTGTTTCATTTGCTCCTGATTCTTCCTAAGAGCCCCTTTGGTTTAGCTCCATGTAGTCAGAAGATAAGATCAAGCAAGTAAACAAAGGTGCATATAATTATACAAAATCGAGATCTCTCTCAATCTCCTTGGACACAAAACGAAACCACTGCGCTAATCCAACACAAAGGCAATTGCCCCGTGGGAAACTTACTCCCCATTGGAAGATACTGTTTGTTGTTACCCTCACTGGAGAAAGCAGGTCTGAAAGTATGGAACCTCCCAACAGCCAATCCCCATTAGCTGTAACAAATTAGCACATCTCACTGGGAACTGATCATACTTCCTTCCTGCCCAACTATGACTGATTTTAGGGGTCTGTCATAGGGAACACGCTCCTATAGGCCACAGCATGGCAGGCACTCCTGTCTCAGTTTGCTTTTTCAAGTCCATAGTAGCAAGGATGTCCTCTAGTGCATCAATATGGTTTTTTTTCCAGAATACCGCTCAGAACAGTCCAGAAGCAAAATCCCAGATAGTTCCAGTCACCAACCCCAGTGCAAATACTCATTAAGATCACCTGATGTCTTGTCCCAGCATGATGCGTTTGCATACACCAGTGCCTTCAGCCACTCCCAGTCTCTGTCTTCCCTCTCCTTGTACCAGGACAGCCACCCAAGTCTTTCAAGTGGAGTACAGCCTTGCTCTCCTCAGAAGGAACCCCAACCCCAACCCCAACATCTCTACTGGGAAGCCTTGTTGCCAAAGGAGCATCCATCCTTTCCAGGGACCCTCTCATAGTTCCTCTGGGTCCTGCTCTCTGGCTCTGGTATCAGTGAATAAGCTCCTCATTTGCTCTCCTATCTTCAGCCTTCTCAAGACCTGCATTGGGGACACCAGTCAGCTCTTACTGATCTTCAGTCTTCTCATGAGAACCACCCTTCTCACGAGAACCACCCTGTACCTCCTTCCAGGACTCCTGAAGTCAACTGGTCTTTGAAGGTCTCACCTACCCTTCCTAATCAAAGCCATTTGCTCTGGCTCACTGCTACTCCCTCTCATTGGGTCTCTCCTGACTGACCCAGGCATTCCTGACTCTGAGTCTCTCTTGATCTTTTGCATACCCTACATGCTGCCTCACCCACTTAACTGGACAAATGAGAGCACTTGTCCAGAGACCTTGGCCCTACTTCAGATACTGCAGCCAGCCTCTTTGTGACAGGTTCTGCTGACTAGCTTTATACCCTCCAGTGACATTTTGCACCACTACAATTTTATCTACCAGGCAGACGCTCCACCGCAGGGGCCCACAGTCCAGGGTCTGTTGGCAGAAATGAAGCAAATCCAGTGTGTGGTGCTCTCATCATAGAAATGTAGAGCTGGAAGGGACCATGGGAGGTTGGCTAGTCCAGCCCCCTGAGCTGAGGAAGAACCAAATATATCTAAGTTACAAGAAACCACGTCCCAAACTCTAGTAAGTCTAACACTATATTATGGATATGATTTTTCTTAGGACAACACACTATGAATCACAGCACTCCAACTCTATGATCATTGTCCATGAATAAGAAGGGTGGGGGTGTTGGTAATTTTTTACTTTTACAAGGCCTACAGCCAAGATGGGAACAAACCCCAGATTGCAACAGTCCCAGTCTTTGATAAAAGCTAGATCCACATCCAGATGTTAATTTTGTGGCTCAGGCCCCTCTCTCTAGTTTTCAAGAAATATCTATAGAGATATTAAATGTCAAGAGCCCTTTAATCCTCTATTACATAGGACATGGCTCAAAAAGCACAAAGAGGACAATATTAGACCAGCCAACTTTTAATGGCTGAATTATTAATATGAAGTTTGGCTAAATTCCATTTTTCTGATTCTCCTCTATCCCTCCCATTTCTAAATAGACCCTCAGTTTCAGATTTAGTCCATTTTAATATTTTAGAAAAACCAAACATAGTCAGGTTTGTTTCATACATTTTTAAAGATAGTCCTTAAAAGAATTAATTTGGCTTAATGACACTTTTTGTGCCTTTTTACAATCATGTAACAAAAATGAATCTCCAGCACAGTAAAACAGTATGAAGTGAACCAACAGAATCATATTTGTCATCAAAATGACCTGACTATTTTCAGAAAACACTCAGCAGTTTGATAGAATGAGATATTTAACTAACAGAGGTCCAATTTAAAATAGACTGTTAATGAAGTAATTTCAAGCTCCTATCTAGACAATCAACACAAGCAGCAGGGAGAGAATAGCAGTGCATAGAACCTGGTGCATTTTGGGTGACAGAGAGAACATTAACCTTTATTTTCATGTGCAAAGCTGTGTAAATCAGAATTAATTATCCAGCAATCAAGCAATAGGTTTTTTTTTATCATTTTCAAATGGAAAATAGTGCATTTCTGCCACAGCAATATGGTTTACTGGCAAAAAACAATATATGGGGAGGGGGTAGCTTACTGATCAATTAAGGGACAGCTAAGTGCTACCTTGAAAGTTCATAAATCAAAATAAAAGTAGCTTCTTTGAAAATTGAAGAAGCTAGGTCTCCTGTAGTGTAACATAATTCCTGAATAGGTGAGAGCTTTTATTTTAGTCCTCAGCTTTTATCATCATGTGCTTTCCTAACAATAACTTCTTCCTCTAAAACCCATCTCCTTTTCTGGTATGTGCGATACCAGGATGATTGTCTAACCCCATCAACTCAGAAGAGACTAATATTTCACATTATTGTGAAGAGACAGAACAACAGGAGCCAAAAAAAAGGAAGCTAGTCAGAGGGAAAACTCTGTGTTGCTCAGATTTCAGGGGCAGAAAGAAGAAATTGTGGCAGCAGATCAGGAACCTATAGGAGTCTAAATAATAGCTGTCAGAGCATAGGAAGTGAAGGGGGGAGCAAGAGGCCAAAGGGGCTCAAACCAATGCCCATTAATGACTCTCAGAATAACACACAGCCATGTGGCAGCTGATTTATGAACTTTAAGAATTCAACAGCCTGTGTCGGCAGACACATTTAACCATCTTTACTTGGGATGAGGTTTATCCAGCAAAATCACAAGCTAACATAAGGTAGAAGTCATGAAACATCTGGAAGTAGCTGACAAAATATAAATAACAAATGGTTAAAATGGTTGCAAAAGTTATCAATGTCTGTCTTATGACAAATATGTTGGGAAGGTGGAATGGGTGTTGGGTAGGACTTTGTATAAGAATGATAAGACGTGACCTATTACTGTTCTGTGAATGAAGGCTGAACTGGAGGATAGGATCTGTGGTTGTGCTGGGTTGCACATATATAATGGATGGGTGCTGCAGTATGTTGATACAGGGTATTAATGTGGCTGCTATTTTCAGGAGTGAAGATGTACCATAGGGCATGTGGGCATAAAGCTGTCTCATGATTTTGGATGGAAGATGGACAGGGAATACAGGTACAAAGTGAAGACTTCCCGAGGTACTTTAATTAGATCACCATTATTTCTAAAGATTGGTTTTTGTTTTAATTTCATCTGGATTTAGAATTTTCTTGTTTCTGGTGGATAGGAAAGTTTAAACCTTCTTTAAGCTTCCCCCGCTTCCTGTATAACTGATAAGTATTTTAACTATGGCTTAATCAAGATTTGTAACTAGAAACTTCATTTTTAATGTCATTTTGTGACACTTTAATATGCATTATTGGTTTCAAAAGATAGAAAGTATTTGTCTCTGTGATATATTGATGTTGTGTAAACCACTGCCTCACTTCTGCCAGGTTTATAACCCCTGCCTGATTCTAAGTAGGCTTTTTCTGGGTGTTGGACTATCTCTGTAAATCAATGCAAGGATTTTCATTAGTTTCAGTGGGTATTGGATCAAGTCCATAATCCCCCCAAGAATCCTTGCAGGGATTACAAATTTTATATGACTCAGGCAGATTTAATAATCCCTGTAGGAATCACACAGGATTTACAAACTTCCTACGAGTCACTAAAAGGCTTATCATCTCTGCCAGAGTCCCCATAGAGATTGTAAAACCCACTGGGATTTTTACTGGGTTTATAAAATTTGTTGGAGTCCTTGTACAGCATCTGGGTCTTGCAGGAGCTGGTCATAACTGGACCCACTTTTCTGTTCCTTCCCTTTCTTCTCGTGTTTTACTTCTCAGAACACTAAGTACACCGCATTCCTGGTGACTAATTTTCTGACATAGTTTCTTATACAAAACAGTCTGTAAAAATCCCCTTCAGTTCCAGGAAGTTTCATTGCCTAAGCAAATTTATCACAAAGTATTGTAAATAGTTTAAACCATGCTGTCTTTTTTTAAATTAGAAATGTGATCAATAAGATACCTTTGTTAAATATTAGTGGTATTTAAGAAATACCATAAGTTATTTGTTTTGTATTAAAGAAGTTGATAAATTGAAGTGGTACATTGGCTTCTCAATATGAAGTGCAAATCTTTAAGGTGAACCAACTGAAATTTTATAGAGCCTATATGAGCATAAGGCCTGATTAACTGTACAACTGGCAATAGAAGAGAGTTCCTCATATAATGTGATTTGAGGTGCAGAGATTAATCAACTAATGACAGGTGTGTACAGCTGTTTTGTATGATTTTATTAATTGCAATCCCCTACTGGTGATTGACCAAGCAAATGAGTCAAATGACTTTATAGTGTCGCATGAACTATTACATAAGGACAGAATCATCAAGGAGTATGAAGATGCTTTATATAAAGATTCTGTTCTAACTTCCAAACTGACATTTCTGAAAATAGTTAAAGTGCTGATGGAAAGAGTATGGAGTCTGTCATGAGGTGTGTAACCACCACACACAGGTGTCTAAAAAGGTTAAAGTTGCTAGAGAGGCCAATTGACCTACAGAGCTACACCTGGAGAGGGTTTTGGCCTAATTGGTGATCAAGCTCAGCTATGGAGGAGCTGGCCTTCATAAAGGAAGGAGCAAAGGGCTGTTAAAAGAGGGGCCAGGAGGAGACTGAGGTGAGAGGTAGTTGGGGGCTTTTTCCTCTGGCACAGCTCTGAGAGAAGCTGTGATAGTTTAGAGCCAGAACTAGAGGGCCTTCAGCCAGAAAGAGGCCAGAAAGTTGTGCTCTGAAACAAGAGAAAACATTGTAGATGTGAAGCTAAGTCCTGAGCTGGGAGTCTGACTGGAGAGAGAGGCTAATAGGAGCTGCCAACTACTTGAAATCCTGGGTATAATCAGAACATGACAGTCCCCAGGTAGTGCAAGTCAGACCCAAGAACTGGGGCCAGAGTTGGGATAGTTTGAAGATGGGGCTAGCCTGCAAACAACTCTACTAGTTAAGCACCAATGGGCTGAAGTTTCATTTGTATTGTTGTTGTCTCTTGGACTTTAACTGAAAGATTTTGAGGCTGGACTTCCCATTGAGCTCCCTGTGGCTGGGAATGGTGAACCGCAGCCACTGGGAGCTTCAGGTGGCTGTGCAAATGTAAACAAACTGTCTGGCAGTCTGCCAGCGGATTCCCCTGGTGGGCTGCCAGTTGCCCACCACGGTTCTAAAGTATCAAACACCAGGATATTTAATTTAAAAATTACTAAAACCTTAGTTTGGGGAAATAAGAAATGATAGGCCCAATTGTAGTAACTGTCTTTTAGTGCCAGTCCAGGAATGTGACTCCCACTATCTTAGTGGTATGGGTTTCTCTGCCATTTTGAGACAGGCAAAATAATAAATCTTAAGAATCTTAAATGCAAATTCATCCCAGGGTTTCTTTGTTTAGCAAGGTTGGATTACATCTTCTTTCCAGAACTACACAGTCTACAATAGGGGTTTTAACAGGGAAAGCTGTCATACATTAAAGTAATCAGAGCAACATGTAGCTCAGTGTTTAAAGCACTCTCCTGAAAGTGGGGAGACCCCTATTCAAATCTTTTCTCCCCCCTGGCTGGAAGAAGGGAATTGAACCTGGGTCTTCCCCATCACTGGTGAGTGCTCTAACCACTGGATTAGTTAAAAGGGAAGCACCACCACAACCTCCTTCAGAGGCTTTGTGAAGCGAGACAGGTGTCTAACTCATTCCCTCAAAAAAACGCTTAGGCACCTAAACTGCCTGACTCCAGGTGGTGTGTGCCCATTCATGGAGTGCTAGCAGAGATAGGTGCCTCCCTGAAGCTTGGACTTAGCCATCTATATCTGAGAGGGCTTAGCAGACATCCTCTGTTCAGCATCTTCCATTGGCTAGCTTAGGTGGGTCCCTGTCTAGCATGTGGATCATGTTCTTTGGGGTCTCTCTTGCCCTATGTGTTGTTTAGGGAGCCTAAATGCTTAACTCAACTTTGTGGATCACGGTGTGATGCCTCTGGTTTTTCTAGGTATCTACGGTGCTGTGATGCTCAACCTTGAAACACCTAAGTCCCTTCATGGATCCAACCCTTAGTGCCTATATACAGTCTAATAGGATTGCTGCAATGTTGCAGTAATTGTTACTCCACATGAAAGAATCCCATTGGGAAAGGTCATGTGACAAAACGATATCTGACTTTAAGTCATTATGTTTAGAGTTCAGCATCATAGCATGGGATGAAACCATTTTCAAAAGCAATAATTGTAAGTAATCTTTGCTGAAATACATGTTCTAAAATATTCATGTTGAAATTAGTGTGTTTACAGATTTTGCATTTAAAAACCCTGTTCCTTAAAAGCCAGTCATTTGTTTGTAATTCTTTTGTTAGAGTCACAGATAAAGGATTGGGAGGGGAGAGAAGTGGTGTGTAGTGTCATATGGAAATCATGGAGCATAAGACAGGTCATGTATATAATTATAACACAAAGAATAAATAATTTCCAGGAGATGGCACAAACACGGACATTAGAACAGATTTCCATATAGCACAATCAGACACAAGAAAAGCCAAAGACCAGATCTTGCTCCTCCCCTTAGTGTTCTAAGAAGCAAAGGGGATGGTCTGCATCAAAAACAATGTTGTCTTTCTCTAGTCTTTCAAGCAATGTTTAATCCTAACATTAATCGTGATTATTTTATCATCAGAATCAGATTCTTTGCATTATTCTTTCTTTATCTTCCTTTCAATGCTTGAAATCCTGGCCTCACTGAAGTAATGAGTTTTGTCACTGACTTCAGTAGAACAAAAATTTCACCCATCTGATTATCTTGAGAGTCCACCTGTTTAAGAACCAGATCGCATATGCTGCTCCATGCACCCAGACCTGTGAACCCCTATGGATTTCCTCAGAAATCAATGAGACTCTATGAAGATATAATTCTCTGTCCTTGTGGAATAGTTTGAAGGGCTCTTAAATGTAGATGTCTAATATTTTACTGCTAATACCTCTGAACCTACAGACTCATTTGGTTTCTTCAGTGCACCAATATATTCTTGAAGAATCCAAATCTTTTATGCATAGAATCCCTATATCTGTCATATACCTAATTTCATGCATATTAGGAGTGGGAGCAAGCCAAAATTCCAGATGTAAGAACAGCCTCAAACTGTGGGGAAGTTCTGATCTGAATCTGACTGGTGATCTGAACTTGCAGCTCAGAGGCATCTCTTTTTGGTAGGTCTGTATGTTCATATCCATATTTCCATCAAGAGAAGACAATGCTGCCGATGTTGTTCTACAGCAGCTCCTGCTTGTTTGCAGTTGTCCCCAAACATGCACAGAAATATTAAATATTGTTCTTGCATTTCTAAAATATATGAGTAAAAAGAGAACAGGAAAGGAAGAGGTGAAGCCACTGTACAATAAAATGGGGGTAAAGATTAAAGGTCATATGGGGGTAGCCCAAAAACTAAATGAATATTTGCCTCAGTTTAATTAGGTGGATAATATAGAATAAGGGCACAAAGGTAGGATGACTGACAGAAATGTGTATAGAAATGGTGAAAGCAAAATGTGTTCAAATCAGAGGTAATTTCCACTGCAGAATATTGAAAGAGCTGGCACATGAAATGGCAAGATTAGTTACAAAGATTTTTAATAAATCTATCAGTTTTTTATTCTGTCAGTTACCTGGATCTTATTTAAGAACTTGAAATAAGATCCAGGCAACTACAGACCTGTTAGTCTGACTTTAATAGCATGAAAGGCTCTTGAAGAAATTTTGAAGGAAAAACATGATTAAGTACATGGAGGTAAAGGGAATGAATTGTAACATTGGCTCTCCAAAGATAGATCATGCCAGTCTAACTTTATTTAACTTTGATGATATGGTGTTTTTTTTAGATAAGGGAAATGCAGTAAACCTAATATATCTGGGTATTTGGTATGATATCACATGGAAAATGTGTTGTTTAAACTGAAGAAGATGAGAACTGGGACAAGAACTGTAAGGTGGGTAAGGGAACTTGATAGAGAGAGTGATGGTGAAGAGGGAGCTATCAGACCAGAGACACATTACTAATGGAGTCCCTCAAGGGTCAGTCTTGCCACTGAGCTTATTTCATATTTTTATTAATGACCTTGGCACAACAAGCAGAAGTTTGCTAATGAATTTGACTGATACCAAGTTGGGGGGCATTGTCAATACAGAGGAAGACTGGAATAATATACAGGAAGAACTGGATGACCTAGAGGACTGGAATAATAGAAATTGGATGGAATTTAATTGTACAAAGTGCAAGCTCATGCACTTAGAAATTAATAAGAAGAATTTCTGCTATAAGCTAGGGAGTCAGGTGAATATGAATGAAGAGACCTTGGTGTATTTGTCAATTGCCAGATTACTGTGAGCCACCAATGAAGTGCAGCGGTGAGAAAGGCAAATGTAATCCTAGGATATGTCAAATGAGGTATTTCCGGTAGAAGTAGGGAAGTATTAATGCCATTGTACAAGGTAATAATAAGATACCATTTGGAATACTATATGCAGTTCTGGTCACCATGTTCAAAAAAGATTAATTCAAACTGAAACTTGTGCAGAGAAAGTCTAGGATGATCAGGGGAATGGAGGACCTACCTTAGAAGAATAGGCTAAAAGAAAGTGGCTTGTGTAGCCTAGTAAAACAAAGGCTGTCAGGGGAGATGATTTACTCTCTATAAATCCATCAAGAGGGTGAATGCTGGAGGGGGAGAAGAGCTATTTAAGTTAAAGGAAAATGTTGGCACAAGAACAAATGTGTAGAAACTGCCCATGAATAAACTTAGGCTGGAAATTAGAAGACGGTTTCTAACCATCAAAGGAGTGAAGTTCTAGGACAGCCTTCTGACAGGAATTGCAGGGGTAAGCAACCTATTTTGTTTTAAGGTAGAGCTTGATAAATTTATGACTGGAATTGTATGAGCTGAGTTTTCTGGGGTAACAGGGTGCTGGGCTTGTCAACCCTCGATCACTCTCCAGTTCATATCGTATGTTCCTAAACCTCATGTTTCAGAGCTTCACCCAGACACCTGTAGGGGGTCAGAAAGCAATGTTTTTTCCCTGTTGATGTGTTCTGTTTTTTCTTTATGTGGTGTGGTGGGTTGTGGGTTTTTTTGTTTATCTTGGGGGAGGAGGTTTGGTCTCCTTCCTCTGAAGCATCAAGTGGACATGGACACCAAATGGGCAGGTCAGTGCTCTCAGGCAGTATAGAGAATTCTTTCTCAGGTGCATAGCTGGTGGGAGATGCTTACATGCACAAGGTCAAACCAATCACCATTTCCCCCCCAGATCAGATTGACAAGGACCTTTGGGAATTTTCATTCCTATTCAGCCTGGGATGTGAGTCGCTTGCTTGCTTGGATCATCTGGATATATATCTCCAAATGAAATCCTTGCTAGTGCAAGAGCCTCAGATATTGATGTACTTTGGTCCCTCCTGTTCTCTGTTTGTGGCACACTACAGTATATAGTTTAGTCTCCTGTGACATTTTAGTGTAATCCAGGTTACTGAATATAATAGAGGGGTTCCTGGGTAGGGTTTAGTAACCTGTGATGTGTAAGAGTGAGACTAGATTATCTGGAGCCCTTCTGGCCCTAAATTCTGACTCTAATTAAACAAGTCTTTAGGATAAATATTTTATTCTAAAACTTCATTTGCAGTCCAATCTGCAAAAGACACATTCTCTCTGCTCACCTACTCCTTGTATAACAAACTGCAACAGAAGATTTACTACTGTTTAAATATTTTTATTTCTTAATCCCATAGCTCTCTGAAACCAGTGCAATTTGTGTGGCTTTGGTATACGTGTCCAATTCAGAATTGCCGTAGTGTAATTATTACTTTTTTAAAATCGCCTTCCAACAATTGATTAGAACCAGTTCTGGGGATAAAGCGTAATGTTCTTTTAATCAGTTTGAACTTTAATTTCAATCTGTAATACTTGAAAATAGAAAATATTACTTGGCATTACTGAACTGAGGGACTCTATCAAAGTCATCAAAAATGTCAGTGGCTCAGAGCAAGGAAAATATCAGGAAAGAAGAGCTAAGCTGCTACTTATCTTACTAAAGAACAGATTAAGTGAATGGACTCTTTTTATGGCTCCTCTCACTCAAAAAAAAAAATAATGAGGTATTTAGGAGGGTGTGTTGTGGCTTTAGTGTGTTGGCATTTATAGAGCAGCTAAATAAAATATAATCAAAACCTCTGACTTAACTAATATCACACTGGGAAATAAAATGTTTTCTGTAAAAGGGAAAACATAATAAACAAGTTCCATTAGCAAGCCAATGAAATTAATCCATTGAAGTATGGTTTTCAGTGAGTGAGTGAATAGGAGATAAAGGAAGATTGTAAAGTATGTCCATTCAAATATCTACATTCTGAAGACCACCTAAATTCTTCTTCAGACCAAATGCCCACTGGAGTCAGCGCGACTTTGTGTTGCTGAGTCAGAACGTCAGGATTTGGGCTGGGTTTTGTTGGTGTTTTTTTCTGTTTTAGCAGTCAAAGAATCAGCTCTCCCGATTCAGCATAAATTAACAGAATGGAGTCTTTTACATGTCAGCAGGTGCCTTTACCAGCGTGCTCTCAATCAAGGCAAAGCAGTGTAACATGCACAGATTTGGCTTTCAGAAAATGTGCAAAACATACACACACACGGGGTTGTCACAGCAGAAAAAACAACCAACGGAAGGGGGCAAAACAGGGTAATGGGAAGCCTGCTTGAACTTGCACACTTTTATGAAATGCTTTTCCCATTTCACACCTATTTCCACTGGTTTTGCATGACCATTAAATTCCAGATGAGTGCAAATTCTACTCCTTTGCCACTTACACATAATTTCAGAATAATTTACAGCCTGAACCTGGCTCTGAGTTTCCACTTAGACCTATTTCATGTACTGCTTACTGGGTAATAACATGAAAGGACTCCTTGCTTGAAACACTAAACTGGCTCATGCTACAGCTGCAACTAGCAGTTAAGCCATGTGCAAACTGGCTGACTGCTTCCCATAGACAACTCATGCCTTCCTATACTGGGGAGGGCACAGTCTAAAGTGGAGGACACATGATTGCCCCACGTCTCCTCTGCCCAGTGACCCTTTACCCCACCTTGCACCCACCCCACCAGAGTTACCTCCCCCTTGGCATGTTCGGCCCCTGGCAGGCCGGCCTTGGTTGGGGAGTAAATGGAGCCGCTTCTCACTCTAGCTGAGAGGGAGTCCAGCTGGGGAGGGAGCAGCAGTGGCCAGCTCCATGCCTGCACCTGGCTGGTAGGGACAAGCCAAGTTAATTGGAAATATGCCTGTGGGGACTCCTGCTATTTTGCCTTTGGGGTTAAAGGGTGAGGTAAATTGGGTGTTTTTGGGGCGGGGGAAGAGAAGCAAGATTTACAGAGTTTGCAAGTGAATATAAAAAACAAATGTTGTTGTCACTCTCTGAAAGGGTTTGCTTCAGTGGAAATGTCTAAAGTTATTCAATAACTGATCAATGACCGTGTCACTTAAACAGAAATAACAAAGGAAGCCATCTAAAGCAAAAGAGTCCCCCTACTCTTAAAAGTCTCTACTCTTAATAAACTGGGAGTTGGCCACTAGTGGCCACATCAGATGTGTCGGGAAATAAATGACATTTTCAATGAAAGAATTAGATCTATAATGCCCCTCACGCCAGAAAAGAGATTATGCTGCTAAGATCAATGTAAAAGAGAGTCTTTATTTGAGACTGCTGGACATAAAAAACTGGCCTTCTCTCCCCGGCTTTTTAATGCCCGTATTAAATGTATAGAGTCAGCATTGCCTCCTTTCCCTATACAAAGTCTGCCCAAATCCTCCTGTAGGCCAGTCATAGAAGAGCCTGCAGACTACACTATAGGATCTGGATCAAACTTTCCCTACGGCGGGGGTGATCAGATATGATGGAGAGGGTATGGGCTTAGACCAGCCCTTACTTGATACTGAGATCAGCCACCAACTTCAAATCTGGATGTTGATGTGAATTTCCCAAAAATGTGGGTTTGTATGATCCTGGCTTTTGCTATGATTGGGACACTTTCTTATGGCAAATAATGGAGTAGAATTAATTTTTATGTACATCAGTAAAAATCCTGACCAGGATGCCTTTAATTGCCATTTGGTGGTATTACAGACTAAACTGGATTCATGTTCTTTTCACAATTAGGGATGTAAAAATTACTCAGTGTTGCCATGTCCAAATTGCAAGGGAATGTTCAACTAACATTAAAGGTTTCCTCACATATAGTCTCACTCAACACATAAAAGATAAAATTGGTCCACTAAAAAATTATAGTAGGGAATTGGAGACAAGAATGGGGATGGCAGATTTGTTAAACAGTTATTTTGCTTCAGCCTTTTCAGAGGGCAAAGAATATGGAGAGCTATTTTCTAATGACAGGACATACTCCAGAGGACTGGAAAATGGCAAACCTAATACCACTATCTTAACCAAAAAAAAGCCACAAACTATACTGTAGCAAGTTATTATAGATTTCTTAGCTTCATAAATGGTGGAAATGTTTTGAAGGATGTGCTATGAAAGACCTTGAAATACGTAATTTGATTTTACATATCTAACAAGGATTTATAAAAGTCTTTTTTTAACTCACTTTAGTTCTTGAGAGATATTGCTGCCATGGCAAACAAGGGAACTACATTGTGTTTTGTATACTTACATTTTCAAAAAGTAATAAGATTCCTGCTGAAGATAATTTAATAAAGCAGGGAGTTATGATACATGGGCTAAAATAATAACTTCAGGATAGAAAATTAACTGAAAAAGGAAACAGCGAGAGGTAAAGAAATGTCTGAAGGCAAAGAGTTTATTAGTGATGTACCTCAGAGGTCAAAGTTGGAATATCTTTTAACTCTAATGCATTAAAACAATTTGAATTACAAAGGGAAAATTCACCTCTTCTGTCCACGCTCCAGATCTCTCATCCACGGGGTAAAAAAGAAAGCAGTGAATGCCATGCAGTTTCACAGTGTAGGGATAAGGAGTGAATTTGCACTTAATTTGTTGATAATATAAAAATACTAAATATCATACAACAGTATCACAGGGCCACCTGACAGTTTTAGATAACTGGGAGATCAGATTCTTGACAAAGATGTACCAGTATGTGTTGGGGGGGGTTGTTTTTTTGTTTTTTGTTCTATGAGCTTTTAAGTGTTCATATTTTTCTTTTAAGTGTAATCCTGATTTGGGACATTCAAGGTAATATTTCTCCAACTACAACATTCTCCTGGAGTTTGTTTTCCTTTCAGTAAATGAATATGGGCAGCCTTAACTCCAAGTTTACAAACCATGGCTTTAAGTCCTGTCCTGTCCAGGGAGTGACGAGGAGTGACGAAGAGATGAGCTGCAGATGGAACAATTGGAAGAATGACTAAGACAGAATTTGTCCAGTGTCTCTGATAGCTAGCAACACAGATTCTGCATTCTGTGTAGTCTCTGGAATCTCTACAGTCTGTAGTGGTAGCTCAGGTGTATTTTGATAGGAGGCAACATGTGCTTCTTCACATGACTGGGCAGCTCTGTAAACTTGGGTCAGATTATTATATATTAAACAGTGGGGTGGATTCTATGGAGTGTGCAGTGGCTCACTGAGAGCTGGTTAATGCTCTCTTTGCAGCCCAACTCCAGTGCAAATTTGAGCAACTTAGGGGCTGCTGTAATTTTCCATACTGGGTATGGGTTTCTAGGGACCATATGCTAGCGGGTGAAAGCTGGAGCACACTGTGGATTTAGTCAGAGAACGTGAATTATCTTCTCTTTTTTATGTACATTTCAGTCTATACTTCTAAATATTTTTCAATAGTATCACCTTTTCAAGTAAAGTTGGAGATTCCTTTGAGATTCAATGGTCTGCATGCTGTCCAGCTTAGGGAAGCCCTGTTTTATGGCAAAGAATCCAATCTCCTGTCTCCTCATTTCCCAGGTCCTGGGGGGGAAAGAGTGCATTAAAACTGGAGATCTAGAGGTGCTCCCTTCAGATTTGTCCATTTCCCAACCTGACAACAATAACAATAGACTTCCTCCAGTTTGAAGTTTATGAACGTTGTGCGTATCTGTAATCATTTTAAGTACAGCTTTTATGTCCTTCCAGGGACAAAAGAGCATTGCAATAAAAAAGCTGCAATTTCCCACTCTAATGCCAAGTAAAAGACAGAGAATTACTTAAACTCAACAGATCATTCACCTTGATTGTTTTCTTCCCTTGTTAGCCACTATTGCGATGGCTGCATTGGAGATGGGGGGACTAAAGAAGTTAAAGTTAAAGAATCAGACGAAAAATGCTGAGGTTAAAACTTCAAAGTCAACCAGGTAAAGGTTGGGAAATAGTCTAATGGCCCTGATAAAGGTTCAATGCAGAAAGATTATTTTCTCTCTTCCCACCCAAAAACCTGTATCAATAAAACCTAAGGAGAATGATATGTTTAAAAAGTTTATCTGGCCTTTGATCCATTTCAGACAGTTAGTTTTAATACAATTGGATCTTAAAGAAAATCAGTTCTTCAGCTCTAAAGTGAGGATCAATCTATATTTAAAATTACGCTATGACAGAATGTCCCCAGGACTTAAGCAGGATCTTGACATAAATGTGACTCTTTCAGCAGTAAGATGGCAGGCACTCAAACTATCTGTGTTGTTCCTTGGTGCAGTAGTGCTTTGACTCATCTGCAGTAGAAAAAAAGACCTTCTCATTAGTGAATTTACGTTTGGGTCTATCATGTACAGGAGCAGGCACTACGATCTCTTTGAGTCTGTCAGCTTGCAAAATGCCAGCGCTCCTGTCTGCTGATACATTTTTATAATTGAATCAGATTTTTATCCAGTGCATGGCAAGATACAAGCATGCCTGTGTCAATGTCGGGTAGGCACACTGCTCCATTTTGGGGTCAGCCGGGCACAGTCTGGGGTTACAGTTAAGTATAAACCTCATAAGTACGTACCTCACATCTGTATCTCAGTGCCTTGATTTAAGAGTTCCCTATATATTTTAAAAACCCATCAACAACCGGAAGCTTTTTCCTACTAGATAGGTTAAGAAAGATTTTTATAAGAGGTTTGTTTTTTGTGGATGTCACCCACATACTTTAGTGAGGGATTACCTTATAAAAACTTAGCAAGACAAATCGTAACCCCTGACACGCACTGCTACAACCTCTCCTTAGATGAGTTGTAATAAATCCAACTCTGGAGAATGCATCTTTCCCGCCCAATCTACTCTTCAGGCTGAATCTTTCCACATAAGCCCATTTTTATTTCTCTAACACTTAAATTTAATTCTTTGAGTAGTAAGTTCAAAATGCCTAACCTGTCCTGACAGGAGTAATTATCCCTATGGTAACTTTCTAAAAATATATATTATATCTAGGTTTTTTGTTTCTACTGGTGGTGCACATCTGCACATATCTTGGTGCACATAACAAAATTTATTCTGCACATGGATGGAAAAAATTAGAGGGAACATAGGAAGCAACTAAATTTATCAAGCCAGCAGTTTATTCCATTACTGCTACACGACTGAACCAAGAACTTCGTAATTGTTGTACAGTAGACTCTCGATTATCCAGGATGATAGGGAAAAAAATAATTCTGGTTAATAAAATCCTGGATAATCAACATCCATAGGAAATATGGGGAGTGGGAGTTGGTTCGCCAGCCACCCTGCACCAGGGGGAGGGGGTGTTGGTTTACTGGCTGCCCTGCGCCCTCGTGGGTTTTTGTGTGTGTGTGTGTGCTTGGGGTGGCAGCAAAGCCAGAGCCGGCCCTGTGAGTTGCGCATATTTTTTTTTTTTAACATCCTGGTTAATCCACATCCTGGTTAATCCAATCCTGGATAATCGAGAGTCTACTGTATATATTTGATTCCTTTAACCAATTTTAACTCTCACCTTTCCTTCTGTCCTTTTTATCAATAAACCTTTAGATTTTAGATACTAGAGGATTGGCAACAATGTGATTATTGGGTACGATCTGAGTTATATATTGACCTTCGTATGTGGCTGGTCCTTTGGAATCAGAAGAACCCTTTTCTTTGATTAAATTGGTTTTAAATAACCACTCATCATTAAATCTAGTGTCTGGATGCTTAAGGAGACTGCTTTTCTGACTTCTTGTAGCCAGTGTGGTGAAACAAAATTTATTTTTGTTGCTACTTTGGTATATTTTATGGGAGAATAATCACCAGTTTTGGGGTGTGTCTGTTCTATTTCTCAGCAGTTTGTTCTAAATTTGGTATTCTCAGTTGTGACCCACAGAGGCACGGTTATAGTGCTTTATTTTAAAATTGCAACCTTACTATTACATAAATGCAGGTTTTGTTGTTTTTGCATTTTATACATACAAAATATTTGTAATTTGGTGCATATCACTTTATTCATCTAAAAACACCAGGGAAGTATATCCTAAAATGTGTTTTGGAAAAGATAATTGCTTAAAATCTTTCTATAATTCCTTGCTGCTATTTCACACCTTCAAAGAGAAATTACTTTATGAATGAGCATATTCTGCTGTTTTTTTCAATATTAGTAGCTTCTTCTGTAACTATGATTATATCATTAAGGTCTAGACAAATATGATTAAAGACAGATTTAAGAACATTCTAAATTACTCCTAATAATTTAATTAACAGCAAAGGAATTTCTATGTTGAATAATTTTCAATTAAATGGGGTTAGGTTTCATAAATAAAAAAAGAATGTATTACCAGGATGTCTTGGTTTATTCGATTCATTCCAGCTATTTAAAAATATTATCTAGATCTACATCTATATCTAGTCTTTCCTAACAAATTGTCATGAGCCCAGTCCTGCTGAGTTTACCTTCACTGGGATTACTCACATGAATTAGGACTACAGGATAAATATACACAGAGGATAAATATCACACCTAAATGTGTCCTTCATAATCACAGAAAACAAAATAAGGGGGTTGGACAGAACCCACGTAATAGTGTCCAATCTGCCACTGGATGTACCACAGCTGCAAAGTGGTTCAGTAATAAGGAGGACATAATTACCATTTTAGGCCACAATCCTGCAACTATTTATGCACATGCTCTTCCATAAGTAGTTCTTTGAAATCAATGGGACTAGTCACAATAGTATAGCTAAGCATATGCATAGGCAGCTGCTAAATAAGGACCTTAGATATTCCTGCCTTTTTTTAATCTGTATCAGAATTTAAACTGTCAGTGTATTCTTGGAGTTTCTTTTCCAAGCTGAATAAGCCTGGGACTTTTCAGTTTGGAAAAGAAGCAATTAATAGGGGATACGATAGTGGTCTATAAAATCATGACTGGTGTGGAGAAAGTAAGGAAGGAAGTGTTATTTACTCCTTCTCATAATACAAGAACAAGGACCCACCAAATGAAATTAGTAGGTAGCAGGTTTAAAACAAACATAAGAAAGTATTTTTTTCATGCAACACACAGTCAACTTCTGGAGCGCCTTCCCAAAGGGTGTTGTGAAGGCCAGTACTATATTGCACATTTTGAATTATTTTTTGCACTTTTAATCTGGATGGGTTGGTTGGTGATGATTGGTGACATCGGTTACAAGGTACTAGTACTAGCTCTGGTTCCCTGATTGAATTAGCCTAGGTGGTCAAGAAGGAAGATCATCAAACATTTTCTCAAAGTGTATGTGTGTGTGTTGTGTTCCCTGTTTGAGCTAGTCAGAAAAAAAGCAGTGAGTGGAAACATTAGTGAGCAGCTTCTGTGTAGCTCCCTGTTGCATTGTGTGTTAGAAATTGGCTCATAATATCTTGGATTTCTAACACCATCTGGGACCAGAACAGATGTCCTGCTTGATGGCTTCCTGGAAGACACAAGAGCGAACTACTAGTAATATTGTAGGGAGCATAGATGACCACCACCCCGCTCCACAAGAAGACCCCATTAGCTAAGGGTGTAATGTGTTTGTTGAGGAAAATGTTTCTCATAGAAATTGTTGTGAGATTGGGGACAGTCTAGCCTGCAAAGTTCCATAACACTTAGTTCCAGTAAGCATTCAGATGCTGAAATTCATGAGGATCCCCATATTATTATCTGTACAGTTTTATTGTGGTGAGATTAAATTTATGGATTACAGTGAGACTGACTGTACTTGTGTTTTATTAGTGTACGAGTAGAAGGTAGTTCATGCTATCATGAGTATAGTTTTCAGGCTGCTTTGCAGCACATTGCTCCTGGTTGTAGGTTGCCCATGTTGACATTGGTGTTTGCATGTTTTACTGTTGTTCTCTGTAGTTCTACTGTAAAGGTTTCAAGAATCCATAATGCTTTGCATACACTGTGGGATTCTGATGGGGAACACACCAACTGGGTTGGCATGGGGGGGAAGGGTCCAAAATTAAACCCGTTATCAGATGTGTACATTGCAGCAGACTACACCAATATTAACATCTCTAACTTTGTGAGTTCAAAATTTGGATCGAGTTTTAAATTGTGAGCTTGACTATTTTGTAACTGAACAATAAATATGTCCCAGATCCTCAGTTATGGACCACAGAGCACAATCCTGATTTTCATTTACACTAAGGCCAGCTTATCCTCTCTGTCAAGGTCTAGAGGCACTTCCTCCCTCATTCCATGTTCCCTCTCCCCTAATAGGTTCTTCTTCAATATTCCCCACTGCCCCACTCGATAAAGTATTCCTACCTCCCCAACTACCCCTCCGCCTGATAGACTCGTTAATTTTCCCTGTGATGTTTAACTACAGCGCATGATAAAGTACACAATCCTCAGCATATCAGCTCTCTAAATTATTCATAATTACAAGTATTCTAATTTGGTTTAGATTTATGCTACTTTAAAAAAAAAGCCTTTGTCAGCTTTGATTTTACATGGCAAATATGTTTCCATCCTGGATTTATAGCACACTTGAGTCATAATTAACAAATTTTAATTCTAGTGAGGCCTAAATGGGTCTAAGGTGCAATAAACTAAATGCCCATGTTTATATCTAAATATTTCCACTTGGTGTCTAAATGCATGTTTTAATTCATTTTCCACCAAGTTTCCTGTGACTGAGCATGTTATCTACTGAGCATGAGTACACATCTGGAGTACATAATTGCATAAAGTTAAGTATTTGAAGAAGAAGCTTCATGTTCTCCCCAGTGTGTTTATAAACTCTTGTCAACACTTGAGTGCCTAAAATTACATGTCTAAGTCCCTGGTCCTGTAAACACTTAGGCATGTGCTTAACTCTAAGCACATGAGTAGCCTCAGTGAAGTCTAAAAATTAGCATTGTTCATACTGAATTTGGAAAATGTGGGCATGTCATGATGGTATTTTATCTGTCAGCATTCTACAGAGACAAGGCGTGAGAAGATGGAAGGAAGGGCTGAAGATATTTGAGATGGATGTGCTTTACCAGTCATGATGAACATTATTTGACACTCTAAGGACAGTGGTGAACGGGGAAGGGGTAGGACTCTAGAGAGACTTGGCTGGAGTGTCAGGTCCTCAGCATAGGAGACTGTTCAAAAGTCCATGATGGGATGTTCTGGGATGGTGAGTTGTCTTCAGTGCCATTTTTGCCTTTCTTGTTCTAATGGGTAAGGCATGTTTCACTAGGCCTATGAAAGAACAGCTCGAGATTGTGCAGGCGGATGATGATGATGATGATCCAGGTTTAGGACTTGGAACCAGAGGAATGAGATCATGAATATCCTTTATGTTAAGTTCGTAACACTGCTATAACCTCCGATTGTATTTCTCCTCCCCCAACAATGTACACCCTGGGACCTGAAAGAGACAGAGGAGCAGTTCTGTCACCTATTGGTGAAGTAGGAAAGGCTCCACTGCCAGAGCTGTGCCAGCATCTGTTGGAGAGTGAGGAGAGCTGACTGACTAAGCCAGACCTCCCTGTCATTTTAATAACAGAACTGTTTGGGACACTTTGGTTAAAATACAGTTAAGTTTTGAGCCTGGAGGCCATAAAATGCAATTGCCCATGTTGTGAGATACAAGGAAAAAAATATTGAATGTGCTTGGAAGGTCCTACAATAAAATTACTTGAGGGAAGAAACCATGAATAAATTTTGTGGGGGAGGGCAGGTTAGCTATTGCTATTCCATATGGCCTAAAACTCTTTTAGTTGATATTAACAGTCATTCAAGATCATGTCATACGAAGTGTTTAGTGAGAGCAAGCCTAGTAACTAATAAACTGATACTATTGGAGAAGAGGGGTGCATAGCACCTAATATTGCAGAATGGCTTGCCAGACTGGGGGAACTAGTGACACTTCTTATTATCTGAAGCCTAGGAGCCCCAGTCATAGATTAGAACCCCATTATACTAGGTGCTGTATAAATGCAGAGCAAAAAGACAGTCCCTGCCCCCAAAAGAGCTTAAATCTAAGTATAAGATAGGACTACAGATGAGCGCAAAGAAACAATGAGACGCTGTTAGTCAGCATTATGAGAAGGGGGTCACAGCATTGCAGAGGCCTAAACATTGCAAAGTCCTTTATTAAAAAAAAAAATCTTTTCAGGAAGCCTATGATTTAGCCCTTTGTTACAAGCTCAGTGCAATGTGAGCTGGATTTAAGAGTCAGCTGCTTAATGCACTTATTACTGGTACTACATATAATTATTTATGCACATTCAAAATAAGTGCTTAGTGGGTGTAGAACAGTGCCATAGCAGAGTTCTCATCCCACTTATATCAGAAGTAGCATTTTACTCACACTGCTCAGATGTAAATGACTATGCAAGGCAGAGGAGAATCAAGTCCCTACTGTAATGGAGAGGGTTGATGATTATGGGTTAATGATCTTCTGCAAAAGTTCCTGTAATTGTGTGGCATGCCTTAGAAGCAAATATTCATACACAGAGTTTAGAGGGTGCAACAAAGGGGATAACAGAGGAGGCATAAGGAGGGTTGAGGACTGACCTCTGTACAACAAAGCGTGAAACTACTGCTTTTTGCCAGTCTTCATTACCGTTTAGGATTGGATGTCAATGACCACTCTGGCATATCCCTTGTGAAGCCACTACTCATTTCTAGCTCAATGATGATCATTCCTAAGTCTTTCCAGCACAGGATAGCTGAGAGTCACCGTGCAAAGATCTACTATTGGCACATGCTGCCAAAAAACAGTTTACAGTTGTCTGTGTTCTTACACATTTGAAAAACGCACAGTGGAAATTAATGAAAAGCTTTACTCCTGCATACAGCGATTTCTCTTAAATACTTATATAGCAACTGCAACTGGATAACAGTATACGGAGACATAAATCATAGCAAGATCCATTACTGTTGGCACATAAAACAAGAACATGCAGTCTATGTATTGTTCCATTTTCAGCTTGGCTCCTAAAACACAATAAAACAGATTTGGATGAGGCAAGCTGGATAATATGTAACAAACCTTTTGCAATGGATGCGTGATTTGCATATCCCTTAAGTCCTCTTTTTGTATGGCTTTTGAAAACATATATAGGCTGGTGCCAAGATATCTCGTTCTTCTGCCAGTGCTTTGGCAACTTGCAGTGAGGGTGGTGCCAGGCAGCATGGTCTGCAAAATGCTAAATAGAAAAAAGCAGATGCAGGTTGTTTGAACCACATGGAGTCCTGAGCTCCCTTGAAAAGGCACGCATGTTTGCCTCTATTGTGAGCAGTACATACTGAGCCATACAAAAATGTGCTCATTGTTACCTCAAAAGTTTATTTGCTAGACTAGGTGAGGATACCTTTTTTTAAAAAAAATTAAAGTTTTATTGTACTCCTCGGTGATCACTTCTGGCACAATGGGATTTGGCAAAGTTGTGTGAAATAAGGCATGCTTTAAAAAAAACACCACACCTGTCCAGTGCCTGATTCTCTGGGTAAATGTTTGATATGCAATGAATTTCAGTTTTAATAAACATTGAACCTACTCCACAGAAGTCTAGGGCCTGATTTTGAGCTATAGTAAGTGGGGCGGAAACTCATATCGAGAACATCCTCTCAACCTCAGCCACCTCACATCCCTTCCTCCCTCACCAAAGCTGTTCTTCTATCTTCCACCAAGCCTTAGGACCCACGAATGTACCTTTGCTGATGCAGAAGAAATGGTAATGAGGAACATGTGGGCTTCACCCTCACTTTACTGTCTCCAGGTCTGGTGGCCCTTCCCCAAGTCTTTGGTGAGGTCTGTATTTGTGGGTACTGCCAGTCAGGAGCACTGTTTCATGCTCCCCTCACCCCAGTTCTTGTAACTAGTGTTTGAACAGGGATTGACCAACTCGTTCATGAATCTCTAAACTTTCCATCTTGAGGTATCTAGTCTGGATTTTCTTAATAGCATAGCAATACACATAGCAGTGTTACCCAATCTAACTTATACGTGTATGTTTTATATTATAATGAATTTTATTTGCAAGCTGCAATTTTTGTGTGTTTGGGTGGAACTCACTGTAATCCCAGTGTAATATACCAGGAGCAGATACCAGCAAAGCAGTTAGGGCCTAGGTTGGAGCCAAGGGGAGTCTTTCCACTGACTTCAACAGGCTTTGGATCAGACCTTTCCTGTTCTGTATCATCAAATACAAAAATGTACTTGATCAGATCTGTGTGTGAGCATTCACACGTGACGCTAGTCTTCACCAGTGGACAATAGACTTCCTCTTAGAACGGAGCCCGAAGATCTGCTCCTTTAGCTGTCCAGCTTCATATTTGGAGCAAAAGATGCAGATGTTGAATCCCATGCATTGTTTCTGATTGATACCTACACCAGTAATAGATGTAGGGATGAAGCCGTAAATAGGAGAGATAAGGTAGCTAAAAAAGAATAGAACATGACAGTATTTTATGCCAAGAAACTGCCATGGAGACTACTTATCCTCAGTGAGTTACCCCCATAGTCAATGGGACTACTCACATATACAAGTAGGTGCAGGATCGGGGACTAAATTTGACATGACAAATGAAGATCCTAAGTGTATAAAAATAGGGAAGGGAGACATAAGAGGAACTATACGGTTGCAAGGGTACTTGGGTCAGAAAGGCTAGTGCACCTCTCAATAGGCTGCCACGTTCTTGTGGTTTGGGGTTTTTTCCCCTTTCTCCTTTTGTAGGCTTAGCAGCAGAAGCAACTTTTTGGGAGGGAACTGAATGAGGTCAGGCAATCTGCTTTGTTTTGGGTGGGTATTCAAAGGAGCAGCATGGAAGAAGGTTCATAGAAGGAGACGAAGGGATAGTAGAGAGGGCAGGAGACAATAAAGAAGGAGAACAGGTCAGAGATATAGGTAGGAGGTGTGTGGTGTACAGCAAGGACAAGGGTTGAGTTTTCAAAGCCCATTAGGGTGTTCAACCATACAAGTCTTATTCATTCTAATGGGAATTTAGCTAAAACCTTTGAAAATCTCAACCAAGACAATTAAGCTTGATATGCAAGATAACAGGGAGATAGTGTGGAAGCAAACCACATTAAAATAAAATGATTTGCTCCAGATGCTGCCCCTCACAATGGCATTACTACATCGAAACCCAATCATTTAGATTTGAGAGATCTTGTTGCATGTTACTAGTAATTATAAACATGTTTTTAGGCTGTGAAAAATAATGGGTTGATTTCTTTCTTTCTTTTCTTTTTTAAAAGAAGTGTACTGGCTAGAATAGATCACCGTGAAAGTTGGGCTTCCTGACATACCGCAAATATGTATCCTATATGATGAGTCTAGGCTCTGGGGGCTGTCAAAAGAAAATCTCTTGGGTTATTTTTTTATCACCTTGACAGCAAAGACTGCTCTCTTGCGACACTAGAAAAAATGTGAAGCTGACAGTACAAGAATGAATTGCTTCTTTAATAGAAAGAAGCTGCATCAAGCAAGAAGGTAATCCACAGGCTGTGGGAGGAGAAGATAAATATGAATGTGTACATGAACAATCTTTCCTATACAGAAAGTCAGAGGTCATTCTTCTCCTTTTTCTTTCTTTCTGTCTGCTTCAAGGAAGCATAAGATTGTCCTAGGTTTCTATACTTTCTGCTTTACTAGTGATTGCCATATATATATTATTTGTACCTATCTGAACTTTTTACATAAAAACACCATCTTAAACTTCTCTTTTAATCCCGTATCACCTCACGCTGTCCCTAAAATGGTGTTTAATCAATGACATGGATATAAGTCCCTCACTTACCCAACTCGCTAGAGGTATCAGAAAGCCTGAAGTGTTTCTGCTTTAAAATCCCATGCCAAGCAGCCAGCAGTATTAAATGTTTAGCTGTTGACTTGCAAGGTTCTCTTATCATCCTGTACTGGAGGCTTTGACTTGGATTGAATACTCTTTTGCTTCTTCAGCTCTTAGATAGTGAATAGAAATTGGCCACATTTTGATCTGTAGCTATTTAAAATGTAAACTTGCTAGCTTGGAAGCATATGTTTAAGACGATTGTCCAAATAATAAATATGAGGTACAGTTGGAATTGTTTCCTTACGGTTGCAGATTCTGGAACCCGGGTTCCACCAAAACTAGTGAAATTATTTTGATTCGTCTAGGTATTAGTCCTTCATCATGACTCAGCCTCAATTGCTCGTATTAAGTTTACAGTGAAGAATGAGAGGAAAAAAGGAAATTTATGCTAATGTGTTCACAGCAAATTCTGACTGTGTGAAGCAAGAGCAACTAAGCCACTGCTGAAATTTAGGGTAAGGCTATGACGGAGATTATATGATCTTGAACTCAGTGAGACTTTCTTTGGTTTCAGAGAGAGGGTGGAGATGGGTAGCTTTCTGCTGTTTTTACTCATGCACATTTCTATTGAAAAGTGAGCTTTCTGCACACTGAGAGATGAAAGTGGAGTATGAAATGAAGTTAAAATAAGATGAAAGGTCCTGTAGGTGATCAAGAGATGGACTGACAATTGCAAAAATCTTTCCTACCACTACATTCTATGACCTAGCACTCTATAGTCCCCTGTCTAAAAAAATAGGAGTACTTGTGACACCTTAGAGACTAACAAATTTATTTGGGCATAAGCAGATCTTCATAATGTGATGTTCTTGTGACGGGTTGGACCTCCCCTTCTGGAATTCCACCTGATGTACTAGGATTTCACTAAACCTGCCTGCTCTCCTAGCCTGGGCTCCCTCTCCCTTCTTTACTGAATTAGGCTTTCTATCCTCTGGCAGCACACACACAGAAAAGTAGGGATGCACCAGCTGTAGAATCACAGAGTCCGCAAACAGTCTCTATGAGAAGACTCAGCTAGGAAATCACCCAGCACTCAAGTGCAACTCACCTCTGGAAAATAAACAAAAATAATATTGTCTTGTGCTGTAGAGAAATGTATACAGTGTAATCTCATAAATTTGCCCCTTCTCTCAATGTGGAGGAAGATATGCATAATCTCTTCCCCCCCACACACACACACACATTAGAAATTGCACAAACTGGGTTTAATAATAAACAAAAACAAGTTTAGTAACTATAAAAGGCAGATTTTAAGTGATTATAAGGGATAGCAAACAGAACAAAGCAGATTACCAAGCATTAAAACAAAACATGCGTATTAAGCTTAAAATCTTAGACTGGTTTCAAGAAGTAATTTCTCACCCTAAATGATGTTTTAGGCAAGGTGTAGAATTTTTGTACCTTAGAGGTCTAGTTATTTCTCTTTACAGAATAGACTCCTGGCATAGTCTTGATTCAGCCCTTGCGTTTCTCTCAGCTCAGTTCCTTAGACTGCTGAAAGTACCTGAAGAGACATTCTTCTTGGGCAGGAAGACAATGGAGTAAAGTCCTGTTTGTCTTTCTCCCCTACCTTAAACAAGACTTACATAAGGCGGGAATCTTTTGTTTCCCAATCTTGACCTCCCCCTCCTTTTAGTGGAAAATTACTAGAAGTCCACGATGGACCACCTGACCTAGTAGTGTTGCCGCTACATCCCAGGATGCCTCTCAGGAATTAGAGAGATTAATATCTTCAAATCTTATTGTTTCTTCCTAATAGTCCATCAACACTGCTGGCCTGTTGTCTGATGGGCCTGTCCCAAATACACACACAGTTGTGATTGTTACATAGTCAATATTCCTAACATTAGATACATAAATGATACATACCAATTGTATAATAACATTTAGTAAATTATAATCTTTCCAATGATATTTTACAAGACCAATCTTGCATAAAATATCTGTTATGCCATATCCATATTATAAGCATATTTCCATAAAGAATATGAGGTGTAATATCACAATTCTTTCCCCTTTCTTGTGTATTTTGATGATCAGCAAAGAAATCTAACATTTTAAACTACCATTTTTAGGCTTCAGAGTCAACACAACTTTTGATGAGTGACGGCACTCAGAATTACTGTTTCTGTGTGCCTGCAGTCCTGGGTGGATACTGTTGCATTGGTTTTACACCCTGGTCAGAAACTGGAGATTCTGTTTTCAACCGTAAAGGTTTCAGGTCATAATTTAAAAAAGAAGCTCTAGAGAACAAGAGGGCAGCCTCCATAGAGAGAGGAGTGGGTGGAGGGAGTAATTGTTAGCCAGACAAATTAGGTTCTTACCAATTCCTTTTTCAGTTCTCTTGGCTATCTTATTCTTCCCCTCTCCTTTGATACTGGCAAATGTTTAATCATTTTATATTGTAGTGTCATCATCTTATCCGACACACCAGGGACTTCTACAGCTAAAAGCATGAGTTGCTATAGTCTGAGATGATGAGCCAATACACTGTAATTAGGTGCAGCAACAAATTCATATCCTCGATGGATTGTTATAAAGGGGAACTATGGGTAGATAAATCCAACATTGTAGCAGCCAGGAAAGAATTGATATACGAACCAATTAGTACTCCAGCTGTAGTGAAGGGGCCAGTTAGAAACAGCTGGCGTAAAGGTTGCTGCTCAGGCCGAGAAAGGTGTCTGTCAGAGGCTGAAAGTTGCCTTGATGTGTCTCAGTAGCAGGTTGGGAAGAAATCCTACAAGGAGACAGAACTCCAGAATTGGAGTATTGGGGTCTGCAGCTCTGTGAGAGACTCAGACAAATGGTAAATAAAGTAGGAACAGCCCAGGGAAGTGGCGATAGATTGGAAGGAGCAGGTGATAGCTGCCTAATACAAGATCCTTTGGCTGGAACCCAGAGCGGAAGGCTCTCCTGGGCTCCCCTTGCCCAGCAAGAGAAACACAAACCTCAGGATTAAAAGAGGTAAAAACTGATGAGTCCTAGATGGGCTGAAGACAATTAAACTGTTTTTATTTTCTCAATGCGTTTTTATTCCTGGGAAGGTGATCTGGCTGCAAGGCTAGGCCCTAGAAGCTGCAGACCTCTGGAGAACTAGAACCAGACAATAGGGGGTAGTAGAGTACAAAAATTCCTGCAGTGCCACATTCTGGCTCAAGGGGTCACTCTAGTGATGAGTTGTCCCATCATAGTAACATGTAAAACCCACTCACCAATGGGTTGTAGTTAGGGTGAGCAGATTTTATAGGGACAGTCTTGATTTTTGGGTCTTTTTCTTATCCAGGCTCCTATTACCTTTCACCCCCTGTCCCAATTTTTCATATTTGCTGTCTGGCCATCCTAGTTGTAGTAATATCTACAGTCCAGGATCAGGTGGGTCCCATCTATGCTAGGTTCTGTATAAATATTATTTACAATCCCTGTCCCAAAGAGCTTACAATCTAAAATGTCTTCCTTTCTTTGATTCCATTTGTTCCTCTGGAGCCCAGACTCATCCTGTCCTGGTCTCTCTTGATTCCCACCCTTTTCTCTCTGGATATGTCTATGCAGCAACTAGACACCCGTGGCTGACCCATCCCAGCCAACTCAGGCTCATTGCTGTGGAGGTTTCTGGGCACGGGCTGCAACCTGAGCTCTGGGACCTTCCCACCTGCTCTGGTTGTTGTTAATAAACACATAGTCTTTGTACTTCGCTAAAGTCTCAGAATAAATAGGTGTATAATAATGAACACTAGAAAAAGTCTTTAAAAATATTGGTTCCAGAAAGGAGAGCAGGTTTTTTTCCGTAGCAACAAGTTTAGATAAGTGTGTACCCTCTGCCCAACCAGAATTCCACTTAAATGCAAACTTTTTATTATAAGAGGTTTGTCTCTGACCTACCTTTGCTCTCAAGTAAAATAACTGACAACTTTTTAAAAGGCAATTACTATGTGTAAGGTCCCTCAACATGGAGTTTAAAGGAAGAAGGGACTATACATGAGTTCACGGTGTTAACAGCTAGTAGCCATCTCTCTATTTCTCAGTTTAGCTGCCAAAAACCTCCTTCTGTCCATTGGAGCTTTCAAGGGGTGGCACCCAGGGCTTCCTGATCATAGATGTCTTCTGTAAACACACTTCCCTTTAACGTACACCATGGGGATCACTCCATCTGTATACATGGATAAAACTGCACTGTTTGTTAAATGCTTTACTGCTTTGCAACCATTTATTGAACTAAAATCTGGAAACTAAAGTGAAAGCTTCGCTCATTTGCTCTAATGAATAGAAGGACCATTGCAAGTTAGCACATGTTTTTTTAAATGTTGAGTGGACAAATGCTATAAATGGCACTTGTCAATGTATATTAGCAAGAATAGTTCAACTTTAATTTATATTAGCAAGAGGAGTGCAACTTTAATTTATAAGACTTCATCAGAGCTGGTCCCAAGGATGAGTGAATGGGCAGCTGTATGTGAAATATTCTTATTGATAAAGCTCCCCTGGCTGAGAAAGCACCAAAGCTGGAAATGGCAGGAAGGAAATGGAAAACAAGAGTGTAGGGTGTGCCTTTAGATCGGGGAGTGAGCAAGTAAGTGGATACAACAATAGCCTTAGTTCAGGGAGAAATGAGTGAGTAGTGGGCATCTCAGTTGCTTACATACTATGGTAATATACAAGCTATGGAAACCAGCAAGATAGTGGGAAGGAGCAGGGGACAAAAGAAATGATAGGCCCCTCTTTCTACACGAGTGATTCTCAAACTTCCTCTGAATAGATAGAAATTCAGTGTGCTGATGTCAGTGTATGGATGCTCTTATTTTGAAATAAGTGTCCTGTATCGATTTATTTTTAAGTTGGTTAAAAAGAAATTAAGAATGTTTACATAGGACAGGGCACATTCCACTTTGTACAGTGGTATATTTTATAGTTATTTAAATCATGTGTTTTGGTTGCATAAAATAAACTGGGATATTTCAAGTATCTAGGATAGCAGGACATCCATATGGAAAAACCAGGGCTGTCCCAGCAAAAGCAGGACATATGGAGATAGTAAAGTTTTATCATAGAAATGATGTTCTGCTGTATTAGACAGAGCACAGATGTCAAAAGAAGAAAACTTGTCAAAAGAAGACTCCTTGCTCTAGTCCAGCAGTTTTCAGTATCAAGCTCCATTCTTGTAGGAATTCCCTCAATCAACGTCATGACCCACAAGCCATCTCTGATTCCAGCTTCTGATAACACATGCAGTGCTAGTTGATCAGTCTGACCAGAGCTCTTGTCTTTTTCCACATTATGAATGCTTGCTTTCCATCCTTTCTTAGGTTCAGCCTTTATACATGTCTGCTTGGATGGAGGTTATTGTGTGTTGCTGATCGTTAAACTGTGCAACAGGTTACAGCAATGTGTCCTTTCTTCAAATGACCTGGTGTGCCCTGCAATCCTTCTCAGTGAACATAGCTTTGTGCACAACAGCCATATGGATTTTTTCTTATATTCTCGTGTTCTTTTGTCCTGCCAATTCAGGAGATGAACTTCTTGGGTCACACTAAATTCCAGAGAATCCTTCCCTGTGTCTTCAGTGGCAATACTATCTCAACAACCTTCTTGACTGTAAGGGCTGGTACAGTCAATAATTCGTTTGGATCTAGTCATTACATAATCCAGAGATAAACTGGTCATGCAGTGCATCACTTAATGTTTATGTGAACTGACAGTGCTCTGACAACTTCCTTAGAGTAGCAATGAACTGTGCTACCCACTCTCCATTTCCCTGATGTTGCTGATGGGACCGATAAGATCCTGCTATCGTTGATGGCGTAAGAGAAAAATGTTCCTGCATTGCTGCAGTAACTGTGATGTATGTGGCAGTTCCAGGCACAGATGGAGACAATAGGTCATAGAGCAGTCCATATGCCTTCAGACCCATCACTGTCAGCAAGGTTGCAACGTGTTGGTTATCTGGAAAGGAATTCAGGCAAAAAAATGGCTCCAACTGTTTGAGGTACACCACCCGTGATTCACTGTTTTTGTCGAATTCTCTAACATTGCCCACAAAAGTAGCCATTTTTTCCTCCCCCCGCCCCACCATTGCACTTGGCAGCCTCCCAGGCATCTTCTCTTCCAAAGGAAAACCTGTTTTATTTTTTCTTTACTGAGCACCATTTGCACTTAATCTCCTTTTTCTGGCTGGGTGTTTACACTGCAGAATCACTCTTTTGATTGTACCTGGGCTCCCACTGCTGGCTGTAGACTCTTTAGCACAGGCTAAAGGTTGCCTTTCTCCCTAGGACAAATATGGCTGTTCTCTCCTCATTGCTTTGACTCTGGCAGCCACCTTCTGCTTTGTCCTGCCCTTCTTTGCTTGCTGGCTCACACTCTCCCTTACAGCAAAGGTAGCAGTCTGCCACCTTGTGCCTTTAGGTGAACTTTTTTCCTTTTATTATCAATTATTTATTTGTTTACTTTTTCTTTTACTTTGCACAGGCAGGAGAGCATTAGACATTTGTGGGCTAAAAAATCCTCATTGCCTATGGTCTGTTTGGTAGAGTAGAGAAGGAGGTAGACACAAGGGGAGCTGATTTAAACACAGCTGTCTGCTGTGATGGCTTTATTGCTGTGGCAGCAAAACAGAAACCAAGACAAAAGTGAGGCTTTGTGAGGGACAGCGTACAAGTGCCCAAACATTTAAAGAGACGGGACATCACAGTGACCCCATGTTACCGCAGAAAAAAAATCTTGGGAATGCCCTTCCGTCTAACTTTATAGAAAGGAACGATGGTTATGGCTGTTCCAGTTCTTCCAGACTTATTCCATTCACCAGGGTGACATGACCCATAGGATACAAACTCATCTTCAAAGAGGATTTTTTTTCTTCCAAGGAAAGAACGCATTCTCTGAATTTCAATCTTCCTGACCACACAGAAATTGGGGTTTAAGGAGACATTTCCAAACGAAACAAAACGATTGGGCTTGGGAATAGTTTTCCAAGGAAACTTGTGAAGTCTCACTGCTTTAAAATTAGACTGAATAAAGCACCTCAGAATATGCTGTGGAGAGCAACACTGCCGTGGTAAGAGGTGGAACAAGATGATATTCGGTTAGCATGAGATCTTCCATCTATAACTTCTGGAATTTTTTAGGAACCTCATAAACAGGTTGAATTGTGGAAATCTTTTCCTGCAAGTCTCATCTAATTTAAAGTAAAAATAAAAAGGATGGTGTAGATAATGATGATTCCACAGAAGGGCGAGGAAATTTTTTAAAAACGGAACCTTTAGCAAAGGAAGAGACTGCTGTAGTCTTCGGTGGTAACAGGAATTTATTTATTCATTGCCACTTGGGGAGCAGCTTATCTCAGGGTCCGCCTACACTGTGATAAAAAAAACTGCAGCACCGAGCCCAGGCCCAGGTCAGCTGACTCAGGCACACAAGACTTGGGCTACAGGGCTAAAAGCTGCAGTGTAGATGTTCAGAGCTTGGACTGGAGACGGGCTCTGAAACCCGCCCCTTCTGCAGAGTCTCAGAACCCAGATTCCGGCACGAGCTTTCTACACTGCCATTTTATAGCCCCACAGCCCAAGCCCCCTGAGACCAAGTCAGCTGACCCGGTGGCCATGCTGCAGTTCTTTCACTGCAGTACAGATGTACCCACAAGGCTTGAGTCTATAATATTTCTTTCTCTATATTATTGGGGGATGTGAGGGATGGGCGGAAGGAGTGGATTATTCTATAGCAAATTTAGTTCTAACCCAACACATGTTTTCTTTCTTGCTTTGTGGAACCCATTCTATGACTTTTCAGGCAATACAAGGAGACAGTGGCAGAGGGTGAGTTTGTATGTTTAGTGTTGCATGCTATACTCTTTACACAGTAATAAGGCAGAGGTTTCTTGCAACAGTAAGTCATACACTTATAAATACTAGGCTCAACTAGGAAAATACATCTTGGGTGGTGAGAGTGGTTTTAAACATGAGAGATAATATATATAGTCAACTAATTCTTTATATTTTGTGAAGAATAACTGGTATTTTATTAATTCTGTTGAAATCACAGTTTCTCCAATCTCTTTTATCGTGAGAAGCATGGCATGAAGCTAAATCATGAGATCCTTTAAATATTTGGCAGTACAGTTTTTCTGGAACAGCTGGATGCAGTTAATAGGCATATACTTGCTGCCAGAGCAAGCAAATTTGTAATCCCTCTCATGCTTACAGTATGAACTGTTCTCATATAGGCCCCAGAGCACATAATCACTGAGTGCATTCTTATTGTCTTACAAGTTTTTTGTTCTCCCCCTTCACAACGTTGTGCTTGTGGGAGATGCTTAATCTATTTTGTTCTTCTAAGCTATGCTTTGCTTTAATTATAGTGTATGTTATTTATGGGGATGAGTAAAAGACAAAGCTCAGGAATCTGTATAATAGCCTTTTCAAAATTATAAAATATATAAGAAGCTACTGTAGTTGAGTTGCTTTTGGGGCATCATTTGAAATGCAGAATCATTGCACGTATTACAGCTATGCAGTGATATGTAATATTCACAGAAGTATCTAATGCACTGAGCATCAGCCTGACAGGTAGGGAAATGATGATTTTCAATAGCAGTTTGCGGCAGAAGCTCATCATTCCTGGTAAACTGAAATCAGTTATTCATAAGTGATCAGTCACAAGGTGTCGGTGACAATGTGGTGTTTTAACATTGGAATAAAGAATCAGTCCAATGAGACACTGATCATGCTTGGCTCACCTTCGCACCAGAGAACCCTAAGCACCCCCAGGGAGCTGTTCAGTGACTCTCTGGATCAGATACTAAATTATAGGGGCAAGCTAAAAGCAGAGCTGGCTGGGAAAAATTTTTCCCAGAAAAACTTAGATGAAAAAAGAACTGTTCACAATTTCACTGGAATCTCTCAACCTTTTAGTGAAAAAATTGAAACCCAAAAATTTTGATTCGGAAAGGCGACATAGTTTCTCATAAAAGTTGTAGTACAGCTGCAGCATGCCAACATTTTATATGTCTTGACTATACCCCTCATGATGCACCATGATTTTCTCCTCTTGCTGAGTTCCCATGATGCATTATGGGAGTTGTAGTCTGGTTGGGGAAACTGGCCAAAAGAAGCAAACTGGGGCATGAAGTAGCTGAACTACAACTACTGTGAGGCACTGTGGCAGCATATATGAATAAAAATTTGTCCATTTTTGGGTGGTTTGTTTCTAACAAAAGTTTCTATAGAAAGCAAATACTTTTTGTGGGGGGGAAATGTATTGAAACCTAATTTTCTGTAAAAACAACTGACAGCATTTGTAACTAGCTTTGCTGAGAAGAGATCTATATATTAAAGTTTATGGACAACGTTTAGAAAAATGAGCTGTAACTTTATTTAAATTTCACTTATAAATTCTATCATTTAGTCCTTCATCCAAAATCTTTCTCTCCCATTTCCATACTCTGTCTTTCATTCTTGAAACTGATATTTTAATATAAAATGTATATACCTGAACACACTCGTATATCTGCCAAAAGGTCAGCTGGATCCACTTATTTGCAAACAATCTCACATTTGACAACACCCACCCACCCACAATTCTCAACTAATATTGTCTTTTATTGCTGGAACATAGCCTTTAATAAGAACACACTTTATATGTTGAAGACTTTCTACCAAGAATACTTGTTATGCTATACAGACATTTCTCTCTCGCTGATTAAAGGGAAGACTAAACACTTCCTCTATATTTTCCTCCTTTTTTTGGATTTGTCACTTTGCATTGAAAGCAGGCATTTGTACAGATATACAAGCTAGCAGGCTTTTATGAATTGCATGATTATTACTGCTTCCCTCCATACTCATATAGCAAATGGATCATTTCAGCCTAAATGAATTTGAATTTAGTCTCAGGGAACAACAAAACAGGAAAGCATAACTAAGTGTTCATGAGAGAGCCTACAGTGTATCCTCTCCTCACAGTAGCCTTCCTGGAGTTAATGTTGCTTGGACACTTCCTTTATAAAACTCTGCTTCCAGTTATTTATAATTTTGCCAAACTAAAATCATTTGGGCTGAAATTTTCCATGCTGAGTATCTGCGTCAGGCTAATTTGGGGTTTCTTGGGGTTTTCTGGGCAGGAAAGGTAGAGGTGGTTTTTGTATTTGATTTTTTTTTTAACATTTCAGGAAAAAATGGTTCTGCATTTGCAAGAACAAATAAGGGAAATAAGTTTTGAAATTTGAGGCTATATCACCCTGGTGCCAGGGATATACCTTTTGCTGTTTCTATGGGAACGCTACCTAAATCTGATCAAGTTATGAGCCTTAAAAAACATGTTTTCATATGATCAGATTTGACACCAAAATTCTGCAAAGATTTTCTATTCGGAGCATGCACTATCACCTGTGACTGGCCTGCCCAGGCACGGTCCCCACAGAATGGAGCATGTGCCATCCCAGAGCTGTAAGGGGCTGAGCTGGGTTTTCCCTGCAATTGTTGCTCCCACTGGTTGTGGTCTGCTGTGACACTTAGTGGTCTAGAAGCAGTGCTTTCACTTAGGGTGCCAGAGAGCCTGGGTTCTCATCCCACTAGCTCCATGGCTCAGGAAGTGAAACAATCTCATGAACTGAGAGCAGAAAGTCTGTCTCTTTCAGTGCTCCTCCTACTTGCTCCCAGGTAGCATAGTAGAGGGGCAAGAGATGGATGTACAGGGAGTGGCAGAAGGAATAGATTGAAACAGAAAAAGGCAAGAGGAAGACATTGAGAGCAGTTATCCCTAGAAATTAAAGAGCATCCAACTCACTGAAAAAGCTTTGAGACTTTCACCATGAATTCTGTATCCTCCATTTCCCCCACTAAAAATAATAGAAATAATCTTTGACCAGTTGTGAGGGTCTCCAGCCTTTATCATGCATCCCCACCTGCTGAGCAACATTTTCTTCATCACAGTTAAAGGCCTGATCCTGGAAAGGATTAAACTAAAGTGGGTTTAAGTGGGTGAAAGCATGAACAGCTCTCCAGTGTTCAAGCTGGCACAGCAGAAACAAAATAAACTCCATTATAAATGGCATGTCTGCTGTATTCAGTCCTGTTCATCATAGGGGACTCTGTGGGATGTATAGACCTCAGGTTGTGGCTGCCAGGAAGGGTTTAGTTAGATGGTCCAGCTACCTCTACAGCTGCAACTAACTGGCCAATTAGCCACAGCTGGGATAAATGGCTGTGGCTCAGACAGGAGAGTGTTACTACTAGAGAGACTAGGAGTCTCCCAGGAAAGTTCCTTGGCAACAGACTGGGTGAAAGCTATAGAGAGACAAAACACAAGGCAGAGGGGACTGGAGAGAGCAGCTCCATAACAGATGTCTCCAGAGAGGTAAAGGTAGGAAGCAGTCCAAATAGCTGGAGAGGGACAATAAGAAATAGACCCTAGCTGCTTATCAGAAGGGTCCTGGACTAGACCACAAAGAAAAGTCTCAGCCTGCATTCCCTACCAGCCACCCCATCCAGGGCTGGCCCCAGACAAGGTGCATCTTTGGTGCTCCCTACCCCATTTGTTTCTCATCAAATTTGCCCTTTGCTGCAAGCTAGATTGCAATTGAACTTTTTGCTTCCTATAGTGAGTGTCTGAAGGTTTCTTCCTTTATTTTCGGGGGGGGGGGGGGTGGACAGACAGTATTAGGGAAAGCACAAGTCTATGTTCTGCAGTCTTACACAGTCATCAAACATTATGTGTTAAGCAGGATAAAAGAAGTCAAAGTATGTCTTTTATAGTGTTGGGTAGACAGGTGTTCAATAGATATCTATGGTGTCTCATTAAATATGTCCTTTATTACTTGCTACTTACACTCTTTGAGTCTTAAAACACGAGTATACTTTCACAATAAAACAAGGTTCACAATATTGTAGCTGGGCTCTCATTCACTTCAGTTTGTTCTGATTGTGATGTTGCACTCCATATTCTTTGTGGAAATATGCACACGATATGGATATGACATCACTGAGATGTTCTTTATGCAAGATGGGTCTTATAAGATACCACTGGGAAAGTTATAATTTACTGAATGTGATTATCCAATTTGTATGAGTGTATCATTTTTGTATCTGAAGCTGGGAATATTGACCATGTCTCTGTATTTCAACTGTGATATGTTGCATGAAACCAAACAATGTGAGTGACTTATTGAGGAAATGCACACAAGCATAAGGATTATCCCAGGAACTGTGTGCATAGAAACCTCTCAGAGACAGCTCTACACAATGGGCAGTCAGAAAGCTCTATAAAGTGGGAAGTGTTTGACCCAGCTCAAAGCAAAAAAGCTTTCCAGCAAGTGGGGGAAAGATATAAAAGAGGCACGATGATAACATAAGGGGGTCTCACTCTCCCTATAACAACCCACCCGGAAACACCTTAGGAACAAAGACTGAATGGTGGGAAGTGATGGTCACAGGTTTTCGCCTGTGTAAGAAAACCTGGGAAACACAAGGCAAGTTGTGCCTTAAGAATCTGCCAGTGTGTTTATCACTCAGGGTGAGATTTTGCTAATTTGTATCCTATCTAGTGTGTCAATCTTAGTTTGCATGTTTTGTTTTATTTGTTTAGTAATCTGCTTTATTCCATTTGCTATTCTCTGAACCACTTAAAGTCTGCCTGTTATAGTTAATAAAAATTGTTTTGCTTATTATTAAACCCAGTTTATGTAATTTCTAACTTGGGGAGCGCAAGAAGTGCATAGCTCTTCACAGTGAGGAAGAGGGTGAACTTTATGAGCTTGCACTGTACAGATATTTTTATACAATGCAAGACAGTATTATTTTTATTTTGTCTCCCAAAAGGGGTGGGCATTTGAGTGCTGGGGGAGCCCTCTCACACAGAGCTGACTTCAGTCTGTGTCTGTAATGGGGTATGGCCCTGCGTGAGTGTGTGTGATACAAAAAGACAGAGAGCCTAATTCAGCAGGGAAAGGGAACTCAGGCTGGTTCATCAGGAGAGGCTCTGTTAAACCTCAGTATATCAGGTGGCATTCTGGATGGGAGAAGGGTCCAACCCATCACACTTATATCTTGCGTGCTGACTGATTAGCAAGGCCTCACCCTTTATGTACCTGCAAGGGCATGGCTGACAGTATTCTAGGAGGTTGGAGAAAAATGTGGTTCTCAAAACGTCTGGAAGGTTCCATGAGATTCTACAAAGGTCCAGAACATTCTAGAAGGTTAGTGAAAAATGAGTCCATGTATGGAATACCTGAAACATTTTACTTCAGACATTCTGTTTTCCTTTTTGTCATGGAAAAAAAAACAGCACCCCGAGCCCAGAGCCCCCCCAATCCCAGAATCCCAGGTGGTTGCACCAGTACTAAGATTGAAGAGCTGGGATATGGTCAACGAACGTCAGGTTTTGTTTGGACTTTTCTGTTACCCTGGAAGGGGTGAGGGTCCAATCAACCTGCCTTGAGCCCTGAGTTGAAAGAAGGAATAGACCACTAAGTGGCCCAAACTGCGGCCCATGAGGCAACAGAGACTGAGGGCCTGCTACATTACACTCAGCCACAAGGATGAACACCAGCTAGTTAATGATTTTTCAGCAGGATTTACTGCTGCTTCTGCTGAATTTAATGCAAATTTTACCATTTGGCTTCAATCGAAGCAGGATCTGACTCTTAAGATATGCCTACACTACAGCAGCACAGCTACAGTGTTCTGCTACTGTAAACCATAGTGTAGATGTTGCCTACATCAACAGAGGCTGGTTTTCTATCGATGTATGTCATCCACCTTTCCCATCTGTGTCTAAACTGAGAGTTGGCCAATCTAACAGGATGCAAATATATTTTTCAGCCCTGAAAAATATACATAGGTCGACCTATGTTTTAGATGTAGACCAGGCCTTAGTCTCATTCCTCACTTTCTTCGTGGATGTGAAGGATTTTATTATCTTGCACAAGAGAGCTGAGAAGACCAGTAAATCCCCGATTGGATTTACAGCCTACTGCTTTCCTTGTCTAAATTAGAATTCGTCAACATCTCCAGACTTCAGTCTGTTAGAAAAAGAAATTGGATTGTGTTTCAATTGGGGTCTGCCTGCTTTTTTGCCTGGAATATTATACCTTCTATTCCCTCTTCTTCCTCTTTTTTTTTTCTTCTTTAGGTTAATCTTGTAACTGAATCCAAATGTATATTAGTGTTTCTATCCTATTTTAAATAACGGTCACATTTTTTAGAGCCACAGATAAAATTCAGTTCTTTCTCTCCTGTTTTGCCCTTTAGCGCCCATAGAAAATTCCTCAGCTGAAGGTTTTTGTTTTTGTTTTGGATGCAGGTGGGGTCGGATGGCTTTTCATTTTCTTTTTGGCATGGCACGTGCTCAGTTTTCTCAGCTCTTTATGCAGCAGTAAGCAAAGGGATTATTCCATCCACATTCTTATCATTGCCAACAGCAGAACAACATCTAGTGCTATGCTAGTTCCCCCACCGGCTAAAAAATAGCTTTTTGAGCACCTATTCATTTCTAGGCTAAGCTACAACATGCTGCTTTCTAATCACATTCATTGTTGTAACCAAGAACTATTTCCCATCTTCTTTTTAAAGATATCTGACCTGGGGTTTTGCAGTTTCTTTAGCTTTTGCATGTACAAAGGATGCTCATTCAAAGTTAAGTGTGTCTCTGTAGGCTGGTTCCATTTTAAATTCTAAAAGCTTCTTCAACTATGCACCTTTAAGGATAGGGATTATTGTTACTGTGAACGGCTATTCTAATAAAATGATGTAAGATGGGTATGGGAGTGGCAAAGGTATAATCTTTGCCTAGAACATCCTCAATGTGAATTTATTTTGTTAGATGGCTGAACAGAATCTGAGCTGAGTGCCATGCAATAGTGCCTTCTCTCCTACTTGAGTGCTTATTAAATATTACAGCACCCATCCACAGAATTGGACATAAGTGCAAAGTTCATAACATAAGTGCAAAGTTCTCCAGCATGGTGGTATAACCTATTGGTCAGCATGTGCTAGCATCCCTTTCTGCTCACTCCACAGAAGATGTGGCTCTGTTATTGCTTTCAGTTAGTCTTTAGCTCAAGCTATAGAGACTCATGCTTTCCGCTCTAGTGGTCACCAGTTTATCACCCAGGGAGGTGCCCAAGACACATGTTCTATGAAATTCTGAACACAGAATCTCTGGTGTCTTTCAAATCTCAGATGCTTCCTTCTCCTCTAAACAGCTTTTAGCAAGTGTGCTCATGAAGCCAGTCTCCCCTCAGAAGAGACATTGAGTGGCCAATAAACAATTGCTCTAAGCTTGTGGGCATCCTGGTTTACTGTGTGCTGAACACAAATTCCTGCATCCCTTTCATTACACTCCAAGAGCTCTTTAAAACAGGTCAGTATCTGTTCATCGGGTCTGTGTTTCTACTTTACATTTCATTCCTCCTGGTGAGCTTGGGGTCCTGGTCTCTTCACCCTCTCTCAAATGGCTGATCAGAGTGCCTTCCTTTTATAGGCATTCAGTTTCCTTTGTCAGATAATATCTTGGTGAGCCTCAAAACCCCTATCAGCTGATCATTTGCTTATCAGCTCACCTGGGTAGACTGATTATTCTGGGCAATAGTGAACTTTTTGTCCAAAGGTGCTTCCAGTTGAATAGAGGACTAAAAAGTGACCTCTTCCTCCTCTGCATTATTAGCACTCTGTCACTGTCTCTTGGAATTTCAATTCAGGATGGAGATAAAAAGACAGCAGAGAAGGAAAACTAGCCTTTCAATCAAAATAGCATTTGTAATTTGAGAAACATAGAGTTCATTATCAAACAGAATTAATATGTTGTAAATAGACTCCAAATTGCTCCATCAACTTGTATGCAAAGGCTCAAAGTGGAAATGTGTGGGTTTTTTCAGCACAGTTCTACTTACAAGCAGACTGTTTTTTTTTTTAAAGATGCACATTCTCAACCTCATTTACATGAGATTTATGCTCTACCGCAGAATCTTTTTCTAGACACCCTAATATCCATACAACAAAGGGGACAAAAAGCTTTCAAAAGTTTAGACAGATACTTTCACAAAGTAATTCAGTCAGATCTTCCAGCAAATATCTTGTTTGATTAAATCAACCCTATATAATTGCTCCTAATGCCATGATACTCCCACAGAAAACCTTGTCATTTTGAAGGACTTCACTTCATTAAACCCTTGCATATTGCTGCATGGTCTGAATATAAGTTTAAAATATTGATCAGTTGTTTCCTTCCATACATTTTTAAAAATGTATGAGGCATAAGACAATTTTATTCCAAGGAAGACTATCTTAAATTCTGAAAATATATTGTTACCCTTTTGTCGTCTTCAGAGTAGAAATAGACATACACTTTTAGGACAATGTGAGCTGTCATATTCAGACCCTCTTTCCAGATGGTATCATGACTCCTCTCATACTCAGGATACCTCTCCAGGAGAGAGAACCCCTGTTAGGAAGAGACAGGTAATAGTAATGGAGAATGTGATTATTAGAAATATAGATAGTTGGGTTTGTGATGTCTGGGAGAACAGCATGGTGAATTGCCTATTGGGTGTGAAGGTTGCAGACCTCTCAAGAGCTCTAGATATAGACATGTCCAGTGCTGGGAAGGAGCCAATGGTCATGGTACATACCAATGGCATTGGGAAAGACAGGAGAGGTCCTTGAGGCCAAATTTAGACTATGAGGTTAGAGGCCAAGACCCCCATGGTAGTTTCTCTGAAATGCTTCCCGTTCCATACCCAGGACCAGTTAAATAGGCGGAGCTGTAGGATTTCAATGTGTGAATGAGATGATATTGGAAGAAAAAAATTAGGTTTATTAGGAACAGTCAAACCTGTTGGGAAAGAGAGAATGTGTACAGAAGGATGGGTTCCACCTAAATGAAAAAGGAATCCGATTGCTTGTATGTAAATTTAGAAAGGTAATAGAGGAATTTTTAAACTAAGGACTGGGGGAAAACCAACATGGAGCAATCAGGCATGGAGCAGCATGCAATCTGGACAGACAGTCTCTTAGGGAAGGGTTTATTAAAAGGGATATTCTATAGTCTTGCAAAAAGGAGAGGATAGAAGTTGATAAAGGACAGGTAGGATCTGAAGAGAAACAGTCAAACAGAAGAGTGCCATTCAGTTATGTCATAAGAAGGCTGACTAAATATTGATATATTTTAGAAGTGTTTGTATATAAATGCTAGAATGCTTAAATACTACAAGGGTGAACTTGAGTATGTGGTATTAAATGAGATTAATTGATATAATAGGCATCACAGAAACTTGGTGGAATGATGATAATCAATGGGATATGGTAATACCTGCTTAAAAATTCATAGGAATGATAGAGTAGGGGGAGTGGCACTTTGTGTGAGAGAAAGCGTAGAGTTAAATACAGTGAAAGTCTTAAACGAATCCCATCAGTAACAGAGAATCTCTGTGGATAGAAATTCCATGCTTAAATAATAAGATCACAGCAGTGGGAATACAGTACTGACCACCTGAGGAGGATGGTGATGGTGATTGAAAATGCTCAGGAAGATGAGAGAGGCTACAAAAACAGGAAACCCAATAACAATATAGGGAACTACCCCTATATTGACTGGAGACCAGTCATCTCAGGACAGGATGCAGAGATAAAATTTCTACACACCACAAATGACTGCTTCTTGGAGCAATTAGTCATTGGAACCCATGGTGGGGGGAGGGGAGAAAGCAATTCTTGATTTAGTCCTAAATGGCACACAGGATATGGTCCAAGAGGTGATTATTGCTGACCCGCTTGGTAATAGTGACCATAATGTAATTAAATTTAACATCCTTGTAGGGAAGGGAAATACCAAATAAACCCACCATAGCAGGGGTTCACTTCAAAATGGAGATCTACACAAAAATGAAGAGGCTAGTTAAGTGGAAATTAAGAGGAACGGTCAGAAGACTGAAATGTGTGCAAGCTGCATTGAGATTACAAACTACTAACTTGGTATGTAACCTATCGCTTAAACCCACCTCTGTACCAGATCACATTAGCTATCCATCAATTATGCTAACTTTTTAAAAAGTCTCCAGAGATAATCCTGGTAATTACAGGCCAGTAAGCCTGATCTTAGTTCCTGGCAAATTGATTGAAGCTATAGTAAAGAACAGAATTTTCAGAGACCTAGATTAACGCGATTTGTTAGGGTATCATCAACATTGATTTGTTAGGGTATCATCAACATTGTGGATGAGTTAAAAAGGCGACGATGGGGGTGGCTGGGTCACGTTCTTCGAATGAAAAACACCAGACACCCTAAGATAGCCCTAAGATGGACTCCACCTGGAAAGCGTAAGCGAGGCAGACCAATGGGTACCTGGAGAAGAACTGTGGAAGAGGAACTGAAGATGATGAACAAAACGTGGAATGAAATCAGCTGGCTTGCCCAAGATCGAGAGGCATGGAGGAGATTTGTTGGTGCCTTATACTCCAGCGGGAGTGAAGAGGATTGATGATGATGATGTTAGGGAATGGTAAATATGACTTTTTTGAAGGGAAATCATGCCTCATCAGTCTATTCGAATCTTTTGAAGGTGTCAACAAGGGTGATCCAATGGATAGTGTGTACAGTAAAACCTCCATTTAACGGACTAATTCGGGCGAGGGGGTGTCCGTTAAATCAAAAAGTCCGTTATTTAATAATAATAATAAAAAAAGAGCTGTCAGAGCAGCAGCCCGCCCGCCACAGGGTCGGGGCGGCAGCTACGCAGCCTGCCCGTTGCTGGGACCCAGGCGGCAGCCGGGAGCCATCAGCCAGCCCGCCTGGGTCCCTGCTGCTGGGACCCAGGCGGCAGCCGGGAGCCATCAGCCAGCCCGCCTGGGTCCCTGCTGCTGCGACCCGGGCGGCAGCCGGGAACCGTCAGCCAGCCCTCCCGCTGGCGGGACTTGGGCGGGACCCGGCAGCCAGCCAGCCCGCCCGCAGGCGGGAGCCGGCAGCCAGCCCGCCCGCTGCCTGGACCCGGGAGGCAGCCGGGAGCCGGCAGCCAGCCCGCGAGAAATGGATTTCGGATGCATCAGACTTGCTCAGAAATTTTGTCCGTTGCATCCGAAGTCTGTTAAATCGAGGTCCGTTAAATCGAGGGTTTACTGTACTTTAATTTTCAGAAAGCCTTTGACAAGTCCCTCACAAAGGCTCTTAAGCAAGATATGTAGTCGTGGAATAAAAGGTAAGATCCCTTCATGGATCAGTAACTGGTTCATAGATAGAATCAGGGAGGTAGCCGTGTTAGTCTGGAATAGCAGAGGTAACAAAGTCCAGTCTTTAAGGTGCCACAGGACTTTGTTACCTCTGGTTCAAAGATAGGAAATAAAGGATAGGAATAAACTGTCGGCTTTCACAATGGAGATAAGTAGTAGGGTCCCCCAAAGATCTGTACTGGGACCAGTGATGTTCATCATATTCATAAAAGATCTGGAAAAAGGGATCAACAATGGGGTGGCAAAATTTGCAGATGATACAAAGTTACTCAAGATAGTTAAGTACAAAGCAGAGTGTAAAGAGTTACAAAGGGATCAAGAGTTATAAAACTGGGTGACTGGGCAACAGAATGTCAGATTAAATGGAAAGTTGCTAAACGCAAAGTAATGCACAATGGAAAACATAATTCTAACTATACATACAAACTGAGGTCTAATTTAGCTGTTACCACTGAAGAAATATCTTGGAGTCATTGTAGTTAGTTCTCAGAGCAGATGTTTTTAATGTGCAGCAGCAAGCAAGCAAGAAAGCTAATAGAATGTTAGGTACAGGAAAGGGATAGCTAATGGGACAAAAAGTATCATAATGTCACTATATAAATGCATGGTATGCCTACACCTTGAATGCTGTGTGCAATTCTGGTTGTTCTGTCTCAAAAAAGATATATGAAAATTGGAAAAAAAGTACAGAGAAGGGCAACAGAAGCGGTACAGGAATGGAACAGCTTTCATAGGCGAAGAGATTTAAAAGACTAGGACGGTTCAGCTGGGAAAGAGATGACCAAGGTGGGAGGGAGGGGGCATGATGAAGGTCTATGACATCATGAATGGTATGGAGAAAGTGAATAAGGAAGTGTTATTTACCCCTTCGAATAACACAAGAACCAGTGGTTACCCAATGAAATGAATAGGTTTAAGGAAGGATTAGGTAGACCACAAGTATAACCGAGTTCAAAAAATACGGTAATTAGATACATTCAGGGATGATCTGTCCATCAATGGTTATTAGCCAAGATGGTCAGAGACACAACCCCATGCTCTGGGTGTTGCTAACCTCTGCCTGCTGGAAGCTGGGACTGGATGGCAGGATGGATCACTGGATAAACTGCCCTGTTTTGTTCACTCCCTCTGAATCACCTGGCACTGGTCACCATCAGAAGACAGGATACTGGGCTAAATGGTGTAAGGACTGGGGTGTATGAAGTCCGGCCGAGCAGTCATAGCTAGGTTAGGGTCTGCACATGGAGGATGGTAGTTGCTGTGCAGGAGCCAGAGGAATCACAAGAGTCAGGTTCAATAAGCAAGAGTCTGGATCAGATTGAGGCTGGGGTCAGAAACAGGAAGTCCATGGTAGAACCAGGCAGGAATCCAGGTCAGAGTCACACTTGTCTTAGAGATCTGGAGACAAGGCAATGTCTGGAGTCACAATAGGCCAAAGTCTGTGTGATTGCCCAGACAACTTCCTGAGTTAACCCCTGGAGTTAAATAGGGCATTTGGCCCATTAGAGGGGTAAAAGGTACTATCACTCTGTCTTAATCGGGTGGTACTTCCTGGAGCACATGCTCTCCACAGTGCTCCCACAGCTTACTAGTCGCATGGTGAGAAAGCCAGCCATTCCAACCTCCACAGACCTGGGTTCTGATCCATGGACCCTTACAGGTGGACCATTGGTCTGACCCAATATACCTGTTCTTATGTCCTCATCAGGAGGGGGTAACCAGTTTCCCTTCTTGTCTTCTGCATGTGTGGGTACTTCAGAAATTTGGCACATGGTTGCAACACGTTTTCTCTTTCCTTATAATTATTTCTCATGCTCTTATATCTGCCATATATCAAGTAACTTGCCCAGTTTGTTCCACATTAACTCTAACACTCGCTGTCTTCATCTTACTATCTTCTTTCAATCATCTTTGCAGAAGATATGTTCACTCTCGTGGGCCCTCTGTTCATTGTGTAACATGCTGAAATTAGAGATGGGCCTGAGCCACATATTTCACTTGGGGAGCCAGAGCAAAATCCTTTTTCAAAAAACACAGAAGGTGTTTAAAGCACCCAAATATCATGAGGGACCTTGGCCTATATAGTTCTTCAGCCAGTGGTATCTAAACTTGCCCTGTCATGACTACCACTTACCTGTAATGGAATCTGTCTGCACTCCTCTCCCCCCATGACTGCACAGTTACCTCTGCAGGGGAGCTTGGGGTGAAGGGTGAGCTGGGGACAGAACTGGGGATGAGGGAGAAGCAGGGGTTTGAGGTGGAGCTGGCCTGGGGACAGAGCAGAGCTGGGTGGCTCCTTCCCCACCCCTCATGGGGGCTGTCCAGACTCTGCTGTGTGTGTCCCCTGCCCAATGTTCCTCTGCATCCCCTTAAGGGGAGTGTCCCACAGTTTGGGGACCATTGATGTATATGGCTTAAGTTCTCAAGCCTATATAATTCTTAAGGATTCTTCCATGTGTTAACTGGGGTTCCAGTGAACCGGAATCTCTCAGTACCCCGGTGAACATAAAGCTCTTGGTAACTTTTCTCTTTCTGAGTCAGTATCAGGACAAACCAAGGGAGACTTAGCATCTCTGTCTGCTATGTGGCTGGCACAAACAACTCAAAACCACATGCTTTCACTTAAAGCCAGTACTTTATTAATTCCCTTCACTCCCAATGGAATGCCTCTACGTAGTCTCTGCTTCATCTAGTCTCAAGCATACACAAATACAATAGGTTATAGGGCACCCCAAACTGCAAAACAGCCCTCAGGAGTTTGTAGTGGTCCTAGGGTGATTCTTTAGTTACAGAGTTCCAGTGGCCAGCTTTCTGTCTGTGGCTAGAGATCTTCTCAATTTGTCCATGATGCAATCCACTTAGCCCCAACTCACAATACCCCAAAATTACATAGACATGTCAATCAAAGGTATTATATAGGTGATCAAATGGAGTCAATTGCTGGTTACAAAGGAAGTGAAAACAGGATGCGGTTCTGTGGTTTCCAGCAGTTAGTCTGGCAGATGTAAGAATTTCCAGTATGCCTGTTTTTCACTGACACTGATCCCCCACACAACTAGAAAAGGGCAGTCAGGTTCACCCCTCCTCCCTTCAGGCTTTGCCGTAACTAAGTTATTACAAAGATCTACTAAATAGTTATTCCTACCAATAAGCAAAATAATTGATAGTTCATCCCAATAGTTGGCAGTGGCTTAAGAACCTGGCTGTTGGGTAAAATGCCCCTCCACTCCATGCTTGTGCTTTCCCTACTCTGCTGAATTCCTGAGGCCCACAGGAGGGGAGCACTGTCCAACCTGAAGTCCCACGCACAGAACAGAGCAAAAAGCCTCTGATCACTCTTTCTTTTGTGCAAGAGTACAAAGTATCTATGTTTGAGCCTTTGGAATTTAAAAATTGATAAATGAAATTACGTTAAACTGGCTGAATCTGAGAATCTGTTACACCCCACCCCACTGCACTATAAGCCTCAGATATGCATTTAATTTACAAGTGAAACAATCCCAAAGAATGCTGGGGAGAGCAATAGACAACCACCTCATTCATTACACGGTACTGCTTTGTTCACTCTGCACTGTCCATCCTGTGCCCTGAATGAGACAGAGGGCCTGTAGAAAAAAATAGTATGTGATCATGTAATTAAAAATGGGATCAAAATGCACATTTACAAGGGGGACAATGAAGGTTGCATAGGCAACCTTGATCCTGGCATGTTCTAATTTCAGCCTAAGTAATCCTTTACTCTAGTTATGTTTTTGTGACTCATGTATGTATAATACAGTATTGTATGCTTTATTCTTGCACCGCCATAATTTAGCATAAAGAAGGGCCCAAATATTAGATAATGGCTTATTGTTTTCTCACAGTCACCCGGGCACACGAAATACAGAGTGAACTATTTTATTTGTAGATGGATTTTTTTAAATAAATAAATAAATAAAATGTAAACTAAGCCACTTCAGATGTGAGTATGTTTTGGTGACAAGGTCATTTCTTTTATAGATGGTGTAAAAAAAAATTATTTAGCGTGTGAAGTGCTTAGACACAATGGAAATTATAGTAGTCTTACCTATATATATATTTACAAAAAGAATGCAGCAATGATATCTTAATTAAAAAGAGATGCAGGTATTTGGCTAACTGCTGCCAAGTAATAATGTCACTGCTGAGGTGTCAGGAACATAGGACAAATTTGTAGCTGCTTTAAACTCCAGATAGTGGGAGTAATTTCACTTGGGGGATTACGCTACCATTTGGCTCAATTACTCTCATACAGGCAATTTGTAATTCCTAGAGGCAAAACAAACTTCTGTTTCAACAACACAGTCAGATTCAGAGGGCTTCATCACCAGAATGATTTCCCAGGGCATGAAATATGTTGTATTTAAATGTTAAACCTTGTTCACAACAAACCAAAATCTGTAGCAAGGGTTTCTCATTCTGATTTTTCAGAGTTTCTCTTCAGTGGGTTTTAAGTATCTATCAGTAAAAGATAGATTAGTAACTTATTTTTGCCTCATTATCAAGCAAGGTCTTAGTTCTTTATTTAGTCCTGTATGTGTGGGGGCTGCTCACATTGCCTATTATTAAAGTTGCCCAATGCTGCATGTTATAAAACCATTTTTGAGCCGCTTATAACTTTGCCAAACTTTAACTGGCTGGGCTGAAATTTCACATGCCAGGTGTTTGCCTCAAGTTGAATTTTTTTGGAAATTTTCACTCAAGATGCATCTGTTGTTTCTAAGAATGAGACTTGGGGTGGGGAAGGGGAAATGCATTGTTTTGCCCATGTTAAAAAATGCTGGTAACCATTTCTTTAAGAAGTTCTAGTGGTCCCCATGCTTTATAGCAGGGACCACACTGGCAACCTAATTATCCTAATCACCATATTCCCATTTGATAGAATTAATCATGGTGGGCTACACTGCCCAGTTATGGTAGCTATGAGTCAGATTCAGCATTGCTAACACCAACTGGCTCAGAGGTTTTTTGTAGCTGTTTTTGGCTTAAAAAGGCAAGATGGTCATTTATTTACTATCTGGGTTTTGTCATGTTGGATTCATGTTTTCAAGCTTTCCTTTGCAACCAGCAAAGCTAGACACTTCCTTTCTTAAAAAAAATAAAAAATAAAGCAAGCTGAGATTCTCATAGCTCCAGGAGCAGAGGTTTTAAGAAAAACACTAAATATCATGATGCTTGCAATTTATTATTGATAGTTAGCGATAGTGCTTTATGGGCTGCACTTTGTCACATACACTAACTAAACAGATTTTTATCTAATTTACTTACGTAGTAATTTATGATCACTCTTTTAAAAATGTTATGCTATAGTAGTAAGGTCAAAGTTGTCGTGACTTATTCTTTTATTAGATTTCATTGGCATTCCTATGGGTTTTAGATAATATTTGCTCTTTTTGGAACAGGTCTCACATCTCGCCTAACTGATTATTTGTAGCCTTTATAGAGGAAAGTACTTAGGCATGCGCTTTAGTCCCATTTAACTTCAGTGAAACTACATACATACTTAAGAGACCTTTATTGCCAGGGATGCTTTTCTGATTGGGGCCTGTTTAACTGCTCATCAATGGGAATAAGGGTTTGCAATCTAGCCCTTCACATTTTATTCTGGTTGTAATGTCCTGTGGATATCTCCTCCAGATTGATCAAGACTCAACAACTAAAGAGACCTTACCAAAAAAGCCTTCCCCAGCTCTATACTGAGCCTACTATCTGCTGATAGTAGGCTCAGATAGACTTTGGGAATTTAATAGGTGATTTGTGAATACTCATTCCAGACAGACATATCAATACCATTTAATCACATACCTTGGCCCCATTATCTGATTTTCTGTGCATTGATATGAGTTCCCATTAACGGGGGACACAGCTGTAAATTCTAAGCCTTTGGTGGCACTTGGAAGAGAGTGCCCCTTATTCTCTTAAGGAAGAATGAAGGAAATCTTGGCTCTTTGGTGTCCTGCATAGGCGTGCGCAGCACATTTCATTAGGGTGTGCACCCAGGGAACCCCACCCTAGCCCCGCCCCATCCACTCCCTCCCACTTCCCACCCCCCTCAAAACTCCCAACACCCCCACTCCTTGTCCCCTGACTGCCCCCACCCTGCTCCCTGTACCCTGACTGCCCCGACCCCTATCCACCCCACCACCTCCTGACAGACCCTCAGGACTCCAATGACCTATCCAACCCCCCCCCCCCCGTTCCCCATCACCTGACTGCCCCCTTCAGAACCTCTGCCCCATCCACCCTCCCCCCTGCTCCCTGTCCCCTGACTCCCTGCCCCTTATCCAACCCCCCTACCCCGGTCCCGGCCCCCTTACCATGCCACTTGCCCCCACCTCCCCCCTCTCCTGGAGCCTCAGCACCCCATGTCCAGGAGCAGCCCTGGACAGCTCTACAGCAGCATGGCTCCAGTGGGGCCTGAGCTCCCGCTCGGCCCGCCAGAACTCGCAGCTGCACCCCTTTACCATGCGGCTCCGAGCGGCAGGATGTGAGGTCCTGCCAGAGCCAAGCTGCTGCAGAGCTGTCCAGTGCCGCTCCTGGACGCGGGGCGCTGAGGCTCTGGGAGATGGGGGAAGGTGGGGGTGGGGCCAGAGGGAGTTTCCCTGGCTGGCAGCGCAGGCACGGGGGGCAGGACGAGCTTGCCCAGCCCTGCATTAGGGTGTGCCTGGGCACACCCGGCACACCCCGTCCACACGCCTATGGTGTCCTGCAAGACTGTTATTTAAAATGGGTTCTCAACCTTTTTCTTTCTGAGGCCCCTCCAACATGCTATAAAAACTCCAGGGACCAGCATGGAGGAGGGGGGCGCTGGAGCTCAGGGCTCCCCTCAGCTCCCCTCCCAGTTTCATCCCCTTATTGGGCACTGGGTCTCAGGGCACTGGGCTTTAGCCGTGAGGGCCCCCTGGCCCCCTGAAACTGGCTCCCAGCTCCCTGGGAGATCTTCAGAACCCTGGTTGAGAACCCCTGAAACAAAGTAAACCATTCAGAAGCAATGCCATTGCTGGATGTCTTGGAAACTCCAAATGGAACTAAAGAACTAATACATATACCAGCAGAACTTTTTCAAAGTTGCTTTAAAATATGGTTTCAATTTATAAAATATACAGTATATTTAATTTAGTGGACTAAGGGTATGATTACAAGAGGGCAATAGAAATAATTGTGCCTCCTTTAATTAAAATAACAAATTACATGCTATGTATTAAGCATGTATAATAAAGGTGCATTTACTAGGAGATTTTGGGGGATTCCTCGGAGTTCTGCTATTGAAGAATGGATGAGTTTTGAGTTTGTTTTTTTCTTTTTCCTTGCCATTTGTGTTTTAAAAGTGTATGTGGTGGATAAATGAAACTGGCTGGCCAGCAATATTAAGAAAAAATCTTGTTTAAGGGCTCAGTTTTTTCTTTTTTGTTGCAAATTCACATTGTCCTATTTATTTTAATTAGTTCATGTTTCTTTACCTATGATTCATACATGCAGGCAAAGGTACTGGAATAAAAGATCTGAAGGAGTAAAATAACTAAATTCAGGTTGGGATATAAATTGTTCACTAAGATTATCCCAGAAGGGGAAGAGGCTGACATCCCCCTGTTCACTGTGTTTATCAAAAATATAGAAGTTATGCATTTACATTTTTCTCACCTCAACCCTTCTCCACCTAAACAAGACTGCCTCCTTGTTATCACCCTTTTCCTTTCACTGATAATGACTCTATTTGATAGAAATCTTCACCTCTGGTATAGTGTCCACATAACAGAATTCAAAGAATTTTTAAAAAAGTTGGTTTAAATATGTCCCTCCCTAATTCTGACACCTAATAGATCCCTTCCAGTCCTAGAATTTATAAAATAGTTCCCTGGAATCTTAACATCTAGATAACCCGGTAACAGGAAAAAAGGGAGTAAAGCAACATCTTACAAAACTGCCTTCAAACATCATAGATACACAAAAATTATCTCTTTGAAAAGAGTTAGCGAAGCTAAAAACGATTAGAAAAAAAAGCAGTCCTTTATTTGATAGCAGGTAGATATGTGTATGAGGGCAAGATATTGCTTTCTTTAAATGGGGGGAAGAATACATTAATTATCCTTTGACCCACATGTCAAGGGTATTTTAAGAGCGAACCTTAACTGGGCCTCATATCTAAAGCTAGACATGAAGAGTATTCTCCCAGTGCAGGCTCTGTGCAAGGGCACATATATTGCCCTCTGAGGTCTCCAGAACGGGCCCAGTTGTAAGGGGCACATGGCGATAAGAAGCAGGGCCACAACACACAGCTGGAAATAGGCTGTTGTGGTTTACCTACATTACTCCAGGGTGCTTCTCCAGCCTCTGCAGCAGCACAGAATCGAAAGGGCACAACACCATCTTAATTGCTTAGTGGCATAGTCCAAAATGTCAATCAGTGCGGGGGAGGGAAGACTTTGTATAGTAGGAAGAAAAATAAATAAATGATGCCCCAAGTCCTAGCGGGACAAATGGATATGGGGAGAATACAACACAGAGAGGGAGGGAGGGCAAGAGATGGAGAGGGTATATGTTTTATTGAAATAGTCAGTGCTTGTACTCAAAATAGAGCTTATATTTGTGAACCAAAACATCTCTGAAAGGTGTATGAAGTTGGGGTTGATAATACTATTGTAGATCATGATCCTGTATGGGCTGTTCTGAAATGGCAGAGGCAAATGTAGGAAAATCTCCATCACTGGAGTTTTTGAAGAGCAGGCTGGGCAAACATCTCTCAGGGACGGTCTAAATAATACATAGTCCTGCCATGAGTGCAGGGGACTGGACTAGATGACCTCTCAAGATCCCTTCCAGTCCTACAATTCTGTGAAAATGCTGGATACCTTATTATAAAGCCTAAGGATAGCTGCTAAAGTATATATATGACTACATAAAACTGAATGATATAGCAGACAGCAGTGATTGTACTCTATGGAAAGTGATCCAGGGAGTAATTTGAGGGAAGTAGCTTGGTATATGTGGTAACTTAAGTTTTAAAAAAATGGAAATAGTTGCTTCTTTTTAAAAAGATGTGCCCTAAAAACAAAGATTGGAACCTCTTGATAAGACTGTATGAAAGCAAAAGAAACGCAGAGCACTTATAAGGGAAGGACTTAATAAGCTATTGAGTGACAAAGCAGCATGGTAAAGAAAATTAGCTAAAATGCATTTTATGAAAAGGGCAACAAAGCTGAAAAAAATATTGGCTTATCTCCTTAGGAGAGTTCATATGAAAGCAATTTGTCAAATAAGAACTGAAAAGGGATATGATAAGGAATCGTACATCTATTAAATCTGCTTTTCAGGATTTCTATACCTATTATGTCATATTGCATCCCAATACAGAGTAGATACAATAATATTTTTTAAAGTGAAGCTGCCATTTATATCAGAAGATGCAATTAGATTAGAGGAGCCAATATCTCAAGTGGAGACTGAAACATCTACTTTTTAAAAAACTTTTAGGAAGAACTTCTTTCCTTTGCTGAAACTTTAAAAAAGGGGTAGTCCCCTGGAAAGTAGAAAACTGCCAGCACATTGGTGTTCAAGGAAATCAAATCTATAAATTAGAGTTGGTCAAAACATTGTAATGGAAGAGTTTTCTGCTGGAAAATGCTATTTTCTTTTAAATCAAAACTTTTTTGAAGAAACGTTTTGATTTTGAGAATATTTTCAATGAGGAAAAAGTCACAACAAATCATTTTGATTTTCTCATTGCATTTAGACGAAACCATTAATTTATGTTTATTAGCATAATATATTTAATATTTTATACGTTAGCATAATGAAATATGATGATTCTAATTGAAATTTTTCAGAACTTCAGTTCTGCAGAAAAGTTTACTCTTTTTTGCTCTTACTTAGAATGAAAACAAGTTGAGAAATGTCAGGATATTCTACAGAATTGAATTTTCTGTTTCTGGCCAGCTCTGCTACACCTGATTAGTAACCAATTTCTCTTTAAATATAGATCTTAAAATCATGCTAAAATATAGGCAACAAGAATGGAGATTAACCAAACAAACAGCCTTTATTATTGGAGGGCAATAATCAGATAATCTACTACCTACAATTAATTTAATCTCTTTGGCCTGGTTAAAGAAACAGAAATGTGTCTAATCACCCTGATGCATAGAAGACCTTTGATATGGCTGAGTGGCTATTTTAATGGATTATTATAAACTGTGGATTCGCCCCAAATTTAGAAAACCAGTAATATACCATGTACTTACCAAAATATAGTATTCTAGACTGGCATTTAGGAGACCTGAGTTCATTTTGTGGCAATCCATACATTTGGACAAATCATTTAATCTGTCATGTGCCTCAGTTCTACATCCTTATACAGGATAATAATTTCCTATGCCATGGGAGTTTTGTGAGGATAGAATCCATTAATGTTTTTAGGGTATTAGATACTATGGTGTGGAGGATCATGCAAGCATCCAACAAGATGAATACAGAAAAAGAAAAATACATTGTCATCAGTTCTGTTTGTTGTAGCAATAGAGTTACTACCTTGAAAAATTAGTTGGTTGAGATATCTTTCTAAAATACATACTCTAGTTCAAGCAAAAGTTCTGGGCTTGATGCAGGAATTACTCAGTGAGATTTTATGGTCTGTTATGTGGGTCAGACTAGATGATCTCAATACTCCCTTCTGGCCTTAAAAATCTATTTATTTTACACGGCCCAAAATTGAAAGCAAAGAACAAAAAACAGGTTTGTAAATAGATGAGGTGTCATAGCTTGCAGAGCTCTTATCCTCATTACCTCCAGTTCTCCAGGTGCTACTGTAATTAGCTTTAGTGAAGTGTCAGGTTATAAAATAAATCATCAAAAAACAGCGCTATCATCTCTATTAATAAATCAATGCACCGGGAAGCTCAAAGCTTCATGCAATTTCTCATGGGCTTCTGCAAAAATAAAATACTTAAATGTGTATATAATAGATAAAGAAGACCATAAAGGCAATTCTATAGTCAGACCCAAAAAATGGAGTCACAAGGCTCCCAAACTTTAAGGTACAGTAAAACCTCGATATAACTGACTAATTCGGGCGAGGGGGTGTCTGTTAAAGCCGAAAGTCTGTTATTTAATAATTTTTTTAAATTATTAAATAACAAGACCGGGTCCCGGCTGCTGGGACCCCGGCGGTAGCCAGCAGCCCCCCCGCCTGCCCGGGTCCCAGGCTGCTGGGACCCGGGCGGGAGCCGTCAACCCGCCCGCCTGCCCGGGTCCCAGCTGCTGGGACCCGGGCGGGAGCTAGCAGCCCGCCCGCCCGCCCGGGTCCCCGCTGCTGGGACCCGGGCGGGCTGGCAGCGGGGAGCCGGCAGGCAGCCTGCCAGCCCGCTGCCGGGAGCCGGGAGCCGGCAGCCCGCCCGCCCGCAGGCGGGAGCCGGCAGCCAGCCAGCCAGCCCGCCCGCAGGTGGGAGCCGGCAGCCAGCCCGCCCGCAGGTGGGACCCGGGAGCCGGCAGCCAGCCAGCCAGCCCGCGGGCGGGAGCAGCCAGCCAACCAGCCAGCCCGCCTGCAGGCGGGAGCAGCCAGCCAGCCCGCCTGCAGGTGGGACCCGGGCGGGAGCCGGCAGCCCCCGAATAACGGATTTCGGATGCATCGGAAATTTTGTCCGTTGCATCCAAAGTCCGTTAAATCGGGGTCCGTTAAATCGGGGGTTTACTGTATATTATTAGCCAGTAAACTTATTGGATTCATACTGAAAAAGAGTTTCCATATGCCAAGAGTAAAGAATATATACTAGGTGTAGAATTTTGAAAATCAATCTCTGTTGGCCTAATTCTGCTTCCATCGAAACAATGAGAATTTCACCATTCCAACAACGTTTCTTAATTATAACAATTGAAAGAATACAGTCTTCCATTAATAAAGAAAAAGGGAATAACATGTAAGATAACTTACAGTTATTCCAATTACTGAGTTTAAAATACTTGCTCCAAATTGTTTAAGATCATTAGAAAGCAGCTTAATCGAAAGTGGCACAAAATATTACAATAATCTGTTAGAGAATGAAGAAGATACTACATTGAATAAAATAAATAGGAAGGGACTTAATATTCCTGTTCCCTCCCCCCATTTTTTCTGTCATAAAACTATGTAACTTTTAAAATATCTGGTCGGGGGATAATTTTATTCTTGGAAAGTGATTACAGATAGGATATATTAAATCTTTCATAATTCAAATACAAAGATCAAAATAAGATAGAGAACAAGCAGGAAAAGCTTTTGACTTCGAAATTATGTACATGAGGAGCACTATCACTGGATGAAAACTCAATGGAAACAGAAAATTGTTTTTAGAGCTTTTTGAATTTTTTTTTTTTTGTCAAAACATTTTTATGGAAAAATGGCTCTTCAACTGAAAACAGAACAAAAAAGTTTTTTTTAAAAAAAGAGATTGGTTTTATGGGGGGAAAAAAACCCAAAAAGACAAAAGTGTCATTTTCATTTCAAATTTTAATGGAAAATATATTTATAGCTTTTCCCAGCCAGCTCTATTAGATTCTATTATACACCAGAAAGGCTGTTGTGCATAAAATTACCTCAGAAGCAGTGCCAGAAAGATTGCAATGGAGAAAAGAACTTAGAAAATAAGTTGTTTCCCAAAAATACAGAATTATTGGTAAAAAAAATATATAAATGTTACTAAAAATACTACTGGAATCAAAAACTCTGAAGTTCTCCCCAGAGAGAGTTGTATTTAAAGTACCAAATACTTTAATACAGCTGGAATGAAAACCACCAATATTCTGAGAATGTTATTTCTAGCACAGAAATTTACCACTGTAAGAACCTGGAAGTTTGAGGTAAATAATCTTGTTGATGACATTCTTTGTAGGTTCACTGCAGTCACAGGTTTACTCCAGTTGATGAGGATTTGGACCACAGTGTCAACCTCTGAAAGAATTAATCCAGAGGAAAGAGCCAATGCTAGCCCCATGCACCACATAAGCCCTCAAAATAGGTCTGAGATAGGATTTAAGTCATGCATAGGCTTTCTGCACAGGGATGAATTTAACCCAGAATGACAAGCTGTGCAGTGGATATCATGCAATAAAAATGGAACTTTGATTTATTATTTTCCAAAGAAATAAAAGAAGCTTAAAACTATGGACTCTTTAAGTTATGGGGTCAGTGATCCTCAAGTTGTGCAGAAGTAGAGAGACATGAAAAATGGACTGATGAAAAAGTTAAACTGAAATTGGACTAGTGTTAATTCTATGATCTGAAAAGAGTAAAAACTTACAAGGATCAATGGAATACAATGGAAAATTCTTCTTTGGCTGCATATTTCATAACGCACAATACCAAAACAGGGCATTATGATATTAGTTTAATAAGCATCTGGTTTTTATTTAATTTAGCTCAGTTCTCCCAATATGGAGCAGGGGAGTTATAGCCAGAGTATAACAGAACATCCAAGTTTAAATCATAGAATATCAGGGTTGGAAGGGACCTCAGGAGGTCATCTAGTCCACTCCCCTTCTCAAAGCAGGACCAGTCCCCAACTAAATCATGCCAGCCAGGGTTTTGTCAAGCCTGACCTTAAAAACCTCCAAGGAAGGAGATTCCACCACCTCCCTAGAATGATAATCCATTCCAGTGCTTCACCATCCTCTTAGTGAAAACATTTTTCCTAATATCCAACCTAAACCTCCCTCTCTGCAACTTGAGACCATTTCTTCTTGTTCTGTCATCTGCTATCACTGAGAACAGTCTAGATCCATCCTCTTTGGAGCCCCCTTTCAGGTAGCTGAAATCAGCTATCAAATCCCCCCTCATTCTTCTCTTCTGTAGACTAAACAAACCCAGTTCCCTCAGCCTCTCCTCATAAGTCATGTGCTCCAGGCTCCTAAAGTTCAAACACAGTGTATCAGGAAAAAATTCTCATACCTGATTAAATTGGGATGTATGGATATGGATTCAATAACAAGCAACATTGTATTTTGACTACAGTTTTATTTTTAAAAACACAAAGAAGCCTCATGGGTGTAGAATTGGTTTGGAAGAAGTTGGGTATGGAGAGCCCTCATTATGGAAGTTGTTAAATGATACAAAATAGCTTTTCGGGAGATTTCCACACATCATTATCATGCCATGATTTTAATCTGAGTTTAAGTTCCTGGAACTAAATTTAATTTTGAGCCAGTTCTTGCTGTCTCTGAAATTGGTAGCAACAATTTTATTGATGCCAGTGGTTTAAGGTCAAATTCATTACTGCAAGACAACTACCCACATTTTCTAAAGCTTGTTATTTCTTAAATTCTATTTTTATTGACCATCTTAAACAATTTAATAGATAATTATATCCCTGTTATATATAGGAGTCTGACACACCTATAAAATGGATATCATTCTGTATTAAACTTTACTGATTTTTTAAAGAATAATTTCTGTAGAACCCTCTTGGTTTCATTCTTATAAAATTCTGTAGGGCTACTTCATAAGGGAAGAATACAAAGTCTTTGGAGAGGCTATAATCAGATAAAGTCCAACAGCAGATGACTTGAGTAATGTGTGGTTTGAGTATCTCATAAAATAAAAACTCCTAGGTCTCAGTATGCATCTTGGAGGAATTCTGTATTATACTGATGCTTCTAACCTCCTTCCTACTTGGTCTTATGTCTCCTATGCCTCTAATCTTCTGTATACCTGATAACAATGTCTTATTGTTTATCCCAGTAGACATTATTAGTGTAGTGTTGTTTATAGTCCTATTTCACAAAATATATTAAAGTGTGAAATATCAACTTTGTAGCAGAAGGGGGAAAAATAGATTTGCTTGTTTTTATGCTTCAGAGTGAAGTATTTATAAACGTGTATGTTAAATATTTACTGGAAAAATTCAGGCTAGTGATAATGCTACTTGGAAGATAAGTTTAATATAGAAAGATTATGGACTGGTTAAGTTAGGTATGTTCAGCTGAAAATCACCATCTTTATCCTTACTGTTTATACTCACTTGGTAAAAGTCCATTTCACCCTAGGTTCAAGAATAGCAGCTGTGTTAGTCTGTATCCGTAAAGAAAGTGAGGAATACTTGTAGCACCTTAGAGACTAACTAGTTTATTTCAGCCCACGAAAGCTTATGCTGAAATAAACTAGTTAGTCTCTAAGGTGCTACAAGTATTCCTCGCTTTCATTTCACCCTAGTGCAGAGAACTAGCAAAAGGCCTATGCACTAATTAAGCCTCAAAATAGGAATGGATTTCTGTAAGTGTTAAGGTGGAAAAGAGGAATGTCAGGAGTTTGGTTTTAAAAGATGTATAGACAATAAAACATTTCATCATCAATTTCCAGTGACTGAAACCAAGATGAATGAATGAAGTTAAATAAAATACATCAGATGAAAGTCTAAAGAAGAGAATAGTAATACAGTAATAGCCAATAACTTTAAAGGTGAATGGTATGTAAACCAGAAAAATATTAATTCTTTTAAAAAAAACTTAGCCATTTAATTCTTTTAAAAAAAACTTAGCCATTTAATAATGTTTAAATTCTGCAAACACATGTTTAACTTTGCTACTGTGAGAAGTTCCTTTGATTTCATTGGGACTACTCTTGGTAGAAAAGTTAATCATTCATATGTATGCAGGATTGGGGCCTAAATGTTTCCCCTTCCCCATAAAGTTCAAGCTTTCTTGTCCCCTACAAAGCACTCTTTAACTCTGCACTGTTGCACCACTTTACTTTCCTTTTCAACGCCCACCTCAAAGTTCCTTCCAGCTCTGTTTGGCTCTTTTACCTATTGCTGATGCCATTTTGTCCTGCATACTGCTACATAAGTCTGGAATCGCATCTCAGTTAATATTCAACAAGTTTGTTCCCACTCTTCTCTCCCAAATTTAATGGAATAGGTGTGCTTAGTGAGCTATTCCAGGTCTGATTCTGAGGGGCTATAGGGTTGTTGTGAAACATTACATCAGTAAGTTAACTTTAATATGTGCACATGCCATAACTGTGTGACCGTATGACTGTAACCTTTGTCCTTCATCACCCCCATCCTCACTTGTTTCTCGCTTGTTGCATCATGCCTAAAATCAAATGGTAAGCTCTATGGGGAAGGAACTATGTCTGTGCTGTAAAATGCCCAGCATACCTTTGGGCAGTGTATAAATAACACTAAGCCTATCAGCATTTGTTCTGAAATATATAATAATTAAATGACCATATGCTACTCAAGGTTTGTTCACAATTGTTTCTTTAGAAGATAAGCCCATTGGGGCAAGATCCTATTATTTTTATGGCAAAATTAACCCATTGTGTGGTAATATGTACACTTCTGATGCTATAAATATTAGACTATAGACTAGTTATTCTGCAAAGTCTATAGTATTTCTCATCTGGTTCTCTAAATTATAAAGACTGCTGTTAATTATTGTGTATTTAATTTTAGAAAACATAATTCATTTAAAATGCACTAACATTGATTATCCTATTAGGTTAGAGCTGTGTAGCTGTATTTAAATTGTGTGATTTCTGGTACTGTAACATGAAACAATCCATGAATCCCACTAAAATCATGTCTGCTAAAACCGATTAAACAAACCTTCTTGTCGTACTGTATGGGGATTATTTTTGTTGATTTGGTTATCAAAAAAAATTTAGATACAGTGGAAGTGAGAGAAAAGCTTTACTATAATTTGATAGATATTAATTAAGCTCTAAGTCTCTAATCATCTAAAACATTTCTGTATGTGTATTTTCTTTCTTTTACATTTTTCCCTGTCACTTTCAGATCTTTATATTTCTTTATTGCCAATGGCTCAGCAGCCAAAGGAAAGAGAGGAGATGGCAGTCCATAGGTGCAGCTAGCTGGAAGCATGAAAAATGACAGAGGCTTGTGGATCATTGTGGATCATGGGAATCTGTCCTCTAAATCCATCACGTAACACTATACAATATCATCCTTTCTTAAACAGTGCCAATACGTGTGTGGAAGAGGGGTGTAGAGATCTTTTTAGAAGACATAAAGGAACTGGCAAATATTTCTTCATCTTTACTTATTAGCCAAAAACTCAATCCAATGAGTTATCTTCCTATTTTATCATTTACCATATAGAATTTTCAGCTAAACTTACCAACCAGAGTTCAATAAAAACAACAGAATGAGAATTACTTGGGTATATTCATATCTGAGTATCATTTCTGTACTTCTGTTAGTTACTATTTAGCTGAGGAAAAGCCAAAATCTTTTTTTTTTAATATCAATGTTCTCTTAAAGTGTGATCCCAGTGAGAGAGCTTTAATAAAGCAGGCATAATGTAATACAATTCATCAGGAAATTCCTGTATACCTTCAGACTCCTTCTCATTAATGCTTTCTAGCTTTTCATTCTGAAATAGGGCACTTTGCACATTGGTGTCATTTATCCTTATAAATTCCAGAGATTGGCTCTGAGAAAGATGTATATCTTTAATTGATGATCTGTTGACCTGTCATCAACTTACCTTCATTTATCCAGACTGCCAAAATAAGGTATCACTTATTCAGTTGCTTAAAGTCTAAATGCTAAAAATGTGCTTGGCTTTTCTTCCTCCTCCCAGGAGGGGTACATCAGATGGAAAAGTGCATATTAAGTCTCTGTATGTAAAAATATTACTAATAGGCATATTTAGTACAAAGACTGTTTCTTTGCCAAAGGACTTGTCTTGGTGTTGCTAGTTGCATGTTAGATGTGCAGCTAACTACCCACCAAAGAATTCTAACTCATTCTGGTTTGCCCTGCTTAATGTTATTCTGTAGAGGTATTAATAAATAATGGACCCTCTGAGGTACAGTAAATTTTAACTGTACCACTCCATAATATATCCCCTGGATATCTCTTGTACATCATTATTTTCTGAGCTTAGTCCATTTCAATTTTTTGTGAAAGAACAAAAATCTTATAGAAGAGACAATCCAACCTGCAATAATAAAATTTAGCACTTATCATCCTCAAAGCCAGAATTCATCCTTCCCCAGAATTAACTAATTAATCCTGCAGGCACTTTAGTTTGAGGGGAAAACAGTAGTGGTAAAATTTTCAAAAGCAATTCCGTTATTTAGAACTCTAAAACTTCGTTTTTCCAAACTTCTTTGAGGGCCAGACTTTCAATGGTATTTCAGCACCGAGCATTGCAGATAGGTGTCTAGTGGGATTTTCAAAATCACCTAAGATCGTTAAGGGCCTACTCCCATAGGTGCCTAGAGAGGACATCACTCTAGGTGCCTATCTGCATCTCTAGGTGCCTAAATGCCATTGAAAATCTGCCCCTTGAGCATTTATCAGCCTAAGTATCAATGCCTTTCAATGAGATTTAGGCTGCGAAGTGCCAAAGTTCCTTTTGAAAATGGGACTTAGTAGCATAAATTCCTTAGGACCTTTTGAAAACTTTAATCTAGATCTAAATGAAAGGAGTGATTGTCACTTTCCTGTACCATAGTAGAAATGTTTAGACTTTCTTCAGGATAAGGTTTTGCCGAGTGTGGTTTGTGTTTTGTTGTCTGCTTAATTTGTTTACCTCCAGAAGAACATGGCAAGTGAAATCAACAAATTCTGCTTCTGAGATATGAAGTTCTGAGATGGTGGTATATATTTGATGTACAACATGTTGGAATTTGGCTGGGTATTCAAGCATATGTAATATATCCATCTCACTATCCATACATACATGCAGGTTCAATTATTTACATGAAGGGCAACCCCAAGAACTCACATATTCTCAAAGAATATATTTGATGGCTTGACAAAGTTTCCCTCTCCTAGCCTATTCTGTGCCACCCTCATAGGCCTCTTTTACCCTGTAGACTGCACAAAGTTAGTCTCCTAAAGCCATATTTAGACACCGGATTGGAAGTTGCCTGATTTTTCAGAGGTGCTGAGATATTGACGTTGCCCAGGTTGAATATGCTGACAAATGTATTTAGTCCTTATTTCTGTGCTTCCCTGCAAGGGTGTCCCAACTAATTTTGTTGCTGTTCTCTACTGAGCACCTAATGTTTTCTGTTGAACAAGTGCTGTTGTAACTTGACTTCTCATGAGGGTATATCTACCCTGAAGTTGAAGGGTGGACTCAAACTATCTTAGCTCAAGTATGTACTTGCCATATGGACAGAAGCTCAGGTTAATTGCCTGACCTAGGATTCTGTGTAAGGCAGGCTTGGATCCGGATGGTTAGCCTGTTCCACAATATGTTGCTATTTTTGTGCACTGGCGCAAGATGAACTAACATTAATCTGTTTACCAATACTGGGAATCACGTCTCCCAGCTTCAGTGCAGACATACTCTCTCAGCCCTGACTTTCAGGTTTTTCTTATTCATGGAACTGACTTTACTCCTGGCATTGATCAACCTTTATAGGGCAGGATTCTGTACTCCATAACTTTCACTGCAATCTAGAGGCGGGCTGGAATTCTCCCCAAAAAAAAATTGTTTAGAAAATTTCAGTTTTTCAAAACAGAAATCATTAGTGGTTAAGGGTCAGTTTTTGGCAAATCTCCCAGTTCAGTTCAAAACATCTTTGAAAAGAAGGATGTTTGAAATTGTCAAAATACCCCTTTTTACACTTTCACAATGAAAAAAAGTTCTTTTTGTCTTCTGGTTTTGAATTTTTAGTTAATTTATATCTAAAAAGTCTTTTAAAAAATCAAATATTAAAATTTAAACATATTTTGTTACAGTAATCTCTTTCTATTGACCTGATCTAGTTTTTTTAGATTATTGGTTCATGAAAAGACACAAATTTGACTTCATCCAGATCTGGGACAAAGCTCTGAAACCTCAAACTCTTGCAGGATTGGAAAACTCATTTCTGGCCAAACTCTACTGAAATCCAAAGCAATACCCTGACTCAGGACAATTTATCATCTCTTCTTAGAGGGTGGAGGCTTATTCTATTCCTCCACTGGATATCTTTGTGTGAATTTACCCCAAAAAAGCAGATTGAATCCCAAATGGCATAATGAAAACAACTTAATTAGAAAAAACTGGTTTTTTTGGTAACGTTTTTATGGTAAAACATCTCAACTTTACCAAGACCAAGTGGATTGTTTCTCCACTTTTGTTTCTACAAAATGAGCAATAGAAATACAATTTAGACTCTCATGGTTTATGTGCCAAACTCTTTCATACATCTCAAAAAACTCTGAGTCGCAGTGGTGTATAATCTGAAAAGATATTATCCCCTATAATCTGTCATATTAATTTCACAGAGTAAAAATTAATTAAATGTGAATTCTCTTTGATGAAGGAAATAAATGTATCATAACCTTGTACCCCAAACATGCTTAACTATATATAGTACATGTAACACTACTACAATGCCGGTATCTCTGGCCTCAGAACAGAGCCTGAAGGGGAAGTTTTGACCAAGAGCTCAGGGGCACAATCCTATTTTTACATTAATATACTTCATGTTTAGGGAAAGCCAACAGGACTGCTTTTTTAATGTCTCATTTGAAAGACACTACACACAGTAAGCTTTGTGGAATTCAATATATCTACTTCAGAAAGATGAAGCAACTCTGCTGGATTGCTGCTTTTTTCTCTTCCTGTTTGCAATAATGCCTGATAAAATGAACTTTGATCTGGCTTAACACAAATCCTGAAGTTACCTCTTCTGATAAAATATATGCATCTGTCATTGAAAGTAACTATATGAGACCAGTTTTAAAAGCTCAGTCACTCTTGTTACAGCCATAAATAGAGAATAATGATTTCCCTTTTTTCCCTATTTGTAAATCCTTGTTATTGCCTTTGCTAATGATGCATCTCTTTGTTTACTAGCCACTTGATGTGTGAGTAAACATGCCAGTGATTTGTGCAATACATTTATTTCTAATTCGATATCAAGAAACCAGCCAGGTAAATATTAGGGAATGTGTTGAGCTCCTCCAATTACAGGCAGTTCTTTTTTATTCCATAGTCCTCAGATGTGTGCCAGAACTCTACTCACTGGATCCCTTTATTCTTCCAAGCACCATGCTTCTCTATCACTCCAAGTTTTACCCCTTGACATTCCTCCTCTGTTCTTCTCCCATCACGAACCGGAAACAAAAGAGATGACTTTCATGCAATTGTATAACTGAAGTTCCTACATACTTTAAGTGGGTACCTATATCGAAACAACTATACACATGCAGGCATGCATATGTCTAGGTAAATATTTACATTTAGTAGTACTTTCAAGATGTGACCATAACTCCCTTGGCAGGAGTAACCATGACTGTTCTCCTTAGGCTGAGTCAGACTCTTGATGTAGGAAGCAGCAGCCTCATTTTCTAAAGCGGGGTTGACTCCTGAGTGGCTGGGGTTTTAATAACCCACCTGGGTAGGGAGGTTGCACTTCTCCTCCTGAGGTTTGCCAATTCTCTCATTACTCCTGAACCTTTTAGGGGAAGAAGACCCAGTTCACTGCTGATTCTCCTAATTGGATCTAGTTACCAGGGCAGCACCATTGAGATCTCAGCCTCCCCAGGGTACCAGCCAGAAACATCTTCCTTCTTGAAGGTTGGAGATCCAGATGCAGAATCAGTGCTTTAGATGCTGAGCTCTTTGAGACAGGAACCATGTCTCTCTTTATGTGCCTGGATGGCACCTAGCACACTCTTAGCTGCTCAGTGAATAAATAATGAAACTGTGTTCTGTTCTGAGGGAGAGGTGAGATTTGAACCTTTTCATATCCTGGGCACGCAACCTGTATTATTTATTTATTTATTTATTTATTTTAGGAAAATGCATTCTATATTTCTAAGGCTCCTTTATTCTTGGCAGGAAGTAGTCAAGTGAATAGGGATAGAGTACGGGGTTTCCCCCTGTTCATTGCTCACTTTACTGAAAAGTTAAAACATGTACTTTTAAAAAAAAAAAGCAACTCCTTTTATTGGTTCAAGTTCTTCTTTTGGATGAATTCGAATCAAGGGAAGCAATTTAGGATTGGAGTGTAGACATACCTTGCAGCGTAGTACATGTAGATATACCCTCACGCAGGGGTGGGCAAACGTTTTAGCCCAAAGGCCACATCAGGGTCGCAAAATTGTACAGAGAGCCAGGTAGGGAAGGCTGTGCCTCCCCAAACAGCCTGGCCCTGCCCCATCCTACTCCCTCCCACTTCCCACCCCCTGACTGACCACCTCAGAATCTCCAACCCATCCAACCCCCCCCCCCTGCTCCTTGTCCCCTGACCACCCTATCCACCCACCTTAACTGCCCTCTGGGACACCACCCATACCCAACCCACCACCCCGCTCCCTGTCCCCTGACTGCTCCGTCATCTATCCACCACCACCCCAGCCCCTGACAGACTGCTGGGACTCCCATGCCCCATCCAACCCTCCCTGCCCCTTATCCAACCCCCAGTCCCCGACTCTGGCCCCCTTACCATGCTGCTCAGAGCTAGACATGCTGCCATGCAGCCATGCCCCCCAGAGTACTTCCCACGTGGCTGCGTGCTTCCAGGGGGGGGGGAGGTGAAGGAAAGGAAGGGGCCAAGGCGGAGTTCAGGGGCTGGGCAGGATGAGCCCATGGGCCGGATGTGGCCTGCAGGCCATAGTTTGCCCACCCCTGCCCTAGCTAGATTACATACTGGAAAAGTGAAGCCATGGCAGCACAGGCTTCAGCACAGGTTAGCCGTAGTTACCCAGGATTCCAGGCAGCTGCGTCCTGCCAGCACTGAAGGATATGCTGCTGCAACATCACTGCTCCTGTATCTGAGTTAGCTAAATTAAAGCTAGTTTGGGTGCATGTACACAAATTGCAATCGCGCTCCATGAGTGCACTGTAGATGTACCCTCAGAGTGAAGAACAAAGCAAAGGCCAGCATTTTCAATGGGTAGAAGCTGTTCTACGTGCAGAACTGTGTACAATTTATTATTTATAGTCTTCCAGGTGCACTGGTAAAAGGTGTTGTGGGTTTTTTTGGCTTACTTTTAGCTGTGTTTAAAAATCATGGCAATGAAGGCTGTATATCCATAAGAGCTATTTATAGACAAAGGCTTTTTATATTTAAGACAATAGGTAATTCATTGAATGAAATCATCCAGAGGATTTTAGGACAAAGTTAAGAGTGCTGTTAGTCCCAAAATGATTGAGCAGAACAGACTTGCTGATAGACTTCCAGGAACAGGAGCTTTTAAAATGTCCAGCAGCTATTATCTCTTGGATATGCATAAGAACTTGAATGTTTTCTAATGAATAAGGAAAATGTAGTGGGTTAGATTCACAAGGGATCTTTACTTTTATTCTAGTGCTTTCTTTCTCCTCTCTCCCCAGCATTCATAGGCCTGTACAATTTCTAAATTAAAATGTCTGAAGTTGTTTCTGGCTGATGATGTAACATTCTCCCTTTTCTAATAAAATGGGCTACTATATCTGGTATGTCCTAGGGCTGCTTATGATTTCCTGTGGAGTGTCTGGGCTTATCACTGGGCAAGATGGATACACTGCAGCTCTAAGATGATGCAGTGGCGGTGGTTGTTTTTTGACTGTCTAATAGTATTGTCCATGATAAATTACATTGGCTTGTCTTTAAAAAAGATTATAAACTTCTAACTAGTTTTGCAAACTCCCAAAATGTACTGCAGGGTGTACTTGTAGGAGGCAAAAGAATTCCACAAGGTCAGTCCATTCTTACTAGCTATGAATGCTACTCTCATGTCCATTATTTATCCAATATGTTTGCTTGGGTCTCTGTTATTCCATGTAAGACAGAACATGCATTATTTTCCAGACGGTGAGTAACAGCCCAAAGGTGTGCAATGACACGGTCCCGGGTGGTCCACCAACAGGAGTGGAGATTTGAGGGGCATGTAGGGGTATTGTCCTCTCCCCTCCCCCTCCTGCATCTTTCCATTCATCTCCCAACCCTGGCCCATCCGCACAGCTCCAGGGCACGCAGCCCCGCCTGACAGAGCCTGCGTGGACAGCATGTGTATGGGAGAGGGTCTGGAGGAGAGGAATTTTTCAGGGGAGAGGGGAAAGCTGATGTCAGGGCACAGCGGGAAGGTACAATGGGAAGGCACAGCGGGAAGGTTTCCTCTTCCCTTCCTCAGTGTCCGGGTTATAGGCAGCAGGTGTTGCTATTTTTTAGTGGGAATATCATGGACATACACACACCCTGTACACTGAACTGTCCCCTCCATCTTGGTGGCTGGCAGTGGGGTGTGAGGTTTTGCAGTGGGGGGGGTGGGTCCTTCCCCCTCCATCTTTGCTGTCCATGTTAGGAGCCACCCATGACCTCCATTGCAGGCTGCGCAGGGTCACCAGCCATATTCTACCAGCCAGGGTAGAGTATGAAGCAGACAGTGGGAGCGTCATCAGCATGTCCCAAGCAGCCGGGCTCGCTGAGTCATTTTGCCATCTGGGGGTCCCCCATCCCCATTCCCCCAAACTTGGGGTTCCCCCCCACACACCCCACAATGTTGCTGCCCCACTCCTTTTGAAACTCCCTTATATCTTCGTACATCACAGCCCACCCAACTTACCTCTCCATCTCCCTATGAACCATCAGAGTCCTGCATCTTGGACTATACTGGTCTAGGTATCACCCCATCTGCCCCAGGGCCAGGCTGGTGTCCTCTGGGGTTAAACCCCTGCTCTGACTGAGGTAACAGGCTTTCTCCCCAGCTGGAGGAAAACTGGGTTCTGAGGGCTGAAGTGACACCGTGGCAGTCCCAGAGCCGACGGTAATCTGCTGCACCTGCCACCGATGACAGGCAATACCAAGAGACTTCAGCCACCCCTCCACCAGCGTCCCCTGGGGGTAAAGGCCGGGGCACCTTGCTTATTGTAAGATGGGGACATAGAGCTTTGGCCTGATTTCACGGATGAGGTCCAGGCTCTTGCCCTTGGCTCTGCAGGGAGGGGGCTACTGGGCATCACTGGGGGTGCACTGCCTTTGGGGAGGAAGGGTGGCACCTGCCCTCAAGCCAGAGCACTGAAGAGTCAGTGTCAGGAGGGAAGTGGAAAGAGAGCCCCCTGCTGGTAAATATAATTTAAATGCATGTCATTCAAATTAATATTTTCCCTCAAAAAAGTGGCAATAGCAGGCCACAGTGCCTATTGCAGCTGCACATGTGGCCTCGGTGAGAAAAAGTTTGGAAACCCCTTGTCTGTAGGAATATTTTTTCCAGTGTAATGAATACACCTTCAAAATATTTTTCCCCAGAAGGAGTGCACATCATTAATCTTAATTTAACCTCAGTAACACTTAGAAGCAACCAGGTCAGATTGCTGCACTTGGTCTCATCTCTGACCAGTTACCTCCATCCCAAGTGACATATGTGAGGCCAGGGATCAGGGGACAGGACCAGAAAACGTGTGGGCTTACATACAAGACCAACAGGGAGACCTGCAGAAGATCCTAGGTCAGGGGAAAGGTGCCAGGTGGCATTACCTGGTTTATTTGTTTTATTTATTATGAACTGTTTTGTTGGTGATGGCTTTTGAGAAACCAACCAACGCCTGAAGAATGGGACTGAAATTTCATTGCCATTTGTGACCTTTATTTGATGATATCTCGCGTTGACCCAATGCTTACAGACCCCATCATGCTAGCTATTGTACAAGTATATATAAACAGTCTCTGCCCCCAAAAGCTTATCTAAACAGGCAAGACCTATAAGGTATATGCATGTACAGGCAATTCTATATCCTATCAGTGAGGTCTTACTGTTCTCTTCTGCAGTTCTAGAGCTTATTAATAAGATCTGTCATATTACTATCTATCTGAAGTCATGTAAATTCCAAATATTTAAGTATGCAGAATTATTTTTAGCTTTACACCAAAAATTTCTTTGTTTTACATATTTAACTAGGTCTTATTATTCATATTATGTTTAAGCCTCTTCCATAACATTTGCATTCCATTAATCATCCTGTTGTTGCTTCAGTCTCCAGTATTGTCCTAAATCTCTCTAGCATCTGAAGCGTTTGAGGATGGTTGGAATGGGTTTTTCTCCCAAACATACATGGAAGTATCTGCTCTTATTCTTTATCATATTTGAATGTGGTTTCAGTGAGGAAGAATGGTCTTGTGTTTGGAGCACAGGACTTGGGACTAAGGTGATCTGGGATCAAGTCTCAATACTGTGCAACAGACCTGCTGTGTGACTCTGCAAGTCACTTAATTTCTCTATGCCTCACTTCCTGACCTGTAAAATAGGGATAATACTACTTCCTTTTCCCACACTTTGTCTTGACTGTGTAGACTAGAATAGAGATGGTCTCTTACAATGTGTTCAGATAGTATCTAGGAAGTAGGGTCCTGATCTCAGTTGGGAGCCTCTAGGTGATATTGCGGCAAAAATAAACAGTGATCCGCAATCTTAACTCTTCAAAGGCAGTGCAGAGGTGTACTTGGGGACGGAAGAACACCTTAGATTGAATTAAACTTTTGAGCAAGCTAGCAGAATCCTTGTCACTTGGAGGCACCTAAAATTAGTTTGCACAAAGCCATAGGAATAGGGAACGTCTTTCACTGGCAGTAGGACAGATTAAATAGGTCCTTTAGAGTATAAAATCTTTGATTACTCTGGTGCTTATAAAGCTCCTATACATCCTCTTCTTTCCTCTGTGTAGAGGCTGTATGAGACATACAGAATTAGTTCTGGTAACGTGGTCAGAGGCAGAACAACAGGAGAGAGTTAACCAAAAGCTCAGGCTTGAAACACAACTCTCTAGGTAGAGTTTGTAAGTACAGGGATCTGATTTAACCCGAAATTATGCTAATTTGGCAAAAGTCTCCAGCTACATCTATTTCAATGCAGTGTTCGAAGCAGCTAACTCAAATTCAAAACCAAGAAATGCAAGCCATTCAGGATAGCTATGTACATTTGTCACTGGCCTTGATTATGTTCCCTGTCATTCACCTCTGAGCATAATACACTCTTTTTAAGTTGTGAGCCTAAAAAGCTACACATGTTCTTTGATCCAGGAGTTTGGCCCACCGATCAACCCTCCCAATAGGTTTCAAAAGAGGGATATTGGGAGCCAATGAAAGGGTCAGGAGTGCACAAGAAGAATCCATGGTAGAGAGATGTGTTGCTTGAGTACGGATAGAGGTTCCCATCTTATGCAATGCAATCAGAGTGCTTTCCCCATTATGGCATCGGCCTTCCTTTGGCTCCCTACCTCTAGTGCATCAACAGATGCAAAACCTGGAGAGAGCTCTCTACTGCTATAATGATCAATACACCTTTCAAGATCCATGCGTCCCATGCATGTCTATCACAACACGATGTACCTCACTGAGAGCATCAAATCCCCCAACAACTTCTTCTATGTGGGTGAAACTAGGCAATCACTATGCTCTCAAATGAATTTGCACAGAAAAATGATAAGACAAAAATATTCGATCACTCCATAAGTTTCACAAAGTGATCGCTCCGTATCTGCTCCTTCAGTGCTCATCTTCAAAGAAAACCGGCACAACAGTACCTTCGAAAGGTGAGCCCAGAAACTTAAATTCTTAACTCTGCTAAACACCAAAAGCTGTAGACTCAACAGGGACACTGGTGTCATGGCTTGTTATAATAATTTGTAGCACACACCTGCCTGCCAACCTTTAATGGCCCACTTCAAACTCTTTAAGCATAACAATCTAACCCTTATTGCTTACTCTATTTCAACACACATTACCCCTTCTGCTTAACAATCTGTCCCAACTTGAATTTAGCTCAAATTCTCTCATTTCCTTTTCTAGCCCTGAAGAAGAGCTCTGTGTAGCTTCAAAAGCTTTCATCTTCTACTCACAGAAGTGGGTCTAGTAGAAGATATTACATCACCTCCACTTTGTGTCTCTATCTATCATGTCTTTCTATGTTCAGTAATAATGCCCTAGTGCTCCCACTGGAGTCAAAAGAAGAACTTCGCACCAATAGGGCCCTTGGTGTAAAGTGTTAGCTCCAGGCTCTGGAACCAGATCTATGAGGGCATATCTCTCGGCCCACACAGATTCAGCTGCAGGAGCAGCATCTAAATTTTCACATCCTAGAATTTTTGTATTTTTATTTTTAAATTACTGGATTTGGGGCAGGGAGGGTTTAAATATAATAAAATGACTTTTTTGACTCATGCAATTTATTATGCCCAGGCAGACTGTGACATCCACATGGAGCTTCACCAAAGGCTCTGGGTAAAATCCTGGTCCCATTGAAATCAATGAGGCCAGGATCTCAGAAAGAAAAAGCGGTAAATCTGTAATTTCATTCAAAATATCCATCTATTAGCAAGTCAGTAATCTAAGTTATTGCATAGTGTTTGTCAAATACCTATGCTAATTGGCTGATGGACATCAGGGCTTGGAGAAAGCAAGGCTAGCTTAACATATACAAATTTGTTTTTAAATGAGTGTCAGCTTTTCTGCTGCTGTGCCAGACTCTGCTTTGAAATGGCTACCAAGTGTCTGTAACAAGTCTACATGCCCTCCCACATAGATTCCAGTTTTTTCTTTTTTGCTGCAAATAAATGTTCTTTTCTTCTAGCATGGGATGCCGGGTGAAGGTCAAGTATCAGTCTTTCTTTTTTACTGGACAATTTGAAGTCTGTGAACTCTAAACTCTGTATTGAATGCTAGTCTTAGTTCAAGTTGTCTCTAACTCAAGCTTTTCACAGACTGTTATTGATCTGCTCCTCTAAAAGTAATAAATCCTGTAGTGTAATAATTCCATAAGTACAGCAGAGTTTTGGGGGGCTTTGAATCTTCATCTGATCAAACAGTTCAAAATCTCTTAAATAAATTATTCCCCAAGCTCTCAATATTTGCTCCATATGTATCAAATCCTCTTCCCCTAGACATTAAATCAGATGCTGCAGGCTTATGTTGAACTTTTTTGTATGATTTCACCTGTTGTATGGACACTGAACACAAGCGAGTGAGAAGTAAATAATAATTTTCCATTTATTATTATGAGAAAGAGGTTGGCCACTTAATACATTTAACTAATTCTTTCTCCTATTTTATTTACAGTTAATTCATATTTAATATAATTTGAGGCAGAGAGCGGCAAACATTTTAAAAAATAAAAATGTATAATACTTTCTTGTAAGGATCTTTCACAGATTGGATTTGTAAACTATATCCCTGCAGAGGAGACTAGTAAAATGCATAAATCCCTCTGGAATTTTGTTTAAAAGGGTTTTGAATTTTTTACACTCTGGTTTTGAATTAATCTCCTGTAGGTTATAATGAAGCAGAGTGCAGTTAAAATGCAGGACTCGGAACCTACTCCTGAGTTTTCGTCTCGGCTCTGTTGCTGATTGGCTGTATGGCTTTGGTAAAGAGTAGCCATGTGAACTTTTTCAATGGGGGACAGTGTGCTCAGCACCTCTAAAAATTGGGCCATTTCCTAAGATGTCTACATATGGGGATAAGTGCCTAACATGAGGTATCTAAATTGGATTATGTTGACTGTAACCCCTCTGTCCAGCATGTTCTTTCCCTCTAATCATGCAGATGCCCCTCTATGAAGGATTGACAAGGGTTCTAGCTCTACAGAGTTGAAAGTATTTCTGGGGAAATGAGGCCCTCTACTAGATCCTAGATTTATTTCTGCTAGTGTGTATTCTTTGTTAGCAACAACAAACATTCACAAAGAACAAAGCATCTCAAACATGAACTGAAAAATACATCCTTTTCCATTTATAGAGATCCAGATTCTTATTTGTTGGTGTAATCTAAGGAAAAACATCTTTTTATGTTCGCTTTTGTAGTTAGAAGATGGCAGTAGCTGGCTTTTTTTCCTCCTGACACGCATGCACTCCTAACTAGAGCTGGGCGAATAAATGATTCTTCAGTTCACGAACAATTGTGAAAAATTAAATTTCATTTTGGATCGAACCAAAACCAGTGTCTTTCAAAATGTCCAACTCTGTGTTTTTTGCTTTGATTTGGGCCATTTAAACAAAAGCAAAGGAGAACTAGATTCACAGAGAGGGATGAAAGGGAGGTGGTCTCCTGATAACTTTTATCCCAGGGGTTAAGGCGCTCCCCTGGGATGTAGGAGACCCAGGATCCAATGTGTGCCAGCTGGCAGAGGACACAGAAGGGCAAGAGTTTTACAGTGATCCCTTGGGCCAAGTACATACTAACCTGGAGTGAATTATTGTGCATATAAGGCCTCTACACTGGTCATTATAATCATTGCAAAGTGGATTATATTTAGGAAGTTATGTATCTATACTGGAAACCTTGAAGTTAAAGACGGGTCACCAAAAGATGACATGCTGTGGACATATTCTGTTCAGGCAGGGGATGGCAGGTGCTTATCTCTGTTTAGTCATTGTGTATTGTATCTTTCACAATGTAAATCTATTTGCATACTAAGCCACTAGTTAAGACTGTGAAATCAACAAGAGATCACAAAATCCACAGGAAGGAACATAAAGCAGGAGGGGGTCCTGTTTATGAATAAAGATCAAAGGACTGTTTTAATATATCTGGGTTTGCAAAGAGATACACAGTATCCTTCATCTAGGGGACAAGCTGGCAGCATGTTTTGTCTCATGACAAAAGGATCACAGCCAGGCTTGGCAGAAAAATGCTGAAAGGACTTTAGGGTGTACATGGCTCTATAAGCATGAACCTATCTAGTTAAATAAGTCTAAGTTCTACAGTGCATGTTATGATTTTAATTTATATGTAATCATTTGTTTCCAGTGCTTCAATTTGCTGCCCTTTGAACCTTTGTTTATAAACTTTTGCTTGTTTTCACCATAAACATATCTAAGTGTTGTGTGTTAAACAGGGCAGTGATTTAGGTGGAACTGATAAGCTGAGGTATACTGCTTCTTTGGGACAGCGAGTCTGTGAACACTGAGTGTCTTGTGGAATGGGGCTGGAAGCTCCAGGGAGATACTCTGAGGCTGAAGTGTGCCTACCATTAGCCTGCAGAGGAACTCCAAGCTTGCATAGGCTGAGAGATGATTGTTTTTACTGCCTTAGATGGGTGAAGTCAGGGAGATGACAAAAAGAGGCACAGGCAAAGTTTCCTCAGTCTAAGGCAATGGTTCCCAAACCGGGGTTCGTGAACCCCTGGGGGTTCACGGAAGGTTACAGGGGGTTCTTGGGGAAAAATTCTCTAATGACTGACAGAGCTGTCCCTCGGGACTCTGGCCAGCACGGGGCCAGCAACCCAAAGCCTTGGGGACTTCCGGGAGTGAAGCAGATCAAAGCAAGCAAAGCATATCTATCACACTGAGGAGATTTAAACTTCAAGACTTCTTTTACGAAATAGAAAGGGAGGTGGATATTCTTTGCTGTTTTTAAAATGAAATAGGCTGCTAGTGTTGTTTTTGAAATTATCATGAAGAACAAGTTTAAGCTTTGTTGTAATGTGCATTGTTTGCCTGTACAGCTCAAGACCTGAACACTTGTGTAAGAGGAACTCTTTCAATTGACTTCTTAAATACCTTCCTTCGGTTTCACATCTGATACTCCTTGATGAAACATAGGAGCCAGAGGGGCCAGTGTGGGGGCGATGAGGGTCACATGCCACCCCCCGCATCAGTGCACCACCGCATGGGTCTCTCCCCCTTTTTCCCGTAAACCCCTTTTCCGGCAGTGCCCTCCCCAGGCCCTCGAGTGTGCGGGGGGTGTTGCCTCCACCCCCTTTTTTTAACTGGCACCTCTGATAGGAGCCATGTCTTATAACAGGCTTAATCAAAAAGGATACAAGCTACAAAAGTGACTTCTTGGAAGAGTGTTGCCATTTTCATAATGTAATAAAAATACCGTAATGATAAAGAATAATTAATAAATAGTGTGTAATAAGCATGTCATAAAAACAAATTTTATATTTCCAAGATCACTGCTTTTATAATTTATGCTGAGGTAAGGGAGAAAATCCCTGGAAATATTCATTTTTAGGAGGGGGTTCACAAGACTTGAAATTTTAGTGAAAGGGGTTCATGGGGTGTTAAAGTTTGAGAACCACTGGTCTAAGGGGAGTGGTAGTGAGTGGATACCCATGGGAAGCATCACAGCTGTTCTGCTTGATAAGGAAGAGGGAGTTGAGCTCTGGTCTCCTACAAGTGCTGGAGAGTGTCCTAGCCACTGGGCTCTGCACTTTCCTGGTGCGAGTCTCTCTCTCTCAGCAGGCAGTTGAAGTTGGGTTGAAACTGGAACCCCTTCATTTTCATATTACCCAACCATTTTGGTGGGTTTTTTGTTTTGTTTGGGGTTTTTTGGTCAAAACTGTTCGGGGACAGTTGATGTGCAATTTCAATTGAGCCAAACCATTAAATTTTTGGTGAATAGTCTATTCACCAAAAAAATGTCATCCAGCTCTACACCAAACTCTGGATTTTATAAAAAGAATCAGCCTTTACATTGCTGAAACCAAATCAGGACACAATTCAACCCCAGTGGTTTCATTTCCCAATTTCTTCTGTTTCTTCAGTTCTTTTTACAGTTTGTCCAGCTACCTCCAAGTATTCCTCAGCTCCAAACCCTATATCCTTCCTACATATTGTATGCAAAAAAGGAACCTTAACTGATTAATTCTTTTGGCTGTTAAGTCCTTTCAGCTTCTCATTCTAGATTCTATTAAGTTAATATAACCAAATTAAACTGTTATATCACAAATATAATAACTGTTACCTAGAAACACAGAACTGAAAGGAACCTCTTGGGTCATTGAATCCAGTTTCCAGCTATCACAAGCAACCTTGTCATGTAATTCCTTTAATAGATTTATCAAGATCAATCTTAAAACTAATTAAATTGGAGGGAGGGAGCTGGGTGTGGGTTGGGTGAGCTGGGTGTGGGTTATCAAGATCAATCTTAAAACTAGTTAAGTTGGAGGGAGCTGGGTGTGGGTTGGGGAGGGAGGGAGCTGGGCAAGGGGGGGCGTTGGAGTAGGGGGGAGGGGAGAGAGAGCTTAGCGAGTGGGGGGGTCGCGAGCTGTTTCCATTGGCCGGTGTCCACGGGCTTTTACACTAGTGCTTCAATACTTTAGTTAGTCACAGGACTCTTTGTTACCTCTATAAATACAGTGTTACACTAGGGGTGTCTGGATTTGTACCAGTGCAATCGACTGCAGAACTTTGAATGTCTGAGCTGCAGGATGCTTAATGAAGAAACCATTTAATGGGCTGTGTTTACACAAAAGAGGATGCAGAATTAAATCTATGCACTCGCTGAGCATTCTGCATGCAGATCTGCATTTCAAATATTGGTTTATATTGAATAACTCCATTCCCTTATATTTTAAACTGAATAGCATAAATACCTTAAGACTCAGGCAATCCAATTTAGATCTCCACTTACTGTACACTGTGTCTGACAAAAAGTGAGTCATGGGTCAGATCCCATCATGCTATGGCAAATAACACCTGCTTTTCATTCGTGTCCGCTACAAGAACTGTCCTGCTTGCAGTCCATCAACACTGCTTTTATCCAGTTTACCGCTTACCCCTTACTTCGAGCAAGTGCCGGAAAGTTCCACATGAATGAATTCCTTAATCTCTTCACTCTAAAGATAAAAGGGAAAAACAGAAACAACCCAAAAGAGCTAAAGAGTAATTGAGAAATAGAACGCCTTCGAAGGCTCCCTCATAAAGCAATTTTAGGAGTGTGCACATCCTCAACCACCATAACTCACTGTTTGCTTGATGTTATATGGTTTAGTCTTTCCATTTGTATTTAGCAGAGGAGGCGAACACATTTTAATGCATTTATTATTACATTAAAGATGCTGACCAAGTACTAAGGGCACTGACCAGGGAGACTCTGGAGATCTCCAACAGACAATGAGTTCAGGAGGAGGGAGCCGCATGCAGAACTGCTGGATGGTTTCCAGTAAACTAACTTTGCTTGGCCCCTTCGCCCCTACCAGGTCCAACACATTATATACTGGGCCCAACAGCACTCTAAGGCCAGATCTACAAAAAAATATTAGGTTGACCAGCTACGTTGCTCAAGTGTGTGAAAAATCCACACCCTTGAGTAATGCAGGTAAGCCAGCCTAAACCCTGGTGCACACAGCACCTACACACTACTTCTTGGAGAGGTGACTTAATTACCGCAATGGGAGAAGCCCTCCTGTCACTGCAGTGAGTGTCTACCTTGAATCACTACAGCTCCAACTTTGCAGCCGTAGCAGTTTAAGTGTAGCTATAACCTCCATTACATTAGAGGAAGGGCTCCAAAGAATCCCATCATTATTCCAAATTTACACAAGTATAACAGCAGAATCTGGCCTACATTCTATAGCGTGGGCACAAAAGAATGTAACTCTCACACAGGAAAGGAGTTTGTTTTAATTAGAGCTGATCAGAAACTAGAATTTCTATTCTGTGGGCAACTGTGACATTTCGGGGGCAGGAGGAATGGGATTTGTTGTGAATCTGAGCAAAACATCAGAATTTGGAAATTTCCCAAAGAATAAAACTTCTAAAAATGATTTCGATCATCAAATTGGTTTCATTTAAATAATGTTGAAACATTTTAATTAATATATAAACAGAAGAGAGATATTAATAAAAACACTTTAATATAAAAATCTAAACGAACTGAATTGAAACGAAGTCAAAATCATTGATTTTCATTTTCCCATTCCAGAGCAACAGTTTGATTTAAACAAAACTGCGTTTTTTCCAATGGAAAACTGTTCTGAAATATTTTTAACCCTGTGTGCCCACAGCACTGTGCTCTATTTACCTGCGGATAATTCAGTGTTCTTTGGTAACTGTTGACACATGATGACAATAAGATATAAGGCAGAGGGCAAAGGCCAGGAAAATCTTTTACAAATGAATGGAACTTCCAGCTAGGGAAAAAAGGGGATTTGAAAAAGTGCCTCTTGCACCTTACAACATCTATCACAGGAAAAAGAAGTTAGAAAGTGTTTGGTTTTTTTGCAATTTCTGCTCGACTGCATCTAAAATGTATCATACCTTAAAACTGTCCTGACAACACCGTTAACTCCTAATTCTGGTTATTCTGAAACACTTGTAGATTCATAAATATTTAGGTTCATAATGATTTCTTGGGTCACACTTTTAAATCTTCTGCAATATTACAGGATTACATGGATACATGGCTTAACTAACTATGCATTTCCTTTCTATTCATGTTTTGGGTGGTTAGGTTACTTCACTGCCTAATAGGTAAATAAAACGAGGAAGACTTTGTAGCACCTTAGAGACTAACCAGTTTATTTCAGCATAAGCTTTCGTGGGCTATAGCTCACTAAGCTTATGCTGAAATAAACTGGTTTGTCTCTAAGGTGCTACAAAGTCTTCCTCGTTTTATTTACAGATGCAGACTAACACAGCTGCTAATCTTTAACCTGCCTAATAGGTATTAATGAAAGAGCTTTCAGCTATTTATTCCAAATATTTCCATTCTTAATTTTAGGTGGTGGTTGTGGATGTATCAGCTACGGGACACAATTCTGGTCCTGGGATCAAACACCCAAGTTGGTTAAAATTTGTCTCCAGTGAAGATTCAAACTGGTCCTGTATTCCTAAGAATACAAAACTAGGGCAAAGGCTTTGAATGCTTCCATATCTGGGTTGATGAATTTTGTCCTACTTAATTTATAAGTGACTTCTTACTACTTTAGAAAAGAAGAGCATTTCCCCCCAAAAGCAGTACAAGAGAGACCTGGGGCCCCTCCATTAACTGGAGAAGTGGGCTGGACTTTGTACCCCAGAAGAGGAACTGAACTGTTTTAGTGGCCCAGCAGGAGAGCAGGGGTCATAAAGGCCCAGAAAGTGCAAGGACATTGCCTCCAGGGAGGCAAGCCCTGGAGTACTGCATGATACTCGGGCCGAGACCATTTAAAGTCTGTCAGACTAATTAAGGACCTGAACAAGGAGAGGCACGGGGAAAGAAAGGGCAATCACACACACTCCAAGGAGGGGTGCTCCCGAGAGGTGTGCCACGCCTTTACAGACTGGCTGAAATTTTTCCATCAAAAGTGTGTTTTAACACACTTGGGTGTGGGGCTAATCAATTTTTTTAATGAAAAGTGTCTGCTTTTGGCAGGAAACTTTTCATTAAAATGTTGAATACCCAAATAATGAACAATTTCAGTTTGGACATGCCACAGCGGTGCTTCATGAGAAATGTAGTTCACTTGCCTCAGGTCACCCCCCTGCCCCGTCTCCTCTACATGTCCCATGATAAGCTATGGTCTCCACTATGTCTGAGCCACCATTGTGCATCACGGGAGAGGCAGTCCAGCTGGAAGGCTTGGCTCATAGGTGGGAATAGGGGCCTGAAGCATCTGAACTAAAGTCCCCTGAGGTGCCATAGTATCATTTCTGAATAGAATTTTTTGGTTTCAGGCAAAACTTTTCAGTTTTTTGCTGAAACATCCACATTTTTCATGGAGGACAGGGACCATTTCCCCCTTACTTTGTTATAATATACCTCCTTATATTAGCAGAGGAGGTTGAATGGAAAGTATCTCCAGAATCATAGCCAAATTTTTCTCTTCATATTAATACACTGTGATGCATTTCTATAGCACTACACACCTGATGATCTTTAACTTTTCAGTCCAATAATTAAACCACACAACAGCACCGTGAAGTAGGTGAGAACAGTTATACCATTTTACAGATGTTTGAATTCATTTGAGACACAGGGAAACAGTAGCCTGCAGTCACTTGGAGCCAAGGAGCCTGATGACAAATCATCTATACTTTACTCCTTTCCATAACATAATTCATCCTATTCCCAATAGCCATTTTCATAATTACTCCCTATTAGAGCAACTTTCTTCAAGCTAAAACATCAAAGCAGACATTTCCATTCATCTTAATGAGCTAAAAGGGCAAAGACCATTTTAGCTTCTCTGTCATTGGTGAATGTCTCTCTTAAATTGCTGTTTTTTTCCTTTGGGCAAGTATCTCAGGAACATGCTGGTGATATCATATGGGAGGCTGCCATACTCAAATTCAGTAAGATTGCTGAATGTTTAACATTAGTGTCCTAATGAAATGAGTCATCTATTCTGGTCTGTGAAGATCAGGCCTATGAAAACTATTACTGGTGGCTAGTAACTGTTTTGTTACATTATCCAGAGTGTCTTGAGTGTGTGAAATCTGACAATCATTACACACTCGAATGAACTCGTGCTTAAAAATCATAAAAGAAAAGAACACCCTATCACTCATGGGAGAATACTTATGACAAAGGGGTCACTATATCTGATCTTTCAATACTGGTCCTCAAAAGAAACATGACACTTTCAAAGTGCAAGCCTGTGACCTAAAATTGAGAAGTCTGCTAGACAGCAAAAAACATGGTTTTAACAGAGACACTGATTTTATGGCTCATTACAATAAGTTGTAGTACACACCTGCCTGCTAACCCTTAATGACCCACTTCAAACCCTTTATGTATGACAATCTAACCTAACCCTTATTGCCCACTCCACTTCAAGTGACCTTCTACAACATGTGTTATCCCATATGCTTAATGATCTGTACCAACTTGTCTCCTTTCCCAGATCTGAGGAAGAGCTCTGAGTATCTCAAAAGCTTGTTCTTTCCACGAATAAAAGATTATAGCCTCACCTGCTTTGTCTTTCATATTCTAGGACCAACATGGCTACAATAATGCTGCAAACTCCAAGAAATCATCATGGCCCATTTTGGTGATACTTCCTTGAGGTCTGCAAATACAGGAGAATTGTGCAGCCTGTATTTGCAACATTTACAAGAATGGTGGATTTGAGAGGTTTTTTTAATTAAAAAAGCATGAAAATTATGGGATATGGATGGAGAAAGTTGCATGATGGAAAGTTGATCCCTACCTCCCAGAGATCTCTGGGCAAATCATTTCTATTCTACAACATATTGCAAACATTTCCACAAAGGCATTGCACTGGACTGGATTATTTACCCATGGTACACTGCACTTTGGATGGACACTTACCCCTGGTGAGTACATTCAGTGATGATGCAAGCGTCCAAGAAGGCATGCATTCAAGTGATATACAGACTTTGGTGGCTATACTCCAGTGTGACTTGCATAGACGTGTTCTTAGGATTCAAGCATACTTATATTCCTTAGGCTGTAGTATAAGTACACTGATGCAACATTCATGTTTCACAGGCCAAAAGTTGATCCTAAAGTATACCACTTTTGATTCCCTCTAGACTTAGATGTAATTTAGCCCAATGTATGTGTGATACTTGGTAGATCTGTTACTGTAAAAGGGACTTTAAAAGTGTAATTATTCTAGTATAGGGAAATGTTTGCCTGAAACTATAAGGAAGTCAATTTCATGGATTTCAAAACCAGTCTCCTACATACACAATATAAACATCTCCCCCCCCCCCGCCTCATGTAGATGGAGGCAGTTAAATGAAGTTCCTAATTTATATTCAGTGTTATGATGCATCCCATAACAGAGATCCATACCAGTCTGTGCAGTAGTGTGCTGTCTTTTGAAAAGAGGGGAGTCCCCAGGAACTGACAAAATGATGAAAAACTTTTATGGCGGGTGTTGTGTTTTTTGCTAATGGTTCCATTGATAATCATAATATTGAATGACAAAAATTGGCTTTGGCTTTCCTTTGTAATTTCCAGATTTTGACTTTATTGTACTTCTGTTCTTTTAGTATTCGCTCCCCCAGTCCTATTTCTTTCTTTTCTCTGTCTCTTTTTTTAATTGGCATCATCAAGCAGCTGTTCTTAATGTGGGTGCCTGATCACTGCTGCTTCTAATTTGCCACAGTCCTTCCAGGATTTTCATGTCTCCAACACCTGCTCCTTATTCTATAGAGCAGTGACTGAGGAGCACATGACTGATCCCTCTGGGTCAGTGACAGAATAATCAGGAACATGGCCTAGTTCAACCAAAATAGCATGGTCCCAGGCTCTCTACCTTCTTCCTAGCAGCAGTGGACTTGCAAAATCCATGACCCCTTTCAGACAAGCTGGGGGCTGTGACTAGTTATTCAATGCAGGCCTCCATGCCTCCAGCCATAGATAGCTCCTTACACTAAAAGTCTCGGTAGCTCACTCTGCTTCTTCTATTAACATTAAGGGATGTTTTTCTCTATCATGTTTTACCCACCTATCTTAAACTACAGATATATTTAGATATAATACAAGATTCTAAATGTTTTCTCTTTTACTTGCTAACTGAATTGAAGCTGATTTTTTTCCCCTCTCCAAATTTGCCAATAATCACAACCCTGCTCCTTTGTCTCCCCGCAGCTGCCTTCTATTACTCCTTGGGCCAGATACAACTCTCAGGCCACCCACTGTGTTGTGTTGTTGCTATTGGGGGTGGTGGGGTTTTAAAAGAAATCATTAAAAAAAATCAATGGCATTTATTTTTCCAGACTTACACCTTATAACTGAAATCAGAATTGGGCACTATGCTTTTTATCTCAACAGTGGCCTTTTAGGAAAATATATCAAGTTAAGGAGGAGTCGGTTTAACACAGTTTTAAAAAGCTTTGATAAGATGCTTAAAGAACTTCAGCAAATAGGATACTAAATCTAGCAAACCGTGCTTCTAATAGGCAGGAAATGCAATTAACCAGCTTTCCCTGGAGTAGCAATATAACAGGGCTCCAGCAGGTGTGTGCCTATTGTGTTATTAAAACAAAACAAAAAAAATCAAGTCAGCTTTTCACTATAAAAACAAGTGAAAGGCAGAGCAGATGTTGTAATAACTATTAATTTACATTCACTGACTATATGTGTTACAAAGCTAGATCAAGAACACTGGAAAAACAAATTATTTTTGGCTTGCCTGTACAATAGCATAACAAAACTACTGGTATGCTTTTAGCAGAGCTAGAATACGTATTAGCTAAACTATCTCTGATGTAACTACTGAAGTTCAGAACATATTTGGTCTTGAGTGCTAATGAGTATCAAAACCTGAACAGTTTGTATCCCTCAACCCCCACATTTTAGGTGACCTGAATTTGAACTATCTCTGATATGGTCTTTTTTGAAACCTTGCTAAAGAGAACAGAGCAAAAGACATCAAATGTTCAGGTGACTCAAATTCCATTTTAAACATGTTTCTACAAATTCCATTGAAAAATTGGGCTTGGAGTTTGACAGTGAGCCCTGTGGGTACTGGCTTGCAAAAGAGAATGTTCACTATTTGGGGCGGGCGGCTGATTTTGCAAGACTTTTGATACAGGCTTAGCAGTACACGCACCCAAAAAACCTACTATTTAGGAATATACATAAAAGTGGCTATCTGGTGAAGGTTCAAGGAAATATCTTTGTTTACATAGCACTTCTCATTTGAGGATTTTAAAATGCTGTATATGCTAAATAAGTAAGTTTCACCATGGGGAAGTTGGGTGTTTGTACTATTTTTTTTTTCCTTGTAGGTGGGTAAACTGAGGGACTGAATTGTCTTCTCAGGGTCATACAATGAGTCAGCTGAACTGGAAATCAAAGCTGGGAGTTTGCAGTCAGGGCACCCTTCTCTAACCATTAAATAACTGGTCTTCAGACTTTTCCATCTCATTTCCCATTTTTGACTGTCCAAATATTTCTTACCCTTTATTAGTTTTTATATATAACAGAAAAAATTCCAGGGGAGGTGTAAAGTAATGGTCTCAGAGATTCCTGGTTTCATGAAATACTTGTATTAAACTAAAGCTTTGACTCTGCAAAAACAATAGTGTGGTAATAGTGAGATAGCTATCTTGGTGTTAAATGCTACTGGAGATGAGGCTTAGGTCACTTTTTCCTGACTGTTAGCTAGTTGAGGTGGGCAGTTATGACATTTCAGGCTTATTTGTGTCCCCATACTGACTTTCTGAAAAAAAATCTTGTATTTCAGCCTCCATTTTGAGTGTAACCTTGATTATGTCTTTTGTTATATACTGTACCACCATGTTGGGTTGCCTCATCACTCTTGTGTTATGGTGCCAACCTGCAGTCTGACCTTGAAGGACCAAGTTGTAGCCATGTTGGTCTCAGGATATGAGAGACAAGGAGCTGAGGTAATATCTTTTATTGGACCAACTTTTGTTGGTGGAAGAGGCAAGATTTTGGGCTCCATTCTTCTTCAGGTTTGGGGTTCTAGAAGAGTTAGAGTATAAATCAGAGTGCCCCCAAGTTGAGCATGGAATTCTGGTTACACTGTACGTGATCTACTGGGGAGAGTTTGGGGGGTTCACCATGGGTCCCAGGAACTGAGGGATCCCACTTTTCAAGGAGGAAGCTAAACAGTCTGTACCCCAGGAATGTTCCTTAGAGGCCAGACTTAGAGAGTGTCTGGGTACTGTTCAGACCCAGTAAGCTTGGAAGCATGCTGACACCAAAGGATTAATAGATGACAGTAGCTCAATAATCAGCTACAAGGACAAACTCAGCTCAGGCTTTAACAGGAATGCAGGGTTGATCTTGACTAGTTACATCAAGGGGGAAAAAACTCAAATTTTTCACTCAAGATATATCCACAGAAAAGAGCTTCCAAAGATAAGGGGGAGTAGGAAACTGTGACTGGGAAATGAGTGGAGGTTGGGACTGGCTGTTTAAAGAGACTCTAGACCACTGGAGTGGTAGGAATTAGATTGGGAGAATGGGAGGCACATCTGACACGGAGCCAGTATTTGGAGGGAGGGGGCAAAACTGGGACTTGTTGGTCAAACAGATTAGGAAAAGGTGGTGAGGGGTTCACCTGAGATGTGGCAAGGAGACCAGGGAGGGAGACAGGGAATGTCGCTGGAATGGGTCAAGTGCGGTGCAGGGAAGAAGATGAGAGAGATGGATTGGATTCAGAGCTAGAAGATGGGAGGAACTGGAAATGGTTAGGAAAAGATACTATAACCAGTTAGGGGAAACTTGATTTAGGAGTCTAGCAACAAATTAGGCAGAGGCCAGACAGACTTCGGTTACTACATAACCCTAATTAATCTCTAGAGCAGCTCCATCTTGAGCATTGAATGAGGCAGGTGTCTTAAGGATAAAATAGTCTATGATCATGTAATTAAAGATAGTATTGTGATGCATATGCAGAAGAAAGCCAAATTAAGGTTGCCTAAACAACCTTAATTTTGGCATTTCCTAACTTTTGAGTTGCCCAAAGATCATGCTGCAGTTCACTGAAAGTGCTGGGAATAGAACTCTGGTCTCCTGAACCCCCATCTGGTGCTCTAACCACTAAATAATACTGCCTCATAGTGGGGTACATGATTGCTAGACATTAATAACAAACTGGAGATCAGGAATTCTAGCTTCCATTCCTGGCTCTGGGAAGGGAGTGCATGGTTTAGCTCTTTGAGACAGAATCATTGAAGCACACTCAAGAAGGAAAAGCAGTGTGTTTGTGGTTTAGGTTTACCATATTAGAGGATCAGCTCCGAATCTTACCCCAGGTCTCTAATTCAGCACAGAACTCACAAACCAAATGCAGCAGGGATTTAAAGGAGATTTATAAAACACCTTTTGTGTCCTCCCAATCCTGGGCTGTTCCAGGGACTGTAGTGCCTCCTTATGTAACTTGCATCACCCTGGAAGCTTGTGTACATTACAGCAGCCTCCCCAAGTTGTTCTGTAGCCTGCAGTGCTGGAGTCTCCTCAGTGCTTTGTGTGGCAGAGCCCCCGTGGACAAGCTTGCTCCCGGAGAGCTTGCGTGGGAGGTAGGCTGACCAGGTAGCAAGTGTGAAAAATTGGGATGGGGGTAATAGGAGCCTATATAAGAAAAAGTATCAAATATAGGGACTGTCCCTGTAAAATCGGGACATCTGGTCACAACTAGTAGGAGGCCTGAGAGTGAAGCCTCATGGCTGCCTTCCACGGTGCCTGTTGCAGTGGAATCCTGACCTGTTGGAACTGTGGCTTTGAGAGCCCCTCTATGCCATTTCTGCCCTTTTACCCAACATAAAGGAGCCACAGCAGGGATCAAGGTCTCCATTCTGAATGCTACACCCAACAGTGCCTGCAGTAGCTTGTGTTAGCTTATGTGTAAAACAGGGCATCTTATACTAGCATTATAAGGCTGGTGTTTATGGCCTTGGTAAATAATTAGGGTGAGGAAGTGCATAAAACGTTGAAGAGCAATCAGTAGCAGTGAGATATTAACTCAATCTCCTGGCTGCCAATTCATGGAACTTTCTGCTGGGGTATTTGCTGAGAGTCTCTTTCTTCTCACTTCTCCAGAGTCTCTGTCTCCCAGTGGGTGTGTTATATCATTGCTGCCAAATCCAGCAGGCTTTTCTTGGAACGTTTCAGTTTATGGAGGAAAAAATGACCAATTATGAGACAGATGAAATCCAAGTAATACTATATTAATGAGCACATGAGGAGCAACACGTGGAGCAAACCGTGTTTTAAATTTATTGCAAAAGGTGGCTGATAAAGGGAGAAATAATCCAATGTTTCCAAACGTCTAAAATTAACAACTTGTTATTCTCTTTGTATAACTCAATTTTCATCAAACCATCATAAGATCATGAAATACTACTAATCAAAGTTAACATTCCACATTGCATTTTTTGCCGTTTTAATGAAGTCTTTACAAAATAAAGCTTCAAAACTCACGATAAACTAAACACTCGTGCCTTAACTATGCTGTCACAATCATAGCTCTAGCTGCTGTCATGTGTTTAGCAGATTGTTGTCTAGGCTTGCTGCAAACAGCAATAGATGATGTGCTTGTAAAGATGGCAGCACCTTTTCTATACCTAGAACTAGCGAAAATACCCGGCGTTGCTCGGGTCCATCGGAGGTGGGGAGGGGGCAGAGAGCTGAGCGAGTGTGGGGTCCGTTGGAGGGGGGAGAAGGCAGAGAGCAAACCTGACACCCCCACCTCACCCCCCGACCAAACCAGACACCCCCACCTCACTTACCCCTCGACCAACCCCGACTCACATTTTCACCCCACCACCCAAACCCAACACCCCCACGTCACCCCCCCACCAACCCCAACACCACCTGACCAACACCCACACCTCACCCCCCATAGACCAAACCTGACACACCCACCTCACTTCCCCCCCCAACCAAACCCGACACCCCACCTACCACCACAAACAAACCTGACACCCACACCTCACTTACCCCTCGACCAACCCCAACCCCCCTCCTCACCCCCCCCAAACAAACCCAACACCCCCACCTTACCCCCCCCACCAACCCCAATACCCCCTGACCAACCCCAACACCCACACTTCACCCCCCACCCACCCCAACACCTTCCCACCCCCCCAGACCAAACCCAACACCCCCGGCTCACTTACCCCCCCGACCAAACCTGACACCCCCACTTCACCCCCTGACCAAACCCGACACCCCTACCTCACTTACCCTCCGACCAAACCCAACTCGGGTCCGTCGGAGGTGGGGAGAGGGCAGAGAGCTGAGCGAGTGTGGGGTCCGTTGGAGGGGGGAGGGAGCAGAGAGCTGAGCGAATGCAGGGTCCGTTGGAGGGGGTATTATAACATCGTAACTATGTCACAGAGAACAGCAGCTGCCCAGCTGATGTGATTGGCCTTTAAATAATTTCACCCCTGGGGGGGCGTCAGAGGTGAGATTTGAAATTTTTTTGACTCTTACCCTGATTAGGACCCTAAGACCTCTAACTGTACCAAATTTCAAGTCTCTAGCTCAAACGATGTGGAAGGAGTAAGCGCACATACATACATGCACGCATACACCATTTGACTTTTTATATAGATTACCACCATTGCAATGGAGGGTGGAAAGTGTTAAGAAAATCTCAGGATAGGCACAGCTATTTCTCCAGATTTAAAATGGAAATATCCATCACTGTAAGGTGCTTTAAGTTCCTCCCTGAATAGAAGCTAAAAAAGTATTTATCATATAGCTGTGACAAATGTCATTCACCAGCATGACATCCCAATGATGAATTATAACTACATGTGGATTTTGTATCAGAAAAAGTAAACTATTGAGTTTTAGAGAGAGGACTCACTCTGAATGATTTCTTGTAGAGCAAAAATAATTGACACTTGCCATCTTTACTGGTTATAGCTCCTTGGTTAAAAATAAAAAAGGAATTCTATAAGTTTGTGTTGTTAACAGGCTTGTTTTACGTGTAATACGTACACTTTAAATTACAAGGAAGTACATGAAGGGGCTTGGTAATGCCCTTATCCAGATGACCTCTGATTTATTATGTCACCATAACCCTGGTAATCTATAGCTGTTGGTCTCTTATTTATCTGTTTATTGAGCAATCGAATGCTCCCATTCCATTAACTGCTTGTTCTTCATTGAAAATTTTTTTTACATTTGTCATCACTCTAGGCCTTCCCTTTCTGCAACTCCCAGCTGCCCCCTGTCTGCCAGGCTTAGTACTCCTAGACTGAGGTCAAGTCTTGCAAGATCATTACTGAATAAAAATATACCCTCTATGCCAAGGGGTTTCTTAGCTTTGTTGTAATATCCACAACATCCCAGTCAGCAGACCTGCTCCCGCATGTAGGTGGTTTTATAAGTGCTTGCTGCCTCCAAAGATGAGATAAGGATTTCTTATAAGGACTTTTCATTACATTTTGCTGGATGGATTGGATTCAGACTAGCTCTCAGTTGTCAGAGGGACAGACGTGCCAAAACAGGATCGTTCCTATTTCCTATCTGAAGTGCTGGAGCTGCTACAGGGAGAACAATAGATATGCCATACACCCCCATTATATTCTTCTGTCTACACTGGCTCCCAGTTCATTTCTAGGTGCAATTTAAGGTGTTGGGTTTTAACCTCAAACAGGTTAGGTCCCGGTTATATTGGAGAACACCTCAATCCCACAACTACACCACACTAGTTGAGATGTTCCGAGGTTCTTGAGCCAACAAGCTCCTATGATGAGGGGGCTGATGACAAGGTGTTTTGATCTCAAAATATTCTCAATCTGTTTCCATTTTTGGTTGGCCTTAGGGGATCATGTGCGTTTTGTGTGTCTACGTAGACAGCTTCGTTTCTGAGTACCTGATAGTGTTGTACAAAGGTTGTAGAGAGTTGACCTTGTCAAGCCTTGAGTGAATTAATGAGGTTGTCGCAACTGAGTGCCAGTAAACACTTCATACCACACTAAATCATCATGAATTGTGTATATCACATTTTACAGAGAACTATTTTAGATTTTTTTAAAATGATTGAAACTATTTTTGTATCCCTCCACTGAAGACCTTAGTTACCATGAATTCGGTCATGCAGGGCACAAAGGGCAAGAAATAACATATATAATAATCAAAATAACCTTAAAAGTTAGACTTTAAAGTTGTGAAACAGCTAAAATATGCCAGGCCAGTAGCAAGTATCCTTTTGAGAATCACCAAAAGGACACCACCCCTTTTCGACGGAAATAAGGTCCCTATTTCTGGTCTTTCAGGGGTCACAAATGATCAGACCTTAAATCTGTTCCTAGTGCAGGACTGAAATCCCTCATTTTAGAAGGAGGCGGGCATTCGGGGGAGAGGAGATAAATGTCGCTGATAAACACAAGAAAGGTGGCTATTAGAAGCTGGTTGGAAATTTGGAATATTACTAGTCATGAAGGAAGTGGCTAGCCAGCAGAGGACAGATAAGGTGATAAAAGGATGCATGTTAAATTGCTTTTAATGTATGAATATTGTCACCATATGATGTGTGAGTGTGTACACATCATTTAAAACATTATTTTTATTTTTACTAACACATTTCAATCTCAGCTTTGTTTTTTGGCAACACTCTGTCATGGTATTTGTACAGCTGCCTTCTATCCTCCAGATCTGCTGAATAAGGGCCTGATTATTTTCAAACAACTCTTGCAATTATCCTTGAAGAAGGAAATTACTACTTTATGTACAGTACATCTGTGATTAGAACTGTTCCTTTTTTATACTATTGCCGTGTGGGCTTTAATTTGGCAAGCTTTTGTAGCTTACTGTTTCATGAGCACCCTCTATATGCTCTGAAGAACAAAACAAAAAAAAATTCAAAAAGCAATAGGACAGTCCCAGCATGTTTAGCTCTTACCCAGTTTAAAGGTCTCAGTCTCTGGTAACTCTGTTCAGATGTTTTCTTTTAACTGTACATTGGTGCATAATAGTCTCAAAAATATGGGGAAAAAATTCCCCTAGAATCTATTTTCCCCCCATATACTCTTCCATTTGGCAAATAATGAATTTCTGTAGATACAGGCCAGCCACCAAATTTGGACCTGGATTCGGAGCACTTTGAAGGTACATGGTGTTTAAATCATATGCTGGGGGGTGGGCCCATTTTGACTAGAAAATAGCTGGCACAAGGAAGAAAAGGAGAGAAATATGTACTGCACTGTCTTTTATTAGGAAAACAACCCATTACTGAGCACAGGTTTTTGAAGAAAACTGCATAGAAGGTGTGTTACAATGCTTCATTCTCTCAGTGAAGCATTATAACACAGAGCCATTAGATTCCCCTGTTTAGATTCCCAAATGAAGGGGACTAGTTCAAATACAGTTAAAGGAAATTAGCATTACACATAAGGAGAGGTAAGACAGCACTGTATATTATGAGTGTTAAAACAGTACCATATAACTGCAAGTTTTACCTGTCAGAGGCTATCATAATAGCCTACCTTTATGGAGTGAAGTGCCTTTCAACAAGATTCTCAAAGTGCTTAACATTAATTAAGCCCCATAAACCCATGGCAGGTACTGGTTTCACAGATCCCCCAGCGCCCCACTAAAACTGGACCATATTTCCTCCTTTTTGAGGGGTAGAATTATAAAATAAATTGTTTATACATGGGAGGTGTCCGAAAAATGAGGGCATCTTTTCTGCAGCTGTTTCAATGAGCATCATACTACTGGCCTTGCCATTGTTAAACCTGATCCAATACTAAGGGTCTTTCCATATTCTTGCAGAGATACCCATATATAAAAATGTTATGACGCAACAGTTGCCTAATATTTTTTCAAAACAATTCTCTCTAACATCCTCCCAAAAATAATGTAAATCCTCCTGAAATTTCTCCTGCCGTATCTCATCAAATAATAGACTTTTGGGGGAAGTTTTGAAAACACAAGAAAAGTAGTTTTAAAGGGTTTTTTGAGGGGTGGGGCTTATCTTGTTTTTAATCCTCCTATTGTTCACTTATTGTGCAGAAAAAAAATGTTGACTCCTCATAGTTCAGAACATGGCGTGGCCTATGCATACCAAATTTTTGTTTGTTCCTCTTCTTGAGGACGGAAAGTGGGGGTAGGGAGCTCAGGACTTGTCCACACTACAGGAGAAGTTTGATCTAAGCTGTACAATTTTAGTTGCATGATTAGTGTAACTCAAATCGACCTAGCTTAGATCTACTTACGGCAGGATCCACACTACGCAATGTTGATAGGAAACACACTTCCCCTTGACTCCCCCTATTCTTCTCAATCCTGTAGCGTACAGAAGTGGACAGGAGAGCGATCTGTGGTCAATTTATTGGGTCTTCACTAAACCTGCTAAATCAACCGCCGATGCATCGATCGTCGCTCATTGATCCCCCAGTAAGTGTAGATAAGCCCTCAGTTACTGAAAGGAGTGATATAACCGAGTAGAGAAGGTGTAGAGGGGAGGCACAGGAATTTAAGGGAAGCATAGAGGAGGACAGAGAAAGCCAGTCCCTTATCCATCCTAAAACTTCTCTAGATACACATTACTAAATGATTAAAATATTCAGTGGATAAAATCATGCCCTTACTCCCTATTTCCGCCTAATCACTATCCTCTGATAGTATTGCAGGAGACAAACCAGAGCATAACTTCCTTCCTATGGACTTTCTCCACCACTCAAATTTCAACTTTTGATGCTATGTTTAAAAATAGAACCAGCAGGGAAATTCCCAAACAAAGCATTTGGTTAAGAGAGTTCTGATTAAAAGTATGTTTCTGTGGAGTCCAGCTAATAGGTAAAATACTACTTACCTTAAAAAATATGATTGTTTTAATAAATTAAATGAACAATGAAGACATGTCAAATCCCCCCCTGCCATGTAACCATGGTCTATACGGGGGTCGGCAACCTTTCAGAAGTGATGTGCCGGGTCTTCATTTATTCACTCTAATTTAAGGGTTAGCCTGCTGGTAATACATTTTAACATTTTTAGAAGGTCTCTTTCTCTAAGTCTATAATATAGAACTAAACTATTGTTGTATGTAAAGTAAATAAGATTTTTAAAATGTTTAAGAAGCTTCATTTAAAATTAAATTGAAATGCAGAGCCCCCCCAGACCAGTGGCCAGCACCCAGACAGTGTGAGTGCCACTGAAAAACTGAAAATCAGTATGTGCCATAGGTTGCCTAGCCCTGCTATCATCTCATGCAATCCTACCTATGTACTTGAAAAAAATTGCAAGTTTTATGTAAATATCAAAATAACATCTGACTAGGAGATTATAATTTCCTATATATTATAACAATAATATGATATAGTATTCAATCCAAAAATATTATGTTAGGTACACAAGTTAAAAGTCCCCACTTACCGTGTTAACATGCTTACATGCAAGGCATTTCCTAATACAGAACAGATTAGTCATTCCAATTCTATTCATAAAAGTATTCTACTCCATCATCACATCACACTGTGAGAATGTTTACACATCCTTTGTATTATTTACTATTTCTATTACTATAGTACTTAGGAGCCCTTGTCATGGACCAGGACTCCAACACACACTCTATTTCTTTTGAAATCTATACTACACACTTAATAATGAATATATAAAGTCAACAGTGCATATCAAGCAGCACATATGTATTCCAAAATAAATCAAGGGACAGTGTTTAAATTGGGGTGGCATTGTAAGTCAGAGAGGGTGAAAATAGGTGAAAAAGGATCATATGATACTGGTAAACTGATTGAACTCCATAATTGTTCACTTCCAGTTTGTTGAAGTTTGCAAAGAAATGGTAGCATTTCTTTTGAGTATTCACTGGACTCTTGTGGAAACACTCTCGGTGTTAACTCTTTTTTAAACTATACTTTGTTATCTGGGAAATCTTACTGAGTCCAAGACAGATTTTTCAAGAGATGGGTGCAAGTCAACAATTATGTGGGTTTTAACATGGCTAAAGGTAAATGTATACATCTAGGAACAATGTATTTACAGGATGGAGGATTCTATCAGTAATTCTGACAAATATTTGGGGATCATGGTGCATAATCAGCTGAACATGAGCCTTCACTGCAAAGCTGTGGCCAAAAAGGCTAATGTGATCCTTGGATGCATAACCAGGAAAATCTTGAGCAGGTATAAAGAAGTTATTTTACCTCTTTATTTGGCCTTGGTGCGGCCACTGTTGGAATACTGTGCAGAGCGTTGTTATTATTATAAAATTATTATAAATAGCCAAGTACCATCTAACCCCATCTGCCCTTCAAGCCAGTGTTAACTGGCTCATTTCTTACAAGCATAAAACTAGAGGTGAGTCATTTCCTTACACATCAGTTCAGGCAGAAGAAGAACTTAACCGTGGCCGTACTGGGTCAGACCAAAGATCCATCCATCCCAGTATCCTGTCTACTGACAGTGGCCAATACCAGGTGCCCCGGAGTGAGTGAACCTAACAGGTAATGATCAAGTGATCTCTCTCCTGCCATCCGTCACACCCCTCTGACAAACAGAGGCTAGGGACACCATTCGTTACCCATCCTACCTAATAGCCATTACTGAACTTAATCTCCATGAATGTATCCAGTTCTCTTTTAAACCCTGTTATAGGCCTAGTCTTCACAACCTCCTCAGACAAGAAATTCCACAGGTTGACTGTGCGCTGTGTGAAGTAGAACTTCCTTGTATTTGTTTTAAATCTGCTGCCCATTAGTGTCATTTGGTGGCCCCTAGTTTTTATATTATGGGAACAAGTCAATAACTTGTACTTATTCACTTTCTCCACACCACTCATGATTTTATATACCTCTATCATATCCCTCTTAGTCTCCTCTTTTCCAAGCTGAAAAGTCCTAGCCTCTTTAATCTCTCCTCATATGGGACCTGTTCCAAACCCCTAACCATTTTAATTGCCCTTCTCTGAACCTTTTCCAATGCCAGTATATCTTTTTTGAGATAAGGGGACCACATCTGTATGCTGTATTCAAGATATCAGCACACCATGGATTTATATAAGGGTAATAAGAGATTCTCCATCTGATTCTCTATCCTTTTTATTAATGATTCCTAACATCCTGTTTGATTTTTTTGACTACAACTGCAAAGTGCGTGGATGTCTTTAGAGAGCTATCCATGATGACTCTAAGATCTTTTTCCTGATTAGTTGTAGCTAAATTAGCCCCCATCATATTGTATGTATAGTTATTTTTTCCAATGTGCATTACTTTACACTTATCCACATTAAATTTCAATTGCCATTTTGTTGCCCAATCACTTTGTTTTGTGAGATCTTTTTGAAGTTCTTCACAGTCTGCTTTGGTCTTAACTATCTTGAGCAGTTTGGTATCAGCTGCAAATTTTGCCACCTTTCTGTATACCCCTTTCTCCAGATCATTTATGAATAAGTTGAATGGGATCTGTCTGAGGACTAACCCTTGAGGAACAGCACTAGTTACCCTTCTCTGCATTCTGAAAACTTACCATTTATTCCTACGCTTTGTTCCCTGTCTTTTAACCAGTTCTCAATCCATGAAAGAATCTTCACTCTTATCCCATGAGGACTTAATTTACGTTAGAGCCTTTGGTGAGGGACCTTATCAACGGTTTTCTGGAAATTTAAGTACACTATATCCACTGGATCCTCCTTGTCCACATGTTTGTTGACCCACTTCAAATAACTCTAATAGATTAGTAAAACATGATTTCCCTTTACAGAAATCATGTTGACTTTTGCCCAACAATTTATGTTCTTCTATGTGTCTGATAATTTTATTCTTTACTATTCTTTACTATTTATTCTTCCATGTATAAGGGGCATTGCAGAACAAGACACAGAAAAAGGCTCAGCAGGCTATTGGCTGAGCAATGTGATAAGAGGCAGACACCAAAGGATGGGCAGAATTGTGAATGGCCATGAAGCTGGGAAGAAAAAGCTTGAACTTGGTGCAGGGAAGGGATTCAAAATGTGTTTAGAGCAACAGGCAAGGATGATGAACTTGGCAGCTGCATTTTATATGTACTAGTGAGTAGATTGTAGTGACATGGGGTGGATAAGAGGTGTAATCAGTCTTCACCTCTCTCTAGAGTCTATGATTCTCTAATGGGAGTCTATATTTTAAAATGCATGCTTGCTATGCAAGGTTACCATTTTGTTTCAGCATCTGATCAAAAGTCTAGAATACAACATTTCAGAAAATGTTTTTTGTTCCTTAAAAGTGAACTTACTTTGTCCAGACCAATTTTCAATGAATCAAGTGATGTTGGAGGCTAGACCTGTGCTTTAGATATGTGACTAACCAATTGGAAAAAGGCTGAATGTTGTGTCCATTCAAGACCAATAGACTGTTACATTATGCTTTCTGAATGGGTATTTAAGAGCAAACTTTTGATGTCTCTACTCGATTTTTTGCCAAAGTTGAGAACTGTCATGGTTACTCAGTGAGGCATAAGGAGAATCCTTTCAGGTACAAGACAGCAGTGTGTTTCTGGATTAGATTGGTTTTGAAGGGCTCAGAAGCATACACCTCCCCGTAAGGGAGCAGGATGGAATAGATGACCTAATACTAGCTCTCTTTCATCTCTAATTTCTATTGATCTGGGATTCTTTTGTTTTGCTCTTAAATCTTAGAGCATGACTGTTCATGTAAAATCCACATTCAATTAAAATTGCCCTACACTGCCTCTCCTCTTCCTCAGAATTATCTTTTAAAGTATTCTGTTGTATCCAATTCCTCTATTGGGGGCATGCAAACCTATCACATTATTAAATCCATTTAACTAATGATGCATAAACAAAAACATAATTTAAAAAATGCAACATTTTACGAACTTTTGAACAACTCCTTCACATGCATTTTTAAGGCAGTTTTCAACTTTAAACCAAAGCTTCCTTTTGCTTAGCATGCTAAGTAGGTGATCATTCCAAGAGTGGCTCACGGGGATAATAACGTGTTATTTTAAGTAATTGAAATATTATCCAGGGCTCCGGAATCATTTTTCATGATTTTACCTTTTTCCTCTAGGCAGGTTACTTTGTTTGCATGGAAGTTTTTAGAGATAAACCAGTTCAGTGTCTCTTTTTTACAAATTTATTAAAAGAATAAGCACGCAGTTATAAAAACGAATGAGTTTAAGCGAAATGTCACTAGCTCATTTAATTTATCATTTCCAAGCTTAATTTACAATAATACTATGCACTAGTCAAATCAAGGTTCTAATTGAAATGCAATCAATAAGTCCTTCTGGCAATTTTGCATAGAAACAAAATGATTTTTAGAATCCCACACATCAGGCACCTTTAGAATGACATTTGTAACTATTGGAAGGCTGTGGCTAACCAACCCTGATTACAGAATGAGCTGCATCTGGGAGCAATGAAGGTGACTACCTTATAAAGAGCAATAGGAGGCTGCAATGAACTGGGGAATGCTTGGGGATTAGAGACTACTAAAAGTGAGCAAGCTCTAGCAGAAGGTGCTGAGATTCCATCCAGGTAGGGCCTGGGATGGCCTGTCAAAGCAGGAAAGGCCCCAGGCGGGAAGGCCTGGGCGGAGGAAGAGAAACCTTTGTTTCTGTGAATTTTTGGATGGAATTGAAAACTTTATTTGGAATGCTTGTTAATTAATGAAGCACAACTTCAGAAGAGCTGGGAACAGATAAGTGTTTGTTTTAATTTTTTGAACAGTCTAATAGAAGGACTGGCTGCTATAGTGTAACCCTATGCAAAGAAGATGGCTTTAATCCTATGCAAAGGAGGCTGTCATCCTAGTTACACACTCCTTTAGCCCGGAGAGCTCTTACTAGTTAGACAAGAAGTTTTTAGGCATTTAATATCTACTTTGGGAAACAGTGAAATGCACATACACCACTCACACTAATAGGACTGGGGATGATTTGAACATCCTTAAATTGTTTGGCAGAAGGATTTTCACATCTTCTTCTACTTAGGCGTTTTATAAGCCAAATCAGCTGGGAGGAAGAATTTTAAACAGAGCAAGGTGAATGATCATTGTGAATTATTCAAGAATACTTTACTAGATGCCCCAAAAGCCACAATCCCATAATCAGGAAGGACAAACGGCTTAAAAACACAACTTGCTTAAAAGGAAAGTGAAAGGAGCTGTAAAAAAACAACAACCTGTATACATAACAAATGGAAGAAAAGGGTAGTTGACAGTAATGAATAAAAATCAGAAGCTAAGAGCTGTAGAAAATTGACAAAGGAAGCAAAGGTACACAAGAAGAAATCTATGGCCAGCAGAGTAAAGGGTCAAATAAGGAGTTTTTTTAAAGTGTGCTAGAAACAAACAAACAAAAAACCCCAACAATTGGCCCATTACTAGATGGAAATGATAGAATTACCAGTAACAATACAGAAATGGCTAACGTGTTTGACACATTTTTCTGTTCTGTATCTGGGAGAAAAACAGGTGATATATTTGTACCATATGATGACGAGAAACGCTTTCTGTTCTAATAGTAATTCAGGGGGATGTTAAATGCCAGCTAATAAAGTTAGACAATTTTAAATCAGGGTCTGATAAACTTGCATCTAAGAGTTTTAAAAGAGCTGACTTGGGAGATCATTGGATCATTAATGCTGATTTTCAATAATTCTTGTAACACTGGACAGGGAGAAAGCTACTGTGCCGATATTTTAAAAGGGTAAATGGGATGTCCCACTTGATTATAGACCTGTCAGTCTGACATCAATCCCTAGCAAGAGTTAGAATGGCAGATACTGGACTTGATTAATAAGGAATAAAGAGAGTAATATAACTAATGACTATGAATGTGGGTTTATGGAAAATAGGTCCTGTAAAACTAACGATATATTTTGATGAGTTTTGTTGATAAACGTAAGTGTTAATATAATAGACTGACTTTGTGCTCACGTTTTGATTAAAAAAAACGATACAAAATTAACATTGCACACATTACATGGAGTTAAAATTGGTTAACTGACTTGGTCTCAAAATGTAATTGTAAACAGGGAATCATCATTGAGTTGGTGTGTTTCTAGCAGGGTCCTGCAACAAACAGTTCTTGGCCCTACCCTATTTAATATGTTTATCAATGGCCTGGAAGAAAACACAAAATCATCACTGATAAAGTTTGTAGATGACAGAGAGCTTAGAGAAGTGATAAATAAGAGGATAGATCATTGATACTGAGCAATCTGGATCGTTTGGTAAGCTAGAGGCAAGCAAAGCATGTTAATACAACTAAATATAAATGAATATGTCTAGGAAGAAAGAATGTAGGCAATATTTACAAGAAGGAGGACTCTATCCTGGGGAAACGGTGACTCTGAAAAGATTTGGAGGTCATGGTGAATAATCAGCTGAACATGCACTCCCAATGTGACGCTGTGGCCACAAGGCCTAATGCAATCCTTGGCTGTATAAACAGGGGAAATTTGAGTAGGAGTAGAGAGATTATTTTTATCTCTGTATTTGGCACTGGTGTGACCACTGCTGGAATACTGTGCCCAGTCCTGGTGTCCACAAATCAAGACAATTGTGGATAAATTGGAGAGTGTTCAGAGAAAGCTATGAGAATGATTAAAGGATTAGAAAACATGCCTTACAGTGATAGCTTGAAGGAGGTCAATCCATTTAGTTTAACAAAGAGGAGGTTAAGGGATGACTTGAATACAGTCTGCAACTACCTACATGAGGAACAGAAATTTGAGAATGGGCTCTTCTGTATAGCAGAGAAAAGTATAATACGATCCAATGGAAGCTAAAGCTAAATAAATTCAGACTGGAAATAATACACACATTTTTAATGGTGAAAATAATTAATCATTGAAACAACTGACTAAGGGTCATGATGGATTCTCCATCACTGCCAATTTTCAAATCAAATTGTCTTTTTTTTGGTTAGATGATGACTGGTCCATTCAGGCCTTGGAATTTATTAATTTATTAATAGTAGTTATACAGCAGAGGGTACATTGGGAAATGCACTGCAATTTTACCAGGATACAGGGATTAACACATGTATTCTTCAAATATGGCATGGGATGTTTAATGAGCCAATATGTTTAATACAATGATGAGAAGACCACAGTTTCCAAAGAGAGAGAGAGAACCTCCATTGTATGGCTTGTCAAACAGAGGTATAGCAAAACTAAGTTCAGTGGTCACATAATGAGGTCAAATTTTCAAAGGTATTTAGATTCCTAGATGCACATAGGTACCTGTCACAGAGTCCGGGCACGTCTCTGTGTCCTCCCCAGTGCCCTGTGTTCTGGCCGGTAGAAATAAAGGTCTCCCCACCTTTTCCTGGTGTTTCTCCCAAGTGTCCATTATTTACAGTGCGAACTTATTGGCTTCAGTTCAAGAAAAATGATCTCACCATCCCCCTAACAATTACCCTCCCTATCCTCGTTCCAGGGTCCCCAGACCCCTGAGGCACCCTGCCTGCAACAAGGAGTCAGCTTAACAGCCTCCAGCTCCCTTCCCGGCCTGCCCCCTACTTAGTAGGGCTCAGGGCTTTTCTAGCCCTCTCAGCTCCCAGCCTCAGCTGTATCCATTTAGCCCAGCCTAGTTCTGCAAGCTAGCCCTCATTAGGGCTCCCAGTTGGGCTCCCTGCTGGCCACTCCAAGCCTCTGCTCCTGACCCTCCTGTCAGAAAGCAGGGTCTAGCCTGCAGGGGCAGGGCATTCACGGGGTTTTTACCCTTGCCCTGTCACAGTACCTAATAGGATTTTCAAATGTTCATTGGGAATTAGACATATTTGAAAATCCCACCAGCCCCCCGGAAAACGACGTTTGCAGGAACATCTTCTGACCTTCCTGTGACACGTCCAAAAAGTGTAAGATGTTATCTGCGGACAATGACCCAAGTAGTTTTTACTTGGTTTTGTGAAAAAAGCATTAAAGTGTTAACAGCTATACTACTTATCTATAAGAATATCATCTTCTTTTGGAAAGTTGCCTTGACAGATTACTGGCTGTTTTAGGGTTTTGTTAATATAACGTATGTCACTCAGGGGTGTAAATAAGCGCTGGTGTGGATAGTGCTATGTTGGCAGGAGAGCTGCTCCTGCCGACCTATGTGCTGCCTCTCCTGGAGGTGGTTTTATTATACTGATGGAGATCCCTTTCCCCGTTGGCATAGATCCTTACCGTACACGCTCCCGGAGCGCAACTGCATTGGTGAAGCTGTGCTGCTGTAATGCCTCTAGTGTAGACTAACCCTTAGTAGATGGCTTTTCCCCTGATTCTGATACAATTGACTACACTGGCGTAGCTAGGCGGGTGCGGGGGGTGCGGACCGCACCGGGTGACACCCTCTCAGAGGGGTGACACCCGGCTCGGGCTGTCGGCGCCGGGCGCCCCCGGGCCCACCCCGCGCTGCCTCTGGCCCCGGGCCGGCCGCGGGGGGCTGCAGGGTCCCGGCCGGAGCCATGCGGGGAGCCCCGGGGGGGGGGGCCCGCCCTGGCTGCTGCCTCCGCACGTGCGGGGAGCCCCGGGGGGGGGGGGGGCGCCCCGGCTGCTGCCTCCGCACTGGGTGACACCAACCCTAGCGACGCCACTGATTGACTAATTAAGACTTGGCTTTATTCTTTCATAATAAGCATTGATATAGTGCCTCTGTCTGCTTTTAAAGAGTGGGGTAAGCTTTATTAACTCCATTTTACAGAATGGTTAATTGACTGGCTAAGGTCACAGCATGAGTTAGTGGAAGAACACAGAACCGAACCCAGGGCTGCTGGCTCAGGGACTACTCAGTGGTCACAGGATTATGTTCCACTGCTTTTTCTGCTCAGTTGTGTGATCTACAATAATCCACAAGATTTATTTTTGGTGAGCAATCCACCACTGCAGCAATTGATTGCACTTAATGTTTTTTAATCTGCGTGAAAGGTTCTCTTTCTTAAGGAGACTCAGAATGACTTGGAAGTTGGCTCCAGTGCTGTTCTAGGAGATGGACTTGAAAGCTGTTTGTGTTAGCCAGCTGGCTGTGATTGACTGTCTATTTGTGGGTCTTTCTTCTCTGAATTATTGTACCTCTCAAAATGGTGTTCCAGGGAGTTGTGGGGACTTAAATGGTTGACACAGGAGAGTTGCACAGATATAATACCTAAAATAAAGCATCCTATTTATATACTGGTGTCTGCACTTTTTGAATTATAAAGCGTTTAGGAATGTTCAATCAGACAGCTGATCTGGGTAATCATTCCTAGCCAGATTATTCTGCATAAAGACACTGGAATGAATTCTTCCCAGGTTAACTGTGGTATTATATTAGAGGAAGAAAAGGATGCAATATTCTTCACTTTTATTTTTCTAGGAGGTGGGGGTGTCAGATTGACAGCTGTGAAGGCTGATTTTTTTCTGTTTAGCTACAAAATAGGACTAGCACAGGCAGCATCAGTGCAAATTTCTTCATGCTAGCCAACCAGCATGCCTCAAGCCCGAAGGTCCTCTGAGGCTGATATACCGTATTTTTCGCCCTATAAGACGCACTTTTTCTTCCCCAAAACGGGGGGGAAAAAGTTGGTGCGTCTTATAGGGCGAATGCAAAAAAAAAAAAAAAAAAAAAAAGCGCCTCGCTCTCCCGTCCCCGCCGCGCGGGCGGGCTGCCGAGGTTCCCCCCTCCCCGCCGCGGGCGGGCTGCCGGGGTTCCCCCCTCCCCGCCGGACCAAAACCAAAAAAAAAAAAAAAAAAAAAAAAAAAAAAGCGCCGACTCGCTCTCCCGTCCCCGCCGCGCGGGCGGGCTGCCGGGAGAGTCCCGGTTCCCCCCTCCCCGCCGCGGGCGCGCTCCCGGCAGCCCGCCCGCGCGGCGGGGACGGGAGAGCGAGTCGGCGCTTTTTTTTTTTTTTTTTTGGGTCCGGCGGGGAGGGGGCAACCCCGGCAGCCCGCCCGCGGCGGGGAGGGGGGAACCTCGGCAGCCCGCCCGCGCGGCGGGGACGGGAGAGCGAGTCGGCGCTTTTTTTTTTTTTTTTTTTTTTTTTTCCCGGATTTTTTATTTAAAAATGAGGGGGCGTCTTATAGGACGGAGCGTCCTATAAGACGAAAAATACGGTACATTTTTATGTAAATAGAACCTCCTTACTAATCATCCTGCAGCTCTCCCTGTTTGATTGTTTTTAGTAGCACTAAAGTGCAGTGTTAATGATGTAGCAACAGCATTCTGTGGCAATTGCCCAACTGATAGTTTTCATAAACAAAATTAGTCCACCCTAAGTCTTATGCATTAAACATAGTTCTTTCTTTCTTTATTTTTGTAAAAAGCAGTGACTTCATATAAATGCCAGCTCACTAAACCTGTGCAAACTAAGAGAAGGGGAAATGTTTTGAGTCCGTGGCCTGAATTGACTGGTTATCGGGGAAATTTTAAAGGATCCATGAATTCTCCCATAATGTTTTCTGTCAATCAACTTCCTCTGCCAGCTATTCATTCTATTGTCTGTTGAATGTATTTTCATACATAGGGTAAAGCTTTCCACCCTTCCCAAGATTCTTCCCTTCTAACTAAATCAAAGGAAAGAAAATCCCACAAAATCTAGACCTCTACTTTTTAGGCATCTCTCCACCAACAGCATTCTTGAGCAGCCTCACTGCAGCAACCTCTCAATGTCTTTCCAGAATAATGGAGGCCAGGCAAGGGGATACACAGTAGGAAAAAAACACCTTTTAGCTTTGATACCCAACTTGAAAAGGGGGAGGAAATGTTGTCAATTCTTCGGTGCTAACCAGGGATGTATGGGGTCTGTCCTTAATGGAGGACATCCTTAGTGCAGTGGGAAGTGGTGCTGGTGGTCATTATGCTGGTGGTGATGCTCTTACTTTGGAGTATTAAACTGATGTCCCAGCATAGTGCTAAGGTGCAGCAGGATGCTGCTGGAGATGCTTGGTTTTTCAGAACTAGAGAAAATCAGTGGCCCGACTGCTTGTCATTAAGGGACACGTGACACTTTCCACACATTTTGTCAATGTAAAATGTCCTTTGCAGTGTTCAGATGGACACTGTATTCTTCTTCCTTTCTGTCCTGAACTGCATGATACTGTTGCTATTCTCTGGTAGATAACTGTCAGGTCTCACCCTAGAGGTGATGGCATTTCACTGTTGAGTGATCTGATTCCTGTATAGTTAACTCTTAATGTAAATCTGTCATAGAAATCATCCTCAAATCAAGGAACTGCTGCTGAGTTAACTCCTAAAGAGCTTTAAGATTATGTTGGATAAAAGAGGTGCACCTAAGTAAGATGATCGTTTTTTTCCAAAAAGACCATCAATCAGCAAGAAGGAAGATCAGATAGCCTGAATCCTCCCCTTCCTTGCAGCAGACCATGCAGATAAAGTATGTTTCCTTACAAATTCTTGCACATGCTGAATAGATTGAAAGGTCTCTTTGTCAGCCCACTCACTCATGACTGATTTCCTCCTCTAACACTTCCCTGTGATAAATCTTGCATTACAATACAGAGCAGTTAGAAAGAGATACAGTCAGTGGCTGGCAGGCAGTTGACTACCGCACCCAGATCTTTCATATGTCTACATTGCATCTGGGATGGAGCCTCCCAGATTTGAGGTGGCGCAGCTCCTGCTATTGCGCTAAAAATAGCTGTGTATATGTTGTAGCTATTTTTTGAGCACCTTAGTGCGAGCCCTGCCACCACAAGACTGTGGGGCCAGGTGGGGAAGTGCACTTCTAGATGCAGTGTAGACATACTCCCAGGAACAGAAAAAGAACTCGATGAAGGAGGGAAAGTAGAGAAAGAATGAAAGTAGAAGAGGTAAAGGAAGACAAATGGAGAGGAGCAGAACTTGAGAGGGGGACAAAGACAGGAGAGAAACAGCAGAAGAAAACTGGTGAAAGGAGGGGGGGAGGGAAGACAAATAAGAGGGAGAGCAAAAGGCACCCTGCTCCAAACCAGCACCTCACATCAGCTGGACGGATTAGCCGCTGAGGACAGGCAGAAAACTGTTCTCAGAAAGGTTGATTCAGATGTTCGTGAAGCAGAAGCAGCAACAGGAGAGACTGACTCACTTGACCCATGGTTACAAAAACTATCAGCAAAACGGAAAGAAAAAAGTCAATGAATGTTAAATAAGAGGATGAGAGCAGAGGCACCACAGAGGCTGGGGTAGTCTGGTATGAATTACCGTTCATTCTGTTGCTCCCTGAGCCAGGTATGTTGTGGAAGAAACATACACAGCCTGTGTAAAATTTGCTCTTTACCCTGTTGAAAGAATGGCTTGATATACTCCCAAATCCTGCCCAATTAAATAAAATTAAATAATTTTAATTATCCTTAAATTTTTTGCAAATTGCTGCAGAACACACCTGAAAAATCAAAAATGCCTGAAGGCTACATCCTTTTTCAGAGACAATTGGTATGTCTACACAGCAAAGAGAAACTCATGGCTGGCCCGTGCCAACCAATTGGGCTCGTGGGGCTCAGGCTGCAGGGTTGTTTCAGTGCTGTTTAGACTTCTGGGCTTGGGCTGGGACCCTAGTAGATGGGAGGGTCCAGAACTCAGGGTCCAGCCTGAGCTGGAAGTCTAAATAGCAACAAAACAGCCCTGCAGGCCCAGCCTTGTGAGCCTGAATTGGCTGCCATGGGCTAACTGTGGGTTTTCTTTGCTGGTAGACATACCAATGTTGCCAAACCTAAAGCCATCGGAGTCTGTTAAAGGGGTCCACCACCAGAGGCAGTGTGTATTTGATCATGTTTTAGATCCATATGTTAGAGCTTGATATCTCTAGGGAACTGGGATGTTGTTTCCTTTATATTGGGCATATTCGCTCCATTATCCTCCAGTTAAACTAGAAACCTCTGTTCGCTTAATTTGCCTTTCTTAATTTCTCCAATGCATCTATCATTTCTGGATCCATTACCTGTTTCTCTTCCTCTTTTCTGACACGACCCCTGAACCAACATAATATAGACTTTGAATGGAAGAGAAGGTGGCATGTTAAATCCTGGATCAAGGTGTTCTAGTTGAATGGGTTTGCGGGAGCCCCAGATTGCTTCAACTGTCTCTGTTCTTCTGGGAAATAAATGCAACTAGCAAACCTGAAAATAGCAAGTGCCATCGGAATCCTTGAGCCATGTTCCTTTGCTGCCCTCTACTGCAGGGCTCAGTATAATTCCTCTAAATTGTCCACACACACAAAAAGAGCAATTTTATATTTCCTCTGAGAGGCTGCCAGTCAAAGCAGAACTTGAACCTTGAACCCCAGGAAAACACACTGAGAACTCAAAAAAGAAAGAGAAGGTAGATGCCGTTGAGAAGTAACAGGGGGATGAGGGATAGGTGCCACTTTAGGAATTCTGGGCCCGGAGGAGGAGCCGTTCCCCCTGATCTCTTCCCCAGCTATTCTACTGGGACAAAGCACAAATAAAAAGAACTGCCATCTCTCTCTCGCTCTCTCAACCTGTGCAAATTCCTATGTGGACACTCTTATTTCAGTATATTTCAAACTGAATGCTTATCCATTTAAACTGAATGGAAATAGGATAAATGATTTAAACTGTAATAAGAGTGTTTACACAGGGATTTGCACTGGTTTATCTAAATCAGTTTAGCCTCCTTTAGTTTAATTGGTGAAATTTTCTCATATAGATAAGATCTAAAGCTGATGAGAAGGCGGGTCTCTGGCTGAGGATCTTTGTATACCTATTCTAATACCTTAGTGGATCCTTGGGATATGCTAGATAAAAATCATGCTTGTTACCCACTCTTGAAGCCACAGATATGTCCTCACCAATTCTGGAAGGTGAATCTCTGTTTTTGGGTTGATTTTCCACTCTTATGTTGTTGTGGCATGTTTTGCAATTTTGAAAATACATTATTAAATATCTCCTTAGTCTGTGCGTGTATAATATATAAAAAGTGAAAGTACAAAAGTAACCCGTATGTTTCCTGTGGAAAGGACTGTGTCTTCATATATGTCTGTACAGTATTATTATTAATTGGTATTAGCATAGCACATAAGAGCCCTATTGTGTGCAATGCCTGACACAGCCTCTGATAATAACTGGATCGGTGCAAGTGTTATTGTAAATAATATTGCTGAAAAGATTTGCTTTGGCAAGGGAGACTGAATTCTTCATTATGATGCTTTGGCTTTGCTGAGAGTGGTTATGGCAAAGCAGATTCATTTAAGCCGGAGGGGTGTGTGTAAATGTTTGTGTGTGTATATAATATATATAATACCAACAAGTAGACATATTGGAAAATAAAGAAAATGAGGAATATTTGTGGCACCTTAGAGACTAACCAGTTTACTTCGGCATAAGCTTTCATGGCCTATAACCTACTTCATCAGATGCATAGGGCTGGTCTTCACTACAGGGGAGGATTAACTGCAGATACGCAACTTCAGCTACGTGAATCACGTAGCTGAAGTTTGTGTATCCGCAACCGATTTACCTGCCGTCCTCATGGCGGTGGCAGTCGGCGGCGCACTCCCCCATCGACTCCGGCTTGCGCCTCCCGGCAAGTTGGATTTCCGGAGTCGACGGGGGCGCCGCGGGCGATCGATTTCTCGCATCTTGTGAAGATGAGGATGGCAGGTAAGTCGGTCCGATCCGGCAGGTAATGCAGACCAGCCGAGAGAATGGAACACACAAAAGTAAGATGCGTTTATATATACAGAAAGCACAAAACGTTGGAAATTACAATACCAATTCTAAGAGGCTGTTTAATTTGGATGGGCCATTATCAGCAGGAGGAAAAAAAACCTTTTGTAGTGAAAATCAAGTGTCTGTATCTGACAGTTGACAAGAACCTGTGAAAGAAAGTTAACTAGGGAAATGCATTCAATTAGTGTAATGACAAAGCCATTCACAATCCCTGTTTAAAACCTTGGTTGATAGTGTCCAATTTGTAAATTAATTCCAGGTCCTCAGCTTCTCGCTGGAGTCTGTTTTGGAAGTTTTCCTGTTTTAAAATTGACACCTTCAAGTCTTTAATAGAATGGCCAGGGAGATTGAAGTGTTCTCCTACTGGTTACGATTCCTGATGTCAGATTTATATCCATTTATTTTTTTGAGTAGAGACTGTCCGCTTTGGCCAATGTACATGGCACAGGGGCATTGCTGGCACATGATGACATATATCACATTGGTCGATGTGCAGGTGAATGAGCCTCTGATGGTGTGGCTGATGTGATTAGGTCCTATGATGGTGTCAGCTGGTATGGTAATTTCCAACTTTTTCTGCTTTCTGTGTATATAAATGCATCTTCTGTTCCATTCCATGCATCTGATGAAGTGGGCTATAGGTCACAAAAGCTTATGCTGAAATAAACTGATTAGTCTCTAAGGTGTCACAAGTAGTCCTCATTTTCTTTACGGATGCAGACTAACACGGCTGCTAATCTTAAACATATTGGAAAATAAGAATTTTTAAAAATTGTCACCTTTTTGAGATTAATAAATCTGTTAGCCTGTTTCAAAATCTTAAAACAAAGCATTTTCAGTATTAATACATTTAAACTTTTCTAGTGGGTTTTTTTTTGGGGGGGGGGAGGTATTATGTTTGGCTTATATCTTTACAAGTTTTTCCTTCAAGGAAGGTTTATAGTTATTAAAACTAAAAGACTTATATGAACTGTTCTTAATAACACCTAGATACTACAGATAGTGTTGTCCTCACTAGCAAAAGTTGCTTTGGTTTTCAATACTTTCACTGATACGGTTCTATACCAATGTAGCATGTTCACATTACCATTCCTGACATAAGCCTCAGTGTGCTAACCCAATAGTTCTGAAACTTCAAGACCATGGAGTATCACTTCTGGAACTCAAAGCCAAGATTTTCAAACTGTCTCTAAAATTAGGCTCCTAAATTAATATTTAGGTACCTGATTGAGTGTCCAGTTTTCCCACAACTCCTATTGGCTGAAGAGGGATATGTTAGTGCTCAGCATCTCTGAAAATCAGGATGCCTAAATAGGGAAAGCCCTGCTTGTGCAAGAGATTTCACTTTCTTGAGATCTAGTAAAAAATGTAGAATGAACTTCTGCTAGAGCTTTGAACCACTCTCCATCTTCTGTGCCAAGTGCAGGCTTACTCCTTCGACCTTGTCTTCATTAATATATAAACATACAGCAGCATATATGTATAATAATGCCACCCAACCAAAACAAAAGACTACATTGTATTCACAGTAGCATAACCCTGGGGAGAGGATGAGAGAGAAGGATCTACACATGGCAGACGTTAATTATGAATTTTAATGCTCTTCTAGAAGGTGCTGAGATACTACAATCATGATGGCTATAGAACAAGGGAAGCCCTTTGGTGGGCAGTGCCGGTTTACCTGCTGCATCTGCAGGTTCAGCTGATCCCAGATCCCACTAGCTGTGATTCACCACTCCAGGCCAATGCGGGCTGCGGGAAGTGGCGGCCAGCACATCCCTCAGCCCGCACCTCTTTTCGCAGCCCCCATTGGCTTGGAATGGTGAATCACGGCCAGTGGGAGCTGCGATCGGCTGAACCTGCAGACACGGCAGCTAATTTCATTTGGTGACCCCTCGTTCTTGTGTTATCAGTTATAAATAACACTTCTTTTTTACTTTCTCCATGCCAGTCATGAGTTTATAGACCTCAATCGTATCCCCCCTTAACCATCTCTTTTCTGAGCTGAAAAGTCCCAGTCTTTTCTCATATGGAAGCCGTTCCATATTCCCAAATGTTTTTGTTACTCTTTTCTGAATCTTTTCCAATTCCAATATATCTTTTTTGAGATGGGACAACCACACCTGCACGCAGTATTCAGGATGTGGGAGCATAATGAATTTATATAGCGGCAATGTGATATTTTCTTTCTTATTATCTATCCTTTTCTTAATGATTCCCAACATTCTGTTCGCTTTTTTGACTGCTGTTGCACATTGAATGCGTGTTTTCAGAGAACTATCCATAATGACTCCAAGATCTCTTTCTTGAGTGGTGACAGCTAATATAGATCCCATCATTTTATATGTATAGTAGAGATTATGTTTTCCAATATGAATTACTTTGCATTTATCAACACTGAATTTCATCTGTCATTTTGTTGCCCAATCACCCAGTTTTGTGAGATTCTTTTGTAGCTCTTTGCAGTCTTCCTGGAACTTAACTATCTTGAGTAGTTTTGTATCATCTGCAAATTTTGCCACCTTATTGTTTCCCCTTTTTCCAGATCATTTATGAATATGCTGAATAGGCCAAGTACAGACTGGGCCTAGTACAGACACCAGTATTTACCTCTCTCCATTCTGAAAACTGACCATTTATTTCTACTTTTAATTTTCTATATTTTAATCAGTTACCGGTCCATGATAGGACCTTCCCTCTTATCCCATGATAGCTTACTTTGCTTAAGAGCCTTTGGTGATGGTCCTTGTTAAAGGCTTTCTGAAAATCTAAGTGCACAATATCACTGGATCGCCTTTGTCCACATGCTTGTTGACCCCCTCAAACAATTTTAGCAGATTGGTGAGGCATGTTTTCCCTTTACAATAACCATGATGAGTCTTCCCCAACAAATTATGTTTACCTATGTGTCTGACAATTTTGTTTTTTACTATAGTTTCAACCACTTTGCCTGGTACTGAAGTCAGGCTTACCGGGCTGAAATTGCCAGGATCGCCTCTGGAGCCCTTTTAAAAAATTGGCGTCACATTAGTACCCTCCAGTCAGTTGGTACAGAAGCTGATTTAAATGATAGATCACAGACTACATTTAGTAGTGCTGCAATTTCACATTTGAGTTCCTTCAGAACTCTTGGGTGAATACCATCTGGTCCTGGTGATTTATTACTGTTTAGTTTATCAGTTTGTTCCAAAACCTCCTCTAATGATACCTCAATCTGGGACAGTTCCTCAGATTTGTCACCTAAAAAGAATGGCTCAGGTTTGGGAATCTCCCTCACATCCTCAGCTGAGAAGATGGATGCAAAGAATTGATTTAGTTTCTCTGCAATGGCCTTATCATCCTTGAGTGCGCCTTTAGCATCTTGATTGTCCAGTGTACCCACTGGTTGTGTAGCAGGCTTCCTGCTTCTGATGTACTTAAAATATTTTTTTGCTATTACTTTTTCAGTCTTTGACTAGCTGTTCTTTAAATTCTTCTTTTAGATTTCCTAATTATATATTTACAACTTCACTTGCCAGAGTTTATGCTCCTTTCTATTTTCCTCACTTGGATTTAATTTCCACTTTTTAAAGGATGCCTTTTTGCCTTTAACTGCTTCTTTTTCTTTGTTGTTTAGCCACAGTGGCACTTTTCTGGTTCTCTTACTATGTTACAGGTGACCTTGCTTTAACAGAACAAAGCTCTGGTTTCAAATGGAGCAGGCGGGAAAGGATGGAAAGGGTTACCTGCAATAAATGGACATTTCAGCTATATAGAGAATTACCTGGTGATATTCTTTTAAAGCTGAAACAGCTTTGGCTCATTTAACTGGAGACAATGTGATTCCAGACACCAGTGAAATAACTATAACATCAACATAGCCCATATAAATTTAAGTTTTAAGAGGTACTTAAAATAATCATCTTGATAAACCTCAAAGCCCATTCAAGTTGATGAAAAGGGTAAAGCGATTATCAAAGAATACATCCTCTTCTGAAAGAATCAATCCAATCCCCAACTACCACCCCTGGAACTGGTGTGGTTCTGATGCACAATGGGTATGGGGAGTAGGATATAAGGGAGACAGCCCGCACTCACGCTCCTCACATGACGTGAGAAATAGTTTCATGGAGATCTTTCTGGGCCAGGATACAGAGAGCAAGGCAATACCAGACTTCTTTATCGATTTCTACTCCCAAGTGGATCATCCCCTGGACCCTGAAATTTGACTAGCCGCTTGTCACTTTGCTCTGTAAGTGTATTATATCACCAGAACCCCTCCCCCCTATAGCTTACTGTTGTGTACAGTCAGGGGTAAACTATTTTCTGACAGAGAAAAGAGTTACTATACAACAGTGGTTCTCAACCTGTGGCCCAGTCAGCACACAGCTGCGGCCGATATGACATCTTCAGGGTCATACAGGTAGTATTGGATGCTGCCCACAATGGTGAATAGGTTGAGAACCACTGCTATACATGGAAATGATGTAACATGTGAATAACAATGTTTTTAATTGAAAGTTGAATTCTATGATGATTTTACCATTCAAACAAGTGAATAGAAACTGTTTCTGCTGTTAATCTTTTTCAAAACATTGGGTTAGGTGGGGCAAGAACATATATATATTCATCATCCTAAACTCAAATGGGTACAGGTAAGTTGCTAGAAGCTGGGAATGAGTTACAGGGGATGGATCTCTTGATGATCACCTGTTCTGTTCATTCCCTTGGAAGCACCTGGCACTGGCCACTGTCGGAAGACAGGATACTGGGCTAGATGGACCTTTAGTTTGACCTACTATGGCTGTTCTTACATTCTAAGTGGTAGTCAAAGTTTGGGATCTGGGGGATGGTCCAATTGGGAGTAGAAATTGATGATGAAATCTGGTATTGTCTTGGGTGTAATCTTACTTACACCCAAGAATGTACAAAGTCCTCCTCCAAAAGCAGGAGGAACCAAAAAAAAAAAAAAAAAAGATAGCAGAAACCGTTTCTATTTCTAATTAGGTAACAGACATAATGGTGTAATCTTATTTATTTACAAAGAATGTACGTCCTGCTTCTCTAAATCCAGGAGAAACCACAAAATGGGACAGCTTCTTGTAGCTTGCTTTTGGAGTAGGAGGATGTTGTACATTCTTTGCAAATAAATAAGATTACTCCCAAGACAATACTAGACTTTAGCCAGCACTAGACCCAAAATTGTCCACTAGGCTTCACCAGGGACTCCCCCTACTTACAGGCTATTGCTTGGGCCTTGTGCTGGCTTTCTTCCTGTCTCTGAGTCTTTCTCAGTTTCTGGTCTGCCCCAACTTCTCCCCAGTTGATACTTTTTCTACACTCCCCCCCCCCCCCCCCGATCTGAAACATGCCAAGGGAAACCCTTGTCTCACACGTTGCTAATTTCTGGGAAGACTCCATTGTGCCGATTTTGCATTGAGGATCCAGGCTAAATGTCAGATGGCTATAAAAGCCCCAAATGCCAAATACCAATTGTTGAATTCTAAATGCCATGGAACTTTCTGAGTTCAACATTCTATTCTCTAAATAAGATGAGGAAGACTTTGTAGCACCTTAGAGACTAACAAGTTTATTTCAGCATAAGCTTTCTAAAAGGCTGTTAAATTTGGATGGGCCATTATCAGCAAGAGAAAAAATACCATTTGAAATGGATTTCTGTGTCTGACAGGAGATAACAACTATTGAAGGTAAATTAACTAGGGAAATTCAATCAATTAGTGTAATGAGAGAACCATTCGCAAGTTCTATTTAGCCCTTGGTTTGTTGTGTTCAATTTGAAAATTCATTCCAGTTTCTCGTTGGAGTATGTTTTGGAAGTTTTTCTGTTTCAAAATTGACACCATCAAGTCTTTAATGGAGTGGCCAGGAAGATTGAAGTGTTCTCCTACTGGTTTTTGAATGTTATGATTCCTGATGTCAGATTTGTGTCCATTTATTCTTTTGCATAGAGACTGGCTGGTTTGGCCAATGTACATGGCACAGGGACATTGCTGGCACATGATGGCGTATATCACATTGGTCGATGTGCAGGTGAATGAGCCTCTGATGGTCTGACTGATGTGATTAGGTCCTATGATGATGTCAGTTGAATGGATATGAGGACAGATTTGGCATCAGGCTTTGTTACAAGGATAGGTACCTGGGTTTGGTTTTGTTGTGTGGTGTGTGGTTGCTGGTGAGTATTTGTTTCAGGTTGGGACTTGATAGTGTCAATTTTGAAACAGAAAAACTTCCAAAACAGACTCCAAAGAGAAACTGAGAAACTGGAATTAATTTTCAAATTGGACACAATAAACCAAGGGCTAAATAGAACTTGTGAATGGTTCTCTCACTACACTAATTGATTGCATTTCCCTAGTTAATTTACCTTCAATAGTTGTTATCTCCTGCCAGACACAGAAATCCATTTCAAATGGTATTTTTTTTCTCCTGCTTGAAAATGGCCCATCCAAATTTAACAGCCTCTAAGAATTGGTATGCTAAAGTACAACCTTTTTTTTTTTTTTTTTTTTTTTTTTGCTTTCTGTGTGTATCAATGCATCTTACTTCTGTTCAATTCTATGCATCTGATGAAGTGAGCTATAGTCCACAAAAGCTTATGCTGAAATAAACTGGTTAGTTTCTAAGGTGCTACAAAGTCTTCCTCCTCTTATTTATGGATACAGACTAACATGGCTGCTAATCTTAAACCTGTCATTCTATTCTCTGCTTCTTTTGAATGTTTTTTTGTATTAATATTAACAGGACTACATGGGCCCTTTGGCCTAGATCCTCAAAGCATTTAGGCACCCAACTCTGAAATCAATGGGATTTAGGTGCCTAAATACCTTTGAGGATCTGAACCATGACTACAGACTTAGCTAAGGGCCAAATTCTGTTCTTGTTAACCCGTGTCCAGTAAATCTGGAGTAACTCCACATAAGTCAGTGGAAGCAGTAGAGGTAATGTACTTTGAGATCCTTCATGGGGCTCAGAAATATGTTTGCAACTTTAGCTTCCTGAAGGACTGTGTTTTGTAATCATGCAGGAGGGATCAGGGACCATTTGAATGCTCAAAGGAGCATGATAAGCCTGCCTTCTTTTCTACTTCTCCTTTTTTAATCTTTTCTTACCAGAGACTAGTTTGGGTCTCCCTATCTCTTCTTGTAGCTAAGCTTTAAATGTGCTCTTTTGGAGCCATGCTTTCTAAACCACTTGACTCAAAACTCCCTTTGTACAAAGGGAGTCTGGTCTAAATAGTTTTTGTAGTAATATGCTGGTTAGGATGTGATTCCCCCCCCCCCCCCTCAAAATAGTTATAACAATAAAACTCCTAGTGTCGGTGCAGTTATATCAGTATGTAGAAGTGACAAAGAGTCCTGTGGCACATTAAAGACTAACTAAAGTATTGAAGCATAAGCTTTCGTGGGCTAATACCCACTTTGTCGGATGCATGCAGTGGAAGTATCCAGGGGCAAGTATAAAAAAGTAGGCAAGAACCAGGTTGGAGATAACAAGGTTAGTCCAATCAGGTTGAACCAGTTTGTTATCTCTAATCAGGGAGGAGCTGGTTCAGCCTGATTGGACTAACCTTATTATCTCTAACCTGGTTCTTGCCTACCTATTTATACCTGCCCCTGGACACTTCCACTGCATGCATCCGACAAAGTGGGTATTAGACCATGAAAGCTTATGCTTCAATACTTTAGTTAGTCTCTGATTTTTGAATAGACAAGCTCAACAGCTTCAGGCTCTCACCCATTGTCTGTGACTAAGCAGAGGAAAAGTTTCCAGTAGGACAGATTATCTCCAGCTCTTTCTAGCCCAGGGTTTCTCAAACTGGGGGTCGCGACCCCCCAGGGGGTCACTGAGCGCTTCCTGGGGGGTCGCGAGCTCCTGCCGCGGCAACTTGCAGCGGGGGGGCCGGCGCGCAGCCAGCAGCCTGCCTGTGGTGGGGACTGGGGGCTGGCGTGCACCCGGCAGCCCGCCCTCGGCGGGGACTGGAGTGGTCGCACTGCGCTGACGCAGCCGGAAAAGGGGTTGCGGTCTCAAAAAGTTTGAGAACCGCTGTTCTAGCCCTCATGTAATTTTCATTGTTTTCTATCTCGTTGGTTTGTCTTTTTTTTTATTTTTTTTTATTTTGTTCTCCTGGATTTCTTTTTCTTTGCCTCCCACTCATTGTTCCCTTTTCATTTTCCCCAAGCCCTGTGGGTGTTGCAAGTCCTTGCAAGCCTGAGGTGTGTTAATCAATTCTCTGGCAGTAACTAGTGACCCTTTCATTCTGTGATACCCTGTCTGCAACAACAGAGTAGTATTGTAAAAAACGCTATGATCTCTATTGAAGTGATTAGGATTTGATTGACACCTGCAATCCTTTCAGGGCCTGCAGTTCAGATTACAGCTATTGGAGGCCTCTCAATGGAGAAAACTGGTCATCATGTCCTAGGGATGTCAACAAGCTGCCAAACACGGGTACTATTATGCTAAATAGAATAACATACCAGAAACAGAAGTTACAACTGAAATATATAACAAGAATTCGGCAACCAGCTATATGTGGAAAGAAAATGGCTCTGTAAGAAGGATTTAAAAATCCTTGAATCACTTAATAACAACCTGGTGACAATTACAATGATGTGATCTAAAAATGCATGATGCAATAAGTAGTAGCAAGGGAGGATGCTTGGAAATGTCTGTAGTAGTAGTCATCTTACTTCAGAAAAATGAAGTTTATTGCAACCACAGATTCATGATTTCACAATCCTCCTCTACAGTAACTAGAACACCAGTGTCTAAATGCTGATCAGTTATACAAACTGTAAAAGTTGCTTCATAGTTACAGTGCTGAAACAGATGAAGATAAATTTGGATTTAAAATATGGATGGGCAAAGGGTAGAGATAAATAGGGCCCCATTCCTACAGACATTTTTGCATCTGCCTAACTTGACTACGGTAAACAGTCTTATTGACTTCAAGCATTCATAGTAGTAAAGTTAAGTACTGTAGGTGTATGTGTGCAGGATCAGCGCTTAAGATTAGATCTTCATTTGAAATGTAATGGTATTTTTGGAGATTTGAAAAAGTTTGGAGATCTTTTGTTAAAAAGAAGTTTCCACTTGTAAAAGGGTCACTAGTTCCTAAGTGCCCCCTTGTGGCCTGGGCAGGGGTGAAAGTAATTTAATGGACTTATCTGTATGCAGGAGTCCTGAGCAGGGGGCAGGGCCTCAACTGGAAGAAGCCTTTAGATCCCTAAGCAATTTAAAGGGCCCTTTAAATTGCTGCCTGGGGAAGCTGTTCTGGTATGCCGTACCAGGACATACCAGCTTACTTCCACATCTGAGCCTGGGGTTACTCTGCAGCACACTGCCTCGCTTTCTGTTTCTGCTTAGGGCCCCTTAAAAAGCCCACAATTAAAGGAGGATAATAATTAAAGGAGGATAATATAATTAGTACCCATTAATAAAGGTTTAGAGAAAATAGATCCTATCAAACTAACTGGATATCCTTATTGGATGAGATCAAATGTTTGGTTGCAGCTAATAGTATCGATGCAATATACCTAGACAAATGACTTGTTCAGCACAATATTTTGACTGTGCCTTTAAGAACCCAGCCATGGCGAGCCAACGCTGAGAGGTACTGTCTGTGGGAGGAGAAATTAAAAAAAGCCCCATCTGCCCCTTCTCCCCCCACCTGTTTCTGCAAATACTGGTGTCTCAGGCCCACTGGGGCAACTGCTACCTGCCCACCCTCCCTTGCCTGTATCACCCTCTGCCAGCACCTCATTCCTGGGCTTAACTCTTCCCTCTCCCCCCATCCCTGATTTTGCCCCTTAGCTAATCCTGCCTCCAGCTGCTTGACCCACCGTCCCACCCCAGTCTATTTCCGCCGCCTGCTCAGACCCCGGCCACCCATTTCCTTCATTCTGCCCCCTTTGCCACGTTTTAACCTCTGTAAATAGCAGCCAGCACAATCTTATGGCTCATAAAGGCAGGGCGAAGGGCAGTGACTTCAGCAGATGGTACCGAGCATGTTCAATACAGCCTAAGTAGCACATTCTTAATTGGAGCAATTGACTACTCTACCCCCTCCCCCCGCGGCGTGCTGCCCGTACTGGGGGGGGGTGGTGGTTATGCGGCTTCCAATAGGGCGGCCCCCATAGAGTCCGCGTGAGTCTCTCCTGCCTGCTCCAGCGTCCTGCCCCGAGCGCGTGTCTGTAAGTCGCAGAGCGGCCCCCGGGGCACCTACCCGCGAGAGCACGAGGGGCTCTACCTGGCGGGGGGGGGGGGGAGGGATTATCCCCTGGAACAAGGGGTCAGCACCGCCCCCCCCCCGGCTCTTGTGGGGATCCCCCCTGAGTGGAGGGGGGGGGGGGGTCCTGCCCACGTTCCGTGCTGGCCGCTCGCGGGTATAAAGGGAGGAAGCGGCTGGAGGGTCGGGCTGGTTTGCGGGTCACGTCCCCGTTTTAAAACAAGGAGAATTGGGGACTGTGGAGGCAGCTCCCGTGGTGGGGACAGTCGGGACGAGGCGGGTCTGGGCGAGTGAATCTGAGACACACACACAGCCTGGTCCCCCCCGTCCTGCCCCGGGGGAGGGATTAGCTCCGTCCCAACGGGGAGAGACCTGGCACTTCGCTCCTGGGGGGTATGTAAGCGAGGTCTGTCCGTCTTTATTTCCAAGGAATTGGGGAGACAGTTGTGCGCAGCACTTTTCACCCGCTAGAAACCTCCCTCATTTAGATTCACTTCCAGACCAGTCTTAGGTGTGTGAAATGATGAGACAGGCAGATCTCCCTCCTCACTTTCATTACTCCCACCCCCAGTGCATTAGAGGGATTCTTTCCCTCTCCTGTAATTGTTTTACATTTAAATATTGAGGAAAATATTAAATAATTAAAAGTTGTGGTGTTCACCTGGGCTCATGCTGCTCTTTGGTTTCCCTCATACTGGTAAACGCTGAACCACTTAATTTAAAAACGAAAGTGAAAGGCATATAAGAGCTTACAGCAGTGTGACTGGAAAGTGTGTTGTTCCTAAAGAGAGATTTGTTTGTTGCACTAAGAGGAAAAAGTTGGCATTGATTTAAGATAAATTAGGCTTTTTATAAAAAGAGGGTTATTAAAAAAGATGATTGTAAATTGTGATAATTTAACTGGGATATAGTAGTGACATCAAAATAAGACATGTAATTGTAATAGAATCCTACATTCCTGAGAAGCAATTAGTCTAGCATTTTGAGAGCATAAGGCAGTACAACTTTTTTTAAAGTAATTCAAAGGTTCCCAGGACAACCTTACCTATGGTGTTGATTTTTAGACAGTAACTATTAAGTAAAAAACACCTTACCACACTGTGGTCATTTGTTAAATTAAAAATGGACACCCAAGATACCAAAAATACTGAAGTGGGCATAAAGGTCCAACTTTTGACAGAAGTTTTATGTCGTCGTAACTCCACTGCTTTTATAGTAATGATTCTGGATTTACACTGGTGTGAATGGAGATTCAGGGTCTGGAATATATTTTTCTTTTATATTAGTGAAAATGACTTTTGTGTATTGAAAGAAATAAATGTGGAAGATGGAGATAAGAAACTTAGAGGATTAGAAGCAAAATAAAATCCTTCATCAGTATTTTATAGCTTTTTCTAATTTCCTGTGGCAGCGCTGGAGTTGCTCAAGGAGTTTGCATGGGTAATTACTGTAGGTATTTCATTATTCATATCCCTCTCTAGAAGCTGAACATGTCATTTGAACAGAGTAGTCCACCATTTATATTAAATAAGTCTGTGATTTAAGTCTAGGAATGTCATTTAGAATGGCCTAGAAATGGATTTTAGCAGCAGTCTTCAGGAGTTAAAAAAAAAAAAAAAAAATCATGGTAATCATCCAATGCAGTGATCCCCAACCTTTTGTTCGCCGCGGACCGGTGCGCCGAGGGAAGCGCAGCCGCGGCACGCATGGGAGCGCAGCCGCGGCACGGAGGGGAACGCGGAGGGAACGCGCCCAGAGGGGAACGGCACGGCAGAGGGGAGCGGCACGGAGGGGAACGCGGCCGCGGCCCGGTAGCAAAGGCTCCGCGGACCGGTACCGGTCCGCGGACCGGTGGTTGGGGACCACTGAAATGGATGACACAGGGAAAGATGTACTAACAGCAAAATAACATTTGTAACTGTAAAAACAAAAAAAGCCCACAACCAAAACAGAACCTCATTATCAGAGGAGCAAATATTAAATCACCTAGGGCCGGAGTTCTCAACCTTTTTCTTTCTGAGGGCCCCCCACCTCATGCTATAAAAACTCCACAGCCCAGCTGTGCCACGATTGTTTTTCTGCATATAAAAGCCAGGGCCAGCATTAGGGGTAGCAAGTAGGGTACTCGTCTCCCCCCCCCCCCCACTACAGGGGCCACCGTGAAGGTAAGTTGATCAGGTTTTGACTTCAGCCCCAGGTGGTTCGTCTTGGTGCTCCAAGCTGCAGTCCCGTACAGCCTGTGCCAACCGATTTGGGCTTGTGGGGCTCAGGCTGCAGGGCTGTTTCTGTGCTGTGTAGACTTCTGGGCTTGGGCTGGGACCCTGGTAGATAGGAAGATCCAGAGCTCAGGTTCCAGCCTGAACCGGCAGACCACACACTACTGAAACAGGGCCAGCTTTGTGAGCCTCAATTAGCTGCTATGGGCTAACTGTGGGTTTTTCTTTGCTGCCTAGAAATACTGTTGCCAAACCTAAAGCCATTGGAGTCTGTTAATGGGGTCCACCACCAGGAGCAGTGTGTTTTTGATCATGCTTCAGATCCATATGTTATGCAGCATGTCTACGTCGTAACTGAGAGCCTGATATCTGTAGGGAATTGGGATGTTGTTTCCTTTATATTGGGCATATTAGTTCCATTGCCCTCCAGTTGAACTGGAAACCTCTGTTCGCTTAATTTGCCTTTCTTAATTTCCCCAATGCATCTATCAGTTCTCGATACATTACCTCTTTATCTTCCTCTTCTCTGACACGACCCCTGAACCAACGTAATATAGAGTTTGAATGGAAGAGAAGGTGGCATGGTAAATCCTGGAGCATGGTTTTCCAATTGAATAAGTTTGCAGGAGCCCCAGATTGCTTCAACTGTCTCTGTTCTTCTAGGAAATAAATGCAACTAGCAAACCTGAAAATAGCAAGTGCCATCGGAATCCTTGAGCCATATTCCTTTGCTGCCCTCTACTGCAGGGCTCGGTATAATTCCTCTAAATTATCCTGCCAAAAATTAAAAAATTAAAAAAAGAGCAATTTTATATTTCCTCTGAGAGGCTGCCAGTCAAAGCAGGACTTGAACCTTGAACCCCAGGAAAACACACTGAGAAATCAAAAAAGAAAGAGATGGTAGATGATGTTGAGAAGTAACATATAACAAATGCCCTTTCTTATTCTAGGACAACCAGCTCTAGTAGCATCAATATAAAATCAGACGCCAACCTAAAAGATGGCAACTAAAAGCCATATTTTCAGGGTCTCAAAGGGCAACGACAGAACCCTCCAGAACCTTTTAAAACTTAAATTTAAGAGACATTGTCAGATATTTTAGGCCTCATGCTGTTTGTTTGTTCTGTTGTTGTGTTATATTTTGCATATGTTTACAAAACCCAATGTTAAATGGAAACCGTTTCAATGACTTTCTTAAATTTATCAATGAAAATGTGCTTATTTAGAATTAAAGATCATCCTTCTGTATTGTGAGTGCAGGGAAACTAGAAAGTGAAACTGACTAGGAACAAAAACCTTTCATGGGAAGTCTAGTTTCATGATCCAAGCCAAAAGCTTGGATCCAAGCAAAAAAAGGAAACCTCGGAGTGGATACAGTAATCCAGGCCCCGGTCCCGCAATCTGAGCTACATAAGTGCACCTTCATGCCTGCATAGAAGCCTCCTGAAGACAATTGACTTCCACACAGATGCAGGAGTCCAGTTATCAGGGCCGGCGACAGGGGGGTACTACGGGTAGAGCTGTACCGGGCCCCGCACTTTAGGGGGGCCTCGGTACAGCTCTACCCATAGTCATCCGGCGCGGCTCTCCCCCGGACGAGCGTGTGTCCCTGGCCGAGCAGTGAGCCCGGCCGGCGGCAGCGGCTCAGTCTGGGAAGGGGGGGAGGGAGGGAGGGAGCAGCAAGGGCAGCTCACGCTGCTCCTGGGCTCTCGCTCCTAGCTGCGGCCAGCTGTCAGCTGGGGGGGGGGGGGAGGGGTGGCAGCTGGGCTGGGGGGGCCGGCTGGGCTGGGGACCCCCAGCCGCTGTCGGCTGGACTTGGGGGGGCGGCTGGGCTGGGGGGGGGCCCAGCCGCTGTCGGCTGGGCTGGGGGGTCGGCTGGGCTGGGGGGGGGGCCCAGCCGCTGTCGGCTGGGCTGGGGGGGCCCCGGCTGGGCTGGGGGGGCCCCGGCTGGGCTGGGGGGGGGGGGCCCAGCCGCTGTCGGCTGGGCTGGGGGGGGCAGCCGCTGTCGGCTGGGCTGGGGGGGCCCCGGCTGGGCTGGGGGGCCCCCAGCCGCTGTCGGCTGGGCTGGGGGGGGCCCAAACTATCAGAGTAGGGGGCCCCCAAATTTCTGTCGACGGCCCTGCCAGTTATAGAATTGCCCCAGATTCTTAGTTTTAATAATTTAGGATGATACAGTTATTATTTGTCGATTTCTCTAGTTTGCTTCATCCAACACCTCCATAGCAGTTTCTGTGAGGGAGGGGCCAGGAGTGGTAAGCCTCCTGCAGAGGGAGGTGGGGGTGGGTGGGCATGTGGAGCCTCGCGGGCCTCCTCACCTCTGCGGGAGGCTTACCGTTCCTGGCCCCACCTTCCCAGAAACTGCTATGCTGCCAGAGAACTGCCTGGAGGTAGAGCAGTGGGAAGGAGTGCAGGATGGGGGGAGGAGGCGGAGAGCTTAGTGACCCTGGAAAACAACTCGGGGGGCGGGAGGGGAGAGGGAAGGGGAGTATGGGGGTGAGGAAAGTTTGGTGGCCATATCTTATGGCAGGAGGGGGGGAGTGGGTATCGTGTGTGGTGACTGGTTGGGCCATAAGGAGGCGGGGCCGCGATCGGAGGAGGAAGTGACACTGATGCTGGGAGATGTAGGTTTCACAGGGAGAGTGAAGACACCAGATTAATGGGCAGTGTAGTCCCATCCTTGGGTGTGCTGGCCTCCATCCTGTGCCTCCCTCTCCCGTGATCTCTGTAATGAGAGGGTTAGCAGGGGTTTGCAGATTCCAGCCAGGGGCCCAGAATTGCTCCCCCCTGCCCAGCTGCAGCCTGTCCTCCTTCCCCTCCAAGTATCCTTGTGAACATCTGGCTTTGACATTGTTCCCTGCATGTTTTCCAGGGGCTGGGGTATTCCTGGGCCTGGGAACGTCCAGTGCCTGCATGTGTTTGCAGAAGGTAGGCCCAGGTGTAAAGCTCAGATTTCTTCCTTTATAAATCAAGGTTCTTTGGAATTGTTAGATAAAAATAGCTGGTCCAACTCACCTTTCCACACCCAAGTAGTGCGGAGTTGGATTAGGGCTCACAAGCTGTCAGAGACTAATTAATAAACACACCAACACACAATTCTTTGATCAAGGGGCGCACACCCTCCTCTGGCTCAGTAGCTTAAGAGGCACGTGGCAACTTTATATGTGATATACAGTAGTATTTATAGGAAGGAGTAAACAAAGTACTTAGCTGTTCATGATATGTGTGTGTGATCAACCAAATCATCCCTGGTTGTATCCAGTTAAAACCAGTGTTACAACTGCTAGAGGAATGCTAATAAGAGGGACAATAGATATATGGCTGCCGGGGTTGTAAAAGGGTCAGAGACTGTTGTTCAGGTCAGACCCAGGGCCGAAAGTTCAAACTCAACAGAATCGCTGACCAGAAAGTCTGCAACATGAACAAGTTTTCCAGTAAGTGTTAATTAATATATGATGCTTCTAAGTGCATCAAGACAAGTAGCCTTCAAAGTGTGGGTGTGAGAAACAGGGTATAATGTTTTAGCATAATCTGAGTGGCTTGATTAGCTCCTAGGCAGGTCTTTCCATTCACAGATTCAAAGGAAGGAGTGTGTCTTCAGGTAGTGTCTCTGTAGGTGCTCTGGGACCCAAACACCCATGGGGAAAAAAATAGTGAGTGCTTAGCACCCACCGGTCACAGCTGTTCAGTGGCTGGGGGAAGTGCTTAAGGGAGGGTGAAGAGCAGCGAGTGGCGAGCAGTAGGAGCCTCGGGAGGGGTTGGGGCAGGAAGAGTGAAGGTGGGGCCTTGGGAGGGGGCGCAGAGCGGGGATCTGGAAGAGCTGGAGGGGAGGTCTTGGGGAGGAGTAGGGGTGAAGCACCCCCAGGGAAAAATAAAGCTTAGTACCTCTGACAGATGTGGGAGACAAGCAGAGGATTTTTTCCGACAGCCGCTTGCTAGTAGGTGGTATGTGTAATGGAGTCTTTATGGCAGGCCTGCACAACTTGAAAAGCAGCGAGGGCCATATTACTGCAAGCAACCCAGCTGTGGGCTGAAAAGCCCCGCCCTCACCCCACCCCCATCCGCTTCCCCCCACCCCACCCCCATCCGCTTCCCTCCACCCCCCTGCTTGGTTTGACCCACCCCTATGCTTCCACCGCGGGCCTCACAGTGAGCCTGTGCGGGCCACATGTGACCCCCGGCTCGCATGTTGTGCAGGCCTGCTTTATGGAATGAACAGTAATTTCATTGCCTCACTGTCTTTGCTTTTTTATTCAGTAATTTTTATTCCTATGGTATGGCTTATAAATGCTACAAAACAACAAATCACTTGTTTTGTAGTAAATATATATAAAGCAGCCAAAAAATCCTCATGAATCAGGATAATAATATGGAAACTAACCCTTGACATTAAAATGAAGAGACTGAGTTTTATTGGTAAATATTCATGCCACCCAATAATAAAAACTTTAAAGGAAGCTCCAAATTATTGATAAAATACTTATAAACTACCTTTCAAACTAAACTTGTTTTCAATCAGTAGCCAAAGGTCTCTGTTTATGCATTTCAAATGATAATTACTCTATATTTAACTGATGGCCAAGGTGAGGCTTTAAAATGGCTCTTTGAATTAAAAAGCAGTCTCCCATGTTCCACGCATGATCTGTCTGCTCTGGGGGAGGATTTCTGTGCCCCCATGTCACCCAGAGGAGGGCCCATGTCATCTGTCATACTCGGGGCATGCAGCCTCCACCCCTGCCTCCCCCCTGGCCTGAGCAAAAGCCTTTGTCCATGGACCCTGCCATTCTTGAAAGGACACATGGCAAGCTAGGCTCAGGGAGCCATTCCTCCCAACCTTAATTTTTGTAGAGAGTTTGGGGAGACTTTATTGATCTAACTGGATCACAGTGTTCCCCATCCCCCACTGTGGGAGGTTTACCACTCCTGGCCCCTCCCTCTTGGAAACTGCTATGCCACCAGAGAACTGCTTGGGGGTAGGTAGAGCAGCGGGAAGCAGCGCGGGGTAAGGGGAGGAGGTGGAGAGCTTAGCGGCCCCAGAAAACAACTTGGGGTGTGTGTATGGGGGTGAGGGAAGTTTGGTGGCCATATCTTATGGCCACCAAATCCTCCCCCTCCCAGCCACCCCAGTTTTTTTTCTGGGACGCTAAGCTCTCTGCCTCCTTCCCCTCCCTCCCGGCGCGCTGCTTCCGGAGGCTCTTCCTACCCCCAGGTAGTGCTCTGGTAGTGTAGTGGTTTCCAGGAGGGAGGGGCCAGGAGAGGTAAGCCTCCCGCAGCGGGGAGGAGGGGGAGAAGAGGCGGGGATTTGGGAAAGGGTTTGGACTAAGGAGGGCATTGGGGTGGGAACTTTGGGGAAGGGGTTGGAAGAGGCGGAGCAGGAGTGGAGTGGCGGTGCAGGGGTGAGCTTTAACAGAAGTAATGAAGTTAATAAAGAAAGTTAATAAATTTAATAGCATACTATATTACTCTTCTTTTTTCATTTTTTACTATACTTTTGTATCGTTGTATGTGTAACACTGAGGCTGAGTATGAGGCTCAGATTTGTTAGGCAGAGTAGTTCACCTAAGGCAGGGGTCTCAAATATGTAACCCACGGGGTTATTTTCTGTGGCCTGCCAAGCTCCCTGTACCTCTTCTCTCCTCCGACTTTATTTCCTGCAAGTCTCCCTGCGCCCCCCCACCCCCTCCCTGCCTACCTCCAGGTGTTTCCCACTGCCAAACAGCTGTTGGCGGTGCTTAGTGCTTTCCAGGAGGGAGGGGGGAGCTGGAGGCTCAGGGGAGGAGGCGGGACAGGGGTGGGACCTAATGGAAGGGGTGGAGTGGGGGTAGCGCTGAGGGTGGCATGTCAGTGATGCAGCCCTTGGCCCAATGCACTAGTCATCATGCGGCCCTTGTGGTCATTTGAGTTTGAGACCCCTGATTTATCCAGTGTCTCTGATCCAATCTCTAAAATGGAGGTAGTACTTTCCTGTCTCACACTCACAGGGATATTTTGAAGAAAGAAGTCCATTAATTAATGACTAACATTCAGATACTACCGTGATGAGACCAATATAAGTACTTACATTGAAGTCAATGGACGATGCCTTATGTTTACAGAATCAAACTCAGACAATATTTGTCCCAGAGATCTTGCAATCTGTTACCCCAGAACTGTACTTCCTCACATCTTAATACAATGCTTTTAAAACTGTTCTTTCCAGTCCCCAAGCTTTATTTTTAAAACTTTTTTTCCCCAAAATATCACTCCACCCAAATCTAGTTCAAGAGACATACAAAACTAATGGACTCTCCCACAATTTTTTTTTTACCAAGTTGCTTTTTGTTACATCCACCAATGACACTCATTGTAAAACAAACGTACGAAAAAAAGCTTTTGCTGATGTTTGAATTATTTGCAACTCTTTTTCTGGCACCTATTTCTTCTGTGCCTTTTGTTTGCTGGCAGGGGTTGTGGTGGAAAGCTGGTCTGATATGATTTTACAGGGAGCAGAACTGGATCACTGCCACACTCTTCAGCATGCTGTTCTCAGGGGGTTTATCCAACACTATTATAGGTGATGCAAGAAAAGCGGAGTCGTCTTTGCTATTAAAGCACTCCTTTTCTTCTTGCTGCTGTTCTCCTTTTGCTTTCTTTACAGATTGATTATAGAGCTTAATATTTTTCCTTTAAAGATATGCCTCCCCTTCTCCCCTCTTTGCAAAGCCAAAAATATAACATTGACAAGCCACTGCAAATTACAAGTGCCCCTCAATGGCTAAGAAATCACTCCACAAGCGAGCCCCAAGGCGCAGAATGCACACAAAATGCCCAATCAACTAGCAAGATAACAAAACACTGTGCTAAGACCACAATTATGTGTGCGTGTGGGCTCAGTAACGCATTCATGCAAGAGCACAGATACAAAGAGCTGCCCTCTCTCTCTTTACAGTTTAAGCGGGTGGGGCAAAAGTTTCAGAGGGGCATCTAACATGCACACCCCAGGGCTGATCGCGCAGGGGGCTGGACACCTGCAGCTCCCACTGGAGTCCGCAGCAGCAGAGAGAGAGGTGCTCAGCCTGCGAGGACATCTGCAGCTGCTCTCCCTGCCCGCCCCGCTGGCCTGGGCTGGGCACGCTCCCCTCGCTCTTCCTGCTGCTGCCGCCGTTCTAAATCGATCGCGGAGCAACGGATCAGGGCCGGAATCGATGCCCTCGCCGCTCCTCCCCGTCCCCTGCCTTCGCCTCTCGCCGGGGCCACCTGCACGCGCCCGCCCTAGCGCCAGCCCCTGGAGTCTCAGGTACCCCGGCGCGAGCGCCCCGCTCCCTTCCCGTGCTTGGTGCGGGGGGGGCGCTGCGCGGTCAGAAGCTGCTGCTGCTTCCTAGGCTGAAACCCACGTGCTCAGCCGCCCCCGCTACTGCTGCTGTCTCCAACACGCCCTTGTCACCCTTTGGTTTCCTGGGGACTAGGGGGAGACCTACCCATCCCTCCCTTCCCCCCTGCAGTGAGGTACAGTCTCCTAGGGGGGAAAGCACCCCCCCCCCCCACTTCTGCCTCCTCTTCTCAGCTCTGCTTTCAGATTTAAACGTGGAGCCCCCTCCCGGTTTACTAGCTGAGTTTGCAGCTAAAAGCAGCAGTTTCCGTTTAGCAAACAGGGGATGCTCACGGTTCCTGCTTCCCAGCTCCCGCGCTCTCTGCGTGGGTTTTAATCTCTGGCGCCGTGTGGCGAAATGTATCCGGTTTTGGCAAGTGCCAAATGTGCCTGTGTCTTAATCCCCCTCCCCTATTTTAAACGGGCTCACCCTGCGTGCCGCAATTTATCTGCCACTCAGCCTAAAACGCGTTTAAAGCTTTGTTTGTTTATTTCTTTGGAAAACAAATATTGGTTTGTAAATTTCCTCTGCTTAGAGTAAACTTAAATTGCTTTTTTCAAGAATATGCCAGTACAATAAGAGAGGTTTAATTGACAGCTGAGGTTTGCAAGAATGTTGGAATCTTTTAACCCACCGTTTTCTGTGTTTTTGTTTTTTTAAACCAGAAAGTTAAAAGAACTATGGAACACGTGTTTACTCCGCTGGAATGTCTGCTGCCCACTGGTATTGTACTTCTTACTATTTAAATCCTTTCAAGAGTCTTTTACTCTGCAAATATGTATATTTTGTGTGCACAACCTTAAGAATTATGTTCTTGGTTTGAAGGACGGCTCGATTATCATCTATTATTTTGAAACTTTAGTAACATAAGGCCTAACATTTCCCTTCATTTGTTGCTAGTAGAGCCAATTTGATGTTATTGTGTTGGGAATCATCCCTTGAGGAGGTAAAGAGAAGTGACACGTGATGGAACTGGGGTGCAAAGTTTTACCAGTGTAATTTAAAAATGTTTTAAACAGATAGTGTTAAATGGATGCGTACTCCTGTGTACACACTCCTATTTTGATTTAAGATTGGTCTATTTCAATTTAACTTAAACTGAAATAAAAGTGGGCACACACATGAGTTTACACTGGATTAACTATATCCTTTTCAAATCAGATTCCGTTAAACTGGTGCAGTTTACCCAAGGCCTCAGGCTATGTTTATATTAGAAAGTTGCATTGGTTTAATTAAATTTGCTTTTAAGCCTATTTTGTTAAATCTGTGCAAATTCCTGTGTGGACACTCTTATTTCAGTATATTTCAAACTGCTTTCTAATCCATTTAAACTAAATGGAAATAAGATAAATGATTTAAACTGTAATAAGAGTGTTTACACAGGGATTTGCACTGGTTTAACTAAATCAGTTTAGCCATCTTTAGTTTAATTGGTGAAATTTTCTCATGTAGATAAGGCTAAAGCAAATGAGAAGGCTGGTCTCTGGCTGGGGATCTTTGTATACCTATTCTAATCCCTTAGTGGATCCTTGGGATATGCTAGATAAAGATCATGCCCGTTACCCACTCTTGAAGCCACAGATGTGTCCTCACCAATTCTGGAAGGTGAATCTCTGTTTTTGGGTTGATTTTCTACTCTTATGTTGTTGTGGCATGTTTTGCAATTTTGAAAATACATTATTAAATATCTCCTTAGTCTGTGCATGTATAATATATAAAAAGTGAAAGTACGAAAGTAACCTGTATGTTCCTTGTGTTTTCTTATATGTCTGTACAGTATTATTATTAATTGGTATTATCGTAGCACATAAGAGCCCTATTCATGGACCAGGACCTCATTGTGTGCAGTGCCTGACACAGTCTCTGATGATAACTGGATTGGTGGGAGTGTTATTGTAATATAAATAATAATGCCAAAAAGAGTTGCTTTGGTAAAGGGGACTGAATTCTTCATTATGATCAGGGGTCTCAAACTCAAATGACCACGAGGGCCACATGAGGTCTAGTGCACTGGCTCGAGGGCCGCACCACAGACACACACACACCCTCGCTGCCCCGGCTGTGCCCCCACTCTACCCCTTCCATGAGGACTAGTGCACTGGCCCGAGGGCCGCACCACTGACCCCGCCCTTGCTGCCCCGGCTCCGCCCCCACTCCACCCCTTCCAAGAGTTCCCACCCCTGCCCCACCTCCTCCTCTGAGCACGCAGCTCCCCATTCCCTCCTGGAAAGCACTAGGCACCGCCAACAGCTGTTTGGCAAACAAAGCAAGAGCAATCTAGGAAGTCCAGAGCTAGAAACACACGCGCCCCGGCCAGGCAGCAGAGAAGCCTCCACTTCTGGCCCCTCCGTCCTGCAAACTGCTATGGGGGGGACCGGGGGGGAGAGGGGGGGCGCCAGGAAACTTGGCGGGCCACAGGGAAGGGCTTTGCGGGCCGCATGTGGCCCCCGGGCCGCATGTTTGAGACCCCTGATTATGATGCTTTGGCTTTGCTGAGAGTGCTCATGGCAAGGCAGATTCATTTAAGCCACCATGGGGTAGGTGGGTCGGAGGAGTGTGTGTAAATAATTCTGTGTGTGTGTATGTATATATAGATGTGTATATATTTTTCTCTATATATATTTTACAGGTGTGATTCTTTCACTCTCTTTTATTTATTTATTTATTTATTTATTTAATAAAATTCTTCTTTTAAGAACCCGATTGATTTGCAGTGCCCTAAAGAGCCAGGGGTTTGATCTGTGTTCACTTTGCAGCCAATTGGTTAGTACATTATTCCCAAGCCCCCCCAGGAAAAGTACAACAATTTTCTATCACTTTTACTATAACTGGATCAATCCAGTTGTGGTCAGTTGCATTCTGTTCCATGCTGTGCACCATCAACACAACTGTCATTTAAATTCTGACAGGTCACAGCAAAGAAGTTGAACCTTTCATCATACAGTAATACTATGTAATTCCCTAAACTAGTTTTCTTGTGATTTTTGTCCAACAACTCTGCTGCATCATGACCAGACAGCAGCAGCCAAAACGAAATACACACAGATTGGCTTGAAATAAAAAAGAACTTTGGTGGATTTGCTGTTTTTTCCACATCACGTCTGTTCAACCATAATACCAAAACAAAACAAAGGCTTGCTCCTCATCGTGACATTCAAAGTAGTGGAAGGAGATGTTATAATCTACAATGCTGACCCTATCACAGAGGATGAGAGATTGCTTCAAGAGCTGATGAGCCAAACAGATAAATTTAGTGGGAAATTTAAAATTCACCTGAATATTTAAAAATAAATGGAAATGGAAAAACCCCTGTGTCCACACGGAACCCTAGCTGAAGTCAGTTGGGTTCTATGCAGACCTGGAAGTCTTTGTGCAGTTTATTTCAGCACTAGGGCCTAGACAGAACAAGCAAAGGCATGTAGGCTTAATACAAATCAAAGTCTTGTGTACATTCAATGAAACAGTGGCTAAACGTGCTGAAACATTAACTGACAGGTTACAAAATGATCCAGATTCATGCTCTTGAACTTCCCTGTTGCTGCTTTACCCACTTATCTATCATGATATTTCTCAGTATTTGATGGTACATATTACTCCTCAGAAGCCCCTGACCACTGCTCTGCTGGCTTTTTGCAAATTCATTTTCCTTAGCTACCCATAGCTAGAGATGTAATCCTTCCTGCATCTTCACGACCACTGATATCCATTATTTTTCCTCCAAGACTTCACACTGAAAAATCTGCATGTTTCAAATTCAGTGGAACTACTTTATCTGCACCTTAGCTTACACTGTATATCGTATTGCTCCCAACTGTCTTATTTTGGAAACATGACCGCATTATTTTAGGATCTGGTACCTTTGCTAGCACATTTCGGACCTGAAACACAATCAATTCATGCTTTGCTCTCGTAGGAGACTGGCTATTTACTTTTATCCTCTGAGGAAGCTCAGAGCACGAATGACAAAATGTCAAAAATAATTAGAAAAGTTAGTTCTATATACCCCCCAAAGAACAAAATGTCTTTTTTTGTCCTTTTAGCTGTTCTTTTATGAAAAATGTTTTGGCCTTTGCCATCCAGCAAATTAATACCATTCCTTGTATCATTTAAATGTTGCCTATATTCATTCCTACAACCTTTCAAAGTTGTTTAAATTCTGTTTTCTGACATTATCCCTTGTCCTCTACATTCGTGTACATCTGTCTGTAAAGGTGCCAGGAGAGAGGCCTTGCTTCACCTCCACAGTGAAATCACCTATAATTCTGGCTACTTCAAAAATGTGTGATAGCTTCTGAAAGTGCTTGCTTGCTTTCCAGTTGTATTTTAGGTTATATATACAGCTTAAGTTGATATAGGCTATGTCACTCAGGCTGCCACTCGCAGGGGCTGGGGTAATTAACTTGATGGGAGAGCTCTCTCTCCCATTGGTTTAAGGCCTCCACACTAGCAGCAGCGCTGTTGTAATCTCTGTAGTGAAGCCATACTCCCATTTTTGTGGACTGCCAACCATTAACATTTGCCACACGTACTTAGAAATTACACTTACAGAGAGAAGGTGAAGTACAGTTGATGGTGTAAGCAGAAATGCCTCTTGATGCCCAATATTAGGGAAACCCGTATAGGGGCATAACCCATTTCTAATAACAATCATCTTTTTGTTACATTTAGTAGGCAAGGTTTTTTTGTTTGTTCTTTCTTTTTTTTTTTTTTTTTAATAAGAAAGGAAAGAAAAGCAGAAGCAACAGAAAGCCCAAATTTGAATACTCTGAGATAAGGTTGACTCACCTGTTTTAAAACCACACCTAATTCATAAGAATTTTCCATGGGACAGAAGTTCCTCATGTACCTCCCTTCAAGTACTGCATTGTGCGGCCACCAATTATGACCTTAAGCTAAGTAGAGGCCAATCATTCACTTTGCTCATCCTCCCTTGTACCTGTTTAGTTTATGGATAACATGATTCACAAAAGCAGATCTTACAAATAACTTATGTCCCAGCTCACTGGGAGCCCCTTAAATGAAGGCACTGTGACTTCTTAGAGCGGTACATTATTATATAAGCAGTATTGACTATGTCTGTGCTATGGGAATATTCATTCACACTGTAAACTCTCAGAATAACATCCTAGCTCTACTAAAGTCGAGGCGTTTCCCCACTTTTCACCCTCTGAGTCCCATTATACTGATGCACTAGGATCAGTATAAACTTTTGTTAAGGATGTTTTTTTTTCCTCTGTTTGCTCAAAATCCCATTTAGGAATCTAGAGAGGATGTCCCAGAAAAGTGCAGTCAGACTCTTTACAAGCAACTTTGCTGACAAGCTAGTTATAATACAAAGATTCATTTATAACAACATATGCATAGCAGAACCCATGAAGTAGCAGTGCATTATCTAGCACTCTCCTTCAAAGCATTTGTTACTCTAGATCAGTGGTTCTCAACCAGAGGTACGTCAGAGGTCTTCCATGAGGTACATCAACTCATCTAGATATTTGCCTAGTTTTACAACAGGCTACGTAAAAAGCCCTAGTGAAGTCAGTAGAAACTAAAATTTCATACAGACAAAAACTTACTTCTACTGCTGTATACACTATTCACTGAAATGTAAGTACAATATTTATATTCCAACTAATTTATTGTATAATGATATGGTAAAACTGAGAAAGTAAACAATTTTTTCAGTAATGGGTGTGCTGTCGGCTTGTATTTTTTGTCTGAAACTTGGGGGAACACAAGTCAAATCAGACTCTTGAAAGGAGTACAATGGTCTGGAAAGTTGAGTCACTGCTCTAGATACTCCAGTGTATGCAAATCTGCTACGTACATGCTGAATATCAGTAGCAGTGGTGCTAAAGTGAATTTACCTCAAGAGATTTTTGCCATCGGGTGGCACCTCACCATACCGCCCCATCCTCTCCCATACCTCACCCTTTACTTTGGTCACATGGAGCCTCAAATACAGTCTCAGTAATTCCTATATTACAGGCCTTTAGTTTTATCTCTGTGATTAATTCTGTTAGAAATCATGTTTGGACAAAGCAAGTCAGAATGTATTAATACTCTAAGTCTTAAAAATGGAAATTCAAACAGCGGAATGATCTAATGTAAGGCTTGATCCTGCAAAAAAATAATAATTCATGCACGAGTGTTCCTCCCACTTCTTTGCCTTCAGCAGCTTTCCCCACTGGACAAACAATTGGACTTATATAGATTTTAAATTTTTTCTAACCAATGCTTTGTGCACAACATGCATATTCTCCTGCAAAGATTAACCACATGGATAGGAAAATAGGAATGGAAAGGGAGTGAGTACTATTAGTAGCATCCTGATCACTGAACTTACTGCAGCAGAGAAAAGGCTACATGAGCAATTGAATACTTTTTGTTGGAGGATTATGAGCACCTGGGTGATTATTACTGGGCTAATGATGTAATTGGCAATAACTGGGTGGATGTCAGTAGGATAGGAAGCAAGGAGAGCTCAGAGGGGAAGCGCAGAAGGCAAGCTGTGTTGAGGAGAGAGGTTGCATGGAAAGCTCCTGCTACAAGATGCCTGTGACATGTTTAGTGTGTAAAAGTCCACAGGCATAAAAGATACGAATGGTGAAAAGAAAAGAGCTTGGGCAAGTTTATGACCATTAGGTGACAGAAATAAGCTAGACAATGTGGCACAATGGAGTAGCTGAGGGAATTCCCTGGTAAAGGGTGAAAAAGTAATGCAAGGACAACAACAGCATTCAGACTATTAATCTTAACATTTGTACATTCATACAAAACATTCCAGCTCTTCATTTTGCCACCTAAATTTACATTTCTTCTCTCCTATCCCCATTTACATCATGTAGGCTGTGTGACTGCACTACTTTCGATTTCAGTTGTTTTGTTAGCACTCTGAATCCTTTACATTTATTCAGTTCCAGCTTTGTTCTCAAATGAGACTGGCTATTTATTTCAGTAAATTTATTCAGTAAATGTAAATTTGGGTGAGAAACTGAATAGTTTGGCATAATGGTTATATAAGTTCAGCATAACTATTTCTCTTGCTATCTAAATTAGGCTTTTTCTTCCCCGTCATGGAATTTACAATTATATAATTTATAGATAAAATTATTTCCATGGTTTGTATCCTTATTTCAAAGTTTTCTGATATCTCGCAATAACTGACAGTAAATTCAGCTTTATATGCACAATGTCTTATTGCTACAATCAGTTCTTCTGACTACTTCCAAGAATCTTAACTGATCACTACTGCTTTTATATTTTTACATGTATTGTACATGCTCAAAATGTTGAGAAGGATAGTCATATGGTTAAAAGTCGCTAGGCTGAGAGTCAGGAGATCTAGATTCAATCCCCAACTCTATCAAAGATTTCCTGTGGGATCTTGAGCAACTCACTTGATCTCTCCTTGCATGAATTCCCCATTTGTAAAAATGAGGATAATATTCCTTTTTCTCACCCTGTCCGTCGTGCTGTGATGGGGCGGCTGCCTCTCAGTGGCAGAAAAGGGGGTTAAAAGCAGCCTTAGACAGGCCGTGCTGGAGGCAGCCAATCAGAGAAGGGCTGCAGGGAGCAGCTAATCAGGCCCATATAAAAAGGGCAAAAGCTTGGCTCTGCTGGGAGCCCAGGGAGGACGGTGTCTCTGGAGAGTGGAGAGAATTGCCACCACCTGGGATAGAGCAGTGATGTGAGTGGGAACCGGGGGATCAAAAGACAGCTCCTGGCTGTCTGCTGGGGTTGGCAGGCTGAGGCCCTGAGGCACCGGCAAAGAGGATTCTGGGGCCTCGAGGAAGTGGCCAGACAATTTGCTGCAGTAGCCACTAAGGGAAGTGGCCAAACAGCACACTGCAGGGAGCATAGTGTGTGGCACGGCCAGAGGGCTGTGTCGTTGAAGAGAACACCGTGGTTCAGGGAGAGATATGGGTCCCGGAGCAGGAGTGACAGCAGCAAGGCACCACCCGAAGAGGGCACACTCACACGCAGAGCTAATTCATAAGACAGCCAGCAGGAGATGTCAGAGCAAATCCCATTACACTTGCCTATTTAGACAACAAGCTCTTCAGGGTACAGATTTCTCTCACTGTGGTTTGTAGAGCACCTAAGTACATCTGTCCTTGATCTAAGCACTACTGCTTTATAAATAGTAATATACAGTATCCACACAGCGTATATACAATTTATCAGATTCTCACAAGTGGTCATCTTCAGCATAAACCCCCTCATGACATGAACATACTGACCCTGGAAGCCTTTCATTTAGTGCTCTGAGCAAATTTATGGGACCTGATGAGTCAACTCAGCTGTCCATGGCCTTGAGATCAACACCCATTCCATTTGAGATCCCAAATACGTGGGTGACAGTGTCTCGTTGGTTCAGTTTGGTGAATCGCTGCAGCTGGTCAGGCAAGAAGCAATGCACACTGACCTGCCTATGAATCCAGATAAAACTAAGCCTTTGGCCATTGCCATCAAGCAACCCCCAGCCTCAGATTACAACCAGATCAGCATTACTCTATCCGGATGGGACATCGAGCAGACGGGCAACTGTCAAATACTTCAGCAGTGCCATAGAGTGTACTGGAGGATGCAGATATGAAAGATATGGACACACGTGTAGCAGCACTTTCGGCCTTGTTTTGGTCCTTCAGCAACCTCTGGGGGGACACTGTGACATCAGGCTTGCTAGGAAACTGCAGATCTATAGAACCAGTTACACCAACTTCACTTGGATTTGGATTAGTCCCCATAAATTAAGAAGTGAAACTGTGATCTTGTAACAGGGTAGCTGACCAAGAAAGATGTGAAGAAAAGAAGGTCCTTCCTTTCAGCGGCCCACAGGCTCAAGTGATAAAACATTACCATGCTGGTAGGTGGGCACAACCATTTTGTATCAGGACATAAAGAAAACCATTGGGGAGCTAGGAAGAGCAGATTCTGGGGATAATCCTAAAAATGAGCAAGTTCAAGCAGGAAGCTTAGGCTAAATCTTATGTTGTGCTGTTGTTTTTGAGTTACTATGAGCACAAAATCCAATGAACGAGGTCAGTTTGGGCTAAATCTTATGTTGTGCTATTGTTTTTGAGTTACTATGAGCACAAAATCCAATGAACGAGGTGAGTTTGGCCATTAAGGGTTTGATCCTAGACCTATTGAAACCTATGGCAGAGCCCATAAGAACATGAGAGGCCGCACTGGGTCAGACCAAAGATCCATCCGGTCTACCGACAGTGGCCAATGCCAAGTGCCCCAGAGTGAGTGAACCTAACAGGTAATGATCAAGTGATCTCTCCCCATCCATCCATCACCCCCCTCTGACAAACAGACAAAGGGACTCCATTCCTTACCCATCCTGGTTAATAGCCATTAATGGACTTAACCTCTATGAATTTATCCATTTCTCTTTTAAACCTTGACTCCCCTTGACTTCAGGATCAGGCCCTAACTCAAGGCCTGTGTGCTTTGTTGATGAGGAAGTCAGTCTATACACAGCCCTGTTCTTGAGTCCTGGGAGTGGAGAGGGAAACATCGCACACTGGCCCTGAGAATTTAAAGGAAGTGTCAATTTAGAAATAGTGTTATTAATAACAATTACTAGAGATTATGAACCTTGATAACATTTTTCAAATTCCAATTTACTCTCCCCTGTTTATGCTTTTCATTTACTTTGTATTTCTCTTCGCTTGGACAATGAAAAAAATAAACAAAGTCTGTTTTGCTTTTGTTTGAGGTCTGTTTCGTTTTCGGGTTCTCATTGCTACAAAATTTCAGTTTCAAAAACTTCAAGCAAAAGCCTATAAGGATCAAGGTTTTTTTTACCTAGTGTAATTTGTTCAGTTACAAAGTGTACTCAAGTCCTATTGGAAGAGAACAGAGATGGTCACAAACTTAAAAAAGGCAGAAACCTCAACTAAAGTACCACGTGTCAAGTCTCTGCCAAGAAGCAGATCCCTTGGGCCCTGTCTCCTTAGCTCTCCTGTTTAACACACTTCGTTTTCCTGAGGCTATGTCTACACTAGCAAGGCACTGCTAGTGTGGATACAGTGTATACCAGCAAAAGCCCAGGTTGGCCAGCATAACTGTATTTAAACTAAGGGCTTTTTCCTGGCACAGCTATGTGGGTCATGAATCACTCCTCTTGACACCCCTCATTGACACAGCTATGCCAGCAGAAGCTTGTATTGTAGCCTTGGGGATTTTTCACCAAAGAACCCCTAGGCAAAACCACTTGCCAAGAAGCACCAGGTCTCAAAAAGATGAGCCTGAAGAATAACTCTCCTGTTTTGTGGCTATCCGGAAACACAAAGAAACCTCAGGAAAGGTTGCAGTGCCCATCCAAAGGAGAGCCCCTTAATCCACGCAATCTGTTTATTGACTGTCTGGGTGACTGTGATTACAGCATGTGGTGCCTTAAGTCTTTCTATAGGAAGTTTCCTACTGTGCTTATACATCAGCGACTCATAACATTAACATCTTTTGCTAAGACAATATTTACCCCCTTTAAAACAAGAAATGCTTCCAACTCTTATCATAGATGCAACTAAGTACTTCTGACACAAATTACAAATCATACATTTTTTTTCAACCATTCCACTATCATTGTGGCTACTAAAAAGAATAATTTGTTGGGGGACAAAACAAGGAAAAAGAAGAGTAAAAAACCAGAAAAATCATTAAAAAACAAAAACAGAGGAGTAAGCAAAAACAATTAAATAAAAACAAGAGACCAAAATCCTGCTCCCATTGAAGTTACCGACTATATTCCCATGGATTTCAATCGGAACAGGATGTGGCCTGACAGAGGTGTCTTAAATCCTGCCCGGAAGCCTTTCAGATATGGGTTCTGGCAGACAATCCAGGAAGACAAGTTACAAAGGCAGGAGACTCTACTGAGAAAATGCTTCTGGTGTTCAAAAAAAAAATCAATCCCAGGAAACGACAGCAAGAGCCTCTCAGTACCAACTGGGTATAGGGCAAGACACAAATTTAACAGCATTCCAAAAATGCCGTATGTAGCTATCCATATATAGCATAGCTGAGTGAATGGTGCTGAAGAAAATGTAACTTTTCAATTTGCTAACTTTTTAACGATGCAAACTTAATGATGCATTAACATAGTTGTTTGCATTAATCAGATATAGAAGTCACTTGTCTGGGTAGAATCCTCTATTCAGATACGCATGCTGGAATATATATGTATCTAAAAGATGGTTTTTAAACATCATTCTCAATTTACAGAAAGACATAGGCCAAAATAATCAGACTTGGATGTCTAAAGGTGGGCAGTAGGGCTAGGTGGCTATATGCAGAGTAAAGATAGTTGTTTTCTTGCAGTATTTTGTGTTGGGTGAGATCTGCCACTTTTCCTTTTAGTTTGTTTTTTTTTAACTGGACTTCATCCTTAATAATTGCCAAGGAAGCCTTGAAGATAGGCTTCTTTTAGTGTGTTAAAGAGAGAGACATTTTCACTAGCAATTGAAAAAAGTTTTCTGGACTAAGCTGTCAATCAACAATGCTGTTAGCAAGAGGCTGACTCTTACATCCATGCCTAATAAGCTTATTAAATTTGGAAGACTGTAGAAGGAGGAATACCAACTGTACTTGGCAGCCTGATACGGCGTTTTTCAGTGAATGGGGGAGGTATTATATTTGTCTTAGGTTTCGGTCTAAAACTTGGGTGCCAATAAATATAAATGTGATCAAGTGCAACATTTTACTGATCCAAATACTTACACTGAACCTGAGCTAATGGTCTTCCCATGTACAAGCTGAAAACAGATCACAAATACAAGTATAGGAGTTGGGAGAGGAGGGGAATAGAGGGTTTTGTAATTTTTGGAACCCAAGACTTCCAAGCCAGGACCAGTCACCTAGTAAAGTTTTTCCTGTGCAACAATTTATCACGTGTTCCTACTTCATATTCGGCTTCTACTTTATTCAGAGTGGCTTCATATTTGCAAAAAGGCAATTTCCTATATTGTTTTCCGTAGTCCGATATCAAGCCAAAATATGGACTTGTATCTGAAACCAGCATGCAGTTTGTATATGATTTTATAATAAGGCTGCCGTGAAACCACAAAATATATATCTTTAAAAACCTCACTGTGGAGGGTAGCGTCAGGACTAAGGAAGGAAGACAATACTCTTCTGAAAGCCAGGTTGCTTCATTGACTCCTGGTTCTTTCAGCAGGCCCATTATACTGTTATGAACCGGATAAAACATATGTATGTGTTAAGTTAAAAACCGAGCTAAAACTTGTGGTTGAACATGCCACTACATTTAAGATAGCGGTAAGAAATATTTAAGGAGTCACATCTAAAACAGGGCACAATGGAGTCTGCCCAGAAACTAGCAACATTTGAGAGAAGGGTTTTCCTTAGTATTTTTCTGATCAAGGGGGTGAATGTAGAAAAAGTACAGATGTGGGGGCAGACAAGAAACTGAGAAAGACTCAGAGGCAGGAAGAAAGCCAACACAAGGCTCAAGCCATAGTCTGTAAGACAGGAGAGACCCTAGAGAAGGCTAGTGAACAGTTTTGGGTCTAGTGCTGGCTAAAGAGGCTAGGGCTACAAGAAGCTGTCCCATTTTGTGGTTCCGCCTACATTTAGAGAAGCAGGACTTCGTACATTCTTTGTAAATAAATAAGCTTACACCATTATGCCTGTTACACAATTAGAAATAGAAACTTTCTGCTATCCTGTTTTTTGGTTCTGCCTGCTTTTGGAGAAGGAGGACTTTGTACGTTCTTTGCAAATACATAAGATTATACCCAAGACAATACCAGATTTCATCATCGATTTCTACTCCCAACTTGGACCATCCTCTGGATCCCAAACTTTGACTAGCTACTTAGAACATAAGAACAGCCATACTGGGTCAGACTAAAGGTCCATCTAGTCCAGTATCCTGTCTTCCGAAGCCAGGTGCTTCTGAGGGAATGAACAGAACAAGTGATCCATCCCCTGTAACTCATTCCCAACTTCTAGCAACTTACCTTTACCCATCTGAGTTATAGGATGATGAATATATATGTTCTTGCCCCACCTAACCCAATTTTTTGAAAAAGATTAACAGCAGAAACAGTTTCTATTCACTTGTTTGAATGGTAAAATCATCATAGAATTCAACTTTCAATTAAAAACATTGTTATTCACATGTTATATCATTTCCATGTATAGCAGTGGTTCTCAACCTATTCACCATTGCGGGCAGCATGCAATACTACCTGTGCGGCCCCGAAGATGTCACATGGGCTGCAGCCATATGCTGGCTGGGCCGTAGGTTGAGAACCACTGTTGTATAGTAACTCTTTTCTCTGTCAGAAAATAGTTTATCCCTGACTGTACACAACATTAAGCTATAGGGGGGAGGGATTCTGGTGATATAATACACTTATAGAGCAAAGTGACAAGTGGCTAGTCAAATTTCAAGGTTCAGGGGATGATCCAGTTGGGAGTAGAAATCGATGAAGAAGTCTGGTTTTGTCTTGGGTATAATCTTATTTATTTGCATATTATGTACAAAGTCCTCCTACTCCAAAAGCAGGCGGAACCAAAAAACTGGACAGCAGAAACAGTTTCTATTTCTAATTGGGTAATGGGCCATCTATAACCCACAATGTTTGCGGCTTTTTAAAAAATCCCTCAAATCCGCATAGACCTCCTCGCTGTCTGCCATCTCTGACAGAAGCATTGAGTCTGCACAGAAAAACGAGCACTGACTTATGGGGAGGGAATTGCTCAGTTGCATGAAGCTATAGGTATAGTATAGGGCAATAGCACTGAGTACTGTCACTTTCCACCAGTGGTGGTGACTTGAGCTGGTATGAATCAGAGAAGTGGGTACCCACTTCTTGCATCCGACGAAGTGGGTATTAGCCCACGAAAGCTTATGCTTCAATACTTTAGTTAGTCTTTAAGGTGCCACAGGACTCTTTGTTACTTTAGCTGGTATCTCACTCCTGAAGGTAACAAAGGCACAGAGAGCACAGCTACTGCTGGCATACCAAAGCAGACTGGGCCCATGTGCAGGTCGCCTGTCTACTGCAGTGGTATTTGCTGAAGTTATCATTGACTAGCGTGAGAAAGTGTCTTACCGCAGAGGAAGAAATAAGACAGCCCTCCCTCAACCCTTTGGGAGAGAATTACAGAGCACCTCCATAAAAGTTTCACTGAGATCTCTCAGGAGGATTCAAGGGTCATCCCTGTGCATGTAAACAAACTGTTCCTCATGGCCTCCATGGAAAGCCGATAACAACCCTGCCTCTCTTTGTTGTACCGCTACCTCTTCTAGTTGGTAGGAGCAAATCAATGAAAAGTCAATAGCTGTGTCCTGCTAAGTTGGGGTTGTCATCAGTACATCTTTGTAATGGAAAATGCAATTACACACTTACCTGAGGTTCTTTCTCCTGCAGTGGGTTTACCCATGCTCGATAACCAGGGCTGATTAGACAGTGGTGAAGTCTCACACAGGTCCTGGCTCGTGACATAGCTAGATCCCCTGGTCACATATCTGCCATCCTTCTCCTCTTCCTCCTCCACTCCCTCCTTCCTGTTTAGGCCAGGGGCCTATGGTTCGTGCATTTTGAAAGTATCCACTGTGGTCGGCGGGATAGTGGTGGGTACTCTGCCAAGTATGGCACACTGGAAAAGCAGCACGTCTGTGGCTTGGCACCAAATTGACTGCAGGCCTCCCTGGCCTTCTGATATGCCTGCTGCAGTTCCTTCACTTTCATGTGGTACTGCTGTTGACCTCGGTTGTACCCCCTTCCCCTGCATTCCACGTGCAAGCTGCTCATGGATGCTAATGTTTCTATGGCTGGCCCATAGCTGTGTTTGCACAGCTTCTTCTCCCACAGGCCCAGGAAAACCAATATTTCCTGTCTCCTCCAAGCTAGAGAACATGTAGCCATCATGGTCAGTTAGGTAGTTGCACACAAGAATGGAGAGCAGCTTGGTAGGCTTGCCAAACTGGACAATCAGGGAAAGGCATTTTAAACCATGTGCAGGGTTTTACAGGGAAGGGGAGGATTTCTAGACCCCGGGACCCCTCGACAATGGAGTTCACAGTTGTGACCAGAGCAGTCAGTGCTGGGCATAGCAGGACAGCCGACCGAGGGCTATTAGGGTCCACACTCATCCTATGTTGACCTCAGAATTTCGCTCATGGATCAATGCTGCTCAGGCAGCTGGTGTTATAGTCAGTATAACGGGACGCTTACATCGTTGGGAGACAAATTTTAATTTACATATATGCCCAACTAGGTTGATGCACGGCGCATTATGTCAACCTAACTTTGTTGTTTAGACCAGACCTAAAGTCTTGTGGATTGATGGAAGAGCAGTCAAGGTGCATTGTTGCTTTCTCCTGCTCTCTTTCCCTTAAATGTAATGCATAACTTCATAGTTCCTGTGTACAGAAACAACTATACTGCTATATAATTGTAAAACCCTCTTTGTTCTCTCCTGTGGCTCACTTGTGACATACAGGTGACCTTGCTTTAGCAGAACAAAGCTCTGGTTTCAAATGGAGCAGGCGGGAAAGGATGGAAAGGGTTACCTGCAATAAATGGACATTTCAGCTTTACAGACAGTTACCTGGTGATATTCTTTTAAAGCTGAAACAGCTTTGGCTCATTTAACTGGAGACAATGTGATCCCAGACACCAGTGAAATAACTATAACATCAGTATAGCTCATATAAACTTAAGTTTTAAGAGGTACTTAAAATAATCATCTTGATAAAAACCTCAAAGCCATTCAAGTTGATGAAAAGGGTAAAGAGACTATCGAAGAATACATCCTTTTCTGAAGGAATCAATCCAATCCCCAACGACCACCCCTGGAACTGGTGTGGCTCTGGGGAATAGGACATTAGGAAGACAGCCAGCACAAATGACTCACCCTCCTGTGAGAAATAGTTTCATGGAGATCTCTGTGGGCCAGGATACAGTGAGAAAGGCAAGAGGATTCTCTGCTATGTAGTGTATTACCCTCTGCAGGAGGGCTGATAAGGAAGTGTCCACCAGGGAGCTACCTTATTGCTGGACATGGGCAATGGAGGATGAATGCAGCAGCACATGAATGTTAAGGAGACAAAGGCATGGCATGGACCTCTCAAAGTCCACTGTAGTTAAAGTTTAGTAAGACTAGTCTCAATACAGAACGCACAATTGGTAATCTAGGCACAACACCAAGGTCCTCAATCCGCATGGAAATGTTATAAACAAACCATAGGAGGGAAACAAAGGGTGTTATACCGTAGAAGGCCCTAGATCAGTGGTTCTCAACTGTGGTCCACCGCTTGTTCAGGGAAAGCCCCTGGTGCGCCAGGCCTGTTCGTTTACCTGCCACCTCTGCAGGCTAGGCCGATCGTGGCTCCCACTGGCCGTGGTTCGCCTCTCCAGGCTAATGGGGGCAGCAGGAAGCGGCACGGACCTCTTTATCCCCTTTCTGGATGGACACGGGTTTTTCCATTTCCATTTTTAACTATTCAGGTGAATTTTAAATTTCCCACTAAATTTATCTGTTTGGCTCATCAGTTCTTGAAGCAATCTCTTATCCTCTGTGATAGGGTTGGCACTGTAGATTATAACATCTCCTTCCACTACTTTGAATGTCACGATGAGGAGCCTTTTTTTTTTTTTTTTTTTTGTATTAAGGTTGAACAGACGTGATGTGGAAAAAACAGCAAATCCACTGTTGCAGGGTACTCTGAGTCCTGTAGAAACGAGGCACACACATAGCTGCTAAATAAAAGTGGTGAGTTTATTGAAGGCAGACAGTGAGACACCCGCAATGGGGGCTCCCTTCGTTGCTGCCACTGCGAGATGGGAAAAGCCCAACGCATCGGAGCAGTGCTCAGGGTGAAGCCCATTATGCAGGGGCACACTGACACAGAAATACCCATGCATATTTACATCTCATGCATACCTCATGACTAGATAATAACTTGTTTTGCTTCATTAGTATCACTCAATCCTAGCAGACAGTTAGCAGCTGGAGGACTCTGGTATACAGTCCTAGCAGGCAGTTAGCAGCTACAGAGCTCTGGTATACAACAGATAACGCTGGGGTGCAAGGATGTTGCCTTGACCGGGAGTAACCTTTCCCAGGTGTCTAGCGTGAGAGTGTTTCCTATATGCATACCGTTACAAAATCTTCTCGCACCCTACATCCACCAAAGTTCTTTTTTATTTCAAGCCAATCTGTGTGTATTTCGTTTTGGCTGCTGCTGTCTGGTCATGATGCAGCAGAGTTGTTGGACAAAAATCACAAGAAAACTAGTTAAGGGAATTACATAATATTATGATGAAAGGTTCAACTTCTTTGCTGTGACCTGACAGAATTTAAATGACAGTTGTGGTGTTGGTGCGCAGCATGGAACAGAATGCAACTGACCACAACTGGATTGATCCAGTTATAGTAAAAGTGATAGAAAATTGTTATACTTTTCCTGGGGAGGCTTGAGAATAATGTACTAACCAATTGGTTGCAAAGTAAGCACAGATAAAGTCCCTGGCTCTTTAGGACACTGCAAATCAATCGGGTTCTTAAAAGAAGAATTTTATTTTTTTTTAAAAAAAGAGTGAAAGAATCACACCTGTAAAATCAGGATGGAAGATAACTTTACAGGGCAAATAAAAAGATTTAAAACACAGAGGATTCCGCTTTAGGTTCAGCTTCAAAGTTTTAAAAAAAACAGGAATAAGACTCCCTCTTAGCATTAGGAAAATTCACAAGCTAACACAAAAGATAACCTAGCACCTTTCCTTACAATTTTTGTAAGTAAAAATCTTTTAGTGATTGATTTCTCATGTCTCATTAAGACGTGAGAAATTGATGGCCAGCGGCGCCCTGGTCGACTCCATAACTCCAGTTTGCCGCGAGGCGCTGCCGCCATGAGGACAGCAGGTAAGTTGGCTGAAGATATGCTGACTTCAGCTACATTATTCACACTGAAGACTAGCCCCTAGAGGTTCGTTTCAGGAATGTCTTTAGGAGATGGATTTTTCTTGCTGTGGTTCTGCTCCATCCCAGAGAGAACACAAGAAAGAGCCCAAACGAAACCTCCCCCGCCCCAAGATTTGAATGTGTCTTCTTTCCCCATTGGTCCTTCTGGTCAGGTGCCAACTAGGCTATTTGAGCTTCTGAATTCCTTACAGGTAAATGATTCTGTACCTCTAGCCAGGAGGGTGCCCGTGCTACAATCACACCTTTTCTGTGCATCAGTTGCCCCACAGGCAAAGTGTATTTTACTCATCTTTGTAAATGAATTGGAGATGTTTGGATGCAAAGCTAGATAGTAGTAGTAGTACTATTATTAAATTCATAGTATAATTATGAACCTGAGTGTTATCCTGTAGCATTTAAAACATCCCTGTAGTATTAGAACATCGCTAATTCAAAGTGATTGATAAAAAATTCTGTGTCAGTCATGGACAAAAAAAGAAGATGACTTTATTCAAAATTGAATTGAAGACACTGAAATTACAGTATGTGGTATTGAAGAGCATGGGTTTTAAACATATGAAGATAGTCACATATGTAAAGCCTGGGAGAAGCTGATCGCTAGCAACTCCTATTGAAGCCAGTGGGAGATATTGGTGCACAGTACAGTGAAACCCCGATTTAACGGACCCCGATTTAACGGACTTCGGATGCAACGGACAAAATTTCCGCTGCATCCGAAATCCGTTTTTCGTGGGTCCCGCCTGCGGGCGGGGGGGGGGGGGGGGCTGCCTGCCTGCCAGCTCCCGGGTCCCGCCTGCGGGCGGGGGGGCTGCCTGCCTGCCGGCTCCCGGGTCCCGCCTGCGGGCGGGCGGGCTGCCGGCTCCCGGCCCGGGCGAGGCAGCCTGGCGGTGCCGTCGGCTCCTTTCTTCCTGCTGGCCCAGGAGCCGGCCCGGGAGGGGCCGCGGCCCCGCGCTGCAGCGGGAAAGTTTCTGTGCGGGGGGGGAGGGGGCCGGGGGAAGCGGGGCACTTACAGCCTCTTGTCCTGCGGCTGCAGCTGCCAGTGCATGGCCAGGGAGAAGCCGAACAGGCTGCCCGGCTCCCCTGTCCGCAGGATCACGTTGTCGGCGTCCAGGTTGAAGGCGGAGGCGAGGCAGGTGAAGAGGGACAGGTAGAGGAGCGTCTGCCCCGGCGCCATCTGCTCCCTCGGCTCCGGCCGGCAGCGGAGCCGGCAGCCCGCCCGCTCGCAGGCGGGAGCCGGGAGCCGGGAGCCGGCAGCTCTCTGAGGCAGGCACTAGATTTGCCTTATTTACCATAAGTAAACTCTGGGGCTTAGTATTCCCCATTTGTGTATTTGCAAGTATTTTCATAAACAAGTTGTGTACTTGTTTTCAAGTCAGAAACCTCAAGCATCCTATGATTTTCATTCTACTAATTAGGGCGAGGGGGTGTCCATTCTCAGCCGAAAGTCCGTTATTTAAAAAAATATTAAATAACGGACTTTTGGCTTTAACGGACACCCCCTCGCCCGAATTAGTCCGTTATATCGAGGTTTCACTGTACCTCTAAGGATCAGGTGCCAAATCTGGGAATAATCAGGACTTTTAATAAAGTTTAGGTTAGGTTAGGTTTTTGTGCCTACTTCAATGTGAACTCTACCTTAGGTTTTTGTGCCTACTTGAATCTGAACCAATGCAGTGATATTTTAGCCCAGGGGTCGGCAGCCTTTCAGAAGTGGTGTGCCGAGTCTTCATTTTTTCACTCTAAGGTTAATTTTTTTCACTTTAAGGATTCGCGTGCCAGTAATACATATTCATGTTTTTAGAAGGTATCTTTCTATACATCTATAATATAAAACTAAACTCTCATTGTATGTAAAGTAAATAAGGTTTCTAAAATGTTTAAGATCAGTGGCCAGGACCCGGGCAATGTGAGTGCCACTGAAAATGAGCTCGTATGCTGCCTTTGGCACAGTGGCATAGGTTGCCTACCCCTGGTTTAGCCTGACAGAGCACATCTAACAATGATACAAACTTCTCCATAAAATGGGAGTTGACTCTGAAGACTAACAACATACATTTACATGACCCTGTTACAAATGCTGATTATTTTTTGGTAGAAACTTCCAACTGCTTTTAAAACAGAGTGGAGTTGGGATTGTGGATGGAGTTTCACTAGTGTACCATCCCTTATTTTCCTCCTTTTATCCCATTGAGTCCTCTGTTAAATCTGGCATTTAATTTCCTTAAAAACAAAGCCAAAGAGCTGGAAAGTTGGAGTTCTCACTCATAGGTATGCATTATTAACATGTTCAAGAGAGCAGATGTGACTGAGCTAATTTAAACATGTAAAATGGGAATTATTTTGTCAGGCAGTATCTTTATAACATTTCAACAGGAACACGTTAGGTCCCGTGGCTTTTTTGTTTGCCAGGAACTTGATGACTTCCCTAATCTTGCCTGATTTAATTTCTGATTCCAAAACTGATTTCTTCATCAGATAGTATGGGGATTATGAAGTCCACTTCTGTTCTACAAAATGGTTATTTGGAAACAGAACCACCTTCTTACTGAATACATCTGGCCCCTTTGTGAGTATTCAGGTCATACTTTCTTTGAGAAACAAGAGTAGCCTACTAGCTAACCCTTTAGGGACAGCATAGAAAACACTTAAATTTGTGTTCCCTGTTTGTGTCCTCAAGAGAACTGTTTGCCAAATTTCAAGCATTGTACTTCAGTGTACAGACATAGAACCCAATGAGTAGAACCCTTTGTCTTTAGTAAAGGCGAAATCATACAAAATAATGTGAAAACCAGAAGATAAAACAAAATGCTGCTGTGGCGGGAGTGGGCGGCCAAACGTCCATGAGTGGCACTGTGATCTAGTGCGTAGAGTTGCAGCACTGTTCAGATTCGGCTTGCTCCCCTTGTCATGACGGGAGATGGGTGGACCAAACACTTGAGAGACATTGTGACCCAGAGCAAGGTTTGCAGCACTGCTCAGGTTTGGCCTGCCTGCCCCCAATCATGAGGTCGGGGCAGGACAGATCTGAGTGGTGACGTGACCCTGTGCGCTGGATCATAATGCCTGGAGAAGGGAGCAGGAGCCGCCAGTTTGGGGTGGGCTCACTTGTCAGCCCTCTCCACCCAGAACCTCCCCTCTTCGCTGTGCCAGGCGTTCTGCAGACCCTCCATTCTCTCCTCACCAGGAATTTTTCAGGAATCTCATTTCATTTATCATTTGGGGGGGGGAGGGGGGAGAGGGAGAGGATTAAAATGAAATTTCTGAAAAATAAAATTAAAAATTACCCCCAAAAAAGATTTTTACAGGGCTGTACCAATTAGTTTACACAGGAGTTATTGATGGCATAATTTGAAGAAATGGGTTTATGTAGGTATAGCATCTGGGAGCAGAAACATACACTTAAAATGTTACAGCAGCATCGCTATTGCGATGCTGCTGGATTGCTTCAGTGTAGACACTCACAAGAGACGATGGGAGAACCCCTCCCATCGCTGTAGTGAACGTCTGTGCTGAAGCGCTACAGCAGTGCAGTTGTAGCTGTGTTGCTATAGCATTTTATGCATAGACATTCCCTGGATTATGTTAGCTATACCAACAAAAGGCTTTTTATGTCAGGGACAACAAGTGAGTGAGATGGGTGGAGGGGAACACAAGATAGGAGTGAGATTAAGGTCAATTAATATCAATGTGACATGCAGTGGTTACAGTTTATCAGATGCCTAAGCATTATTCTGTATTTTGTAGATATAGGTGGGTTTTAAGAAGAGATGTAGAAGAGGACAGTGTACATTTTACAAAGAGTATGGTTAAATGTGTTGGAGGCAGTCAGGAGGGTTGAATTCTCATGGCCACTTAAAGCTTTTTAAACTTTTGTTTCTCTGTACAAACCTCCCTTTGCAAGTGTGCTCATTATGTTGCTAGAGGGGCCACATGGAGTCCAAGTTGGTGGCTGCTTTGCAGGTACAAAATTTAGTTTGCTGGGCCAAAGATCTCACCCCAGGGAACGAAGTCACTTGAGTTTTATCAGCTTAAAAAGTGTAGTGTAAGTGAAATCAGAATCAGGCCTAATGTGCAGATAGCCTTGCATGGTTACAAAATTTATATCTCCATTTGAGCCGTGGTCCGCAAAAATGGTCCATGGATATATTTGCTGGGCTCTAGTAATGTGTTTTTGGCACCTGTTGCACTTCTACAGTGACAGGATGATATTTTGTAAAGTCACCAAAGTGTACTAGTTTATTATGTAAAGTCACCTAAGCCTATGAGTTGTATACCTGCATATCTGAGATCAGAATCTATCCCTACACATTGTATATTGTTCATAATGATTATCTAAGTGTATGACCCAGCTTATTGCTTTTTCAGAATTCATTATTTTTGTTATATCCTGTCGTTGAGGAGAGAAGATCATTTATTTTTGAAGTCCATAAAAACGTCTTTTATCCTTCCAACAATACTGAAGGAAAACAGATCTTTCTAATTAGGCATCTGCAAACAAAGAAATAAAGAAAAACAACAACTCACAACAGAAAACCAGAACCTAACTACTACTACTACTTAGGCTTTTTTAGATGCTATCTGATACAGCACAGTTGGGGTTTTGTATTCTGTTAACTCTTGCCTTTTACCTCATTTGATTTTGTGTTCATATTCATGTCTTAATTTTCATTTCACTTTTAATTAGTTTCATTATATTTGATGGCACAATGTTTGGTTTATCTTCACTGTTAATAGCCTAATTGTTTCTCTTGCCTTAAGTAATATCTCGTTAACTTTATAAGCCATCTTTTCCACATCATCTGCAGAATTAATTTCCTGTGCATATAGTGGTATTAAGTCTGCAGCATTTCCCCCAAAACTTTCCTAATTAGCATTTTTATAGTTGTACTGGATTTTTTCTTTAAGAATTAAGCTTCTGAAGAGAGCTTACAGAATAAGTATTATCAGTTGATGATCTTTTCTAAACATCGCTAGAAACCTGGGGATTCCTTTTGATGGAGCAGTTCCAGAATTAAGAGGAAATGGATCTTAAAATTGGGAAAGGAATATTTGAAATGTTAAATTACATACTGTTATTTTATAGCACTAAATTAAAATCTTTTGTTATTTTTTCATACATTAATGCCTGATGTGTTTAGTGGTTTTAAAAGAATATGAAGTCTATACAAGCATTAAGTTGCCCATAGTAAGCATTTTATTACCATTTTTTTGTTAAATTCGTCAGAAAGAATTAGTCTTGGGAGATAGCAAACAGATGCTGCAAACAAACAGGGTTTATCACTTGGAATAGTCTTTGTAACAAACATAGTGTTTTCCCTCCTCAGTTCTACATGGTACATAATGACCGTTAAGTACAGATGCTCCCCGACTTAAGCAAGGGTTCTATTCTGGAATGCCTTGCGTAAGTTGAATTTTGTGAAGTCGGAAACGTATCTCTGACTGTTACGTGCCAAAAAAACCAAACCCACACCTATTTTTAGCTTGCGGAGTTTTTTCTGTAAGTACAAATTTGCTTAAGTCAAATCTTACGTAACCCGGGGAGTGTCTGTAGTAGTGCTCCATCACTCTCATCGCCACCCGAGATATTTCTTTCATATCCTTAGCTGTTAAAGTTCCACTCAGGTAGAAAGTGTCTTAATTTTGACTTAGATCTTGATACAATTTTCAGTTTTGATGTTCCAGTATTCTTTTTGAAATGGTATACACTCAGTGTCAGCTTGGGGTATTAAAGATCACAAAACACTTTTTGCAAGAGTAGGGATGTTTATTCTGGTGTCCTGGCCAAATTTCAGCTATGGATATTACATTCTTGGGTCTCACTCATGATTTCTGAATGGTTGTGGTTAACAATACTCGTATTGTTGCTGTGTACTGGTAATCGCCTGTCATTTTCCACTCTGGAAGTTGACTACATTTCATTTGTGGGTTTTAAATAAGTGATCCATGTCTGTATATTATGCCCTGATCCTGCCATCAGCAGGACTGTTCCTGGGATTAAAGTTAAGCACACATGTAAATTCACAGAATTGGGGTCTTAGTTTGTTCAAAGCATGTTGGGAATCTTTCAGTCATGAAGATGTTCCATTATGGAGGCCACATTAACATCCATAGTTAAAGTTTGTGTTCCATTTTTCTATTGGACTGGATTTTAAATAATTTTGTTAGGCATTAAAACAAATGAAAATCATAACACAATTTACCCCATTTTCTCTTAGTAAATATTTATATTTATAGTAATTTTTTTCTCATAGTAAATATTTAATTTTCTGGCAATTTACAAGTCAATCCTTGCAATAGTTTATAGACTTAAAACTGAAAATTCACCCCTTTCCTGAAAAATCTGGAACTAGTGTCTCCATTTTTTATTCTAGATTCCACTGTCATACAATTGTTAAAAACCAATCCGTTTGTAACTTCTGATAGATGCAGAACTAAATAATTGTTTGCGCATAAGTTAGATTTGAAAAAAAAAACCAATTACAAGAACAAAGTTATTAGCATTGTTAGTAATTCTTGTCTCTGTGTCATGGAAACAGATGGATAAAATATTATATATCAAATAATGATCAAATAAATCACTCTGGTGGTTTAAATGTAAGACATTGCTTCTTTTGAAAGAAAAATGATGGTACCTAGCCAGGAGGAAGGTCCATAGGAGCAGGGTCCCTGCTCCTGTTGACCTCAGGAAGACCGTAGAATAGGCGCACCTGTGGCGATTTGGGAATCTGTACAATAGATGAATGCTGAGTGAGTTATGAACTCTGTATCTTTACCAAACTGCAAATTCCATTTTGAATGTGCAGCCTTTTTGGTTTCTCTATTGTCTGTTTGCCTCCATGTTGGGTTGAGGTTCCAAAAGAATATCAGAACAGGGTCATTGATTTAAAGTGCTTTGACTATTGAAATGTAATTACTCGAGACATTAGACTGGGTCCCAAACAGGAAAATGGTTTAGCAGAGGCCTGAATCTGTCAGGTGCCTCTGCCTGGTTTCCGTATCTGATTCCCCCAGGGATTCCCTACAGAAGACAAAGTAAACAAGCTGACCAAGGTGCAGGAAGGGTCCGTATTGTAGCCCATAAGTCGTGCACTGCATCAGAAGGACTTGTCAACTGAAATATTCCATTTAGATAATTTCAGAAGGCTTTGGTTTGATTTCAACATCTTTTATTTTTACTATAGCTTAACTTTCTAAAGAAGTTGTCATATTTAACTGAAAAACTTGAATCTTTTGTTCAGCAAATGTCAATGGAACATCTTGACAATTTTGAATCTTCCAAAAACATTTCTAAACGGGAAATTCATTACAATTGATTATTTCCCCTGTGAACAGTTTCAGCTCTGATAAATTGGCATGGAAAAAAATATTTTTGTTGAAAAATTTCCTTGAAGGAGTTGGACGCTTGGGTGCTTTCCAGCATTAAGGTTTGTTATATTTCCCAGAGCAGAATGTGGTCATAGAACCATATATCTCCAGTCCCTTCCCCTGAGTACAGCAAATGTATTCACTTCTGCTGGCACAGAACCTTTACAATCATTGCTGATTTTGTAAAATATAAAATAAAAACAGAGCGGGTGTATGTCGTTTTAAGGCCAGGTTCTTTTACCCTTTATTCACTTTGAATACAGCCTTGCTCAGTGAATACCCCTCATTGAAATTAATGTGTCTATTCCTGGAGTAAAACACCATTTGATACAAGTACAGAAGGCAAAATCTTGCTCTTCCTTTTTTAATGGTTTGTAAAGCGCTTTGGGTTCCTTGCATTAAAGATTATAGAAATGGAAAATTATTATTATTATTATTTATTATTATGGAAAAGCAGCTAGGAAAATGATGCAGGAAATTGATTAGACCTTTCTTCCCACTGTAAAAAAGCCCCCAAACAAACCCCCATACGTACGTGAGCAGCTTTGTATTTTTTAATCATTCAAAAGAGATAAAAAGCAATATGAAAGCAAAGTAAATCTGACTGGAAATGGGAAGTTAGAAGAAATGCTTAATATTCATATTTTCATTCAACCTGCCACCTAGTTTAATATCTGAGGTTGGAAAAAATGAAATAACCCTATATCAAAAGGCTAGCAAATATACAAATTATAGATTTTTTTAAAAAAAGAGAGCTGTAATTAAATGTGGCCAATGAAGATGTTATGAGCTTGTTGTGAGCTACAAAGCATTACAATTTGTAACAGGAATTTCCCATCAGAGCAAACCAATGAAACTTGTTTGCTAACCACCATTGAAATTAAAATGTAAATATATTCATAGCAGTGTGTCAACACGATGGGCTGACTACAGAAAAAGTTCTGTTTGATGACTCCAGAGGATTGAACATGGAGCATGGAGCAACGTGTCCTCTTTGGTTTAATTACTGTTTGGAACTTATTGAAGTGACATCTAATGAAGAGTTCACTTGAAACGTGGACTGCAATATTAGACCTTAGGCAAACTAGAAAACTGATTTCCACCTAGCCAGTGTCCACCTTATATTGCTGTCCAGCAGACTTTCTTAAATTTATGAAAGCCAGCAGATGCTAAGTCATGGAGATGTGTTTAGGAGTGCTTTATCACACAGTTATTTTTTTTACATTCTCTCTTTAAAAGCCTCTGAATCTGTGTACTGAGGAGAAGGTGAATTATAAAAGTATAGTATCATTGGGAACAAAATCTCGAGTTAGAATGTTGTATTGTTACAACATTTACTGTTCACTTTAGATCCTAGCTGCTTCCTGAGGATTGACAGACAGTGATTTATTTCTCCCTAAGCTATTTTTAATCAGTTAAAAACAATTAGTTGAAAAATTTCTCAGTACCAGATCATGTAGTCTTGTAACTAAATATCGGAAACTTAGTCTTTTACTTTACAAAGGAAACACCGAAATTTTAAGGGTCACACGGAGGTTTTGGAGGCCTGGGTCAAAATCTGAAACGGGCCCCTCCCCACCCTTCCAAAAACCCCAAGGGTGGAAAAACAATGAAGGGAGGCTCCGGGTGGTGATGGAGAGATTGGCGAGGAAGCCCACCCTGCACTCACCAGGTGATGGCTCCTATACCGTAGAGATGGACCTAGCTCCTTGCTCTGGGCGTTGTGACCTGATGCATGGGGTCGTGATGCTATTTAGGTTTTGCAGCGAGGAGGCTGGGTGGTGCTATGACCCAATGTGCCAGGTCATGCCACTCACTCAAATTTGGTCTGGCAGCCACTTTCTGGTAAACCTGAGTGGTACTGCAGCCCAGTGCTGCAGGTTGCAATGGCACTCAGTTGGGAGGGGGTATGCTTTGGGGAAAACTACCCCTTTTCCCCCCCCTCTGCTGCGTGGACAGCTGTGGAAATCTGTATACTAGGGGAGAGAGGAAAAACAGTTCTGTGAATGTATTGACACACTTCTTTTTCAGAATTCATTATTGAGTTACCTGTTTCTGCCTCTTACTTCTTAGTTTATCAACTTACTTCAAGGGAAAAAGAAAGTTTAAAAGTGTTCCTCCACATTTCAGAATATTCCCAAAGAATAATTGATGGTTTAATCCTCCCCCCCCCCCCCCAAGAATTTTATCTTCTTACTGAAGACACACTGTCAGTTGTTCAGTAGAACTAGGTCAGTAGCCCATCACGGGGTATGATAGTGGTTAACACCACACAGATAAATGGCTTCATTCCTGTCACGGGTTCAAATTGGCATTGACTGAAATTAAATTATTGGAGTTAAGCTGTGCAAAACTGGTGAAAAAGAGAGGAGATTTTTGAGTGTAGCATTCAGCTTTTCACACAAAGTAATTTTCTAATCAGCTATGAGCTAACTTAATATTGCAGGAATCAGAGAAGTAGCCGTGTTAGTCTGGAATAGCAGAAGTAACAAGGAGTCCTGTGGCACCTTAAAGACTAACTAAAGTATTGAAGCATAAGCTTTCGTGGGCTAATACCCACTTCGTCAGATGCAAGCACGAAAGCTTATGCTTCAATACTTTAGTTAGTTTTTAAGGTGCCACAGGACTCTTTGTTACTTATTATTGCAGAGATACCACAAGCTGCAATTCTCTAATGATAATGCTTTGCATTTTTACGGAACTGTTCTTATGAGGATATCAAAATGATTTACAAATATAAGTATATTGAGCTTCAGTATACTGTGGTGAATAAGGTGTTACTTATGTTTTAAAGAAGGGAAAATTGAATCACAGAGAAGCCAATTCACTTGCCAGTGTAACACAGCAAATCAGTTGTAGAGATGGGAATAGAACTCGTGTCTCCAGACTTCCAATCCTATGTACTAAAAAGCAGACAAAGGTTCCTTTCCTAAACGTATCTAATTACAACTTTGTAATGTTTCCAAATACTGTACCTCTCCCTAAGTCATCCACTTGGGAAGATAGATTACTTTTCCATTTATGATCAAGTGGAAATGCATTTGGAATGTGGGCTGTAATATAGATCCACAAACCCCAATCACAAGCCATAACTGTCTTTTCACTTTCCCATTATTGGTTTTGCCAGCACTACACATCCAGCTGTGCCAGGAAACCTGATTAGGATATAGTTGTCTTCTATACGAGTTATGAACATGACCCCACTTTGTGCTTATTGCCCTAAACCTCCACCGTGGTTTGTAAAGCAATGTTTCCTTGCATGACTGTGTTTGTAATGCAATCACACACAGTCTTAGATGGTGATAACAGAAACAAGTTGGTCCATGTGCTGTTCAACAGGAGGATGGTTAATGGGGATCTAATTCTCTGATACTGAGAGGTGTGCCTTTTCTTCTCCATTTTGATCTTCAAAGTTGCATGTAGGTCAAGGCGGACGTTGTGGTTCTGATAGTAAAAAATTATTAAAGCAAATTATCTGAGAATTTTTGGGAGAGCCATCTTGTACCTTCCTAAACTGATTTCGGAAGTATGTTTAGCTATGAATTATTTAGATTCATAGATTCCAAAGCCAGAAAGCATCACTGTGATCATCTAGTCTGACATCCTGTATAACACAGAACATAGAACTTCCCCAAAATAGTTCCTAGAGAATATCTTTAAGAAAAACTATCTCATCTTGATTTAAAAATGGTCAGTGATGGAGAATCCACCGCTACCATTGGTAAATTGTTCCAACTGTTAATTACTCTCACTGTTAAACATTTATGCCTTATTTCTCAGCAGAATTTGTCTAGTTTCAACTTCCAGCCATTGGATTGTATTTATATATTATACTTATATACCTTCTCTTTGTTAGACTCAATCTGTATAGCTTATCACTATAATACATTTTCTTAGCTTTTAGCCATTCTTGTAGCTCTTTTCTGAACCCTCTCCAATTTACCAGTGTCCTCCTTGAACTATGGACACCAGAACTGGACACAGTATTGTGGCAACTGTTGCACAAGTGCCAAATACAGAGGTAAAATAACCTCTCTGCTCCTACTCAAGGTTCTCCTGTGTGTGCATTCATGGATCGTGCTAACCCGTTGGCTATAGTGTCATATTGGAAGTTCGTGTTCAGCTGATTATCCACCTCCACTCCCAAACCTTTTTTATTGCATCCCAGAATAGTCGCCATCCTGTAAATATGGCCTCCACTTTGTTCCTAGATGTATACATTTACATTTTGCCATTTGAAAATGCATATTGTTTGTGCTCAGTTTACGAAACGATCCAGATCACTGAATCACTGACCTGTCTTTTTTCTGTATTTACCCATTCCCCCATTTTTTGTGTCATCTGCAAACATTATCAGTGATGATTTTATGTTTTCTTCCACATCACTGATAAATAGTAGAGGGCCAAGATGTGATCCCTTCAGGACTCCATTGGAAGCACACCTACTTGCTGATGGCTCTCTGTTTACAATTACTTTTGAGACCTAACAGTTAGTCAGTTTTTAATTCATTTAATGTGTGCCGTGTTAATCACTATGAAACCACATATCTGTACCCTTATTGTTTCTTATTTGCCCATTTGCTCCCTTTATTCTACCCAAACATCTCTCTTCACTGCCACTTTTTTCCTCTTCCAGTTTCATGCCCTCTTCCTTGCAGCTTCAGAACAGTTTCCAGACCACTGTACACTAAGCTCCCTCCTCTGTCATGTGATTGCTTAACCTGCCATGTCCTTTACAAAGCCTACCAGCTACTGCATAGCATATGTCCTGTGTGCTCTGCTTTTTATTTGTACATATGCTTATATTGCAAACTGTTTGTGCTTGGAATTAGGCTGTTGGTTTTGTTGAATATGTTTTCTTGCCAAGCACCATGTACAGCTAAGTTGCTATATAAATAACAGTGAAAATGAGCAGCAGCAAAAAGTGTCTTTCTAGTGGAATAAAAACCTAATATTGTATGTTCGTTATAAATAAACACAGTTTGAAAAAAAAGGCGACTTTTAATAGGCTTTTTTCGTTTCTGGGCTAATCACAAAATCTATCATTTTATGTAAGGGAAAAGAATAAATAAAGTGCTGGCTGTTTGTTAGTTCGCACAAACAAGAATGGATCACAACAAAAGGAAAGAAAACAATGAGCTTCACAATTCATTCCTTGTTGTAAGCCCATGGGGTTGCACTGGAGATGAATTTAACTCACTGAGCCTGATTCTTATTTACGCTAAGGCCACTTTACATGCTTCCTCAGCGTAAAAGGACCATGAAGTAGATGCAAATTCCACTTACATCCATTTTAAATCCTTCTTTTGCCATATTATAATGGTGTGTCCATTTAACACCTAAGTCGTACAGGGGTAATCTCCCTGTTTCTAGTACAATCAGTCAAACAGCAGGGACTGTTACAGCATGTGAAATCTGCTAACCCCTAGTGTGGGCAGGGCCGGTGCAACCATTAGGCTAACTAGGCAGCCGCCTGGGGTTGCCAAAAAGCAGTGCACCATATTTTTTTTACAGAGGGGCTGCCGCTGCTTCCCGGCTCCAGAGGAGCTGCCCGCGGCGCTGCCAGTCTCTCCCCCTATGGGAGCAGCCGGTGGCGGAGAAGGGAAGGGGAGGGTCTAGCGCTTGGTGCACCGAGCTTAGGCGCGCCCCCGGCCCTGCTCCCATGCTAACCCCTTCCCCAAATCCCAGCTCCGCTTCTTCCCCCGGGCGTGCCACATTTCCCCTTCACCCGCCTCCAGAGTAGCAGAATGGCAGTGCGCTCAGGGGAGGAGGCAGTGGAGGTGAGCTGGGGTGAGGAGCGGCGTGTGGGGGCCATCTGCAGCAAGTAATGGAGGGGGGGGAGGCGTGCAGGGGAACTGCACCCAAAGAACCACAAGCCATTTATTGCTTTCTTTGACAGCACAGAGGCTGAGGGATAGTTTTAGAGACTTTTCCTGTGCTTTATAAATATGCTAATTTCAGGCCTCATGCTGCAGTGAGCTCCATGTGGATGAACTCCTGGACCTTAATGGAGTCTTGGGCACAGAAATCCACACATTTGAAGCTCATAGCATGGTCAGTCTTACTTTGCATATAAAAATGATGAGTTAAGGCCCAAAACATTATGGGATTTTTTAGAGAAGAGTAATGCATTTGAATTCTTTGTTAATTGCCTTCTGTTTTTTGAACCGTTAGGTTTACAGGTTTTCCTCTGCAACGATGAGAGCTAGAAACTTAAGTTTTTGTGTTTTGGAAAAGTGGTGTATAATTTTTATTCTGTTTTGTGTTTTGGGTTAATAAAAGATGAGATACTCTCATAATTACCTGACTCCAGGAAGCTGAAGCTTTAAGGAAAATGCTAAGGGATTGCCTCACAATTATGCCACATCATCTATATCAGTTTGAAACTAAGAGTGTGGGCCACGTTACACTGAGAGAAAGAACCTTTTATACCATTATAACTCAAAGTAAGGCTTGTACTGATTCAATTATTTCAGTATAATATCTATGACCCTTTATTTTCAGGTTAAACTGATTTTTACAGAAAAATTCCCAGTATTCATTTTTTTTCTGATTTTCACCCTACTTTTGTATAATTCAAATATGTAAAAAATAACGTTTCATTAGGAAAATACAATATGTTTCACTGTCAGTCTATCTATCTATCTAAAAATAGATTAGACTATATATATATGCAAAGCTGCCTGTTGAAGTACAGCTACATATTAGTCTAGAAGATACACAGAATAAAGAAACAGGCATGCATGCAAGCTTTAAAGAATGTGCGCATCTGAATGTACTGATGAATCTCATGTCCCCCACATACACATTTCAAACTGCTAGCAGGTAATGGTTTAAAGATTTAACACATTAAAATAGGAAGAAAATGAAAATTGTGTCAGAATGTTTCAGAATACAAGGAAGTATTGGAAAATTTAAAAAAAACAAAAAACAGGAGAAATGGATGAAGTTGGGTGTATGCTCTGCAAGTGGTATGGCCCAGTTATAAAATGTAAATATTTATAGACTAATAGTTCTAAGTCTACATTAGTAAACTGTTTATTCAAATGAAAAGTTTGATTTGGGGATTAGAGATGTATTGTTAAACTCAGAGGTGGCATTGTGTTTTGAGTTCTGTTTTAGTTCTGCAGCAAACCACATTGATGAATGGAATTCAGAGCATTAATCTACTGAATACTTTTACCCCCCTGTCTTTCCGTTCACCAAAATAATCCCAGATATTTACCCAGAAAAATTATTAATAGTTATTTGCACTGATTTTCAGTTTATATTTATATTTATAAAACATTTATTTTGTTTATGATTTTTACAGTGCAAATATTTGTAATAATAAATGATATAAAGCGAGCACTGTACACTTTGTACTCTATTGTAATTTAAATCAATATATTTGAAAATGTAGAAAAACATCTAAAATATTTAATAATTTTCAATTGGTATTCTGTTGTTTAACAGAGCCATTAAAACTGCACTGAATTGTGATTAATTTTTTTGAGTTAATCATGTGAGTTAACTGCGATTAACAGACTGCCCTACTTTGTATTTATAAATGACTTTTATTGGGAGAATGCGTTTAAATTCTGGGCCAGATGTAGCCCTGATGGCACAGCTCTCATTGGCTTCACTGGCTATATACAGTGTTTGCTTCTGTTATGGCTGAGCTCTTATGGCTGTTATATCTGAATACATACCTTATGATTGCACTCTCAGCATTCAAACAAGAAAACAACAGTAGAAACTATATTAAATGTGGATCAATAATTTTGAATTATAATGTTGTGAGCAGACATTGCTTGTTCCCAGAGACGTTGGCTGTAATGTGTAGATATGTTTTATGAATTAGTACAAATAATTTCAACTTGCACATGCTCCAGTTTTTGTAATGGCTTGGCTGAAGTTGAAATGAAGTTCTTTTATTTTAGTATCAAACAATTTATGGTGGCAAATAGAAAAACTGATTTAAATAGAACTGTATATAGAGAGAGAGTGAATGGGGAAGAAAGCAATTTATGCCATTGTTATAGGAATATTTTTGTTTTGAACCTCTAGTGTATAATGTGAGGTTTGGAACTGAATTAAAATTTCTCTACATTCGTAGCTAAGAAACATCAGAATGAAATTTAAATGGCAAGATAAATTATTTTAATATGACATAACTCAGGTTACTACAAAAAAGTCTGTTTTGCATTTACAGTCAGAATTTTTTTGTTTTAAAAAGTCTCATAAAGTCATGCTGCTGTGTTGATGTTTTTATTAATGATGACAAAGACAATAACCAACTTCATTGTGTGTGTGAAATAAAGCTTGGAGCTGAAGTTGGTTTCCACTGCTGTGTGAGAGAAGGGTTATAATTTATATTGAATTAATGTGTTTATTTATAGGAATTTATATGATACTATAGTGTCTGTTGGGATCTATTTCAGAGCCCGTTGAAGTCTGTGGAAAAACTCCCATTGACTTCAGTGGACTTTGGTTCCCTACTTAGATAAGCACTTATATGAATGCTTAAATCCATCCCTGTTCAGGAGAGCAGTTAAGCACATGTTTAAGTCCCACTCCAGGCAGTGAGATTTAAGCCTCTGATTAAAATTAAGAAATTAATTAAGTGCTGTCCTTCAAATCTGGACTTTAGTATCCTTACACCAAAGAACCATCATTTTTCCTGCACCATTGATACACTGAGGCTAATATTAAATAACCATGGAAGAAGGCCTCTCTCTCAAAAATACGTTTTGTACGTATCTTTATATTGAATTTTAACAAAGTGATCTTATTCTTGATAAATGCTCTTTATAACTGTAGGTATTTTCCTCCCTTTTTTCCTAAATCTTCATTAGAAAGGACTGCAGTTTTATGTTGCATTCAATTATGGTATAATCTGCATAATGTTGATTGGAAGTGGTTTGAAGTAAAAATGTAAATTGGATTCAGCAATCAAAAAGGCTGATAGTAAAGACTGTAATTTTTCTGTATACAGAAAAAATATTTTATGAACTGTAAAATACGCAGATAGTGAAAAAATCCATTAGTTCTAATAAAGCTTGCAATGAAATGGATATATCATAATACAAGATGGTGATATTTTTGTCTTTTAAAAAAAAGTATGAAAACCTACCCATTTTAGAACGTGTATTGGGATGCCAATGCATTTGTTCTATTACAAGCGTGTATTTTTCCTATGATATTTTAGGAGGGGGCAAAATGAAAATATGTTGAGAACCAACTGTAAGCAAATAAAATTGATGCTTTTCTTGAAGGATAAAGGAAAGGTGATGAAGTTAATTGCGTACAGTTCCAAGTAGATTTAGAACTAGCAGCAGGAAATTAGCTGTTGTGTGAAAACAGCATGAAATGTAATTCAGAGCAGCTGTCTAATTTATCAGCAAGAACAAACTGCTCATGTTCTTAAACTGTACTCAATTACTCCATCCACCCTTCTTTGACCTGTTCAGCCTGCTAATGTTTGCTTAAAACTAAAAACTAAAGAAAGTTTGCCAATCTTGCCAAAAGAATCCCTTTAGTTTCCCTTACAACATCCTTTCATTAGTTTGTGAATTGATACCCATTCTGCAGCCATAGTTTCTTTGCAACCGATAGATGAAATTCTCTACTTAGCAAGGCGGATTCAATAAAGTGGTATTGTTTGGTGGATGATTTCAAAATACTACCAAGCTGGTGGCATGCAGCACTATGCTAAGAGGTATTATGCTACAAAAAATGACCACAGACCTTGAGATAAAAACTATATCTTGCTTGTGGTCTGTTAGGAATGCTGTTTGAATGTATTATTGTACTATTTCCTCCCACACTGACTCTGGCTCTGTTCTTGTTGTTTTTTAAAACAACTCCTTTATTTCTACTCCCTCTACATACTGCATTATGATTGCATGAGATTAAGCAAAATTAAATGTGGCCAGACCCTTGGCAAGTGGAAATCAGCATAGCTTCACTGACTTCAATGCAGCTGTGCTAATTTACACCAGCTATCGGTCTGGTCCAGAAAGCTGCTCCGATGAATATGAAGTTTCTTTACCACAGATAGCTGCTTTTAACATTTCCAGATTTAACAGTTCAGGTGTGTATGCTGATCTCCATTTTACATATGGAGATAGCAAGTTTTAATAACAATAGAAACCATTGGTATTATATTTTTATCTATTTCATTGCAAAGAAAATTCTATAAATCTGGTATGGATGAATCCCGTGGGGAGCTGAAATACCTATGGTAGTGTTAAACACAATGGAGCTTAGTAAAGGTCCTATCTGTAGTACAGAATGCTACGACGCTGTGAGACCAGATAACAATATCAACATGGTTCAAACATGTTTTTTTTGTGTAGACGGGATTTGAACCAAATTTTGACTCATTTTTGATACAGCTCAGGGGACTTTCGTAAAGCTTTCACATGATTCTTAAAATGTGTAGGTCATATCTACATGGCAAAATGGAGCCATGTTTTGATTTTGTTTTAGGACAGCAATGTGTGTAACCTGGTCTCTTGATATAGTTATTTGCTTTTGTGGTATAGAACGGTCCTTAGTTAGACTTCATGCTTTTGAGGATACTTCTATTTTAATTCTTATTTTTGAGAGTCAGTTTCTCCTGCTTTATACTTAGCTTAAGTTGAGTCAAAGAAATGGGAGGTTCCGAGGTTTGTGGTTACTTAGTTATCTTTTGGGAACAAGTTCTAGATTTGTGTCCAATTGCTGAAGAAGTGCGCACTCTCTCGCTCTCTCAAAGTGAATAGTTAAAGTGGAAATAACTAGTGTTGGGAAGTTCATGGTAGTGTAGACTGGAGGCATTTCCCATTGACAATTTGGGTCAATTTAAGGGGGTGGTCTTTGAACCTTTAGACCAAAACCCTACATCTATGCTGGTATTCAGTGAAGAGGCAATGAAAAGAACAGAGCACGGGTGTGATATTCTTTCACCAGCCCATATTACTGAGCAGACAAGCTGCTGTGTTGTGAACCAGTTGTATCTTTATCAAGGTTGGTGGTTTCATTCTTGGGAGAGAGTATCAACATCTTGGTGTTTGTCTTTGTGATGGCCACCACCTTTGCAATATGAGAGATTGAACACAAGGCATCCAGAGCTTGAGAGCATGAGTCTCTAATAACTAGAGTTAAAGAGCCAGATTCTCCAGCCAGGGGATGTAGTAACAGACCCAGGTCCTCTCTGGTTTGCATGAAGAGCAGGACAGGTAACACACACTGACCGTTAGGTTACAGATTCACCTGTAAAGCACATATTAAATGATTGCATCTTTGTAGCCATAGGTGCTTAGTAGTGATCTCTGCTGTGATTAATGCCTCCTGTGGGTATTTCTTTTCAATGAGATTTGGATCTATGTTGTGGTTGTTGGTGAGCTGGGTATGTGCCAACTGATCTGTCTGACAAGTGTGCTCAATATCTATGCACACCTGTTGTCCCATCTCCTTCTATTTGCATTCATAAAAAATGTCTTAATTTGTAACAAATGGGCCATAAACCTGAGGATTGTGTTAAAAATTTAATCAAGCCAGCATGTGAAGAAACTCAAATCTTGGATAATATTTGTTTGTTGATCTATGCCCTTCTAGTTGGTGTCATATATGAAAACATTTTTTTGTGAGGTGAAACGTAGCAATCCAGAGATGGTAACAAGGAGGTTTTTTATTAAAACCTGTGCTGTTTTAATTGCTTTGTTGTATATTGTCAGAAAGCTTCCTACCAAAATGTGCTGCCTAGTGGTGACTAAGTGAAAAACAAAAGTGGAATAGAATGAAGCTACAGTGGGGACATGTCGTTTTTATCCATGCTTGCCTATGGAAAGTTGGTAGATCCACTTATCCAACAGCAAAATTGTAAGCTAAATTCTCAGTGTTTTTCCTTATCAAACACTTTGAACCCTTGGGAGACCTGTTAAAAAATGTTCCTTGCCCACTGCTTGGACAATGCCACTGCTAACGCTGAAACTCTTCAATAAGGTTTTCCCCCCCCCCATTTGCATCAAGCTCAGTTTTTTTGCCTGTGACTTAAATGCTCTGCACAACTCTAATTTTCTCCATCTCGGTCCATGCTCCCTCTGATCCTCCAAGCTTGCCACTTCATTGTTTCCTTTTGTATCCTCTTCCCACTCCTGTCTGCATGCCTGACTTCCTGCTATCTCTTTAACTTGGAACTGCCTTCCTTGCTCATTCTTCCTTTCAAACGCAGTTCTTCTGTGAACATCGGCATTAATTGTCTGTATGCTCTGGAATCAAACTACCGGTATCCGTCTTTCCTAAGCAATATTTTCCTCCCTTGGTATCCTTCATCCCTTGGTATCCTTCTGTTAATTGAATTGTCTCGTTAGACTGACCTCACACTTGATAAGGCAACTCCCGTCTTTTCATGGATTTATACCTGCTCCTGTATTTTCCTCTCCATGCATCTGATGAAGTAGGTTCTAGCCCACAAAAGCATATGCCCAACTAAATTTATTAGTTTCTAAAACACTACGAGAGCTCCTCGTTGTTTCTGCTGATACAGACTAACATGGCTACCACTCTGAAACTTGTCACCTATAACAAAAACCATTAATTTTTTTTTGCCAACAATTGTTTCTACAGCACTCAATGACACGGTTAAATGACACCTGAAACATGAGTAATTTAAAGTAAATGCTAACTGAGAAAAGCCTTTTTCTTGCAAAACATTCACAGGTGCAGAGTTTCTGATACAAACCTTTAAATTCTATGTGTTTCTCAACCCAACAATTCCATCTAATTTTACAACCAATTTTATATAAGCTAAAATTGCTGAGGATAGAGTTTCGGGGCAAGCCTTGAATCATGAAAGAACTCCGGCTGTAAAGAGATTACTGAGCAAATGACAGATTTGTAATTGTTCCCAGGACATAGAAGAGAAGTATCTGAGAACTATAGGGAACCAAACATAATCCTAATTTTAAGAATAATGACCGGAAGGGATTGGGAATATCTAGTAAGGCTGTCTTTGTGGCAGATATGATCATTTTTTATTTGCCACATAAATTGTATTTTGAAGGTCGATCAGATGAAGAAAATGCAGTTGAGAAAGAAATTCTGTGTAAATATGCCTTATGTGTATATCAGGAGAAATCAGGAGAATAAGCATGAATTTTGTTGTGACAAAACGTCAAAATTATGAAATACATGTGTCTGAAAGCTCTTCATCAGCTAAACATAGTCACATTTTTAAGTGCATAGTAGATAATGCTTTCTTAGCCAAAAGGCCGAGAAGCGATTACATTGATTACAATCACAAATGGATATATCTGTTGCCTGGGTTTTTAGGCCCCAGTTCAGGAAGATACTTTAAATACTTTACTTGCCTCTGTTTAGGCATGTGAGAAGTTTAATTGACTGCAAGGAGGCTACTCATGTTTAAAGTGAGATAAGTGCTTAAATACTTTTCTACATTGGGGCCTTTAAGATCATCCTCAGAAGCCTGAATGTTGCCTGAAGCTGAACAGGAAGTAATTAGTCTTGAACTCTGTAATTATGTGCTCAGAAAGATTCACACCAGTTAAGTAGCAGGCAGCTACATAGGGCATTTAAAGAGTAGCCCTAATCATTGTAACAGTTTACTCAGGTGATGGCAAAAGATGTGAATGGCAACTGGGAGGTCTATGTTAGGGAGGAATAGTCACAATCTTTTTTTTTTTTTTAAGAAACTGCAGAAATGGGGTTTGTGAAAATCATTTTGAAAAATAATTATTTGGTTTTTTTTAATTAAAACTCTTACTAGTTAAATAAATAGTAGGAAATTGCTCTACTCTATCAGCATGAATATATTTTGAGTGAATCAGTCATGACCAATTTATTCTTTACTATAAAAACAGGGAATCTCTCCACAGAAAAATATACTGTATATCCAAAGGGATTTTTGGCTCCACAGCAAAGCAAACTACACAAACAGAAGATATTGTTTGGAAGTAAGGAAGAATCCAACCTGTGAATGTTGTATATGGGTTCAGTATGGGCAATAATTCTGAATAGAGCTATGCAACAAAATGCTGGGACATTAAATTTTGATGCCTCTGGAATCAACAGGGTCAACATACAAGTGCTAAAGTATTAGGACTAGTCTACACCTAAAGCTTGGGGTGACCCAGCTAGGTTGCTAAGAGCTGTGAAAAATGTCATGCCCTGAGCACCATGGTTAGGTCAAGGCAGCTAACCCCTGGTGGAGACATATGGCTAGGTCAATAGAATCAGAGAGGTAGCCCTGTTTAGTTTGGAATTGCAGAAGTGACAAGTTAAGGTGCCACAGGACTCTTTGTCACTAGGTCAATAGAGGGATTTGTCAATCGACCTAGTTATCACCTCCCCGAGAGGCTGATTGCCCACATTGACAGAAACGCCCCTTCCATTGATGTAGGACTTGTCTATGTACTATGGCAGCACAGCTGCAGCACCACATCTGTGTCACAAGACTGATTATAATGACCTTAACATTGTTACTAAGCCTTTATATTTGACATTTTAAAAGCATATTCCAATTTAGGTACTTCAGAGCTGCTGTATGAATTTTGTCTTATAGAATTCAGAGCATTTTTAAAATGCAGGTTATTTCTTTTTTTGTTGATTGAGTGTGCATAGTAGCATGGTTCTGCGGATTCATTCATGAATTATTGGACTCTGACTCTAGCTGCTACTTTAATACAAATAATAACAACAAGACAGCAAAAATGTGCAGAGTCAAAATTATAACAATGTGTAATAATACTTTGTCTTATATAATGCCTTTAGTTAGTAGATGTCAAAGTCTAAAGTGCTCCAACCTTGTCTGTCTGTTTTTAAAAGGCTATCACTGTGCTCTCTGAATGCATTCACTGTGGTATGAGTGCTTTATTATACTCTTGCCAATCCTGTTTCAAGTCTGGTGGTAGTTAATGACCCCTTGTCGTCATTTAGGTGTAAAGACACCAAGGTCACAGAGGGTAAAAATGAGCACAGAAAACATTCTTATAGTGTAGTATGTGATTTGTACGTTGAAATCTCTCTCTCTATTCTCCTTAAGTTGGAAATAACATGATTTGACAGAAATATAGATCACCTCACTACACGGTAATGAATTCTTTAGGAATCATAATCAGTCGGGAAACTATGCCAAGAAGCAGAGAATTTTGTCTTCAGCCCTCGAAAAATGTGCATCGTAGAGCTTATCGTCTATATTGGCATCTATCAAGTAGCTTGCTAGAAGCAGCAGAGACATTAACAAAATATGTTGGAGGAAAATGGTCCTCCATGGGGAATAATGTAAAGTGCTGCTTTCAGAAGATATCAAATTACTTTCCACTGGAATACGAGAGATATGAAATACCTGTGCAGTGGGAGCTGGCTTCGTAGACAGCCACGCTTCTGTATTCACTGAAAATCTCTACAATTGATGCTTATCTTCACATCTCACAGCTCTTGCTCCATGTTGATCTAAAGTACATGCATACATTTCTTAGCATCCTCTTTAAGGCAAGACAACAACAACAATATGCTTAGATAGCAGAAGTGTGTAGTGCTGCGTGTCCATGCCCACAAACGGGTATATTCCAGGTGTCTAACAGCTCCACAAGGGTGGTATTAGTGATTTGGTTCAGCCAGGTTAACCATGGGTGACTGCATGACTACTGCCAGTCTTTGACTGGGTAGTGTCTCCTTCTTACCTCCCGTCCAATTTTCAGAGCTCGATAGGTTGGGACTTTTGTCTCAGAGGCAGGCGCAACATGGCCAAACGTGGGCCAGCTGGCCAATGATGATGACTTCAGTCTTCTTGAGACCAGTTCTCAATGATACATCCCTATTACTGATAAAGTCAAACCATTTTATACTCAGTGGTTACCACTGGTAGTGCATATGAAATGCCTCCATCCTTCTGATGCCTTGTTTAAGCATCATCCATGTTTCAAATCCATATAAGAGGATCAGAAGTATTCAGATTTGATCAATCTGTTTCACCTTTTTTTGGCTCCAGGCCCTATGTAGATCCTTCTTGGCTGAGGCAGCTAATCCAGTACTCTTAGGGTGTCTGCCCATTGGATGACTATCTGCCTAGACAGCTGAAGTCATCCATTAGTTTCACCATGTGACCAGAAGCACAGATATCTTGAATCACAACTTTTGTGCCCTCACTCTGGATTTTTGTGTTTTGCCCAAGAAACCCTTAACCCAAAAGCAGCTACCTTATGCAGGAAGCTCTCACATCTTTGAGATCATTTGTGTCAGGACCAGACAGGACACCCTAATCCATGTAATCCAGGTCTGCAATAGAGCTTGAACTGACAGTTATACCGATATTTGTGGAGCTATGTTCAAGGAGGCAATTCATTGCGCTGCAGAACAGGGCTGGGGCTAGTACATCAAGGCTAAAATGCTGTTTCAGCCTTGATGTACTGCCAAACCTGTCAGAAATACATGTGTCTGAAAGCTCTCCATCAGCTAAACATAGTCACATTTTTAAGTACATACTGCATTGATTACAATCACAAATGAGCCAGTTCAGCAAACATTTTACTTGCATCTGTTTAGGCATATGAATGGTTTGATTGACTGCAAGGAGGCTACTCCCATGTTAAAAGTGAGATAAGTGCTTAAATACCTTTCTACATCCCCCAATGCACTGCTGCCCCATAGTCATTATGTAGATGTTGAATTAGCCTCAAGAAGATGTCCGGAACACTGATACCTCATAAGGCCTCCCACAAGGCAGTCGTATTGACAGAAGTGAAGGCTGCCTTTGGGACTACATATGCTGCGGTCAGAGGCCAGTTAAATTCACAGTGGATCTCAGATAAAAGATGGAGAGCAAGTATAATGCCCATTGTAGATCACCTAGCAGTGAAGCCTGATGGCCCTGGGTGATGGTATTTCCTAAAGAGAGGCAGGAGCTGAGTGAATAGGACATGTGTGAAGATTGCTCCAGAAACTAGAGAGCAGAGTTATTGGTCTCTAGCTACTGCACACAGTGCTTGTCCCTTTATAGAGCAGGATTATGATTTCTTCCTTCCACACTGCAGGTACCTTCCTGGTAGTCCAGGCTATGGCAAAAAATTGGTATAATGCTACCTTTAGGGGTCTATGGTATGCCTGAGAAGTTCAGGCATTATGCCATCCAGTCTGGCAGCACACCCCTTTCACAAGTTTCTTTGTGATAGGTTGACTTTAAATGGACAGTTTGTTTTTTTATCACAGAAACAGAACATGTATTTTAGGATAATTATAATTTTCTACGTTATTAGCCCAGGGGCTTCTATTTGTTTTCAGTTGGAGTGAAATTGGGCTATTAGGAAAAAAGGACCCAATTCTCTGTCATTTCTCATACCGCTAGACTAATGCAAATAGACCCATTGTAATGTTGCAACCCAATATTTAACGTTGCATTTAGTTAATTTATTGTTTAATTGCTTTTTTATTGGGAAGCGCACAGCACTTCGTGAACGGAACTGTTTTGCAAGGAGAATGTCACAGTCACCAAAATAATTGAGATAGTGACATTCTATTTCCTTTTATATTCTAGTGCTCTAAATGGATGTTCCAAGAACAAGCCTACCATTTAGTTGAGTTTACAAAGGATCCCTATACTCGATGGGTAGTTTCGGTTAGATTATCAAAATGGGTGCATGCAAAATTGTTGTGTGTATACATACACGTACGTCAGTGTTTGCAAATACAGCAGTCAAGTATGTGAAGAGTGTATTACCCCTTTTGAAAATCTGGCCCCTTATGGGTTAATGAGTATTTTAGTATCTTCTAGCTATTGAAGGCCTGATCATGTTACAAACAATTTTGATACTGTCATTCCTGAATAATGTAAATGTTCAAAAAGGTGACCAGACGCCTGAATCCACATGGATCTGAAATTCGTGGCATTTAGATTCCATGGGGATAGTCAGAAAGTGGAAATGCATATTAGGTTCCTTCATTTGTTTTTATGATGGTAGCATTTGGTGCCAAATGGGGCATTTTAATCACTTTTTTAATGCAGAAATTGCTTGATTTTTAGCATTCCACATTACAGAACTGAGGTAATTAGAAGAAAAGATTAATTCGCTTGTCTGTAAAAGTGCACTGAGCAGCCTAGTGGATTGTCATTTGAATTTCAAAAATATTTGAAGTACAGGTTTATACTTATTTTTAAAAAGTGACACAGGAAGAAAAGTTTTGCTGAGGTGAGTACCATATATAATTATAGTTTGTTGGCGGTGAGATTGGCTTTCTGAGGAACCGGAAATTAGTCTTCACTCTCTTACTCCAGTTTTATACCACCTAAACTCCACTGATTTACGCCACAGGTACTAAACTTTTAAAATTCAGTTGCTTACGACAATTTATTGGGCAAACCCACCCAAATAGTATCTCTCTTTAGTAAAATAACAAAATCATGTTAATTTACAACAGAACGGTTCTGGCAAAGGTAGTAAAGAAATGCATGTTGTTGAATTATTGAGATACAAGAACTTGACTTTTCATTAAAATAATTACACTTAGGGAGAGCTGGCAAAAGTTACTTTGCAGTATTCAATAATAGTTGTCTCATTACTGCAGCTATTAAAGGTACGTGGGTTGAGTGTGCACTCTTGCATGGGTTATCTCAGACTAGAGGACTCCAAAAAGGACCAAAGCTATTTAGTAAAAGAAAAAAATAGTCTGTGTATTAGCAGGACTGGAGGTTTTGGGCTAAGGTGGTTGTCTGGCTAAGCTGAAATGCTAGAAGGAGGGAAAAGAGTTAAAAAGAGGAGAAACAGATGAAGGCCCTGGAACACAGGGGCTTAATTGAAGGCTGAATTATCTCTGTGGAGCTTTGGTGCTGCTGTTTGCTGTCCTTGTTCAAGGGGAACAGGACTTGTGTGTTTTATTCACAATATGTATACGAGATGGAATTTCTGTGATACTAATTTCTTTTTTACTCACAAAACAGCCTCTTTTAAAAGACCCAACCTGTTCTTTTAACTACATCAGGTGGAGCAGCATGAAGCTACATGCTGTTTATATGACCAGATTTTCAGTTGGGTACATAGGGTGAAATCCTTTCCCCATAGAAATCAGTGGCTCCCTACAGGATCTTACCCATGGACTTTGATCCATCAAAGCACTTATGCATTTCCCATGTGCTTCGCTGGATCAGGGTCATAATCATGCCTGCCTAAGATATTTGCAAATACAAGATGTGTGTAAATTAAGTATTTGTGCTTGTATTTGGCCAGTTAGGTGTCTAGTTAGCCACACACCAGTATTTGATTTGGCGCAAAGCTCACATTGCCAGCACCTACAGAGTCTCAGCAATTAACACTGGTGGAAACCCAAGGAGAGAAGACTGCCATTGTGAAAATGAGTGAGGTACACAACTGCACTTACTTAATTTTTGAAAATGTCCCCATATTATATAATCATTCACTGTCTGCTTTGCATAACTGTTACATATGGGTCACCAAATATATTTATCCTTGTGGCTGATAAAGATAACAAAGAATTGTCAATGATAAAACTGATCTTAATAGAAACAGTTATTGGCCACTGAAGTCAATACTCTCTCCATTTTGATGTAATCATTTCAATTATGGCTGTCATTAGTATGCACATCTTGTGTGTGCTAAAAAACATTAACTGCTGCCTGCATTCTGACTGGTTCTATTGAGAAAGGTAATATGAAGGCTGTTTAGGGGACAGCAAGCAAAAGTAGTGAATGTTTGTAGGCTGAAATGCAAGCTGTGAATTTATAACCAATGGAACTTTTTGCAATGAAGCATGAAGAACAGCAAAGATACTGACAGTATTAAGTTCTAGAGTTTCTCTTTCCTTCATTGATTTTTATTGTGTTTATTATATTGCTTCCAGGCATATGTATTTTCATTTTCCATTAGAACAGCCAGTAGTCTTCAGAGAGTCAGGCTGGTATAAGTAGCACCCATTTCATTAAAAATGGTTCCCTTTACACATAATGGTGACTGTGAATATTAAAAAAATATATATTTTGAAATAAATAACTTGACATTTGCTATTAGGCCTCAAGGCTATTACATTTTAAATGCCATTTGTTTTTCATTAAAAAGGGCTTTTCTTTTTTAAATCCTTGGCTTATTCATATCAGAAATTTTTATTTGGCTTTTTGATATAAAAAACAAAACAAAAACCTTATTGAATTGGTCTGCCAACTGAATACATCATTATCATCTCACAAGGCAAGCTATGTTTATCCAGTTGTTTTTTCTCCTCATTGGCTTTTTAAATAAAAGCCAATGGGAGTCAAAATAAGTTTCTCCTAAACTGTTAAGGAAATTATAAACTTATATTAAAATTATATTTTATATTCCAAGTACAAAATTGACATAGTCCTATAGGGACAGCTGTTTATTTCTTCTTTTCATCATTAGTGATGCTGTTCACATTACTCCCCATTCATGTTTGAAAACACTGTATGAAAAAATCACATGTATTTCATATGTTTTATTTATTTTAACTACATTCAGATAAAATGTCAGCCTCCTAATAAGAAGCTTGTAGATTGGATCAAATCTGCAATTTATCAGCTCTGACCATGGTAATGGTTATCACATCCGTCAGTGAGAATCACAGTTTTGGGTAGGTTATTTTTGAGGTGGGGGTGGTACAGTGGCAGTGTAGTAGTTGTATAAAAAGCCTAAACGCTGTTAAACAAAAAATAAGGATGTGTTTTCAGAGGAGATCTCTTAAAGTGAACTTCGATATAGTTAACATGCAGTTATAGATAGTACAATCTAATGCATCGGTGTCCAATCTTTTGGCTTTCCTGGGCCACATTGGAAGAAGACGAGTTGTCTTGGGCCACACATAAAATACCCTAACACTAACGATAGCTGATGAGCAAAAAACAAAAAAACAAAAACGTAGCATAGATAATGTACATATCTAAGTAATAAAACTTCATAAATACTCTGGTATTTGTGGATGTAATCTCATAACGTAAGTTTACGATTTTGTGTTGGGCCGCATTCGTAGCCGTCCTGGGCCGCATGCGTCCCACAGGCCGCGGGTTGGACAAGCCTGATCTAATGAGTCCTTCATTGTGTCAGTGCACTAAAATACACAGCCCTGGTCTCCACTACAGACTTACTTCAGTGTAACTACATCACTCAAGGGTGTGAATAATCCACACCCCTGAGAGATGTAGTTATACTGACTTAAGTGCTAGCATAGGCAGCACTATGTTTGCTGGAGAGCTTCTCTCGCCAACTAATCTACTACCTTTCACGGGAGTAGATTAACTAAGATGATGGGAGACACCCTCTCCTGTTGGTTTATGCATCTTCATTAAAATGCTACAGCAGAGCAGCTGCATCGGTGCAGCTTGCGCTATTGAGGATTTTAAGTGCAGACCTGGCCACAGATTGCAAGATCTCCACTTCTTGGGTGAAATTCAGCCATAGTGCAAAACATCAACAAAAGACTCTAAATCTTGTTATGTCCCACATTGGGGATGCTTGGGGAAGTCTGCTGGCAGCGTAATTCCACAATGAGGCCTCTACTCCCCTTGTGTGCATAGGAAGAGGCCCCTGGGCCAGTCCTATGTGAGTCTCCATGGAGGATGTTAATTGGGAAGAAGGATCTGCCCCTTTATAGATCCAATGGCCACAACATACAGAAGAAGTCACCAGGAAGCTGCAGCTGGTATTCAAGTCTGACAGTCTTCAGTACTGCACTACAGCTCTGGCCCTGAGCTGTGGAAATGAATTTAACTTCTGTAAAGCCCCTGTACTTCGCCTACGCAGGGCCTTATCCAAGGCTAATTGCAGTAATTGGAAAGATACTTTCCGACTTCATTGGATCAGGCCCATGCCGTTTACAAAGTGAACAGAACCCACAGCAAAGTTCTTCAAATGGAAAATAATGATTTCGTTATAGAGAATGGCATTCTCTATTTTTTCCCTCCTTGATCTGCACCGTAGGTGCTAAACTCATTCCATGGAAAAGACCAAATTCCTTTTTTAAAGAAAAATTAAGTCTCAGTTCTTTGTAATGAATTGGACAAATGTTGCAGGGTACTTTCTCGAATCCCATAGAAATGAGGCTCACACACAGTGGCTAGATGGAAAGTGGTGAGTTTATTGAAGGGTGAGGCATTACCGTGCTGGGGGCCCCGGCAGCACAGCCGCGATACAGGAGATCTGGCACATCGGAGTAATGCCTAGAGAAGAAGCCCAACACATGAGGGTGTGTCAGCACAGATATACTCATGCTTATTTACATCTCATACATAGCAAGCAGCAAGCAAGATTGGTTGATTACATGCTGTTTAGCCCTTGTTGATTATATGCTGTTCTGCCTCAGTTTACCTATTTAGTTTCACATGCACACGTTCTTACGCAGACAGGGTAAACACTCACACAGCTGAGAAACTGTTCTCAGACACATACACACAAGATAACAGAAACACAAGGCCATTCTTATGGTGATAACCTTATTATGCCGTCCCCTGAAGTTGACTCAGAAGCGTAACTGCGCCCCCTACCGATTGCCGTCACAATAATCTTCCGCTCACTACAACAAAGTAACATAGCTAGGTAGAAAATTGAAACAAGAGAAACCGTAAAGGTAAAATTTTCCCAAGCCCCTAGGCTCCTTTGATTTTCAGTGGGACTTGGGCACTTTTGAAATATTACCCACAATGACTCTCTTGAGTCAAAATAATTGGTGTGTGTCTGTTGTGGGAATGAAGATGGCTATAAAGAGAAAAGGGATAGAGGAGAGGAAGAGAGTGCCAGGTAGAGGAGAAAGATCCTCTATGGCCACTTCAGGAGGAGGATTATAGGAATAATAATTAATATAAAAAAGGCAAAGAGAGAGATGTTAGAAAAACACCACTTAAGGGTGTATCCCTGATAGTCCATGTAGGTGTGTAAAACAAAAATGTTTAATGTGAGACAAAAAAAGACAATGATTAGTCCATTTCTAAAAGAAATAAAGACCGTGTACATTTTTAGTTATGGTTCATGGGCTGAGTGTAAGTTCAGGACTACATACTGTCCCTAGCCAATAGCATAACATCTGTTAACCTCAGTGGGAGGTTTACACAAAGATTAAGGCAAGAATATGTCCTTTATTTAGTAATGAAGGTTTTAGTTATTACTATTAGGACCCCCTTGTCACATTCAGCCACACTCTTGGAAAATATGCTCATCTTTATGACTGGAGGGGGCAGTCAGGGGACAAGGAGCAGGGGGCTTAGATAGGGGTGGGTTCCTGGGGGGGGGGGGGTTAGGGTGGGAGGGTCTCTGGAGGGGGTGATCAGGGGACAAGGAGTGGGGAGGGGGTTGGATGGGTCAGGAGTTCTGAGGGGGGCAGTCAGGGGGCGGGAAGTGGGTGGGAGTTAGATGGGGCGGGGCCAGGCTGTTTGGGGAGGCACAGCCTTTCCTACTCGGCCCTCCAAACAATTTTGAACCCCAGTGTGGCCCTCAGGCCAAAACGTTTGCCCACCCCTGAGCTAGAAACTGCTGAGTCCTGCCATGAGTACAGCGGTCTGATCTAGATGATCTTTTGAGGTCCCTTCTAGTCCTATGATTCTGTAGCTGCCACAACCGTTCCTGCTCCTTGCTGTTGAATTTCTGGCTTGACCTTGGCTTGATTTAGATTTTGTGTCCTGACTCAGACCATGAAACCTGACTTGGACTGTCAGCCTCAGTATCAATCCTACCCTGGACCTGTCTATGAACTCCCTGACTACTCTCATCCTCAGGTTTTCCCCTGCTCTGACCTTTGGCCCTGCCTTGTTGGGGTCCTGACACCTGGGGACAGGTGTCCAGTGCAGGGTCTTGTTCCACAGGGGGCCTGGTTTCCTCATATTCCAGAATTGGAAATGGTCTTAGGGAAAGGCATCCCCTAAAGAAGCTAGGAAATGGGGTTGGGGCTCTTCAGTCTGGTACAATGAGGAGATAACCCCCTTTACCCTAGTCCTGTGTGGGTGATGGGATTCCAGTAACAGGCAGGGGACCCCCCTGTGGAGGGGAGAGAGGTGTCAACAGCCCTCCACCAGGGGATACTATTAAGGAATTCTGACCTGCACTGTATGAGTTGTTGCAGGATAACTACTGAGGCATTAAGTTACCAGTGTTGCAGCCTAGAAACCCACATCCCTTGTTTATTGTCATTCTTCCTGCCTGGCAGTGATAATGACCTGGGGGAGTGTGCAATGGCCCATTTTCCAGATGGGAAAAGTAATAAAGTGTATTTGGACTTGTTCAACATTACATAGAAAGGCCTTGAATCAGCATCGAGATTTGCTAGTACAGATTTCTGTACCTATGCAGAGTCCCACTGACTTCAGCTGGATTTTATCGGAGTCCATCCCAGTGGAGCTCAGTGTAGGTTTGGGATCAAAGTGGGTAGCAGAGCTGGGAACAGAACCACTGGCTGATAATTTCAGTCTCAATGCATTTTCATTAAAACACAGTGTCTCTCAAACAAATTACTTCAAATCTGTGTACTTAGTGAGACCAACTGTGAAATGAGGAAGATAATGCATATGCACCTTTGTAAAGTGATTTGAGATCTACAGATGGAAATACTGTGTAAGTGCAAAGCGGCATTATTAAATGCATTTTTCAGATGGTGTAGTAAGGCACAGAAAGGTTCAGTGATTTGGCTGTTTTTCTTAAAATAATTTCCCGGATGCCTGCAGCCCCAGGGTCAGTGTCTGTTATGTGCTAGGACTGATCTACACACAGCATGGGTCTCTGTGAGCTTTTTGCTGGAGAAAAGAGCTCATAAACTCAAGCTGTAGCAGCTTATGGTGTTAGCTCTAGAGATCTTTGGTTCAATCCTTAGGACAAGATAGGGGCCACTCCAGAACACACTTAAAAATTAGAGAGATAAATGTTTATTTCAAAAGAGGAGAGGTTCTTTTAATTGTATTATTGTGTTTTAATAAATTGAGTGTGACTGAAGACTTCTGTTTATGCACAGACTAGGTTGTATGGACTGTAGCATGACAGGGTTTCACCACGCCAAAATGATCCTGAGCCTGACTTAAAAATCTTGAGATTTAAACATAACAAATTTGAAGTTCCTTTCATTTGTCTTTTGGTTTTTGAACCCTTAAGGTTCATCCTTTCAAACTTATCTCTGCAGTCACAATATCTAGAAATGTTTTTTTTAATGAAACCTAAGATTCTCATATAATCACATGAATCCAGGAGCTAAGGCTTTAAAACACAAAAATCAACTGAAACCTGCAAAATTTTTGTAGACTAAGAAAAACACCGAATAGCATGATGTTGCACCCCATAATGCTTTAAGGAAATATGCTTATGAGTGTATATATGACATAACTGGAATATGCTTTATGCTACACATGCCATATAACATATCTCTGTAAAGGTTATCATCTATTGAATATATTCATCCTATTTGTATTCATGTATCATTTTTGTATTTGAAGTCACGAATATTGGCTGTATACTTGTTTGATTTTAAATACCCTTAGCAAGGCATTTGGTCAACTTCTTAAGAAAGGAATTTGAAAGTTAAGTGCCCAATCAAGAAACACTTAATGGACAATGGAACCTTGGGAGGCTCCAATCCACATAAGAAGTCTATTTGGAGAGATTCAAGATAGCATGTGAACAATGGCTGCCACCAGTAAAGTTCTAAGTCATGCATGGACATGTGAGTTGCCCATGTAACCCCAAAACTTCAGCTTGCAGCTGGACTATGCATAGGAGAAAGGAAGGGGTGTCCACCCACAAGAGAGGAACTATATAAAGTCCTGGGAGACCACTCCATTTTGTTTTCAGCTGGCTCAAGAGGTAGCCTCTCTACCCCTAATGGTTACCTGAAAGAAACTGGAACAAAAGACAGTAACTCGGAGGGTGTGAGTGATTGCTAGACCCAGACTCGCAGGAGGCTAGTCTGTAAAAGAAGCTAACTGGAACATCTCAGAGGGTGAGCTTTCATCTGTAATCATGTTCTTACTGTACTAGGCTTAGACTTGCGTGTTTTAATTTATTTTGCTTGGTAATTCACTCTGCTCTGTCTGTTATTAGTTGGAACCACTTAAATCCTACTTTTTGTATTTAATAAAATCACTTTTTACTTATTAATTAGCTCAAAGTAATACTTGGGGGGGGGGTGGAAATAGCTGTGCATACCTCTCTATCAGTGTTATATAGGGCAAACAATTTATGAGTTTACTCTATATAAGGTTATACAGGGTAATAGATTTATTTGGGGTTAGGATCCCACTGGGAGCTGGGTACCCGAGTGTTGGAGACAGGAATACTTCTTGAGCTGTTTTCAGTTAAGCCTGCAGTATGTGGGGGACGTGGCTCAGACCTGGGTCTGTGTTTGTAGCATGTCTGGCACAACCTGGCAGAATTCTGAAGTCCCAAGCTGACAGGGAAAACGGGCTTAGAGGTAGTCTCAGCACATCAGTTGGTAGTTCCCGAGGGGGTCTCTGTGATCCAACCCGTCACAAGCGTGAGACTCCAGACTTGGATACAGCATAAGTAGTTCAGTCTATATGCCTGTCAAGTTCTTGATCTCTCTGTTGAAAATGACAATGGTGCTAATTGCTGTGGGTTTTATGATTTGGTTACTTGTCCAGTAGAGCCATCATCCTGAGAAGTTCTGAGCATTTTGTCCTGATCTACTGAAAGACTTAAGCATGTGTTTAAAGTTAAACCACTGAAATGAATGAGACTATTCTCATGCTTAAAGCTAAACATGTATAAAAGTCTTTTTCCTGGACCAAGCTAGAGTGCTTATCACATTGCAGGATTGAGCCCCCCAGAGCTGAACTTTAGAAGTGTTTTTGAGAATCAAGCTTAATTTAGGATCTCTTTGCTGATATATACCCTCTTTTAACAATAATTCTGCTTAAGGCCCTGAGAACACGAGGACAGCAATATGTACTTTAAAGTCTGTAAGTATGACCTTAAAAGGCAAAGATTAAACGGAATAAGAGACACGTGTAATGCTCTGCAGAATTTTGAATAATCTCAGAAAGTTACAGTTGGTTTGGGTAGAATAGCAGCATAAGCATTGGAATATACATTAAAGTCCATTTTAAATAGTGAAATAAACCAGAAAACATTAGAATGAAATTCTTTCCTGACAGCACGTATATTTGTGGCAGGAGAAACAAAGCTATTTACAGTAAGAAGTTCTCTATAAAGAACATAAATTAGGTCTCAGAGAGAGACATTGCTTATTTGAAAAGAGATGTTCACTGAGACAATCATGTTACTTTCCTGCAATATGGATTTATGGACTTGAAATGGCTATGCCCCATGAGTCTTAATTAAGTCTGACAGTTTTAGTATTAAAGTTGAAGGTCTAGTTGAAAAGAGAGGTTGAGAATAAGGACCTTTCTTACTGGCCCCAAAGCTTGTCTTTATTTCAGACTTTACTGTATTTTGGAGGAAGAAAGAAATAGTTATCTTTAATCATCGTCATGATCAGCATCATGTCACAGCACGTAAGCAAAACAAGCACAAGCAGTTATTATAGCTAAGGCCACATTTTAGTCACAGGTAAAAGTCATGGACAGGTCAGGCAATAAACAAATAAAAATTCACGGCCTGTGATCTATCCACGATTTTTACTAGGACCCTCGTTATTGCTGGGGGCGGATGGTTGGTGGGCCTGGCAGGGGTTCCCTACCCAGCCCTACATCTCTGCAACTCCTGGGTGGCAGAGCAGTCAGAGGGCTTGGCGCACTGCTCCCACCACAAGCACCAGGAACCATGGCCAATGGGAGCTGTGGGGACGGGGCCTGTGGGCACAGGTAGCGTGTGATGCGGAACTCCCCCCCTCCAGCCCTTTTGCTACCTAGGAGCTGCAGGTCCATATCAGTGGGAGCTGGGGGCCCCCCCACCCTAGGTAAGTGCCTGTCCACACTTCCCTGCCCCTAGCTCTGAGCTCCTTCCCACACACCCCAACTGCTGCTGCTGGCCCAGTGGCTGCAGAATGAATGGAAGTCACGGAATCCATGACTTTCATGACTTCCGTGACAGACTCACAGGCTTAATTATAGCCTTTGTGTAGGGATTGAGCCTGCAAACTCTTATTCATTTGAATAACATTTTACTCATGCAAATAGTCCCACTGATTGTGATGTGACAAAGAGTTTGCAGGGGTGAGGCCATATGCCCCATAGTCCCATTTTATAGCCAGAATAAGCACTGTGACTAGTATTCGCATTTACCATCTCTTGTAAAGTGCTCTGAGATTCTTAGACTAAAGGTTTTAAGCAAGGGGTGATGTATATTAATATTCTACATCATGTACTTTTGAAAACTTTTGGAAGGAATGTCAATGCTGTAATAGTAGCCTAAAGCTGTTTCTTTAACATTTTGGATATAAATGTTAGCCAGTTTCTGATTTTAGTAGACCCATTTAATGGAGTATCAGCGTGCTTACAACCTTAGTTTTTGATTGTATTTTTCTACCATACGTCAACATGAATGACACATTGTACAATAAAATGAGAAGTCAATCCCTTCTCCAGAGTACATAACAATTCCTTATGTGGCTCTGATATTGTAATGTGATTTTTCTGGCTTTTTTTTTTTATTATTGTAGCTCACTTTCTGTAGATGCAGATTTATCTAATCATGCAGTAAACAAAAGTTGATCTTAAAAGCCATTTGTCAAAAGGAGCCTGTAATGGATTTAGAATTGTAGCATGTCTCATACCAGCAACAGATCTGTATTATACCTTCATTAGGTAGTAAATTCAGCCTCCAAATATTAACTTCTAAGAGAAGCAAATGAAAACAAAAGACATTATTTTAGTAGTCAAATGTTTTTAAATGTTGTTGCCAAAACACAGTCATTCCTTTTATGTCCTTCATCTGTTAGGATAAGAACTGTAGGATAAAAATGTAAATTTTTTAGCCAATTTATATTTTTAACAGAATCTCATTTTGAGGGCTTGGAGTCTGTATTTTCCGTTTTAAGGTATTTTTTGTGGGGGTTTTTTGTTTGTTGTTTTTTGAACTTCAAAAGTTTCAACTGGCTCTTGGAGAACTATTGTTAAATCTGTTCATTTTTAAAACTAATCACAGCTTTCCCTTGTGGTTATGTATGGGATAAATCGCATGGGACAACATTGAAAAGCATCAAACATTGAAAAGCTGTCAACCCCCGCCCCCCGCCCGGCTCCACGCAGCGGGGAGCCCGGCGGGAGCAGTCAACCCGGCCGCCCGGCTCCCCGCAGCGGGGAGCTGGGCGGGAGCCGCCAGCCCGCCTGCCCGCAGGCGGAAGCCGGCAGCCGCCAGCCAGCCAGCCTGCCCGCAGGTGGGAGCCGGCAGCCAGCCAGCCAGCCCGCCCGCAGGCGGGAGCCAGCAGCCAGCCAGCCCGCCTGCAGGTGGGACCCGGGCGGGAGCCAGCAGCCCCCAAATAACGGATTTCGGATGCATCGGAAATTTTGTCCGTTGCATCCGAAGTCCATTAAATCGGAGTCCGTTAAATCGAGGGTTTACTGTAGTGCTTTTAGAAAGTAGCAACTCTTTCTTCCCACAGCACTACAGAAAAAGAAATTATATTTCTGACTTTTAAAAATCTTAATCCAGTTACTCAATTGGTGCAAATTGGCATAGTTCCAGAGGAACTGTATTGATTTACACCATTTTAGAATCCACACTCTTCTGCTGTGAAATAATCTCCTAAATGCCCTTTACATATTAGAAGTGTGAAGTGTCTGTTCTCTTTCCTTCATTTTTACAAGGCAGAATGAGCATACTGTGCATCTTCATTTGATTAAGGTAAAATGCATTTTTTTTTTTTTAGAATAAAGTCTGGGACTATATAAAAGAAGACCTGTTATGTCTGAAATCAAAAGGCTGAGGGGTGACAAGAAAGAGCCTGAATTAGCTCAGGGTACCTAACAAAGCCTACTAAGAAAATTGACTTAGTGAGGAAGTATGAGATCATAATCAATGATCTTTCTTTCTGCAAGTGAAAGGCATTCATATCCTGGTGCTGTGGAGTACATAAGGAGGCAACTTTTGGCAATGAAACAGCAAAGGTGTACAGACTACAAAGCCACTTTTTGTGCTGAAACTCCTCAGTTGCATCACTGTAATAAAACCACCCCAACGAGAGACATAAGGCTTTTTGCGCCGAGGCTTTAGTGCCATTGTGCCAGTGTAGACTCTGTGATTGATTTTAGCGTTGTTATTGGCCTCAGGACGATGTCCTACAATGTCCATCCTGACCATTCTGGTCAGCAGTTTCAACTCTGCTGCCCTTACACCATTAAAGCCCCAGGAATTTTGAAATTCTCCTTCCTATTTGTCATGCAGAGCTCACATCACATCTTTCCCACTGACCATGGCTGCTCCACAAAGCAAATAATCTCCTGCTTGGACCACTGCAGAGTTACTAGATCTGATAAGTGTTTGGAAAGAGGAAGCTGTACAGTTCCAACTGTGCTCCAGTTGTGGGAATTTCAATACCCCTGGCCAGATTGCACACAGCTTGCATGAAAAGGGATATGACCAGGACATGCTGCAGTGCCCCACAACTTTTCAGATTTCTTTTCTGCAATACACAAGGCCCCTGTCCCTGCATTCACTCACCATTCTTGGGGTCTTCTGCCTAATGTGTGGTTGCCGAGGGTCACCGAGAAAGTGATAGGTATGTTACCAGCCATGTATTAATGCTACTGTTTCAATACTCTGCATGTAGTTGACGGTAGTGCTTCTGTTTATGATTAATTATGCCTCTCCAGACTTCACCTTGAGAACTAACCCCTCAACAGCAGCAGAGCATCTGCGCAAGATAAGAAAACGGCCGAAACGGACCCAGGAAGATATGCTCCAGGTGGTGCTGCAGCAGTCAGAGGCAGAAAACACTGAATGCAAGAAGTGGAGGGGAGAGATAAGAGAAGGATTCTTATAACAGGGATGCCACTGAGAGGCTAATTAAAGTTCTAGAGCAGTGGTTCTCAAACTTTTTGTAGTGGTGACCCCCCCAAAGGTCAGGCCGGGGGGGACGTGCCTGCAGCCCATTGCGGCAGGGGATGGGATGGGGGGGGGTTCCAGCAGCCCCCCAGTGCAGGGGTCGGGATTGAGGAGGGGGTTCCAGAAGCCCCCCCGAGGCCAGTGAGGGAGGGGGGGGGGGTTCCAGCAGCCCCACGGAGACACTGGCAGCCCACCGCGGCAGGGGCCGGGGCTGGGTCGGGCACTTGACAGTGCCGGCAGCCCGCCGCAGCAGGAGCCAGGGCCTGGACCAGGCTCACGGAGCCGCCAGCAGCCCGCTGCAGCGGGAGCTGGGACCGGGCTTGCGGGGCCACCTGCAGCCCACCATGGCAGGAGCCGCGGCCGGGACCGGCCTTATAGGGGTGCTGGCAACCCGCGGCGGCAGGGGCACAGGCTGCCTGCAGCAGCAGGGGCCGGATGCCAGCAGCCCACGGCAGCGGCATTGTTCGGAGCCGGCTGCTGGCAGCAGGGGCTCGCGACCCCCACAGAACTGTCTCGCGACCCCCAGAGGGGTCCCGACCCCCACTTTGAGAACCAATGTTCTAGAGAGTCAAACCAACATACTCCAGACTCTCGTAATACTCCAAACTGAGCAGATGCACACCCTCCCTCCCTTCCTCCCTCCCCTTCAGCACATTCAGAACTCTTTCCCATGCATTCCCCAAACTCCCCCTATGCATTCCTTTCTGCTTTCTGGCACTTCGTGCTTTCTTCTATACTCCACTCCCACAGAGAGTTTTTCAAATGAAAGCTGGACCTATACTCAGCTATGAAAATCAGCCCCTCCCCTCTCCCAGTACTTTCCCCCCACCAACAGTGTCTGTGTCGTGTTGTAGTTTTATTTGTCAAGAAAATCAAAGGTTTTTTGAATGATAAGCACTCCATTTGTTTCCTTGCAAGGAAATGTGATCCCACCACTCTGTGCTAGCTCCTCCATGAATGTCAAAAGCAATTTAATGTTACTGCTGTTGCACAAAGGGCTCGTTTCCTTTGGAGGCTGTCTCAATTACCTTCAAAAGACAGGCAAACTCAGTAGGTACTCGAATACAAGTTTATTTGCCAGCAAAAAAGGAGCCAAGGAGTTAACACTCAAAGCAATGACTCTCTCCATACATTGCTGAGACCTCCTTTATAAGTTAGTTCAGATAAGGGAGGTGGTTTCCAAAACGTTTAGACAAGTGGAAAAGCTTTTTGGGCTTGTTACAACCATTGTCCTGTATTAAGCTGTTCCGTTTACCTGTCTGGAACTTTCTGAAAGACAGGATATGCAGACATCATGGCTCTTGTCTTGTGAAAGACAATGGGGACAGGAATGTATGAGGTAAGGCAGGATGCATGTGGAGTTTGAAATACATACATGAGGGGGTCAGGAGTGTAAGACACAAAAGGCTTGAAGCAACTTAAAACCATGTTACACACAATATTTGTAATACTGTTACTTATAAACTAGATTTTTCTTACACTGCTTTCCATGTCAGGCAACTGTGACTGCCGTTGCCTTTGTAACTTCAAGAATAACTCCACTGCCACTCGCAATGTGCTAGTGAGAGCTAACAGAGCAGCGGAGAGCAGTGCGGGATCCATTCCTGCAGATAGATGTGGTGGGGAAAGCAGAAAACAAGGGTTGTTGAAAAACGCTGTGAACTGAAGACGGAAGCACATGGAATACTGGGACAGAAAGCAGTGCATCACAGGGCATTGAGCCTGGACCTAAGGTGCACCGTGATCCCCTCTGCCTTCCCACAAGACCTAGCGCCAGAAGGGGGAGAGCTACACTGTGGGATAGCTATGTCTCATTGGTGATGCAAGTGCCACAAGTGTGAACGTGCTATGCCGCCAGTGGAAGACAATATGAACATACAACAGCGGGTTTCTTTAAGCACTTTATTATCAGCAACGAAGCTCTCAGCAAAAAAAACTATGCCAGTGTAGACATAGCTTTAATGATATTACTTCAGGAGATCAGAAAAATTCCAATTCCCAGTCCCCAGGCTTTAACACCGTGATTGAGTATCTAATCATGGTATGTTTGATTATTATTTTTTTGTTCTCAGTGGAAAGTGCCAGAATGACAGTACCTAAATACTGAAGCCCTCTATTTATCCTCACAGAGCTTCAGTGTAAGCTACATTGTCACACCAGAGTAAAGCTTGTTTTTAGCAAGGTCTCATATCTCCACTATCATTACATTTGAAGAACATAAGAATGGACATACAGGCTCAGACCAAAGGTCCATCTAGTCCAATACCCTGTCTTCTGACAGTAGTCAATGCCCGGTGCTTCAGCGGGGATTAACAGAATAGGTACTCATCAAGTGATATATCCCCTGTCATCCATTCCCAGCTTCTGGCAAACAGAAGCTAGAAACACCGTCCCTCCCCCTCCTGTCTGATAGTCTCTGATGGACCTATCATCCATGAACTCATCTAGTTCTTTTTAAAATCCTGTTAGTGTCTTGGGCTTCACAAGATCCTCTGGTAAGGCGTTCAACAGTTTGACTGTGTGTCATGTGAAGAAATACTTGCTTTTGTTTATTTTAAACCTACTGCCTATTCATTTAATTTGGTGACCCCTAGTTCTTGTGTTATGGGAAGGAGTAAATAATACTTCCTCATATATTTTCTCTATACCAGTCATGATTTTATAGCCTACATCATATCCCCCCTTAGTTATCTCTTTTCCAAACTGCAAAGTCCCAGTTTTATTAATCTCTCCTCATTTGGAAGCTGTTCCATAACCCTAATAATTTTATTGTGCTTTTCTTTACCTTTTCCAATTCCAATATATATTTTTTGTGATAGGGTGACCACATCTGCACACACTATTCAAGATGTGGGCATACTATAGCTTTATATAGAGGCAATATGATATTTTCTGTCTTATTATCTTTCTGTTCCTAATTATTCACAACATTCTGTTAGCTCTTTTGACTGCTGCTGCACATTGATTGGATGCTTTCAGAGAAACTATCCACGATCACTACAAGATCTCTTTCTTGAGTGCTAACGGCTAAGTTAGACACCCATCATTTTGTATGTATAATTGGGATTATGTTTTTCCATGTGAATTTCTATGCATTTAGCAACATTGAATTTAATCTGTCATTTTGTTGCCCAGTCACCCAGGTTTCTGAGAGCCTTTTGTAAGTCTTCACAGACTGCTTTGGACTTAACCATCTTGAATAGTTTTGTATCGTCTGCAAAATTTGCCATCTCATTGTTTTCCCTTTTCCCAGATCATTTATGAATACGTTAAATATCACTGTCCCACTACAGAGGCCTGGGGAACACCGCTATTTACCTCTTTTCATTCTGAAAACCGACCATTTATACTTTCCTTTTGTTTCCTATCTTTTAATCAGTTACTGATCCATGAGAGGACCTTACCTCTTATGCCATGACAGCATACTTTGTTTAAGAGCCTTGGATGAGGGATACAGAGATCAGCCTAGATTTGGACTTCCATCTATCCACCTTGATATTTATATGGTCCATATCCCTGAAATATCCTTTACAGGCATAAAGAAATATTTTGTTTTTTTTATATTTTATTTTCTTTTATTTTGCAACTTTTTGTAGTATTTTGCTAGAAGGTAAAATTTCCTCTTTCCATGGAAATGAGCATCTCTTCTCTTTTTTCCTCTCCTCTTCCCACCTTTAGAATACCACTCATCAGATCACTGGGAATGGTACAGAAATGGTTCTTCAGGCAAGCAATAAAATGTAAATATTATTGGTTGACAGGAGACCGTTGGTATGGTTGAAGTTGGTCAGCCTTTGGATTCATACTTCAGTAGCACCCAGAGGCTGGCAATATCTTAGCACAACACATGCCCTATTGTGTCTTATTGCTTACATCATTCTGCAGAGAACAAGCGTCGTACTTGTTTTCCCCAAAGGCCCTTTTATTTGATGTAATAAAACCTTTTTCTAGCCTCAAAACACATAGAAAGGAAACTCATAGTATGTATGGTAACTTAAGATATTTTTCTGACACCCAAGGGAAATAAGGAAGGGGTATATGTTGTTATGTTAGATCTCAGACAAAGCTGATATTTACAAATATATATGCTGCTTTTGTGAGAGCCATATAGCCTGCAGACTGGTGTATAGCAAGGGACAATCTATAAAAAATATATAATGATATTATAAATATTTATAGTGCACCTATTAGTGAGTGCAAGATAATAGGGATAGGCCAGACAGGCTTGTATAATAGTAAATGTGTGTCTCTCAAACACATTGGAATTCTTTTGCAAGAATTAAATAATGCATAAAAGCAAAATATTAGATATAATTTATATAGAGATTCAAAAGATTATTATGTCCTTTACAAGGAGCTACTGGGGCCTTGGTTACACTACAGGATTATAGAGCGTTTGGTTATAGCGCATCCCATATACAGCAATAGGTATTGCGCTAGAGCGTGTGCACACTTAGACCCGCCAGCGCTAGAGCATGGCCACATTTGCGACGCTTCAGGCGGCATTAGGAGCAGCACAATAGGGCAGGTATCCCACAGAGCACCTCTTCCCAATCTGGCGCAATGCCTTGTGGGAAGGGGGGCGTCACTTGCGCCCATTTTGCATCCTGTTCCAACTCCCCGTGATGCTTTGTGTCATATCCCAGCAATCCCTGTGTTTCCGTCAACTTCAGGCCCATCTTTCAACGGTTTCAGCAAGGCGCGCTTGCTCCGTCGTCCGTTTTCCTGTGCCGTAATGGATCACGAACTGCTGAGGAGCATGCGGGCAAGTGTCGCCAGCACAACTCTCTGCGCAGCGGAGTTCATTCTTGACATGGAAGGTGACAGTAGTGATGGGTCTGAAGAAGACGAGCTTGAGCCGAGGAACGCATTGGACACTAAACTGCTCATCGCTTTAACGGACATGCTCACGAAAGTGGAACGCCACTTCTGGGCACGGGAAACGAGCACTGACTGGTGGGATCGCATCGTCTTGCAAGTGTGGGACAATGAGCAGTGGCTGCAAAACTTTCACATGAGAAAAGCCACTTTCATGGGACTGTATGCTGAACTCGCCCCCGTCCTGCAGTGCAAGGACACCAGATTGAGAGCTGCCATCCCGGTGGAGAAGCGGGTGGCTATAGCACTCTGGAAGCTGGCCACCCTAGAGCCAACCACTTTGTCGACCGTTGGAGTCGTGTTGATGCAAGTGTGCAGGGCCATTAATCGCCTCCTGCTACAAAAAATTGTGACTCTTCGTGACGTGCGTGACATCGTGGCTGGCTTTGAACAGATGGGTTTCCCTAACTGTGGAGGGGCGATCGATGGGACCCGTATACCTATTCTGGCACCCGACCACCTAGCAGAAGAGTACATTAACCGAAAGGGATACTTCTCTGTGGTTCTTCAGGTGCTTGTGGATCACTGTGGACGTTTTACTGACATTAATGCAGACTGGTCGGGAAAGGTGCATGATGCACGCATCTTCCGCAACACCGGCCTGTTCAGGAAGCTGCAAGAAGGCACTCTTTTCCCAGACCAGAGGATCCCCGTGGGGGAAGTTGAAATGCCCATTGTGAGTCTTGGTGACCCGGCTTACCCTCTAATGCCTTGGCTCATGAAACCCTACACGGGGAGCCTGGACAGCAGCCAGGAAAGGTCTCAAGGCACGCTGGTGCTGTCTTTATGGGAAGCTAGACTTGGCAGAGGGAAGAATCCCCGCGGTTATTTCCGCGTGCTGTGCCCTACATAATCTTTGTGAGCAGAAGGGTGAAGGCTTCACTGTGGCATGGTCCTTGGAGGTTCAACAGCTGGAGGCCACGTATGCACAGCCAGAGAGCAGGGCTCTTAGAGGGGCCCAGCGCGAGGCTACAAGGATCAGGGATGCCTTGAGGGAGCATTTTGATGCTGAAAGCGAGTTCAATGGGAATTACAGAGGGAGGGAGGTAGGGAGGGTGCATCCTGTTAATAGGATAAGGCATTTGCTTTTCTGTAGCTATTAGATACATATGTGCACCGAATAAAGAAACCCATTTATTAAAAAGAATTCATTTATTGAACAGCTTTATCAGAATTTGAAATATAAGTTGAAAAAAAGTAAAATGTGTGAGGGAGGAGGGGAGGTGCAATTGGGGTGGGAAGAGGGGGGGGTGCAATTGGGGTGGAAAGGGGCCACTTAGAGATTGGTGTATGTCCTGTCCTCATAACCTCCAATGCCCCCTGAGTTGCTGTGTTCCCCCAACCCCATTTGCGGAGGGTGGTTATGCTTGTTATTAGGGGTTGAGTGCAGTGGATAAGGGTGCTGGGTCTGTGGGTTGGTCGGTGAAGAGAGGGGTGTTGGAGGCAGCCATGGGTGGTGGTAACCGGGAAGCTGTTGATAGTGGCTTGAAGGGGACAGAGGGCCAGAAGGGGAAGGGTTAGGGGGCAACTGACAAGGGGGGCGGCGAACACGGTGCTGCTTCTCCTCCTGAACGGCAGCAATTCGCTGCAGAGTCTCTACTTGAAGCTGTAATAATGTGAACAGCTTGTCAGCGCACTTGTCAGCGTGCTGCTCGTGAGCCATCTCCCTCAACTGGATCTGTTCATCCCTCCGCTTGCTCCCATTCTCCCTCCGCTTGCTCTCATTCTCCCGCCACTCCTGTGCACCGCGATTCTCTATTGCAGCCTGTTGCATAACTTGTTTTAAAAGATGCTTTTCCGTGGTCTCTTTCGAATCCTCCTCAGCTTCTCAGGTGGAGATAAGACTGACGTTGATGTGTTCAAGGCCGAAACTAGGGGAAAGTTATTAGTGCAAAGTTAAAACAGAGGATTCCCTTGTTCACAACAGACAGTGGTAGGATTCCCACGCATTCCATGTTTCTCTGTCTCGTTTGCCTGTCCCACACAGCTATAGCACACAGACAGCAACGGAGCCCCTGCCATGGTGAGTTGTCCCAGGATGCAGGGGCAATGATTGTTTCCCTGCCTTGCTGTACTATGGCTTGGGGGGGAACGGAGGGCATTTACGGGAACTGTACTCTGAGCACTGTCCCAACATTCTCTGTATAGGTGTTTGTGCTGGAAGATATCTCACTGCTGCGGGTGACGGAGCAAGAAAGGGAGGGCATTCTAATGAGATGCGGATTTCGCCCAGGGCCATATGCAGCTTGCCTCTGTGCAGCAATGTTCCTCCCACCCCCCGTAGAACAGTAGTGGGAACTAGTGACCGTGGCTGGGACAGGGACCACGCTGGCTCTCCCGAGAAACCTGCGCAGGCACATTACAAGAACTCTTATTGAGACCTTTGAAGAAATTACTGATGACGATTACTGTGATGTGATAGACTACATCAGTGCACTATTCTACGTGTAGACAAGCATGCGTCAAGCATCCCTTTCCACCCGGGCTAAGCTGCCGGCCTTCCCAACAGAAAAGTAGCTGTAGCTGTGCAATCCGCTGCTGCTGCCCTGCCCCCCGCAACCGCTGGACGCTGTTCTGTGGCTGCTGGCTGTCCTCCGGGCTTGAGAAGAGTTCCTGGCTGCATGTGTCCTGTGACTCCTCTGTGCCCTGAGTCGCTGCTGCAGCCACTGCCTCCTCTTCTTCCTGCTCATCTCCGTCCTGCTCCTCTCCAGCCTCCTTCCACCGCCCCCTTCAGTGGTGGGTTGGGAAGATTTGTCCTGGGTGGTCGATGGAGTGCACGTTGGATCACCACCAAGTATCGCATCCAGAGCCCTGTAGAACTTGCAAAACACAGGGGCTGCCCCAGAGCGGCTGTTTGCGTCGCGGGCTTTGCGATATGCAATCCTAAGCTCCTTTCCTTTTGCCCGGCACTGCAGAGTGTCCCGCTCATGGCCTCTGTCCATCATGGCCCGTGATATCAGGCCATATGTATCGTAATTCCTGCGGCTAGACCGCAGCTGAGACTGAACAGCCTCTTCCCCCCAACAACTGTTGAGGTCCAGCAATTGTTCCACGGTGAAGCTCGCTTATTGTGAGGAGGCATGGCACGTGGAGCCATGGCCAAGGAAAATGGTTACCAGAGGAGCACTCCATGCCTGGCTGGAGCAAACAAGAAGGGGATTTTCAAATTTCCCTGGGAATTTAAAGGGCGGGTCTGGCGTGTGGTCACCTGAGGACGCGACAGAAGAGTTTGAAACTGATGAGCAGAGTGGCTCGAACGGGAATTATGGGCCAGGCTAGAGGCTAATTAACGCACAATGGATGTCCACTTTCACGCCGTAGCACTACAGCGGTAGCGCAACAGCCCTTATTCCCCAAGCGGAGGTGGATTACCATGAGCGCTGTAAACTCAGACTTATAGCGCAATATGTGCCTTGCCAGTGTGGACGGGTAGAGAGTTATAGCGCTCCTGGAGGCTTTATAACGCCATAAAGTGCCAGTGTAACCAAGGCCTCAGAAAACTCAGAGGAAGCGTAATACTGGGTAAGTTTTAGAAAGCAAAGTGGACAGATATGTGAGCAACTTTCAGCGCTGAAAGGGGTTAATAGTTAAGTGTAAGTATGTTGGGGTAAATACAAGAATTGTTGTTTAGTATACTTATTTGCAATCTAGAAAAGAGAGTGATTAGAAGACATACTTTGTTGTTGACATAAAAATTATTAGGTTATTCAAAACTAAGGATTGCATGTTCCTTTAGGAACACCTAACAAAACAGTGTGAGCCAAATGATCAGTTCTTCCTGAATTGTCTCCCCATGTTTATACCTGTAGTTTTATGGGTATAACTGACTGCTGACTCATTTGTGCACCTATAATAATTCGTGCCCATAAACTATGCCCATAAATATGGAGAACAATGTTTAAAAATGGGTATGTACTGTCACAAAAAAAGTGGGTAAGGATCTATAAACAGCAAATAGGAAAACATGGATATGATCGGAAATTAACAAACATGCAGTTGGTTAATAAATGGAGTTTTTTTTTTTGTTTTTTTTAAATAGAAGGTAAAACCAAAATTAGGAATCAAGTGTGAAATCCCACAGGATCAGTTTCCTGAGATTATGAAGGGATTGGCATTGTTGGATTTTGGTCCTTTTCTTTCTTATGTATGCCATAAAGGACCAAAATAAACTAAGCATCTTATATTTTAAGCTTTATGTTGTATGTAAGTATTTATTTTTTACTCCTCACACTACAGATGGCTTGATTTGTACAGTCTGCAATAATAAAGTCTACAAGGAAACTACATAATAAAAGAGAGAATTGCACTAAAACTGTAAGAAGCTACTTGAGGGATCAACTCTCTTCCTGTGCACCTCAACAGCAATTGAATCAGTATGCGTCCTGTCAGGAGAGATCTCCTTATCAGGGGATTGCCGGCAAGTTATTCTCCCTGCTTGACCCTTGACTATGGAATTTTCCTCCCCTGTTAGTCAAGCACAGCCCAGTTTGGTTAACCTTCAGCTCATGTGCTAATTGCTTTCTTGAGTAATGAAAGGACAGACAGTCCATGAGATAGATTCTTCTAAACTTATTAAGAGATTTTAAAGATGAAGACTTGGAAGTGTGTATTTTTTTCAGATGAGAAGCCAGTAGAGCGCATGGAGCAATGCTGTAGTTTACTCTTGACACTGTTTCTTGATTAGCAAGAGGGCTGCTGTAGATTGGACTAGCTGAAGTTTCTCCGTGGTCTTCACATTTATCAGAAATCTCCATTTTATTCATCGCTACCTTTTAGTCAGGATTCCCAGTGAGTGTAAATTGTTGTCGCTCCAGGTTACACTTCCCTATCAGTTTGTGCCTGCTGAGGATCTGGTCCTTTTTGGTTAGTTGTATATCAGTACAGTGAGCACCGTTAAAAGGTTGATGGTTGTGCTTGCTTTGGTGGCACAAATATTAACATTTAGTCATTTTTCAATTGCTGTGGTTTGAAGCAGTGGTGTGCAACTTGCAGCCCATCAGGGTAATCTGATTGTGGGCCATGAGACATTTTACTGACATTGACCATCTGCAGGCATGCCCCTGGCAGTTCTCAGTGGCCGCGGTTTGCTGTTTCCAGCTGTATTGTTCCTATCTGTCTCTGTCAGTTCAAGTACAAGGTAAAGACATGTTCAAACTCAGGCTTGGAAGAGAGTTGTTCCCCCCCCCCCCCACCTCTCATTTATTTACTGTGGTCTCCTCAACACTTCTCTGGCCATATATATTTGGTGTTAGTTTCTACCCTTCTGCAGATTGTAAAAGGAATGGACAGAAGAGTAGAGCAACATCAACGAAGTGCTGAAGTGGGGAGCAGTCCCCACTATGCTCAGCAGTTTAGGTTCTACGTAACACTACCCATCAGAAAATACTGTGCTGAGGTAAAGGCCACGACTATAACGACACCCGTGGTGTATGTAAGTCCGTACAAGCCTACGATCACCCAGTTCAGACGAATTTACTTGCAATAAAAGATAAGTGAATATTGAATCTTGTACTTTGCTGACCTCTCTTCTGATTGTCTTCTTCCTTGAGTCTAGCAGGTGCCAGGCTACAGCTTCTCATTTATAGCAGAACTCTGGTGCTCTTATCTCAATAATGGCTTCCCCATTGGTGGTGAGCATGTGATTCTTCCAGCATATCATGCCGATGCCATATCACAGCATATAATGATACTCATGTGAAAAGTTGTTTTATGTTTGTACTTTCGTGGTCTGACTTGCCTTACAATAAGACAGATGTAGTTTTTAGTAGATTGAAGTGGCTACCTGACATGCATATTTATTTGTGACTCAATTTATGCAACTCCTTCTTGTTTTGCCAAGATTTCATGCACATTGCAGAGATTTTCTTCACTTTTATGTTTCCTTATACTTCCACATGACTCTTTCCTCACTCCACCTTCTGCTCTAGTAAATGTGCTCAGAGGCACGGAAGACCTTCTAGGGATAGATCATTTCTCCTTGCAATTACATTGGCTTCACATGAGCAAATAGACTTCATTAACCTGATAGCTTAAGGAAATCAAGCTCCAGGGGAAACTTCTATTCCAAGATAGATAATTAGGAAATGAAATAAATGCTAGTCCCAGAATATGCAACCCTAATAAGGCATGGGGGTTACATTTGCTCCCTGCATCTACAGTCTGGAATAGCAAGTATCCATTTATTTTAAAACGGTTGCATTTTGTGTGTTCATTTCTGTCTCTTCTGTTGGACGGAGTCTAAGAACGGTGGGGCTTACAAGCCAGTTCAGGCTGTGGGAATGCAGACTGCTTAGTTGCAGTCTTGCAGGGCTGTGTGTTGATCGTCTGTTTCCAGGAGTGAGATTTATGCTGTGGAATCACCATGATAACAAACTTTCGCTAAAAAGAATTTGTTTTGGTAAAATAATTATCTCGTCAAGTATGGTCCCTGTGTTGTTTACTTCGATTGTACGCTCTTTGGGGCAGGGATCATCTCTTTGTTCTGTGTTTGTGCAGCGTCCACACACAGTGGGTCCCTGCTCCATGACTGTAATAGAAATAAATAATTAATAATAATGCTGAATAATGTAGCTGCAATCTTTTCGGTCTCTCTTAGCTTGTATAACGTTTTTCACAGTGCTTCCCAAGTGTGTCAATAAACAGTTTAATGTCAAAGTTCTTCCAGCTCCGCACACCAAATCTTGATTGTTGTTATCTACTCTCCACCCAGGTGCCGATGCTGTTGATGTGGACAGGAATACTGCACCCGAAGGGAGAGCAGACTATCAGAGCCTAGATCTTCTTCTGAGAAGAAAGCGAGGAATACTTGTAGCACCTTAGAGACTAACTAGTTTATTTCAGCATAAGCTTTCGTGAGCTATAGCTCACTTCATCGGATGTATAGAATGGAACAGAAGTAAAATGCATTTATACACACAGAAAGAAAAATAAAAAAAATAAAAAATTGTACATTAGCATACCAATTCTAAGAGGGCTGTTAAATGTAGACGGTCCATTATCATATATCACATCGACCAATGTGATATATACTATTATGTGCCAGCAATGCCCCTCTGCTATGTACAATGGCCAAACCGGCCAGTCTCTACGCAAAAGAATAAATGGACACAAATCTGACATCAGGAATCATAACATTCAAAAACCAGTAGGAGAACACTTCAATCTTCCTGGCCATTCCATTAAAGATTTGATGGTTTCAGTTTTGAAACAGAAAAACTTCCAAAACAGACTTCAACGAGAAACTGAGGAACTGGAATTAATTTTTAAATTGGACACTATTAACCAGGGGCTTAACAGAAGTTCGGATTGGTTCTCTCATTACAGTAATTAATTGCATTTCCTGAGTTACTGACAACAGATCTCCATTTCGAAAGGTGTATTTTTCCCCTAGTGATAATGGACCATCTACATTTAACAGCCCTCTTAGAATTGGTATGCTAATTTACCATTTTTTTTCTTTTCTTTTTCTTTCTGTGTGTATAAATGCATCTTACTTCTGTTCCATTCTATGCATCCGACGAAGTGAGCTATAGCTCACAAAAGCTTATGCTGAAATAAACTAGTTATTCTCTAAGGTGCTACAAGTATTCCTCGCTTTCTTTACGGATACAGACTAACACGGCTGCTATTCTTAGATCTTCTGAGTAGATCTGAGAGAACTTTATCTTGAGATAGCAACAGCGTCTGTCGTTAATAGAATACATGCACCCCAAAAAATGCTGATACCATTAAATGTCGTGCACAGGCGGCAACAGGAAGACAGGGGTTTGAAGAGGAGAGTTGCACGGACATGGGGTCCTATTGATGGGGCCTCTTAGTGGTAAACAACTATTGTAAATGAAAAGGACCTTCTAAAATAACTATGCAGTAAAATGTTTCTAATGGATCTCTGGCTGCCTCTATATATCTGAAATGATGAAACCTAAGAAGAAGGGCAATTAGTGAAGTGTGCTGCAAAGTTTCTAGCCTTAAACATTAAATAGGGAGGGATCTTAGGTGCAAGCAAAACAAAGAAAATGAGGGGAGAAATCAATTTACTTGTTAATGAGCACTATCATCTCTTTTTTTTATAGGAAACCTGACGTTTTGCCTTTTGATTCTTAATCAGCCTTTGGACAAAGGTTACTTTCATCCTCTGTGGAGCAAAGGTAATAATAACTTACATATATCTTCATTTGCTTATTTACTCAGCTGCTGCCCAGCTAATCTACCCTGTGTCCATTGAATCTCAATGTGGCAATTTCTACTAACTAGAGCAACCCCCGGGTGGGAACGTGAATCAGCAGAATATATTTTTTGCTGTTGAGCGAAATAAATGAGCGGATTAGTCAAATTCTGCATTTCTTATGCATTGTAGTGGGAACTTCATGGACTGGGAAGGGGCATGTGTATGTGCGCTTATGTAAAAAAAGACTGCAGCGTTTCAGAGACATCCTCGGGAATGAGGGTGGTTTTGCTTACAGAGTGCGGGAGATCAATGCTGCATTGATAACTTAGGAAGTGAACAATCCTGATACGTCATCAGCAAAATGTGTTAGTTTTGATCAAAATCCAATGAAGTATGTACACAGATTTATAAAAGTATGGATATTTTTTCTGTTGGAAATGTGCAACTCATTGGGCATGTTTGCTTTGTTTAGTAAGTGTAGAGTTAATCATCTCTGGCATGATTGCTGTAAAGCTACTACTTTTATAAAAAATCTATCCCATCTCAGTCTGTACTTTGCTACTGCTGGTCTTCAGATGGTGTGAAAAAATGATAATACTTGAAATATAATATGTCCACAAAAAGATGAATTCTGGATTTAAAGACTGAAGCAGTCTCGACGTTAATTGAGAGCCCAGGGAAGCCCAGACTTTAGACACCAAAACCACAGAGACCTTCTGGAAGGTACAATAAATAAAAGTTTCTAATCGTCCAATTTTTCTCAGAAATGTAGGTCACTTAGACTGGATTTTTCAAAAGTGAGTAGCCATTTTGAATGCCTTCATTTTTGCATGCCCAACTTCTGAGACAACTTGAAAGGAATCTGATTTTTCAGAAAGGGCTGAACATCCGCCTTCTGAAAAGTATCTCAAGTGGGGCCCCTGAATTTGAGGCACCCAGAGTTGCTTCTCACTTTTGAAAATGTTGCCCTTATAAACTCTACTATCCTAATGCTCTGGCTTGTTCATGTGCCCTCGCTTGGTGGCAGAATGCTAAATAATTGTGCATTCAGAATTCTCTCCATGGCTGAAAGATTAATGATGAAAGCTATAAAGAGCAGCAGTTATGCACTGAACAAATAAGGTTGTTATTTAAAGAGTTAGAATAATATGTTAGCATTCTACAGAGATTTGATAAAACTCCCGTACAGTATTGTATTTCTAGAAACGTTAGGCTGTGCTGTTAAATAGTCTCTAAGTTTGTGAGTAGAGAAAGATGTACAGAAGTGTTCTTCCTTAGATTCCCTCCTGCTGCCAATTGGGTGGGCTTGTATCCAAGGGCTTACTAGTAAAACCCGGTTGCATGATTTGAGCTTTGGTTAATCGAGTCCTGTTTCTATGCTGCTGACAGATGTTATGTCCGTGTCTTGTGTAAGAAAGACATGGTTGTGGTTATCTTGCTGATTCGTTGATACTTCATAGCACAGGGATGGCCAATCTGAGCCTGAGAAGGAGCCAGAATTTTCTAATGTACATTGCCAAAGAGCCACAGTAATACATCAGCAGCCCGCCTTAGGCCCCTCCCCTTCCCCCCTGCTCCCACACCTCCCACACACCGGCAGCCCCACCAATCAGCACCTCCCCCTCCCTTCCCACACCTCCCAATCTGTTTCGTGGCATGTGGGAGGCTCTGAGGGGAAGGGGAAGGAGTGAGGGCATAGCAGGGTCAGGGGAGAGGGTGGGAAGGGGTGACAGAGCCAGGGTTTGAGCAGTGAGTACCCCCCGGCACATTGGAAAGTTGGCGCCTGTAGCTTCAGCCCCGGAGTCGGTGCCTATACAAGGAGCAGTATATTAACTTCCAAAGAGCCACATGTGGCTCCGGTGCCACAGGTTGGTCACCCCTGCGCTAGATATTAGCTGCGGTCCAGTCCTGAAGCAGGTTTTGACTTCATCAGAAAATAAAGTCTGTCACAGAAAGTTATAAATCAGGCAGAACAGCTCAGGTTCTTATTTTCTTTTAAATCTTAGGGACTTGTCTTCATGAGTGCTGCCGGGGATCGATCTTCTGGTGATCGATTTATCGCGTCTCGCTAAGACGCGATAAATCGATCGCCCGCGGCTCCCCCATCGACTCCGGAACTCCAGCTTGCCGGGAGGCGCAAGCTGGAGTCGACGGGGGAACGCGCCGCCGACTGCCACCGCCGTGGGGACGAGTGGTAAGTCGGCGGCAGATACGCAAACTTCAGCTACGTGATTCACATAGCTGAAGTTGCGTATCTGCCGTTGATCCTCCCTTCCCCCCCAGTGAGGACAAATCCTTAGGCACTCTTGCTATAAAATATCCTTCAGCTCCTGTACTGAAATATGTTACCAGCACACTCTCAGAGCACTGGGGCCGGCCAAACCTTGACTGTGAGTTGAATATTCAGTAGTGATTAGGCACTATTGGTACTGGGCATGTGCTGAGTGGCTGAATGGCTCAGGATTTCCTGAGTGGGGAATTGTTGGGTGTAATTTTATAGTCTGTGTTACGGAGGAGTTCAGACTAGATAACCATAATGGTTCCTTCTGGTTTAGAATCTATGAATGTGGGGGTGGGGCTAATCTCCATTTCCTCCTAAGACTGGCCAGCAGAATTCCTTGCCTTCTTGGAGCACTCCCTAGGTATGGATGGCAGGAGGAAGGTTCCCTCTTCCTCCAGTCTTCCATGTGGGATTCTTCCCTTTGAAGGAATTTGGGATCTACCTGGGTTTTGTTATGCTGCCGGCCAGCAATTTCCTTCTTACCCCCCAAAACGATCCATAGGTATATTACGAGAGTTCTGATCACGGATAAGAAGTAAAAGCAAGAAGAAGAGATGAAGAGTTTGAGGAGCAAACCAGGGGATTAGAAACTAGACTCTGCTCTACAGCCAAGACGGGAGAAATCTTTCAAAGGCCTATCAAACTCGCTATCAGATTTAGAGCTAAATGTGGGCCATCTTATCTATCCTGGTCAGCTCGAGGGGCAGCAGCACCCGGTGGCTTGAAGTGGTTTCCATCATATAAAGAGTTTACAGTTTTGTTCAATGGCTTTCAGCAAACCCACATTATAAAAATTGCGCCAATACAACTGCTGGTCAATCTTATTCAGTATTAAACTATGATAGGGCAGCTATTGAATGAAGTAAGTTATCACCGGAAATTGTTTAATAACTACCCATTACTTCTTTTTTTTGAGTAATTTGTATTACTGATGACTCATATTGTTATTTACTTCTTACAAAAACTCTTGCAAGGAAAAAGTTAGAAACATATATTGAGTATCACCATGCACCTTGTCTGCAAATACCATATACTATCTTACATTTCATGTTCCACATGCTTTTGTCCACAATATACTCAGTGATTCATTTTTTTAAATTTCTGAAGTTGAGGCTGAAAAGCCAGGTTATTCTCCCCTGTGACTGCTATATTTTCCTTCATTGCCTCAGTTTATCATGATGAAAAGAGTTAGAGCAATTCACCTAAGCCTTTGAAATTATTAAATACATACATACATTCAATTGCCTTGTTACTAATCTGCAATGAACTTGCTGTGTTGGCATATGCTGTACTCTCTCCTCATCTTTAATTTTTATAATTTCCAGCTGAACATACTTCTAATACATTTCAAATTTGTACCAGACCCAGAATTGGCAGCTGACATAAAACTTAAGAGAATTTAGAGCGGCTACTATTAATAAATAGGAAAATGTTCATAAAAATGGTGATTGGACTGTCACATGGACTTCTGTGCTTTATTGCAATTTCACGCAGGCATCCTGACTAGCATTTACTCTTACTGCTGGTCTCAGCAAAACTTCTTCATTCTTTCAGAGGTGATGCTAGGCACCTGATAAGTCAACAATGGAGTATATTTTTCCTTCTCAAAAATTTAAATCAAATCAAGAATAGAATTTCTTTTTCATGTTTAGTAATTTAAGTTCACCATTCTGTACACTTGCTATAGACTTAAAATTTAATAATTTCCAAGTATAGAAGGCTGGATGTTGGACTTCATGCAGTGAGTTAATTTTCTTTAACTACAGGAGTCTGAGCAGAGTTATCATCAGCTTTTTTGAGTGTATGAGGTTGAAAATGTACTACTATAAGCAAGAAAAGGTGGTCAAAGTTATCATGGGCTATTACTCACATAAAACTTGAAGCAAAACAGTAACAATGGTCAGATCCTTGGTAATGCAACATTTTACATTATCTGAAGCTCTGTCCCAAGAGTTTCCATTTCCAAATGGCCAAATCAAGAAAATGAACTCTACCACATTCCCAGTGGTGAACTCAGAGGTTTACATTTCCTTTCATAAACATGAGAGACTTGAAAGGTTAGTGTCACAGCAAATGCCCCCTGATCAAAAGTGCAGATACTTAGCACTTTGAAAATCATAGTTCAGGTGACTCAGGTTGCACATTCTAAAACTGAGCTATCCAAAACTAGTGGACACTTGAAAATGAAGGTCTAATTTGGTTTGCCCAAGGTTACTCGGTAAGTCATTGGTAGAGCTAAGCACAGAATGCAAGGCCCTTGACTTTGTTTTGTTCTGTAACCACAGTTGTTTCCCTTAATATGTGGAATAGAATAAAGTTCTCATCTAAGTAGATGACAATTAGACTGTAAGATCTATGATTCTGTGTAAGCTTTGTGTTGTTTTTAGTTCTGCGCAATTTCAGCAACTGGAAATGCTGAGATCTAAGAGGAGATTTTGTTTGTTTAAAGAATTGCAGATTTGCTTTGTGTTGGTTGTTTTTGGCTTGGTTTTTTTTTAAATGTAAGAATGATGAATAATTAAGAACTCCCTTTGTGGTGCTTTGAAAAGCTAAACCCTGCTGAGCTTTAGTTCAGAATAACAGAACAATAGAGAATTGCTTTGAAGTGCTAGGGAAAAGCCTAACAGATGATAAGAGCAGAAGGAAAAAATATAGAGAAGGGAGGCTATTACAGTGCTTTTTACTACTGAGCTGTGATGGAAATCCCATTAGGGAACTTCTGTTGTCAAAAGTTTTGCTGTATGGAAGCCTTTGATAGCATCCTACTATATATCCTATTGCCATCATTTTGCAGAGGATATTTAAAACATGAAGCTTCAGAAAATATTATCAAGAGGAAACTTCAGAGCACCCAGTACAAAGATGGAAGGGATGAGCTGCTAAAAAAAGAATATAACCAGTAAGTGTTTTGTCTGCAGAACTATGGCATGGGAAGCCAAGAGCCAGGAGCAAGTATACAGAATTGTCACAGATGTGTGAACTGAGAGAAAGGAGAAGGTTCTTCACTTAAAATATTCATTGACTTTTCACTGGCATTACATTTAGAACTGACCTACCTGCTGTAACCTTAGCCATCTAGATTCTAGAAGGAAATTATGTTCATCAAGGCAAAACAACCCCAGAATAAAGGGAGGGAGAGGACCAGTGGGGTGAGGGACAAGCTTGAATTGATATAGGCCCGGCAGAGAGAAATCAGCTGCCAAACTGAAGAACAATTAGGATGGGGAGTTATGGGGCTGTGGACAATGAAGCAGAGGGAGGCAGTCCATAGGCTGATGGCAGTTGGATTGCCTATTTTAAGGGATGCTCCTGTTCAGTGACTAATGTCCATGAATTAGATCAGTAACAAACTACAAAGAAACAATTGAGCAGATAAAATCTGATTTCAAACAAGAATGATGTAAAGGATCAGATACCCTAGTTAGACCTGGTTGAAAACAGGGGCATAATTTGTGAAAATCTTCCCAAACGTTGCGTGCTATTTTTTTCACTGAAATTCAAATGTTGTCAAGTTTTTGTTGAACTTGTGAATCGTAAAGTTTTGACTGACACGTGTATGAATCGTGACACAACCCCATCCTCTGGGTGTCCCTAAACTTCCTACTGCCAGAGGCTGGGACTGAACAACAGAGAATGGATTACTCAATAATTGTCTTGTTCCAGTCATTCCCTATGAAGCACCTGGCATTGGCCACTGTCAGAAGACAGGATACTGGGGTAGATGGAGAATTGGTCTGACCCAGTATGGCCATTCTTATGCTCTTCTTAATGTTTTATTGACAAACATTGTGAGGTACCGTCCTTTTAAAAAATGACTTTGTCGTGCAATTTTCATGCCGTTGTACTTTACTTCTTTGAAATGCAGATGATCACCCTACATACGGGGAAGTCAGCGGGTGGAGGCGGAGGAGAGAATACAGAGAAAAAATGAAATGGTAGAAGTAGAGATCAGAAAACCAGGGAATTAAGCAGGAATGAGAGTGGATGAGAAGAGAGAAGACCTTATTGGGGAGTGCATGAGTGTTCACACAAGGAGAGGTCACTCTATGTGCATTGAAAAAGTTGTGCCGTGTTCTGGAGAAGTTTTCCACATTTTAGTGATACATCAGATAATTGGGATATTACTAGGCATTTGCTGGCTACTTCACTCCATCTTGACAGCCCAGGGCTTGAGGGGTTGCTCTTCAGAGTAAATACTTATCAAGAATATTGTTTCTGTAGGCCATTCGTAGTATGGATCCACTACATTAGCAAAGAGGTCCAAAGTGTGAGACCTTATAATAGTAACTAATCTAGGATCTTTTCACTGACTTCATTGGGCTTTGAATGTTACTCCAGGCCTGGGTTGGGGCAGACAAATGGAACAAAAAAGGCCTGTATTGATGCAAACACCTCTCCACTAGTCTTAGTGCTGCCTATAAGCTGTCTCTGTAAATAAAGCTGGCAAGTGAGTCTCACGCAAAATGTAAATATTCAGGAAAATATTTTCAATGCAATGTTAAGGTTGAACTTTAAATTGTACAAGTCAGAACATTCACTGTCAAAATTCTCACCTCTCTCACAACTCTGCTCGGTTGTGCAGATGCATTACAACAGGACATTCCATTATTTGATCTTGCTACGTATATGTACTATTAAAAACAGTATGCACATCTAAAGTTTTGGAAAGATATGCAGCTATTTTTCCATGATATGTTGTATTTGCTGAATGCTTGATCACAGAGTTTGCCTAGAGTTTGAAACTTAGTGTATCAGACAGGACTTAACCTATACTGATAACTCTGCTTTGTTTTGGTAAGTTGGTCTGTGATTCTTCTTTAATTTAACTGTCTCCTATCCTTTAAGTGCTCTAGAATTATTTGTGGTGTATTTTTGAGTATTGTGCAGTACTCTTGAACACTGTTCAAAACTGACACACACACACACACTAAACAAACCCCAGAAGAGTAAAAATAATGCAGGCAGAAGTCTGGGGGCTACCAGTATATTGCACTGACTGTAGCTTGTGTGATTACCTGCCTTGTGGGCAGGTGGCATATGTGAACAGTTGGTGCAAACAGCTCATGGCCCTTAGAGACAGAGTGTGGGCTCTTGAGACCAGAGTGGCTGAACTACAGGAGTTAAGGAAGACAGAGTAGCGCATAGAAGACACTTTTTGGGACAGAGTAGGGCAGTCCCATCCCCTGTCTGATGGCTTCTGTGCCGTTGAGGAGGATGAAAGTCTTTGGGAAGAACATCAAGTTGAAGAAGAAGGAAACGATCCCATAGTTGGGGCCCTCTGTCCTGATGATGTCATAGTATCCTCTCATACTTAGGATACCCCTCCTGGGGAGGGAACCCAAGGTATTAGGAAGAAACAGGTAATAGTAATGGTGGATTTGATTATTAGAAATATAGGTAGCTGGGTTTGTGATGACCGGGAGAACCACCTGGTGAAATGCCTACTATGTGTGAAGGATGTTGACCTCTCAAGACATCTAGACAGATTTATGTGCAGAACTAGGGTGGAGCCGGAGGTTGTGATACCTGTAGGTACCAGTGACATAAGGAAAGGTAGGAGAGAGGTCCTTGAGGCCAAATTTAGGCTGGTAGTTTGGAGATTTAAATTCCAGGATGTCCGTGGTAGCATCCTCTTAAATGCTTTCAGTTTCACATGCAGGGCTAGTTAGGTAGGCAGATCTGCAGGGTGTAAGTGCATGGATGAGATGATGTTGGGAGCAGGGATTTATTAGGAGCAGGGTTATCTTTTAGGAAAGGAGGAGCCTATCAAGGAAGGATGGGCTCCACCTAAACCAAAATGGAACCAGATAGCTGATACGTAAAATTAAAAAAAATTGTAGAGGAGTTTTCAAACTAAGGGCTGGTGGAAGCCAACAGGTGTGGAGCAGCACATGGCTCAGAAAGATATTTATTAAAGGGGTTGCTATATGTCCTCATAAAGAGGAGAGGCTAGAAATTGATTAACTTTACAAGGAGGGTGGTGAAGCACTGGAACAGGTTTCCTAGGGAGGTGGTGGAATCTCCATCCTTAGAAGTTGTTAAGGCCCGGCTTGACAAAGCCCTGACTGGGATGATTTAGTTGATGTTGGTCCTGCTTTGAGCAAGGGATTGGACTAGATGACCTCCTGAGGTCCCTTCCAACCCTGATATTCTATGATTCTATGAAATACAGGTAGGAACTGAAGAGAAACAGTCAAACAGAAGAGAGTCCCATTCAGTTACGTCGTATGAAGGCAGACAACTAAACACTGACATATTTTACAAGTGATTGTATACAAATGCAAGAAGTCTAAATACTAACATGAGTGAAATTAAGTGCCTGGTCTTAAATGAGAATATTGATATAAGAAGCATCACAGAAACGTGGAGGAACAATGATAATCAATGGGACGCAGTAATACCAAGGTACTGGTGTGGAAATGGCACCAAATGTGATAGAAAGCATATTCAAATATAGTAAAAATCTTATGTGAATCCAGTAGTGCAACAGAATCTCTATGGATAGAAATTCCATGCTTGAATAATAAGAGTATAGCAGTAGGAGTATACTGTCAATCACCTGGTGAATGTGGTTGGTAAATGTGATTGTGAAATACTGAGATTAGAAAGGCTGAAAAAACAGAAAACTCAATAATGATGGGGATTTCAGCTATCCCTATGTTGACTGGGACTGGATGCCAAAATAAAATTTCTAGGCACCATTAATGTCTGTTTCTTGAAACCCACAATGGAGAGAGGAAATTCTTGATTTAGGACTAAAAAATTTACTTCCTTAGCATACAGGATCTGGTTCAAGAAGTGAATATAGCTGAGCTGCTCTGTATAAGCAACCATAACGTAATTATATTCCATCTCTTTACGTGGGAGTGGAGGTGTGTGTGGAGGGAATACCTAAGTATTTAACTTCAAAAAGGGGAACTACACAAAAACAAGGAGGCTAGTTAAACAGCAGTTAAAAAGATGAGTTACGTGCCTGCAAGCTGCATGGAAACCTTTTAAAAACACCATAATCCTGGCTCAAACTATATGTATACCACAAATTAAAAACAAAGAAACAACCAGGCAATCAGAGGACGAAAATCCCCAACATTGCTAAACAAGAAAAGTAAAAGAGGCAGTTGGAGACACAATTTAAAAATTGGAAGTCAGATCCTACTGAGGAAAATAGAAAGGAATGTAAATGGCAAATGAAGTGTAAAAATATAATGAGGTAAGGTAGGACAGAAAAGAATTTGAAATGCAACTAGCAAAAGAGACAGAAACTAACAGCAAAAATGCTTTTAAGTACATCTGAAACAGGAAGCCTGCCAAACAATCAGTGGGGCCACTGGACTATCGAGGTGCTAAAGAAGCACTCAGGGAAGACAAGGCAGTTGCTGAGAAGTCCTATTTGCGTAGGTCTTCACTGCAGCATCTGTCAGCTGCCATTGTCGAAAGACAGGATACTGGGCTAGATGGAGCATTGGTCTGATCCAGTATGGCCATTATTATATTCTTAGGAGCCTCGTTGTGTAGGTGGTGTTCAGGTGTGCAATTGAAAGAAACTCGCTCAAATTATTTTTATTTCCACACAAAGGCCAAGATTTTCCAAATCTGATAATTTGGGGTACCTCCGTTTTTAGGTGCTTAAACCACATGAAAGAGACCTGATTTTTAGGAGGTAGGTGCTCAGCAATTTTTGGACATCAGGACCTCTTTATAGTGGTTCCAGCAGGTTTCTTAGTATATTAAAGCACCCAAAATAACAGAGATTTGAATGTCTTGGCAGTTGTTTTTATTTATTTGACCTTAAGGATGTTGCATTTAGGATTTAATCTTACAAAAGTGCTGAATGCGCTGGCTTGATCCGACAAAGCATTTACTAAAAGTTAAGCATGTAGGCAATCCTATTAACTTCAGTGGGACTACACATGCTTAAAGTTAAGGACGTGCTACAGTGCATCGTTGGATTTTGACTGAGTGCTCAGCATCTTGCAGAGTTGAGCGTTACATGAAAGAATATACATCAAGAATGTTACTAGAACCTCCGCATTTGGAAAAAACGCTAAGGACATGGTATAGCCTTTCAACATTCTGGCACCCTAAGTTCTGTTAATATAGGGGATTGACCCTGAATGTCGGGTTGATGATCCTCTTCCAGTTTGGGCGAGAAATGAACTTTTCAGCATTCGTTTTGTTTGTTTTTCTGGGGTAGGTGGCGAGACAGAAATAAAATAAAACCGAACACACACACACACACACACACACACACACACACACACACACACACACACACACACACACACACACACACACACCCCAAGGGCCAAATTAACTGCTTATGTAAATGGATGGAGATCTGTTGACTTCAGTGGTGTTTCATAGGTTTACACTGCACAGAATTTGGCCCATAAAGAATAACATGTTTTTTTTCAAGCAGGTATGTGTATAAAAATAGAACCACCACCACCATCCCAAATCAGCCGGATTTATAGTATCATAGACTTAATATATTTAATATATACCCTACACAGCAGCCTGACTTCTTGTGACACCCTGACTCAGAGATGGAGAGAGAGGGAAAGTGGCCCTTATTGAGGGTAGAGAAGTCTTTTTTCACACCCTACTCACTTTGCAGTAGTTATGGGTAAGGTTAAGATTTTGTCACTCCTATCTTCAGTAAAAGTCACGGATATGTCATCGGCAATAAAGAAAAATTCACGGAAGCCCGTGTCCTATCTGTGATTTTTAGTAAAAATCTGCATGACAAAAGGGGGAGCTGCAGGCTCCCCACACCATCTGGGGGTGCCTGGTTTGGAGCTGCAGGGTCCCCACATGACTGGTGGCTCCAGACTCGGTGCACCCCCACCAGCTGCAGTGCTCTGTGCTCCCGGGCATCCCTGCCAGCTGCAGTGGCTCCATGCTCCGGGGCACCCCCGCCAGCTGCAGGGTGGGGAGCTGCACGGCTTCCCCGCCAGCTGCTGAAGCTGGGATCTTGGGCCCGCAGTTCCCAGCTGCCAGGGGTGGCAGGGACCCTACATCTCCCAGGTGCTGGGGGCTCAGGGAAGTCACGAAGGTCTCTGGAAGTCACGGATTCTGTGACTTCCGTGACCTTCCTGATGAAGTCATAGCCCTAGTTATGGGTATGTCCCTGCTTCCATCCAAGACAATAGCAAAAACTTCCTCTGATGATAGGGGAGTGGGATCACTCCATTGGATCACAGAAACTCCCTTGGAGCTGCCAAGACTACTTCTGCCCCTGCTCCCTTGCCCCTAGCCAGCTTGGGACTCCAGAAATCCTACCTGGTTTGAATCAGACTCGCTAGCCTGCTGCAAACCCAGACCCAGGTCTGAACCACATCTCCTAACAGCTGTAGGCTTACCTGGAAGCAGGTTAAGAAGTGTTCCTGCCTTTAGCACTCAGTTGCTCAACTCCCAGTGGGGCCCAAACCCTAAATAAATCTGTTTTACCCTGTATAAAGCTTATGCAGGGTAAACTCATAGATTGTTCGCCCTCTATAACACTTATTGAGAGAGATGCACAGCTGTTTGCCCCTCTCCCAGGTACTAATATGTACTCCAGGTTAATTAATGAGTAAAAAGTGGTTTTATTACATACAGAAAGTAGGATTTAAGTGGTTCCAAGTAGTAACAGAAGAATAAAGTGAATGATCAAATAAAATGAAATAAAACACGCAGATCTCTCTCTAATACAGTGATAAAACTGAATACAGATAAAAGCCTCAATCTTTACCTGGACACACCTCCCCAAGTAAAAGAAGCATTTGCCATGTTCATTCAAGCTTTGGTGTTTTGGCTACTATAAAGGATATCAAGAAGTGCCAGCATTTGGGGATTGTTTGTGATATCGTCACTTGTCTGCTGATCTCAGTCAAATTCCTAGTAAACAGTTACCAGATGACAGCTGTGAAACTCTGTCTCTCATTGCCAGTTACCTGAGCTATCCCATCGTTTGGGTAAATTTATACTAGGATATGTGCCCTCCCCCTCCTTTTTTTGGTTTGCTAACCAAAAGGCGTACTCAGATTGCTTAAAATATTGTAGACTATCTGCAGTAACTCTTGCCTCTTCCCCACAAGTTTGACAGGGGAAATAATCTAAAGGAGACTGGTGTCCCCATCCTAACCTGTACATTCTTTACTGCAGGAACCATCTTTTTGTTGTGTATACGATGCCTAGCACAATGGGGTTCTCGTCTGTGACTGGGGTCCTGTGCACAACCACAATACAAATAACAATTGTGACGGGTTTGGTCACAGAGACCCCCTTGTGACTGTCACCTGATGTGCTGAAATTACTTCTGAGCCGGTTTACTCTGATGCTTGGGACTCCAGAAACCTGCCTTGTTGTTTTTTTTCCCGGAGGGCCCGGGGTGAGGGGCGGGCGGGGAGAACCCTCTCGCAGGGCCCGCCGCAGGAAACCGAGAGAGACGGGAGACAGAGCGGTCCTCACCTCCCGGAGTACGCGCAGGGGGGTCACGAGGGTGGAGAGCCCCATGCGCTGAGTGAGCGCACGGGGATCCGCCCAGTTCCCCCCCATCGTAGTCCAGGAGGTCTCCCTGGAGGACTTTGGTGATTTCTGCCAGGACCAACCTCCAGCGCACCGAGGGAGACTCCGCCACCTGCACACGAAGGATTGGATTGTGTAGCAGGGGCTCCGCAAGTAGATCCTCTCCCTCGGTGGCCACAAAGGACCTGGTCGCCCCGAAGAGCTTCCAGGTCCGGAGGAGGTCCTGGTAGAAGGCCGGCAGCTCCGAGAGGTCTCACGGAAGACACCCCCCCCCCCCCCCCGTTGGAGAAAAAAAGAGCTGCCGGTCATATCGAAGCCCCCGGAGGCGGCGGAGGAAGGCGTGCGCCAACGTTCTCCATGCCGGACTACCAACACCATAAAGGAGTCTCTGCAGGGCCTGGAGGCGGAAGACGTGGACCTGGCTGCGCAAGCAGACCAGGCCCTGCCCTCCTTCCGCCAGGGAAAGACTCAGAACCCCTGCAGAGACCCAGTGCAATCCTGGCCAGAAAAACCCCAGGGCGAGCCTCTGGAGTCCGGCCAGGATCCCCGGGGCCGGGCTCATGGTGTTGAGCCGGTGCCAGAGCATGGACAGGACCAGCTGATTCAACACCAGCGCCCTCCCGCGGAGGGAGAGACACTGGAGCAGTCCCGTCCATCTCCGCACCCGCTCACTCACCCTGCCCTCCAAATCCCGCCAGTTTTCCGGCGGGGAGGGATGCGTGGCGGAGAGATAAACGCCAAGATAGAGCAGCGGACCCGCGCTCCACTGAATGGCTTGAAGCGCGGGTGGGAGGGAGCTGACTTGCCACCCGTCCCCGACCACCAGGCCAGAGCTCTTGACCCAGTTGACCCGGGCGGAGGAGGCCGCCGAGTACACGGCTTGGCAAGCCTCCACCCGCACCAGGTCGCCCGGGTCCTGGACCATGAGGAGTACATAGTCGGCGTATGCCGACAGGACCAGCCGCAGCTCCGGCTCTCGAAGCACCAACCCCGTCAACCTCCGTCGGAAACCTGCCTTGTTGAGTCAGACATGGTAGTCTGCTGCAACCTAGACCCAGGTCCGAACCATGCCCTCAGAGCTGCAGGCTTTAACTGAAAACCGCTCTGCAGGTTATCTATCTTCGGCACCCATTTCCCAATGGGAGCCAAACCCCAAATAAATCCATTTTACTCTGTATAAAGCTAACATAGGGTAAACTGATGAATTGTTCACCTTCCATAACACTGATAGATATGCACAGCTGTTTGCTTCCCCAGGTATTAATCACTTACTCTGGGTTTGTTAATAAACAAAAGTAATTTTATTAAGTTTAAAAATTAGGATTCAGGTAGTTTCAAATAATAACAGATGGAACAAAGTAAGTTACCAAGAAAAATAAAACAAAATATGCAAGTCTAAGCCTAATACGTTTAAGAAACTGAGTACAGGTAAATCTCACCTGCAGAGATGTTCCAATAAGCATCTTTCACAGGCTAGACTCCTTTGTAGTCTGGGCCCAATCTTTTCCCCTGGTACAGACCTTGTTAGTTGCAGCTCAGGTGATAGCAAGGGATTTCTCATGACTGCAGCCCCCTTTGTTCTGTTCCACCCCCTTTTATAGCTTTAGCACAAGGCAGGAATCTTTTGTCTTTTTGGGTTCCCACCCCTTCTTCTAAATAGAACCCCCCCGATTTTATGATGGATTCCAGTACCAGGTGACATTATCATATGTCCTATGAGATCCGAAGCCTCTATTCTTTCACAAACACAGGAAGGCTTAGAAGTAAACAGAGCCATTTACAACCAATTGTTCTAGTTAATGGAGCCATCAAGATCCTAAGCCACCTTTAATCGCCCACACTTTGCATAATTACAGTAGGACCTCCCGGTAATACTTCATATTTCTAGTTTTAGATACAGGAATGAGACCTTTTGCATAAAGCATATTCCAGTTACATCATATTCAAACTTATAAACATATTTCCATAAAACATATGGCGTTCAATGTTACAATAATAATAGAAGTAAACCTATGGATTGGGACAAGGAGGGATTATGAGCAACTAGGATTATCTAGATGATAAAATCTCTGGTCTTGGACTGTCTTGTACTACATGTCTACACAATGCCTAGCCCAGTGGGGCCTTGATCCTTCATGAGGCATCTATGTGCTACGATAATATAAATAACTGTTAATAATAATGATCTGACTGCCCATGTCTCCTCAGTACAAATGTGTGGGAGCAGACTTCCCTCCAGTTGCTGAAGAGGAGGAGAAAGTGGGGAGACCTAAATGGCCAATGAAAGTCACAGAGGTCAAATTTAATCCCTTGCTTGCTGTTAATCAAAGAAAGAGAGATGCAGTTTAGCAGGGAAATTGTTTTTCTAGCCTGTCTCTTTGGTCAGTTTGCTAGGCAGAGCAAAAGCACGTGGGAGTTGCTGTCTACATTTAGTCTACTTCAGTGGTGCTTAACCTTTTCCATAGCAGGACACCATCCCCACCGCGGGCTCCTTTCCTGTCTAGTTGAGACACCCCCCCCATCCCATTTTGTAAATTGGGAAAGAGTAGGGTGGTCATAACTCCCAGGTTGAAAACCAGTAGTCTAAATCTGAATTTATATTGCCTGGGCTGTCTTTTTTCTTGACCATCCTTTTGGAAGCCTATGCATCTTTGTCCGGGAGTGAATCCCTCACTGCAGCTTTCTAAAAGCCATATTCCAATGATGCCTCTGAGGTTCACCTTTTGGCTTGGAGAGGGAGAGGTAATGCTCTTGCCAGGGACTTTTGGAGCATGCTTTCTGCAATGAGTATAGGAGCAGGTTAGTTTTTTAAGATCACTTCGAAATCATGCATTTAATTTGATTGCTTTTTTCACATCTAGAGATTTGAATAAGCATTAATGCATCAGTTAGATTTCATTCAGTACTTACAATGCTGAAGTACCCTTTGTATTCACCTTCTGAATATGCTTTGGCAACAGAGCTTGCTATACGGAAAATGGGAGAAAGAATAGAAATAATAAACATACCATCAATTTGGCCGATGCAGTTGAACATTTTACAGTTTGTTTGCAACCCAGCTTCCATCTCCGATAATTTAAATAGACATAGTACAGTGTCCTTTATGAAACATGCAGGACAATAGATAGGCTCCAAAGTTATTAGTGCAATAAATCTTTGTTAAAACAGGCTTCTCGTATGCACTGCAAAAGCTTGGCACAAACTGCTCTTCAGTTTCATATTTAGATATTAAATTTAGAGATGTGCAGAATTTGTTCAAGTTTGCTGCAAGTCTTAGCCATTTATTATACATGCTTGCCATCTTAGTGAGTTCTTCTGGGACTTCTTAAAGTAACATGAGTAACTACATATTAAACCTGGGTTCCAACTTTTACGGTAGCATCGCATAGTCTAAGCATTTATTTATCATGACAGGGTAGCATCCTTTGGTTGATGACTCACCTCACAAACCATAAAGCCGGGGAAAATGAGTCTTGAAGCCCCTTTTTGAGCAACAGATTTGACTTAGCTTTTGTGAGTCTGTTTAGATTTAATAAGGAGGCATCCATTTTAGTAGTCCCTACGAAGCTCCAGAAGATTTGTTGGAACCCCACATAGTTGGTGCTTTCCATCAATTAGAGTGATCTTTCAAGGAAAGAATAGGTAGGCCTTTTGTTTTACTCCTAATCTCAGCATCATTCATATTTTATTTGCTTTACAGCATCTAACATTGTACTATAATGGAAGAACACAGATATTTGCCATTAGTTATTCTGGATACTTGAAACAACATCAGTCCAGAAGATCTACGACTGCATGTCTGCTGGAAAATGTTCAGTCTGACTTATCCTTTCTTTCAATAATTTTATAATTATATATCATTCATTGAGATTACCATTGAGATCTAGTGCAGGCACTTCTATGGGAGGCAGCCCTGCAGGCTGTGCAATAGCAGATACCAGCCGACTGTGGCCTTAAGCCTCACAGAAGGCCTAAAATCTGCATTGAGAAATAGTGCCTACCTGAACATAAATGAATCAGGATGAGATTTTCAAAGGCTACTAAGGGACTCTCACACCTATATCCCAATGAATTTCCATTGGAAAATCTCAGCCAAATATGTAAATATACATTTTGATGTAAGTGAGAATCTTTGACATTTAGTATTGATTAATGGGCAGGAGATGGTACAAAGCTACCATTGTACTAAAATATGGGTATCCCTAAAGAGTAACCCATAGATTTTGTGCTCGCTATTTAGAACTGTATAAAGAATAACATTCAACATAGTTTACGGCTGCGAGACTTATATGGACACTTCGGGTGTAATAAGGCAAGAGGCCAAATGCCTTTAGCACCTGCGAAGCTTGTACATAGCTCCATGGCCATACAGCCTTCACCATATTGTTACCTTATTTTAGAAGGTAATTTATTAGTGCGTAGAGAGTAACAGTGGAAATAGCTTCCCCCAGCTGTTGTTGGCAAAACACTCTAAATAATGTGACACATACACAGGAGCACTTCTAAACAAACCCCTTTGGCTCTGCTGCAAACCATGCCGAAATTAACAGGAGTCTTTCCACTCATTTCAGTAGGCGTTAGGTCAGGTCCCTTTTCTCAGACTACCATGAAATGTCAGTGAACTGGAACAGGATTTAGATATGGGTTTGCACAAGAGGACAGAAAATGCTCTCACAAAATGACAGATTCGCAGGTTTTAAGGAAACAAAAAGAAAAGCCTAAAGGATAAACAACTAGTTAATATAATATATTAATTCTTGGCAAGAATGGGGGGAAAGTTATGTAAGATTACCTTAAATTATTGAAGAGCCACTTTCAAAGTTTTTTTCAGTCTTGCTTTCAGTTACCTCCCACATCTTTGTTGTTATCTGTACTAAATACCAATTGAGGGTAGTGTCACTGCTGTCTAATTTTTTTAAATTTAAATTTAGTTCTTGTGAAATGTGCCTCTGACATACCAGGGTATACTCAGACTAATGAGCAGATGTGTCACCCCTTCCCTGCAACTGTGAGTGCCACACAATGCCTTGCTGAAGAAGATCCCTCCTGGGTCACTCTTAAACAGCTTTCCAGCAGGCAAGCCGCATCCTGAGTGTCTGTGTGTAACTGCAGCCTGCAAGCCACATTGGGGCACACTCTAGCTCTGACCAGGCTGGGGTATACTACAGGGTGACCCCACACACCCTCCAGGCTTAGATTCCCCCCCCCCCATGTATATCTTGCTTTGCTCACCCCGCTCCTGGACAATACAAGTTATATTAAGCCTGTTATTTCTTTAATAGAAATAATATGCATACAACTTGCCATCCCAAATGGAGTTTCCCAAACACTTCCATTTAAAGACATTGGATTTAATAAAACAATGAAACACGTTTGTTAACGACAAAGAGAGATTTTACGTGAGTACAAGTAATGAGGCATAAGAATGAGAGATGGTTACAAGAAAAATAAAGATAAAACTCTACTGGTGCCTAGTTTCAAGGGAGTTATCCTGGAGCCTGGGCTCAAGCATAGTCCTACACTGAAGTTGTAGGCATGCCCTTAGGCCCTCAGGATTAGAAAGACAGTGGGTGAAATCCTGACCCTGCTGAAGTATGTAAGAGTTTTGCCACTGATTTCAGTACAGCCAGGATTTCACCTAAGATGTAGAAGCTTTATTCTCTTATATGCTCCCTCTTTTTTCAGTGTAACTCTGTTTGCCCAAAAGCACTTAATAAATTCCCACAATCTGTGTGGGTGGTTTTTGGCTCCACATTTATCAGAGCCAACTCTGTCTGGCTCGCCAGGTGTGACATTTCCTCTTGCTTCTCTCTGTGTCCTTTCGAGTAGAGTAGACAGCCTTCTGACCTTTAGTAAAGTTACCATCATAGATTAGTCTGTGTTGCAGTAGTAATAAGGCCTGAACTTCCCCGAAAAGAAACTCTTCCATATGTAAGAGAAAATCTGGAGAACTCCTTCAGATATTGGTCACACTGTGTACAGTTATAAATAGTTTATAAAGGGTTAGTAAATAATTAATAGGATGTTTTAATAAATGGTTATTCAGTTCTAGAGTCCAGCAGGTCATTAAATTGCTTATTACCGTTTATGAAGGTGTTTAACATTTATAACACATACGACTCATGTCTGTAACACGCACATAACATCTATTAATAGTTTATAAAGGGTTAATAAATAATGTATACATGTACCCTTAATATAAAGCTCAACACAGATCTATTTATAAAAATGCATGACTGCTACCTCAAGAGAGTCGAGATCAGAGGTAAAACATTTTAAACACTCCCAACCTCCAAAAACTTCCCTTTCTTCTCTTACACCCATATAAAGCTTCGGTAGCAACTCCTTTAAGAGAAGACATAACCCTGAACATACTATTCCTGTCAGAGGACAAATTGGGCCAGATCATGGCAACTTGACAAACTGGTATGATTTCTGGAGGCTTCCATTGTACTGTGCTCCAGAATCAAAACTAAAAATAAAAAAAAAAAAATCTAGACGTTATCATTATTATCATCACTGAGATTGAGAGCAGAGTGAAAAGTGCCTTAATCTGCAGACAATCTGCAAAAACTGCTCCCATTGATGTCAGAGGAATATTGACTTTGAAGCTTAATGACAATTTAAATATTAATGTTGTGAATTATTTCCCTGCTGATCAAAATACTTAAGAAAGAAGCAAGACATATATTATGAAGATCTGCTCAATCTGTGTAATTGGCATCTCATTTAGATGACTTATTTCACCTCAAGTGGGTGGGACTGGGTTTGGCAGAAGACTTGGACAAGCACTACTACTGGTTGTTGTTTTTTTTTTTTTGGGGGGGGGGCTGTTTTGATACCTGATTCCATCTTTATAAGGGCTGACAAACTCGGGGGGGGGGGAAATAAGCACAAGCTTATCAACTCTTGGGCATTCTCTCACAGTGCAAATGATAACAGAAATGTAGTGTGACACTGTGTCATGGTGGGAGAAATATTAGTTTTTCTTTGAGTGATTGCTCATATCCTTTCAACTTAGGTGTGTGTGCTCAACACATGCACTGGTGTCAGACATTTTCCCCTCAGCAGTATCTGTAGGGGACCAGCTCTGGCGCCCCCTGGAGTGGCGTGCATATGCTGTGGCATATAGGGTTCTGCCAGCCTCCCTCCCCCCCTCCCAGTTCCTCCTTGTTGCCAGTGACGGTGTGTGGAACTGGTGCTGCTTCAGCTAGAGCTGTTGCTTCTCAGTCAAACTCATTTGCCTCTTGCAAATATTATTGTATATAGTTTCCCTCTAGTTAGTTCAACCTATTTGTTAAGTTAGGGATTTGGGGGACTTTGCCTCGGGATGGGGCATGACCTCGAGTGTAGAAAGCCCTCAACTAGGCTGACTTACCTGGCAAAGTGGACGAGGTTCTCCCACTGGACAGCCAAATTGGGCATCTCCCCGGTGCATTCTTTGGTGCAGTCGATCTTGGGCTACCTGCTTCATTTAAAGAACCAGGGCCTAGTGCACTCCTCTATCAGGGTGCATCTGACTGACATTTCAGCCTTTCATCCACCAATTCAGGGGAAGATGGTGTTCTCCCATGACAGTCAGGTTCCTTAGAGGCCTCAAGAGGCTCTTTCTTCAAGTCCAGTCCCCAGCCCCTTAGTGGGATCTCAACTTGGTTCTGACCAAGCTCACGGGCCCGACCTTTGAGCCTTTGGCCTCATGCTCCCTATCTCACCTATCATGGAAGGTAGTTTTCCTGGTGGTGTTGATGTCAGCAAGAAGAATCTCTGAGCTGTGAGCCCTGACCTCAGAACTGCCGTACATGGTCTTCAGTAAGAACAAGGTCCAGCTCTGGTCCCACTGGGCCTTCCTTCCCAAGGTGGTGTCTACTTTCCACATGAGCCAGGACATCTTCCTTCCAGTCTTCTGCCCCAAGCCCCATGAGACTAATGAAGAGAGGTGCCTCCACGCTTTGAATGTAAGAAGGGCCCTGGTTTTATACCTAGATCGGACATTACCTTTCTGTAAGTCGACTCAGCTTTTCCTCTATAGCTGATAGGATGAAGGGCCTCTCAGTGTCCACATAAAGGATTTCTAACTGGATCACTTTTTGCATTTGGAGTTGCTACGAGTCCCTTCGCTGCTGATAGTCAGAGCCCCCTCTACTAAAGCACAAGCATCCTCGGCGGCCTTCCTGGCACACATTCTGATCCAGGACATCTGTGAAGCCGCGACGTGGTCCTCGGTGCACATGTTCACAGCCTGCTATGCCGTCACTCAGCAGGCTAGGGACGATGGTGGGTTCAGCAGAGCTGTATTGCAATCTGCATGTCTGTGAACTCCTTACCCACCTCCAGGGGTGCTGCTGGGTCATGTAAGTTGAATGGACATGTGTAATTACTCGAAGAAGAGAAGACAGTTACCTTTTCCATAACTGGTGTTCTTTGAGATGTGTTGCTCATGTCCATTCCACAACCCACCCTCCTTCCCCACCATCTGAGTTTCCGGCAAGAAGGAACTGAGGGTTCAGGGGGCTGGCAGTGCCCTATATGCCACGGCTTACACACTCTACTCCAGGGGGCGCCAGAGCCAGACCTCTACAGATGCTGCTGAGGGAAAAACGCCTGGCACCGGTGCATATGGCGAGCACACACACCTATGTTGAATGAACATGAGCAACACATTTCAAAGAACACCAGTTGTGGAAAAAGGTAACTGTCTTTGGTGGAAACTCTTCTGAGATGGTCTCCAATTACCAGTTGTTGTGGTAAGTTTTTATAATTTGGACACTCATCCATTTGAAACGCACTGAAAACACCAAACTGTTTTCATATCACTTAAAAACAAAACAGTCAACAGCTATGCATATGTTTGCAATTTACATGAGCTGGATTCACATTAATGACATGGAGTCGAAGGACTTTGTGGCCAATTCCTTGAGTCACCAAAGTACCTCTTTCTTATATCTCTGAAAATTACTTAGTTTTCGTGGTGGTGTTGGGTTGTTTTTTGGGGCGGGAGGGAGGGGGAAGAGCAGGCAGAGCAAATGTTCCTGATTGTATCTGTAAAAACCAAAACAAAACAGCATTGTTCATATGTGAAACGAAAGAGCAAGCAAACAACCAGAAACAGTAGCTGCAGAGAAGCTGGGGGGTATTTCAGTGGGACTGAGAGTCTAAATGATAAATGAGTACTAACAATGACAGTAATTTAAATTACAGGAGAATCCTGGTAATCCAGACTGCTTGAGTGAGGCTAAATATGTTCGCATAATTGGGAGTTCAGATAATGGAAATCAATAGAACAGAGAAATAGGCTGGCAGCTTGTTAGAAAGAGAGGCAGGTGTTTGGATAAACAGGCTTCTAGAATAATTTATACACAAAAAAATGCAGAACTAGTCCAGAGGGGCCTGGTGATCCTGAGAGAGAAAGAAGAAAAGGATTTTTGTTTGGTTGTTTCTTTAATAAATTGGTGTTATCAGTTTTTGAATTTTAACCAGTAGTGAACCACTTGCTCCCTGGGGAACTGTGGATTTGGTTCAGAGGTGTAAGGGAGAAAAGGTATTGATCAGTGACTTTCTTAGACACAAGTACAATTTTCTTTTTAAATAGACATTGGTGGGAAGTCCTTTCTGAATCACCTGGACCCTGATTTTTCCTACCAAAGGGTCATTATTGTTTCCTCCTTTTATCAGTAGCATTATGTAGCCTTTTGGGACTAAATCTTCAAAGGTGTTCAGGTTCCTAACTTTGATTGAGATCATTGGAAATTAGGAGTCAGAATACTTTTGAGGATCTAGGCTTTTGAGCAGAGATGACACTGGAGTAGTTTTTGATGCTGAAAGTCAAAGGAAATTGAGTCCTGTCATAGGGTGAGCTGGCCCTTTTTGGGAGGGGGTTGTTTAGATCACAGCTCCATTCCGAGCTGGGCTCAGCCCACCTCCCCAGGTGAAGGGAATAAGTCTCTGGGTCAGAGCTGTGTGACTCAAAAACAGACTACCTGAGTCTGAGGACAGAAAAGGGGACAGAGAGATGGTTCTTACTTAGATCCTAGGCGGGTGGCCTAGGGAGTACAGTTCTGAAAGTTTAGAAAAGCATGGCACCGGTTTGCTTTAGCAGTGGAAAAAGAGAGAGACACCTTAACTCCCAGGCAGTGGGCCTGGGGAGTGAGACCTACAAGAAGCTGGGTAAGCTCCTGCTGGAGACCCTTGGTCAGGGGGAAGGACCCGGTTTAAATGTTGATCTGTTTTATTTGGAGAAATAGAACTTAACCCTGAAGAAAATGGTCTGAAATCCTGATGCTGTTGAATGTAGCTTTTAATGGACTGGCTAGTATATTGGCCCACCAGCATACAGGTACTTAATTGCCCTTTCCCGCTGGCTCCACTCTCCATGGTTACGTAACCTCCTTTCTGCCCCTCCCCGTAGGGAACATTACAAAAAGATTGTGTGTTACAGTATATACTTCTATACTCAATGTACAAGATATACATATACATTACATTGTATATAAATTCAAGAATAGCAGCCATATTACTCTGTATCCGTAAAGAAAGTGAGGAATATTTGTAGCACCTTAGAGACTAACTAGTTTATTTCAGCATAAGCTTTCGTGGGCTATAGCTCACTTCATCGGATGCATAGAATGGAACAGAAGTAAGATTCATTTATACCAACCTGTACCAAGCATTTTTAAAGCTATAATACCCACCTGGGGAAGTGAAAAAACAGATTAACAGAGCAAGAAGAGTACCCAGAAGCCACCTACTACAGGACAGGCCCAACAAAGACAAAAACAGAACACCATTAGCCATCACCTTCAGCCCCCAACTTAAGCCTCTCTGACTCATCATCAAAGACCTACAACCTATCCTGAAAGATGATCCCACGCTCTCACAGATCTTGGGAGAAAGACCAGTCCTCGCTTACAGACAGCCCCCCAACCTGAAACAAATATGCACCAGCAACTGCACACCACACAACAAAAACACTAACCCAGGTACCTATCCTTGTAACAAAGTCTGATGCCAACTCTGTCCTCATATCCATTCAACTGACACCATCATAGGACCTAATCACATCAGCCACACCATCAGAGGCTCATTCACCTGCACATTGACTGAGGTGATATATGCCATTATGTGCCAGTAATGACCCTCTGCTATGTACATTGGCCAAACCGGCCAGTGTCTACGCAAAAGAATAAATGGACACAAATCTGACATCAGAAATCATAACATTCAAAAACCAGTAGGAGAACACTTCAATCTTCCTGGCCATTCCATTAAAGATTTGATGGTTTCAATTTTGAAACAGAAAAACTTCCAAAACAGACTCCAATGAGAAACTGAGGAACTGGAATTAATTTTCAAATTGGATACAATTAACTAGGGGCTAAATAGGACTTGCGAATGATTCTCTCATTACACTAATTGATTGCATTTCCTGAGTTAATTTCCCTGACACAGAAATCGATTTCAAAAGGTATTTTTTTCTCCTACTGATAATGGCCCATCTACATTTAACAGCCCTCTTAGAATTGGTATGCTAATGTACAATTTTTTTTCTTTCTTTCCGTGTGTATAAATGCATCTTACTTCTGTTCCATTCTATGCATCCGATAAAGTGAGCTATAGCCCACGAAAGCTTATGCTGAAATAAACTAGTTAGTCTCTAAGGTGCTACAAGTATTCCTCACTTTCTTTATTGTATATAAAGAGAGAGCCCCCAACCCCCTGCTTTTCGGACATCTATAGAAAACTTAAATATTGCTAAAAATAAACCCAGAAAAATGAAATTAGTAAACCCTGAAAAACAAATGCCCGACATAAGCTATTCACTAGAGTTTCCTCTGAGATGCATGACTGTATGGCCATGTACCCTGCTGGTTGGCCCTTTGGAGTGCTCCTTCTAGTGCATTAAAGACACTTGAATTACCTGATGAGCCTTTGGAAATTAGCCACCTAATTCCCAGGGGATTCTTCTTAAAATTCCAGCCCAAATCAGTAAATAACGTACATAGAACAGTAAAAATACAAACAATTCTCCATTCATAACATTCATTCTACATTCATTCTAAACAACCCTTTTCAAAACGTGTCAAGTTAGAAAATTATCCTTTAATGTGTAATTTCAACATTATTTATTAAAACCACAAGAAAGTTAAACGTTGAACATCACTCACTCTTGAAGCTAGAATTCTCTACCTCCTTCTGTTACATTTGCCAGCTTTCCCTGACATGCTACAAATCGTTATCTATGCAGATTATTTATCTTTTGCTAAACTGCAACTTAATGCCAAAGATAATACAACTGATGAAAAGCCAGTATCCAGAACACTGAAAATGTTAGTGTGATATAGGACTTATTAATAAAGCACTAAAGGAGGGTAATATAATTACCATATTTTTCGGCATATAAGACGCCTTTTTAACCCCCAAAAATAATCTCAAAATTAGGGGGGGCGTCTTATACGCCGAATATATGAAACACTCACCGGGCAGCTGGAGCTGGGGCGGCTGCAGGTGGCCCGGCGGGCGGGGCGGGGCGGCACTTCCCCCCGAGCCCACCCGCATGTGTTCGGGGCCGGCGGGGAACGAGAGCAGCTCGGGCCCCGGGGCCCCTGGGAGCGCCCGCCCGCGCGGCGGGGATGGGAGAGCGGCGCGCTCCCAGCAGCCCGCCCGCGCGGCGGGGACGGGAGAGCGGCGCGCTCCCAGCAGCCCGCCCGCGCAGCGGGGACGGGAGAGCGAGGCGCTTTTTTTTTTTTTTTTTTGTCCGGCTTTTTTATTTAAAAACTCAGGGGCGTCTTATACGCCGGAGCGTCCTATAGGGCGAAAAATACGGTAATGCTAATTGTAGGTGTGTGGCCTCCTGTGAGGCACCCCCTCGTGGTAGCCCTGCACGTTGGCCCCTCACCTCATTTTCCCTCCTGGGTCCCCAGTAACTCCATATGAGCTGATATTCAAGGCTATTAACATAATTTATTCACAGAACCAAAATGCAAAAGTCCATAACCTAAAGTCTCAAACAGAGTTCACATCACCCCTTTACAAGTAGTCTTAAAACCTGGCTTCATTCTCACCATCCTGCCCTGCCCTGACCCCTCTTACTTGGCCCAACTGGGAGTTCCTCTCCTGGAACAGGAGAGCTGATCCCAGTTTCATTTCATGGGCCAGCAGTCCCGCTATACCAATCAACATGGGTTTATGGAAAATAGATCCTGTCACGTTAACTTGATATCTTTTTTGATGAGATTACAAGTTTGGTTGATAAAGGTATTAGTGGTGATATTATAGACTGCTGGAAGGCATTTGACTTGATACTGAATTACATTTTCATTAAAAAACTAGACAGACCGCAAATTAACATGGCACACAGTAAATAGATTAACAACAGGCTAACTGATCGGTGTCAAAATGTAATTGTAAATGGGGAATCATCATCGAACGGATGTTTCTAGTAGGCTACTGGAGGGCTTAGTTCTTGACCCTATGTTTTCCAAAAATAAATCTGTTGGGGTCAAAAACTATGTGTGTACAGCTACAACATAAAATGTTTTGGTCCTTTTTCCCACACTATAATGGAAAACCTTAACTATGACTTCATGTTTTCCCCTCTACCACATGACAGATCACACAACCAGCATAAATGTGTCCAGGGCCATACTTGCCCATACGCAAAGTACGCAGCTGCATAGGGCACAGGGAAATTTGCGTGCTGCTTGACCCCTTCTTCAGCTCTTCCCCAGGGCCCCCACTCCCGCTCTGCCTAAGCCCCGCCTCTTCCCGCCCCTGCTCCATCCCATCCCATCTCTGCCCCCAGTCCCCTGAGCTCTGCAGCAGAGCCAGTCCTGCACTCACCGGTGGTGGGAAGTGCGGTGATCCGGCCCCAGCTGCGCTGCTGGTGAGCACTGGGGAGTGATTCTCCCCTGCCCCCCAAGCTAGCCCCCCCCCCTGGAGACCTGTGGCCCGGCCCATGCCCCCCCCCCACGGAAGCCTGGGCCCTCCCCCCATGGAGGCCTGGGCATAGCCCCCCTCTCCCTCCCGCAGAGGTCTGCCCCCGCATGAAGTGGCTGCGAAGGGCCCCAGAATAGTTAATGATAGCCCTGAGGGTGTCCATGCAGACTACATGTTTATGTTACTGAGGTTCTAGTCAAGACTTTTCATTAGCATGCAGACTAAATTATTGTGTTGTGTGCAATGTGTTGCTTTGTGTAGGAGGTGGAAGGGGCTTCACTGCGCAGGGTGGAGACTGCCAGTGTTTAATGTCATGTACAATGTGATGCTTCACGTGTGTGCATAAGAAATGTTTTGTAAGTTGGCTTCTAATAACATACGTGAGAAGGTTTTACTCTTTGCAGTTTTTTAATAAAAATTTGTTTGGAATTGGAGTTTAAGCATTCATTTGGCATTATTTTAAGAATTTGAGCCTTTGTTGGAACTGGCATTAAGCATTTGAAATCGGCATTATTTTAAGTGTTGCCTCCTAAATCTCCGTGTCCTCAACCTGGCCCAGTGTTATTTAATACGCTTCTTAAGAGGAAGAAATCAAATTATAGTACACTGTCTAGTTTCTGCTGTTCTTATCGTAGGTAAGTTGTGTTTGATTTTATTTGTGTGAATTCACACTGAAATACTTTAACATATGCCCAGGAACTTGCATGATTTTTTCACAAATGCTTGATTTACTCATGGCTTCAAGAAGTTTGTTGTCACCGGAATGCTTCATTTCTCCTGGACCAGAGAAAGACCTTGCAATAAAGTATTTTAAAAGCTCGTTTTTAGTAAGACCCTTGAAAGAGCCCTATATTGTTTTCTCCCTACTTTCTCTGCCACAACAATTAACTACTAAACTCTGTTCTCAAATGTCTAGTGCACGTTTACACTGATTTAATTGATGAAGTAAACAAAATAGAGCCATGAAAGCTGGTGTGCCTTTAAAAAGATGGGAGAAAAATCAATGTGTGTTAAGTGCAAAAGGACAGGGTTGTGGTAGGTGAAAGAAACTATATTTTCAGATTATTAAAAAAGGCAATGCCAATAGTGCAAAGGTAGAAAATAAAACCTTTGTTTTAAAAGGGAACCTTCAAATCGTCTTGACTATTAGCAGGAGGAAGCACTGAACAATAATGTTTTTTTAAAGAGAGAGAGAATGAAAGGACTTGTAATTCAGCATTTTTAAGAGAAACTTCCTTTGTAAAACCTGTCTAATCTAAAGCAACACTTGCACATCTTCTGCATAATACTTAATCAGTCTTTTTGATGTGTGTACACTGATTTTTGTTCTGATTCCCTGATCTCATTAGTGCTTATTGACAATAATTAAAATCCATGGCTGAGGATCATAAAGGAAGCTAGTATAAAATAATATAAATGTGCGCAATAATGAAGAAAAAAATGTTTTTGAACACCCAGGATTGCCTTGTGTCTGCGCATTATAGATTACATTAATATATGATTCTATACAGATTTGTCATTTCTCCTCTGTGTTGACTTTTTTTAACAGAAGAAAGCCATATAGTTTAGATCTTCCCATATCTCGACAACTGACTCATCAAGGGCAGATCTTGGGAGCAAGTGCAGAGAAGTCTCAGTCTGGTGCATTCCACCTGTCGCGACCTGTGCCTGTTAATAAATGAGAAAAAATCCACCTTAGTGCCGGTCCAGTGAATAGAGTTCATTGGGGTGGGTCTCGACTCCAAACGAGCCGGAGCCTTTCTTCTGGAAGGGTGTTTTCAGGCCATGTCGGTCCTGATCTCCCAAGTAAAAAAACACCCACTTACCACGGCTCACACCTGCGTTCGGTTGTTGGGCCACATGGCCATGTGTACATACGTGATCAGCCATGCTCAGCTCCATCTCTGGCCTCTGCAAGTGTGGCTGGCGTTGGTCTACATCCCCAACAGGCATGACCTAGACTGGGTAGTAAGGGTCCAGAGCACATCAGGTTGTCCCTGGATTGGTGGTAGGACTCTGGGTTGGTGTTGAAGGGAGTCCCCTTCGTGATCCCATCCCCGTCGCTAATCTTGGTCTCCAGTGCTTCGGACCTTGACTGGGGAGCCCACCTGTGCAAGCTAAGCACCTAGGACTGCTGGTTGCGGGATGATCTAGCCCTCCACATCAATGTCTGGCAGTTCGCCTGGCCTGCCAGGCTTTCTTGCCCACCTGAAGGGCACGGTGGTGCAGATCCTGACGGACAGTACCACTACATCAACAGGCAGTGCCAGGTCTTCAGCCCATTGTCAAGAAGCTCTCCTCCTTTGGGATTTTTGTGTGCAGCATGCCATTCATCTGATTGCCGCGTACCCGCCCGGATCCAGAAATGTCTTAGCAGATCCCCATAGTAGGACTTTCTTGTCTTGCCATGAATGGTCATTCCATCTGGAGGCAGTTAGTATAATCTTCCAGAGGTGGGAAACTCCCCAGATGGACCTGTTTGTGTCCAGGGATGTATTCTGTTTGATCTGCGGGATAGACAGGGGCTCCCTATCAGATGTCTTTCTCCTTTGGTGGCTAATGTATGCCTTCCGGCAGGTGCTGTTGATTCACAGGGTCCTTGTGAAGATCAAGGAAGGCAGGATGAGAATTATTCTAGTAGCCCCCATGTGGCCGCGCCAAAACTAGCTCAGAATGTCGCTGAGCCTTTCGGTAGCTGCCCCTCTGGCTGGATCTGCTGTCACAGAGCCACAGCAGCCTTTTGCACCTGAACCTGGTGACGCTGCACTTGACGACTTGGCTATCGCATGGCTAAGCGCGGATGAACAGGCATACTGGGCCTATGTTCACCAGGTTTTGCTAGGTAGCAGGAAACCCTCCACCACAGCAACTTTCCAGGCCAAATGGAAAAGGTTCACATGCTGGGCCGCATAACGGCATATCCAGGAGTTTGCACCTCAGACTCCAAGGTTTGTCCCTGTCATTGATCAAGGTCCACCTGGCCGCTATCTTGGCATTCCATCCTCCTTTCCAAGGCAGGTCGATCTTTGCTCACGACATGGCGGCACAGTTTTTGAAAGGTGTCTGGAGTGTCTCTTCCTGCATGTCTGGGATCCCATCCCTCCCTGGGACCTGAATTTTCTGCTGTTGAGTCTCACGGACCCTCCCTTTGAGCCTCTGGCTTCCTGCTCTCTTCTGCTTCTCTCCTGGAAGGTTTTGTTCTTGGTCACAATAATATCGGCCCGCAGGTGTCCGAGATCAGAGTGTTACTTCAGAGACGCCTTATATGGTCCTCTACCAGGATAAGATCCAGCTGTGACCACACCCAGCATTTCTGCCCAAAGTTGTTTCCTAGTTTCATACTGGCCAGGACATATACTTACCCGTCTTCTTTCCAAAGCCTCATGCATCAGATGAGGAGCGCAGGCTACAGATCCTGAACATCAGGAGGGCGCTGGCCTTCTACATAAATAGAATAAATCTGTTCCGTAAGTTAATGCAGTTCATTGTGGTGACAGAGAGAATGAAAGATCGTCCAGTGTCCGCTCAGAGGATTTCGTCCTGGATCACGACCTGCATCTGCTACTGCTTTGAGCTGGTGAAGGTGCCTCTGCCTGCAATGGTACACTCAACTAGGGCACAAACATTATCATTCAGCCTTCCTGGCATAGGTACCAATCCAAGAGATCGGTGGGGCCCCTACCTGGTCATCTGTCCACATGTTCGTGTCTCATTATGTGCTGTGGCAGGGTGGGCTTGACCCAGCCTGCCGCCCCTTTAAGAGGGAGAAAAGCCCTCTGCAAACCCCCGGTGCAGCAAGCCTAATTAGCCACCTGGCTTGCAGCCTAATCAACCTGGATGGGTTGCACCTGGCAGCCTCCTCTGGGGGATAAAAGGCTGCCAGGAAGGAAGCCCAGGGTGGTGGTGGCAGGAGCTATTCAGAGCTGAGTGTGTGGTGGTGGTTGTTTGAGCTACCCTGAGTTGGGTTTGTATGTTAGCTGGACTACATAGAGTCCCTAGAGCTGTGTTAACTGTTAGCTGGACTACCTAGAGTCCCTAGAGCTGTGTAACTGTTAGCTGGACTATCTAGAGTCCCTAGAGCTGTGTAACTGTTAGCTGGACTACATAGAGTCCGTAGAGCTGGGTATTAATGAGCTATCAAGAGCTGAGTGGGTATTAATGAGCTATCAAGAGCTGAGTGTGTGTTTGAGCTATCAAGAGCTGAGTGTGTATTAATGAGCTGTTTATTAATGAACTGTTTAACCTGTATATATTGGTGGTGGGGTCCTGCACTGTAAATTAAAGGGCACTGTTGGAGCAAAAAAGGGTTTCCTGCCTGTGTTCCTGAGAGGGGGTGAGAGAGCGGTCTGTCACAGTGCTTACCCAGCAAACTCGAGAGGACGCTGGCTTTAGCAAAGCTGTGCTGCAAGCTACAAGACTGTCCACTCTGAGCCCACCTCCATTGATCCTGCTTGTGAGTCACCTAGAATGGAACCTGAGATGTTACACCCTGTAGCGGGGTGACTACCCGCTCCCTGCCGGACAGGGCTGGGATAGCCCTGGGGAAGGGGCTTGAAGCAGCCCAGGGAAGGGGTTGTGGCAGGGAGCCTGCTAATTCCCAGGCTGGGTGGGAAGCAGGCTCAGCTGGGTGGCCACACCCCAAACACTCAGGCCTGCATAAAGCCTGAGAGGCAGGGGCCTGAGAGAGAGAGGTCTCCTCTGTAAGCAGAGGAAGACAGGCCTAGCTGTGGGGAGGCCTTGAGCAAGGTACCTGGACTGGGGCAGGGTTGTGGCTAGGCACTGGGAGCTAGGGAGCTCTAGCCTGAGAGCCCCAGGCTGCAAGGCTGACAGGAGGCCTGACCCAGGGGTACTAGTCGGCCTCCCTCTGCAAGCAGAGAGGGAGACAGGGCCTGGCTCCAGGGAGCCATAAACAGGGTACCTGGACTGGGACAGGGCGAGGGCAAGGCAACTGGGAGCCAGGGAGCGGCTAAGCTCTAGTGAGAGGGCCCCAGGCTGCCGAGCCTAGCGTAGGCCCGACCCACGGGGTACTGGAGTTGCAAGGGGGCAGCCCTGGGCTTGGTAGGAGCAGCAGGCCACCCTTCTTGCCTGTGATGAGCGGCCATGAGACTGCAGTCGGCCTCAGTGAACCGAGGCAAGTGGTGACTGGCAGTGGCCAGGTCTGAGGCGAGTTGGGGATAGTGGGTGGAGGGTTCCCCAGGGAGGGGACACCCTAAGACCAGGGGGGTACTTCAGGGGTGCAGCACCCTCGGCTAAAGGGCGCCGGGGTCCGGGAGGGACACGGGGCCAGAGAGAGGAAGCGAACGTCGGCTGGTAGAGGGCGCTCTGGGGTCGAAAGAGCTGATTCCCCAGACGACCAGATGGGGGCGCCGCCGGGTGAGTGACCGACCTCGCTACACACCCCATATGCTTCATAGAAATATTAGGATAGGGCTGTGGCATAACTAAGAAGTTTTATGAAAGATGGATCATGGAAAGGTTCTGTTTTACTAATATGATTATCCTGTTGGTATAGATATATTATTTCTGTATCTGAAGTTAGGAATATTGACTATGTAACAATTACAACTGTGGTTACACCTGGGAAATGCCCACCAGACTGTATGCAATCAGCCTGGATGAGCCACTGGGAAAGACAACAGGACTTTGAAAACATTGATCTCTTGTCTTCCTGGAGTTCCTTCCTGTGGATGTTACAAATAAACCTTGTCTCATGGTTGCTTTAATATTGCAAGGTCATGTGATAATGTCAGCTGGTAAGGAGAACCACCTTGGACACTGCTGATATTTTTCCACTGGAAACAAAGGATTCCCACCTTATGTAAATCCTATTTAAGCCTGGGAAGTGAGTCAGTCAGGGCTCTTCTCCATTGCCTCTCCACCCAAGAAGGAAGATTGCTGAAAGCACCTGAAGAAACAAAGGGACTAAGCTGGGGAAAGACAAGGGCTGAGTCTAGGCTGAGACAGGGGTCTAGCCTGTGAAGAGAAATAACTGGAACTCTAAGCTTCAGAAACTCTGCAACCTGCCTAAAACAACATTTAGGGTGAGAAATTACTATTTGTAACCAGGTTTTTTAGTTAATTAAGTTTAGGTTTCATGTTTTGTTTTATTAGCTCTGTAATCTGTATTGTTCTGTTTTCTATCAATTATAATCACTTACATTTTACCTTTTGTAGGTAATAAACGTGTTTTTGGTTCTTCCAAACCCCAGTTTGTGCAATTCATATGTGGGGCGGAGGGAGGGGTGGGCGCGATAGGGCAAAAAGCTGTGCATATCTCCCTCCACATTCAAGAGAAAGCGATTTTTATGAGGTTGGGCAGTACAGATCTTGCTATACAGCGCAAGACAATATTATTTTGGATTATGCCCCAAAGGAGATGTGCAGGTGAGTGCAGGGTGAATCCCCGAGCTGAATCCTCCCACACAGCTGATTTCAGTCTGTGTCTGCAGCTGGGTGTGGCCTTACCTGTGAGTGTGCTAGAGAAGGCTTGAGGGACCAGCACAATAAGGACAGGGGGAGGAAGCCCAGGCTGGTGTAACGGGCAGGCTCAGTGGGATCCCAACACATCAGGTAGCACCACAGATTGGGGTGGGGGGGGGACGTCCAAACCATCACAGAATCGACATGAGCAAGCACTCGAAGAAGAAGAAGAACGATTACCTACCTCTCATAACTGTTCTTCATTCCATTACCTGCCCTCCTGCCCCTTTGTCAGAGAAGACAGCAAGAAGGAACTGAAAGGGTGTAGGGCTGGCGGTGCCAGATATACTGATGCATGAGCATGTCAATCAATGGGGCACCACAGCCAGCCCTACGGATCCCACTAAGGCAAAAATGTCCAATGACCGTGCACATGGGCGCGCACACCTAGAATGGCATGGACATGAACAACACATCTTGAAGAACAAGTTACAAAAGGTAAGTAACTGTTTTGTAAAGTTGCAGAATTTTTCCTAATATTTAACCTGAATCTCCCTTGCTGCAGATTAAGTCTGTTACTTCTTGTCCTGCCTTTATGGCAAACAATTGATCACTGTCCTCTTTACAATAGCCCTTAATATGTTTGAAAACCATTATCAGATTCCCCTTGAAGTCTTCTTTTCTCAGGACTAAAAGATGCCTTTTTTTTTTTTAAATCTTTCTTCAGAGGTCAGGTTTTCTAAACCTTTTATCATTTTTGTTGCTCTCCTCTGGCGAGCATAATACTCTTCCTAGAAACATCTTAATGGGCTTTTAAAAAAAAGGCTGAATCAAAGCTAGTTAAAAAGAGGTAATGATGAACAAGTGAGTCTGTAAACTTAATAGAAACCTATCTAGTGCCTCAGTGAGGCTAATCTGTGTAGGAAGCATGTTTAATGGATTTGGGATAAAATATCTAGCTCCCAGATGTAGTATTAACTCAGCCAGTTTTGCAGACCTGTGGCAAATAAAACTTGGAGGAAATGGGGGAAATAAAAGTGTTGATGCTTCCAACATGGGCTAAGGGGGGTGCGGTAATGTGTGCCAAGGAATTGTGACCCTGTACACCTTGCAGGTACAGTGGGAGAAGTTCCAAATTCACTGTCTTTGTTACCATCCACAATTAAACTATGCAGCACATTGTCTATTGAGTAATTAAAAGAAAAGCATTGCTGTTGTACAACTGGCCCTGATGAGTCTCCGCAAAGCAATATATGACTAAATAAACCATTCCAACCATGTAATAAAATAGTAATAAATATGGTAATTTAACGGATAATCAGATATGCTTAATCCTCCTAATTTGGCCAAATACTAAATTTTAATTATAACAGGGTATAAACATGCACAGTGGTACAGCGTAAAAAGAAAAAAAGCACAGCAAAACTAGGACAAGTACTTATACGCAGGCCTAACACAACTCTTTTCTCTTTCTTATGGCTGAAGCACTAAAGACATCTGTGGTCAAGGCTATGTGAAAGTTTCCATTGCAGCCCCTTGTTGATTGCTTATGACTTGCTAGAAGTTTCATCTTTTGAGATTAAATGTTCTAGGTTTGGTAATTGATTTTAATATTTAAAAAATAACTGAAAAAAAGGTTCAGCTCTGCTGAAATACAAGGAGAGTGAAAAAATCAATTTTTCTCATGATAATATAGCATCGATTCCTCTTTCCTGCTCCCCACTAAAAACCTCTGGCATTAAAATGGTTGAGGATAAGAAGTTTACATTTTGTGGTGAGTAAAAGTTCTTTGAGTGTTCCACAAAAAATGGTTTTGTTTATAAAGAGCACTTTGGAGTTGAGCAAGCCTGAATTAGAGCTACAGAGGGGTGCAGCAGCAGCTCTGTAAAGAGGTTTCACTGTTGTTAAATAAAGTCTGTTAAAGTTTGTTAGTACCTTGCCTGCATGATACAACATTTTGGCGACGAGGGTGGGATTTGCCTGAGGGTATGGCAGAAACATTCACAGTGCACTTTATCTGTTCTGGAATATGTGCAACAGTGATTTTGTCCATGCTCAGCACGGTAACATCTGGTATTGTAACTGCATGCACCAGTTGATTGGACTGGCTACTACGACATACTTTAGCAAAATGCCCAATCTCTCTGCAATGATTGCACTGAGCTACTTTTGGAGGACATCTTGTGTAGCTTGCAAGGTGTTGTGGGGATCCACAGCGAAAGCATGCCTTTGCTGTACTTTGCATTTGCTGATTCTGTGGGTTTTCATATACACCTGGCACATGATACTCATCAAGGAATTGTGTAGGCTCCCTCGCCCTCCCAATCGGAGTGGGACCACTCGGGCCAGTCCGAACTGGCCCGGTTGACGCTCTGTCTGGCCCCTTCGCAGGTTGCGCGGCCGATAAAGCAGTCTGCAGGAGGGCTGCCTCTAGCCTGGGCACAGGCAGCCAGTAAACAGTCTCTAGAAAGGCTGGCTCTAGCCTGGGCCTCTGCGCATGGGCAGGCAGCCAGCAAACAGTCTTTTAGGCAGGCGGGCTTCAGAGCCCCGATACCTCGGTTTCCCAGTCCGCTTCCAGCTCCTCGGGGTACACGGCAGCAGGCACTCCGGGCCAGTCGTCCTCTGCAGCGGGGTCGGGTGCACCACTCAGGTAGGGGTCCGCTCTGGTCAGCAGCCAGTCGGGCGGAGCCTCCTCCTTCCCTGGTTCTCCCCCCTCTGGGCTGCAGGGCCGGCCTTTTATACTTCCTGTCCCGCCCCTGTACTTCCGGTGAGGGGGGCAGGGCAGTCTTGGCTCCACCCTCCAAGGTGTGTCTCCGGCTCCCTCGCCCTCCCAATCGGAGGGGGACCACTCGGGCCCACTACAAATTGTCAGAACCAAACAACGACTATGGAATCTGTATTGGTGGCCAGGGATGGACTCCCAAACTGAAGCAATCATAAAATACTGTGTCACTTGCCAAATGCATATAAGACAGCAATGACATGTACCCCACCATTACAGCCTGTTCCTCTTCCTGATTCTGCATGGGAAAAAGTTGTAATGGACATTGTAGGACCCTTTGATACTGCTCCAATTGATTGCTGTTATGCCATCACTTTAATAGACCATTTCAGTAAATGGCCTGAGGTAGCGTTTACATCGCAAATCTCTTCTGCTACAGTAATTAAGTTCCTCTCTTCGGTTTTTAGCAGGGAAGGTAATCCCAAAGAACTGGTTTCAAATAATGGTAGCCAATTTACGTCCCTGGAATTTGAAACTTTTCTAGCAGAGAGGAACATTTTACATAGAAGATCATCCTTATATTATCCTCAAGCCAATGGGGAAATCGAACGGTTTAACAGAAGTTTGAAAGAGAGTTTGCAAACGGCTAAGCTGGAAGGGCGATTGTGGATACCCTTCACTACTGATTTCTTGCAAGCATACCGGGCAACATGACATGCCATAACGCAAAGATCACCCGCAGAGTTACTGCATGGGAAACCGATGAATACTAAACTGAACATTGCTGGATTGTTAAAGGCAAGACCTGATGCCCCAAACGAGGATGATGTGAGAAAAACAGTTGAACAGAACCAAGCAAAGTATAAGGCTTTCACAGATAAATGACGGGGTGCTAAGGAACCAAAGTTTGAGTGTGGGTCCTTCGTTAGAATAAGAAAACCGGGACTTTTACGCAAAGGAGACCATAAATTCACAGCTCCTCTTAAAGTCATAGAGAAGAAGGGACCTTACACCTATCGACTTTCTGATGGGCGAGTATGGAATGCTTCTTATCTTGCACCTGCCTATGAACCAAGAGGAGATTATGTCAACAACCAGTCTGCACTGGATGACTTCACTGTAGTACCAATACAAGAAGAGGTTGCACTGGAACCGAGGTTTGAGAGGCGGTCAGACCCAGGCGACCACCTGTCTGGACTAGAGACTATGTTATGTGGTATTTACAGTGTTTTCAAGTGTAACAATTCTTCCAACAGTATAGTGTCTTGTTCTGTATTTGTTTCTGTGATTAGCACAACCATGGTTATTTTTATTGTGAGAGTTTCTTAAGAGAGGAGGAAATGTGGGGTTTTAGATGTTGCTTGTAATTATTAGGACTGGGGGATTGTAGGACAGGAAACAGTAAGGAGGGGGGAGGAGTTGAGCCAAGCCTGAGTTAGAGCTACAGAGGGGTGCAGCAGCAGCTCTGTAAAGAGGTTTCACTGTTATTAAATAAAGTCTGTTAAAGTTTGTTAGTACCTTGCCTGCATGATACAACAAACAATTAGCACTATCTAATAGAGAGGCCAGGCCATTTGCAAATTGCAGCCCTTTGGAAAAACTAGCTCTGAATGAGGCGGGGCTCCTTGTAGAGGCTTGGCTATGTGGGATGGCTGCAGATGTGGAGCACTTCTCCTAATATTTTTCTATCCCACACAAACAATGATACTGAAGGGGCCAAAAATGCATTAGGGATCTCGCTTTCTCCTTTGGATGTTTTTGAGACGCTGTCAGAAGAGATGTATAATTCTGTCAAGGAAACAAGTAGAAAAAACCCCAATAGACAGCACTACAAGGGAAACTGATACTCAAGTTGCTATCTGTCTCCAAGGCAGCCCCAAGGCACAAATAAACATGTTCTTGAGGTGTCAGCTTCATTCCTTGCACTACTAAGAGAGAGACAGAATTCACATTCTCTAGAACCTGGTCTTAACAAAAAAATATCTCCAGCCCAGGTCCAGCCTGAGAGGCCACAGGTGGAGCAGGCGACCAGCTGGAGCAAGGGAGAGATTGGGTCTTAAAGGCTCCCTGTCCCTGCTGATCCCGGCAGAGTTGCATGATGGAGAACGTACTTTAATTGGCAGGAGCAACAGGCTGGCTTCGGAAGGGAAGAACCAGCATCCTGTGTCCCTCTCTCAGGGACAAGTGATGTCTTGTTAAGCGGGGTTGAAGAGAATGGGCAGCAGGAGCAACATTAGCTGTGGTTGTTAGGCACCCATAGATTTCGTGCCATGAGGTACCACATATATTAAAATACATTAGTTACATTAGCTCATTATTAGTCTATAGTTATATATAAATGAAAATGTAGTATTAATCATTATAATCATTAGTGAACAGTAGCAGCTGAACGGTTGGTCAATATTTTGCCTTGTTTTATCTGGCTCTCTCTAAGTTATCTTACATCATTTGATCCAGCGTAAGTCATTTTTAGCTGTCATGTAGTTTGTCTGATTTGGAAGAAAAACATGTTCATAGTATAAATTGCTGACTTGTCACAGTAAGTCAGGAGACACTTGCAGTGCTGTTGCTGGTTTTGGATGTAACAATGTGCATGTCATGTTGGAAGTTTTCAGGTTCCTTTTTTTCCATTAGTGAATACCTTTAAACCGCTCTGCAGCAGGAATGTCAACTATATCCCTGGAATCAGAGAGATAGCCGTGTTAGTCTGGAATTGCAGAAGTGACAAAGAGTCCTGTGGCACTGTCACAGGGTCCACACAGGGGGCTCTTGCTTCCCCTGTGTTCTGATCTTCCAATAATAAAGGTTTCCACACCCTCTTTTGGTGTTTTCTAAGTGTCCTTTATTTACAGTGCAGCTTCAGTGTTTACTGTGCCAGCAAAGTGCTCCCCTTGTCCCCCAACAGTTACCTTCCCTGTCCTGGATCTAGGGTCTCCAGGGCCCTGAGGCACTTTGCCCTCTGCGAGGAGACGAGCAGCCCCCTGTCCTCCTCCGGGCCATCCTCCTTCCTGACTAGCCCTCCTTACTGACTAGTGAGCTTTTCTAGCCCTCACTGCTCCCATCCCCAGCTGTTCCCACTTAGCCCAGTCTAGTGCTGTGGGCTAACTTAGGGCTCCCAGCTGGGCTCCCTGCTGGGCTGTTCTAGCCTCTGCCCCGGCTTTGCTGCCAGAAAGTATGGTTTAACCTGCAGTGGCAGAGAAATCATGGGGTTTTTACCCTAGCCCTGCCACAGGCACTTTAAAGACTAACTAAAGTATTGAAGCATAAGCTTTCGTGGGCTAATACCCACTTTGTCAGATGCATGCAGTGGAAGTATTCTTTAAGGTGCCACAGGACTCTTCGTCACTTCAACTATATCCCTGTTTCTCTTCTGGGTTTGGAATTCTTGTAGCTGAAATAAGTCAAGCAAAGCAGAAAGGGGCAATGGGAAGGTTTGACTGTAAATCTCAGAGAAATGTTTTCCAGGTTTGTTAGTTAGTAGCCATTGCCATATGAATCACTCTGTTCCAATTGGGCCAGGATATAAGTTTCGTTGTGTAGTATCATGTGCTTCAATTTTGAAGATCAGCTTAAAATTATCTACCCCTAGTCCCTCGAATTACTTCTCCATCTTGGGGTGCCAAATCTTCACTTCCTCTTTCTTTTGATCCTTCCTCAAAACACATCACCCACAAAGCCTATCTCTGTTAATCCATCACCTCCAAAAAGATTGTCATTTTATTAATAAAAAGGAAACAAAAAACCTGCTACACTGTTGCGGCTTGGCTTCACCTTCTGGTTTTATGGCATTTTTCACGTCTGAATTACTGTCTATTAGTAACAGGTTTCAGAGTAGTAGTCATGTTAGTCTGTATCCACAGAAAGAACGAGGAGTACTTATGGCACCTTAGAGACTAACCAGTTAATTTGGGCATAAGCTTTCATGGGCTAGAACCCACTTCATCAGATGCATAGAGTAGAACATACAATAGGAAGATATATATAGATATATATACAGAGAACATGAAAAGGTGTAGGTTGCCATACCAACTTTAAGTGGCTTAATCTGTTACTGAGTGACCAGAAAGATTGAAGTGTTCTCCTACTAGTTTTTGAATGTCATGATTCCTAATGTCAGATTTGTGTCCATTTATTCTTTTGCGTAGAGACTGCCCAGTTGGAGAACACTTCAGTATTTCTGGTCACTCAGTAACAGATTTAAAAGTGGCAATTCTTCAACAACAAAAACCTTCAAAAACAGACTCCAACAAGAAACTGCTGAACTGGAATTAATTTACAAAACTGGATACCATTAAATTAGGATTTAATAAAGACTGGGAGTGGCTGGGTCATTACACAAATTGAATCTATTTCCCTATGTTTGCAATCTATTTCCCAATGTAAGTATCCCCCTACTGTTACTCACACCTTCTTGCCAACTGCTTGAAATGGGCCATCCTGATTATCACTACAACAGATTATTTTTCTCTTGCTATTAATAGCTCACCTTAATTGATTAAGCCTCTTAAAGTTGGTATGGCAACCTCCACATTTTCATGTTTCCTGTGTGTGTGTGTGTGTATCTATCTATCTATCTATCTATCTATCTATCTATCTATCTATCTATCTATCTATCTATCTATCTATCTATACACACACACACACACACACACACATATCTTCCTACTGTATGTTCTACTCCTCATTCTTTTTATCTATTGGTAGTTCAGCCATAGGCTCGTTGGGGAGAAGAGTTGATGCTCAGTGCTTACTGAAAATAAAGCCCCTCTGGTGTCTCAAATTTGGCCTCTACTATCACTAGTCAGTTCTGAAAATGTAGGCTGTTACCTCTGCTGTGTTCTGTGTGGCACTGATCATCTGATTAGTGCTCAACAAGTCATGAGTAACACTGAACTTTGGCCAGAGCGCTGTTTATGAAAATATTCTCCCTAGCGTTTGATTATCAAGAAATGATACGGCAAGCAAGCAAGCAGAGTTGTAAAAAATAGCTTTATAAAACATGAGAAGAGGCCGGCATTACTCAGTCAGGCTCTGCTGTTTCATTCCCAACTACCTGCCCCAAGTTTGCATTTCTGAGCTTTTAGTCCCTCTTCTGTCCAGGTCTCTCCTGAAACCCGATCCCCTTTCCTTAGGAATATGCCCTTTTAAAAAATTCAGTGTCCTCCTTGACAAATCTGAAGTTTAAAATGGTGGCTACTAGAACTCTAGCATCATAATATAGCTTTTCACATTTGTTGGCAAAGGTGAGTTCTGGTTGACTGATTGGGCCTTTTCTGTGTGTGCATGTGCGTGTGTTTGTGTGGCGTGGGACGGGGTGGATTGTCATTCATTCATTCATTCATGCCCTTCACTCCAGTCGGGGTATGGGCTGCCAACCACAGATCTCCAGAGTCCTCTATCCTGGGCCATTCTCTCTAGCTGGCTTCGAGTTGAAGACCCTTCTTTTTCCACGCCCAACTCTCCTCCTTTACCCTGACTTGGGACAGGCAGATGGCCCCGAAAGACCTCTCTGGTGGAGTTGGGGTGGATTGTAGTTGCGATTAAATCTGCTGTGGAGCAAATGAGTATGACATAACACCAACTCTTCTTGGGTCAAGCCTGATTGATACTGAGGAGTTGACTGATGCTGGTGGCTACAATCCTGGCTCCATTCCTGTGGTTGGCTGATATTGAGGGATTTCTCTTATGCAGCTTTAGAGCCCTGGAGGACCATAGTCCCCAAGGACCTGTTAACACAGAAGAAGCAGGATTTTACCTACTTATTTGCATAATTGCTTTCTAGACACCTATTACACAAATAAAATGGGTTAGGGAAAAACGACAGTAGAAAATCTTTTGTGATCTTTTCATTGCTTTAAAATGTACCACTAACCATTAGTTGCAAAGGCAGCCTTTAGCATCTGTTTCCTCCATCCCGCTCCCATCCACCTTCTCAGAAGCACTTTGGAGCTAGCTGGACATATTTGAAGGTCTGCCTTTACCTAAGGCTAAAGTGAGCCTTTTCCTTAAGTGTTGCAGATTTAGGTTTCTAAGTGAAAGTCAAAATGTACTGAGGCCTGGCTGGCAAGAGAAGGAGAGCCGTAGCAATTTCCTTTGAGGTTGGCGGCCAGCTCTTCTCAGATGCCTGAACTTCAAAAGGAAATGCCATGTTTGCCCCTAGCCTAGCCACTGCACTCCTCAGCACTTTGCAAGCAACTAGGCTGCTTTGAACTTTTACTTAAGAAGATAAATTACAGTCTCTGGTTTATCTCCTTAGGTTTAAAAAGAAAAAAGGGAACTAAGCTAGAAAGCCTGGCTGCTGACACAGCACAAAGGAGGAGTACAGCCAGCCAGGCCTGTGCGTTTGTGCAAACAGTGATCTGATGTGCTACTGCTGTGGAAGAGGTGGGATGACAAGGTAGAAAGAGGAGAAAGGGAGAAAAGTGATAATGGGAACAAGAAGGTAGGGCGAAAATATCCTGGAGGATTCAAAGTAAGTTAGCAACAAAACAAAAGAGGTGGTGACTTGAAGGGTTTTCAGAATAACATGAAGAGTTTCCAGTGTGTTTCTTTGTCCATTCATACAAGCCTTGAATGGTTAAATGCATGAGGTCAGCTTTCAGTGCATCAGTCATACATAAATGAATGAGTGAAGCTCATCCCATAGTGTCTAAAAGCTTTAGTAAAGCACTTGAAAACATTCAGTTCCTACATAATTATTTCTTTTTAACAAAGTTGTTCTCCGTTATTGCACACTGGAAGAGATGAGGGCCATGTGACCAAGAAGAGGAGAGTGTCTTTGCACACTGACTTATCCATCCAGTGAGAGGGGCTTTACATTAGGTCCAAAAGAAGCTGATGACAATAGCCAACAGGTAGGTATAAAGCAAGGTGACCTTAACAGAGGGCTAAATTTTGTGGAGGAAATGGAAAATTACAATAGATTTATGGGAATAACAACAGGGGTAACAGTGAGAGAATCTGCTCAAATCTTAGATGTCTATACACAAATCCAAGGCATATGGGGAAGAAACAGAAAGAACTGCAAGTATTAGACAGAGACTTGGTAGGATAAGTCTCATGATTGGAATATTTGTAGAGAGAGGTATAGCTTGTTCAGGAGAACAAGCGAGGGGAAAAAAAAGTAGGTGTTGCATACAACATCAAGAATATATACATTTGTTTTGACATCCAGAAGCTAGTGACAGGCAGACTGGCTGAAAATCTGAGTGAAGATAAAAGGGGAAAAAACAGGTACAATGGCATGGTAGAGGTAGACCACTAAATCAAGTGGATGAGGTGGATGAATAACATGGGTGGCAGGTATCGTAGGCCAGAAAAGGCTACGCCTCCCCAAATAGGCCAACCTGCTGCCTTTGGAGTGCAGCTGCCACTATCACGGGAGGCCCCTAGCACCGTCCCCACCCGTCAGCTGTTAGGCAGGGCCCCACCACTTGCTCCTCTTTGCCCCCTCACCCTGTCACACACCCTTAAGGAAGGAGTGGGCAGTGGGTCTCGGGGGAGGGAGCGGAGGAGAGGAGCGAGCAGTGGGCAAAGGGCCTATGGAGAAGGGACTGAGGGTGGGGTCTGGGGCAGAGTAGGGGTAGGCCCTGGGGAGAGGAAGCCAGGCAGGGGCAGAGCAATGAGCAGGGTCGCAGTTCAGGTTCCACCCAGCCTCCCCACATGCCAGGGGCACGCGCCGCCTATGAGGAAGCATTTTTAAAACAAATAACAGAAATACCCAAAACACAAGACCTGTTAGTAATGGAGGACTTTAACTATCCAAACATCTGTCAGGAAAGTAATACAGCAAAACAGAAACTGTCCAATAAGTTCTTTGAATGTATTGGGACAACTTTTCTTTCATAAGGAAGTAACCAGAAGGACAGCCATTTTAAACTTGATTCTGACTGATAGGGAGCAGTTGGTTGCAAATCTGAAGATAAAAGACAGTTTGAGTGAAAGTGATTACAAAACAATAGATTTCATGATTCTAAGGAAAGAAAGGAGTGAGAGCAGGCATTGGACTTCAAAAATGAGGAATTTAATGAACTCAGAGAACAGGTAGTTAAGGTCTCATGGAAAGAAAATCTAAGGAGTCTCCTGAAAAGGATTTGAGGAGAGCTGATAGTTTCTCTAAGAGGCAGTATTAAAGACTTGACTTAGCAAACTGTCCTGATGTAAAGGAAAGATAGGAAGAATAGCAAGAGGCCAATATGGATCTCTTTAATGAGCTGAAAAACAAAAAGAAACCTACAAAAGTGGAAATATGGACAAATGGCTAAGGATGAGTACAAAATAAAAGCACAGCCATGTAAGGACAAAACCATAAAGGCTAAGGCACAAAATGAGTTACCTAGCAAAGGGTAGTAAGGTTCTGTAAATACACTAGGAGGAAGAGAAAGATGAAGGGAAGTGTTAAGTCCTGTACTTAGTGAAGAAAGAGAGCTAAAAACTGACAATATCAAAACATCCAAGGTGTGTAATGCCTGTTTTGCTTCTGTCTTCACTAAAAAGGTTAATTGTGACCAGATAATTAACACAATCAATATTAACGAGAGGGAAGGAATGGAGGACAAATTAGGAAGAGAACGGGTTAAAGAGCATTTAGGTAAGTTAGATGTATTCATGTCAGCAAGGTCTGATGAAATTTACTATCGGGTACTTAGGAACTAGCTGAAGCAATCTCAGAGTTGTTAGTGATTATCTCTGAGAACTCATGGAGGACAGGTGAGATCCCAGCGGACTGGAGAAGGGCAAACATGTAGTACCTGTATTTAAAAAGGGGAACAAACTGGGCCCAAGTAACTACAGACTGGTCAGCCTAATTTTGATACATAAAAAGATACTGGAACAAATTATTAAACAATCAGTTTGTAAGCACCTAGATGATGATAGGGCTGCAAGAAATAGCCAGCATGGATTTTTCAAGAAGAAATCATGTCAGACCATGTCATGCCAAACTGATTTATTTCTTTGACAGGGTTACTGGACGAGTGGGTAGAGAGGAAACTGTAGACTTGATATATAGCTTGATTTTTAGTTAGGCTTTCGACACAGTGCCACATAACATTCTCTTCAGTAAACTTGGGAAATGTGGTCTAGATGAAATTACTATAAGGTGTGTACAAAACTAGTTGAAAGACCATAGAATAGTTATCAGTGGTTCGCTGTCAAACTGGGGGGAATGCAATTGTATCCTGTGAGGTACTGCAGTGATCAATTCTTCTCCATATTCACTGAAGGTACAGAAAAAATAATTGTCTTAATCTGCAACAAGGGAGAGCTAGGTTTGATATTAGGAAAAACTTTCCAACTATCAGAGTAATTAAGCACTGGAATAGGGGCCCATGAGAGGTCGTGAAATCCCTGTCATTGGAGTGTTTAAGAACAGGTTAGGCAAACACCTGTTGGGGTGGACTAGGTATACCTGGACCTGCCTCGGTGCAGGGCACTCTACTAGGTGACGACTTGAGGTTTGTTCCTGCCCTTCATTTATGTGATTGTGTTAGTTCATGGGACACTGGGCATACATACAGGTAAGAGATACCTACACACTAAATTGTGCCATCTAGGCACAGCCAATATGTAAGGATGATGTGGAATGCCTCCTGGAGACTGCAAGGCTGCCATAGAACCTAGGCCAGGATAGCGTGGCACTGAAAGAATTCCTCACAGACTGACCAGATTCAGTCTCAAAAGATATGAATTGCCTCTCTGTAGATGTATGTGATATAAGCTCCCAAATGGCTCACTTGGAAAAAGAGCTATAAAAGACTGCCATTGAAACTAGGGAAATTAAAGAAACGGCCACCTTAAAGCGTAGGCTTGTGTGTTTTATTAGTGCTGGGTGAGTTGGTATTACCAGTTAACATTAAGAAATGGATTGCAGTGACTATTTTAGTGGCCAGAAGAGTTATTCTGAGAAAATGGGAATCTGCAATTCCTCTCTCATACACGCTTTTTTAGTGAACTCTCTACTACTGCCTTAATGGGGAAAAATGCCCGTCTAATAGAAATGCTTGTAAAAAATATTAAGATGTCTGGTCAAACATGAAACTATTGTATACTTTTGCACTTTAGTGTATAGTAGACCCCCATACTCAGAAGTTATATTCTCACTTATTTATCTATTTAGTCACTTCAACAGTTGTGCCCTGCATGACCTGTGTGGGTTCAAGTGTTTTTAATTTGTTTGTTTGGTTGGTTTTGATTGTTTTTCCCCCGAGGTTTTACAAATAATCAGCACTTAATTATGTTATTTATATGGTATTTCCATCTTGTTCGAGTTTATATATGTTTTGCTTTTGGGGTTTATATTGTATCTATAAAGTTAAAAAGTCAAGACAGTCAAAAAGGTTAGAGAAAGGAAGTAGTATTATGCTCATTTTACAAATGAGAAATGGTGGCATGGAACAACCAAGTAACCAAAAACCTAATTGAATCGTGCTGTCTTGAGTTTCAGTCCATTCATTCTTCCTTTCAAAATCTTATTATTTAACATACAGGGTATGGTTAGACTACAGGGGGAAGCGCTATTGTTTATAGCGCTTCCCGATTTAGCGCTACAGGTGTTGCGCTAGAGGGTGTCCATATTGAAGCCCTCTAGCGGCAGAGAGCGAACACATTTGTCCCGCTTTTGGCGGCAGTAGCAGTTGCGGGATAGGGCAGGTATCCCAGCATTCAGCTGGGTGCAACCCCCTTTGCAAAGGAGTGGGGTGAGGGGGGACTGGGAAGGGAGGGAACTTCTGTCTGTCAGTTTCTTTTCCGAAACTGACAGGCTCTGCACCTCCCTTCCCTAACCATTTATTTGGGGGGGTTTCAGCGGCGGGGACCAGGGCAGGGGCTGGGAGCGTGGCAGGGTGGCCGCCCGCCGTGGCGGGGACCCGGCAGCCCTGCCCGCAGCGGCGGGGACCCGGGACAGCGGCAGGGGACCCGGCAGCCCTGCCGCCCATAGCGGCAGGGGACCCGGCAGCCGTGCCACAGCAGCGGCCCGGTTTCCAAATTTTATATGACTATGGGGGAGGGTTCTGACATGGGGTCACCTGAGGACGGGACAGAAGAGTTTTAAATGGTGGCCAGAGAGGATGCATTGGGGATTCTGGGCCAGGATGCCGGAGGCTGGAGGCTCACTATAACGCAAGGGGAGTACACATTTCATCCCTTCCGCTAAAACAGCAGCGCTAAAAGCTTTATTCCTCTCGTTTTGAGGTTTACCCTTACCGCTTTAAAAGGTCAGTAAAAGCGCAAAAACTGGCTTGGGAGTGTGTACTGGCAGTGCTATTGTAGCGCTAAAGAGGGGTTTTAGCGCTAAAACAGCCCCAGTCTAACCTCACCCACATACTTTGGAAATCCCTAGAGACTAACTAGAGTAATACCCGATTGTGACAGGTGCTATGCAAACAACGAAATTGGAGAAGAGACTATACTGTCTCACTTGTGATGCATGGGATTTCCTTTGTTACTCATGTTCTGTTGGAGAAGTGAAGCTGAGAGTTGATGTTTTGGTTCAGTGAAGCCTGATTTTTCTTTCTTGCTGTTTTATTGCTTATGGTTGAGTGTGTGCAAATGGTTAGCTTTGTAAGTCTATTGGCGATTGTTTGATCAAATGGCTCCTTTTTCACTTTATTATTCTACATACGTAGGGTGACCAGTTGTCCCGGTTGTGTAGGGACTGTCTCGTTTTTTGGGACTTCTTCTTATATAGTCACCTATTCCCCCAACCCTGATCCCCAGCCCCATCCTATTTTTCACAGTTGCTATCTGGTCACCTTATGGGGAATCCTCTTTTGTTCCTGCTCTTTTCTCCTAACAATAAATGTCATTAGTCTTTATTTATTGTATCTTTTGATACAAGTTTGTTGGTCAAGCAGCCACACTTGTTAATACACATCCATCTTGAAATGCATGTACTGTATAACTCTATGTGCTCTGCGTTGTATATCTATAAAGCCGTTTTTAAAATTCTTTCCAGAATGACTCTAATTTTTTCCCTTTACTTCTGCCTTAGCTATAATCCATTGTTGTTGGATATAGATGATTGACATCAAAGTTCACCATCTCTTCATTAACTTTTATGCAGATATTCTGGATTGCTATATAAACACTGTGTTTTTATTGCATCCCTTTCCCCATGTGTCCTGTCTTCATGGATTAGGATGTTTACTAAAAAAAATTATCAAGGTCTTTTTAATATACAGTCCAGATACTGTAGGGTTTAGGTTTTCATCAGACCTTTTTTTCCTTTATCTGCTCAAAGCACAATAATATGTAGGGTTGTTGCTGTTTTTTTTAAATATATATATAGAATGAAATTAACTCTTATGCATGCTGAGAAATCTTGTGCATGATGTAGTAAGTTCCATTTAAAGCCTCAAAATAGAGCTTATGTGTTACCTAAGTGGTGCACAGGCATTGTCTTGGGTCCTCTGTACAGGGATGTATTTCACTGTATAATGTCTGTATCTCAAAGGTGCCCAAAATTATCTTCAGAATTTTCAAATGTGGGCACCTAAAGTTAGGCCTCCAACCACATATTTAGGTAGCTAGGTAAGTGCCTTGATTTTTAGAGATGCTGAGTTCCTGCAGCTCCTAATGAAAATGTCCCAAATACAATTCTCTCAACTGAAATACAGCATCTCTTGGTAGAATAGAAGGTGCATGACCCGTTATTGGAGGTGTTTAGCAAACTGGAAATTTTGACATTTCAAAACTTGTTCTCTTCCTGTTTGACTGAAAAGCTGAAATTTCAACATTTCACATGAAATGGAACTTCTGAACAAATTTAGATTCAGAAACGTTTAAACATTTCATTTGGATAAGGTAGAAACATAATGTGTAATGCATTATCAAAATGATTCATTTAAATTTTCTTCTATCTATAATTTAATTGAAGTCCACATGTTCCTATGACATATTTTGATGAAACTGCATTTTCTGTTGGAAATTTTTCACCCAGCTACAGTACACAACAGAGGTTTAGGAAAAAGGAAAACCTTGCCGTTCCCATTGCAGTCAGTGAACCTAATAATTCTGCTCTAAAGTGTTACTGTAACATAAGTGAAAACAATTGGTTTCTAAGATTGTTTTTTAACTTAACATTTTTATTACACCTGTTGATGTTCTTGGTATGTAATACTGAACGTTCCAAGACCAACCCTTTTGCTTTTCAGTGTCTTTTATAAACCATGTCACATTTATATACAATCACATCACTAAATTAAGTAAAGAGATTAACCTAAACAAATGCCAAAATCATTAGCACTTAATTAACCTTCTGAACTGCTCTCCAAATTGACTTCAGTTTAATTTGTGATATGGGCTCAGTTCACATGAAGTGTGCTAATACAAACAAATAAAATAAACGCAGCACAAAACTGAATTGGGGGAAAGGACATGGGGAATGTAAATGTAAAGTCAGTATTACAGAATATCCAATAGCAAAACTCTGGTTGTTTTGGTTGTAACATAGGACTGGAAAAGGATGAATGGCATTTAGAAAATTATATTTGTATTGCTTTCTTTTCTCCCCGCACCTTCCTCCCTCCCCCCCCCCCCAACAACGATGGCCTGTCTGATGACAAAAAATCTAATATCTTTGACTATTAGATTTATAGACTTTACAACATTTGGAAACTCCTCTTAAAGTGACATTAATGATTTCAGTGGGGCTACACGTGGGTGCAGGAATTCACAGTATGGAGTCATCTGTGGGATCAAACTAAGGCTACGTTTACTCTACACACCACTGGCCGTGGCACACTGGGTATGTGTAGCTGCGCACCAGAGTGAAAAGTAGGCTGCTTCCGTATGATGGTGTGTGGCTCCACATGTCAGTGAAAGGCTCTGGCAGAGGGGAGGCAGTAGGAAAAGGCTTTAGCAGCGCCCTGATGCCTGAGTCTTTCATTGTGGCAAGAAAAAAGCTGAACCTTTCTCCTGCCAGCCCCTTTCCCCGCAGCCAGAGTCTTTTTTCCTGAGGAAGGGAAATGCTCCAGCAGCAGGGATGCAGCGGAATGCTAAGTGACTAAAAACAGCTGTGTAAACAGGGGTAAATAGAGGGGTAAATCATATGTGGGATATGCACTCTCATATATACCAACACCCTCCAGATGTGTCTCTAAAGTAGGGGTGGGCAAACTTTTTGACCCAAGGGCTGCATTGAATTTCTGAAATTGTATGGAGGGCCAGTTAGGGGAGGCTGTGCCTCCCCAAACAGCCAGATGTGGCATGGTCCCTGCCCCCTATCAGACCCCGCTGCTTCTCCACCCCTGATGGCTCCCCCTGGGACTCCTGCCCCATCCAACTCCCCCCTTCCTTATGCCCCCCCCAGACCCCTACCTCATCCAACCACCCTTTCTCCCTGTCCCATGACCCCCCCAGAACCCCCACCCCTGACTGCCCCCTGCCGCCCCATCCAACCCCTCCTCTCATTCCTGACTTCGCCGTTCCCCACCCTCTGACATCCCAACCGCTATCCACACCCCTGCCCCCTGATTACCACCCAAACTCCCCTGCCCTCTATCCAACTCCTCCCTGACCCCTTACCACACTGCTTGGGTGGCTGGCAGCGTGGCGGAACCAGGACAGGCAGCCGCGCAGCACAGAGCACCGGGTCAGCCCGCAGCTCTGCAGCTGCATTGCCCTGGGAGCTCACAGCCCCACCGCCCAGAATATTGTGCTGGTGGCATGGTGTGCTGAGGCTGCGGGGGAGGGACAACAACAGGGGAGGGGCTGAGATAGCCTCCCAGGCCAGGAGCTCAGGAGCAGAAGGGTCCCACGGGCCAGATGTGGCCTGCCGGCTGTAGTTTGCCCACCCCTGCTCTAAAATGTTGATTGGCAATCCAGGGCATTCCTTTAAGAGGCTATATTTTCTGATGAAGTGGGTTTTAGCCCATGAACGCTTAGGGCCAAATAAGTGTGATAGTCTTTAAGGTGCCACAAGGACTCGTCATTTTTGCGGATACAGACTAATAGGACTACCACTCTGAAACCATTCTTATATTATGTAACTGTACCAGAAATAGTATTTTCTGCATTTTAATACCATTTTTCAAATATATTAGCATATCACATTAGTTGGAATATCACTAAAGTTAACATCAAACTCTGTTTACCTAAAATATGAATCAAAGTATTTCTGAAACTGCATTTATGGTTGAAGAGACATGGTAGCAACAATAGATATTGTTTCTCTGCTCCCTAAAGATACAAAGCAGCTTTTTTTTGCAATGTTTAAAAATTCTTTGTCTTTTGTTGTAAGGTATTAAAGCACATCTAGCATGTAGATATATTTAATATGTAGTATCAGCTAGCTTTTAGGAGCTCTCTTGAGGTTCCAGGAGATTTTACAGATACATCATGCCAGAGAAAGTAATATCCGAAACAAAGGATATGGTCCCAGATAGATAGTAATCAATCAGAATATGTTCGTAGAAGGACGTGAGCAGAAGGAATCATTCATCAATGATACATTTGTTTGGATTATTCCATTGCTTCTGAAAAAAGATCTTAGTTGGAATTCTGCTTGGTCTATCTTCATTCTAAAATTGCTCAATTTATAAACATATATATATAAAATGTCCTTTCCCTCAGATGTTTGCATTAAATATAATGAATAGGAAGCCTTGGTTGAGGTTGTATATTTAAAAAGCACAGGAAATAATAAGTTAAAGCTGTATATTTAAAAGCAGAGGAAATAGCATTGTCTAGTAACTATGCTACTAAGAAAGCGAGGAATACTTGTAGCACCTTAGAGACTAACTAGTTTATTTCAGCATAAGCTTTCGTGAGCTATAGCTCACTTCGTCTACTTGCTCACATATTTCTCTCCCCCTCTTCCTCCATGGCACCCCTTCTTTTTCAATTCAGCTCTCAGTGAGGGGAATTTGTTTTGAATTTCCTCCACAGCTACTGTGAACTGGATTTGTGTGCTAACTTTAAATGGTTTTTAAGTTTGCTGATAACTTTACCCTTCCCTGATGAGATTTTCTTTTATTAGTTAATGCTGACTTTGCTGCATTTGGACTGTGTTTGCCATCACTGTTTATTAGTGGCATAGTTACAACCACCATAAATACAGAGAACATAGAGGAGGAGGAGAAGGAAGTGAAGTAAACAATTTATTTTCATGTGCTTGGGATTACCACATAATTCAGAAATGGCACTGGAAAGTGGAGTTTAATGGTCATCCTTAAAAAAAACCAAAAAAGTAAAATTGTGTACTCAGACTTCCTCAGTTTTTATGGTTATATTAATGTTATATTGAGTTTAGAATAATGATTAAATAATGTCATCATTCAGATTTTATTAATAAGATAGGAATTGAAATATATGTATGTATTTCCCTTTCATTGCTGGGAGGACTTTGGTGATTGTAAATGAGCTAACCCGGGTCCAGAAGCCAATGCAAAACTCTCACAAAAGCAAGATTTATCACCATGCAGAGAATGCTCCAAGGGCCATATAGCAACCGCCTTATGCAGTCTGGTGAGCAGTTACACACTTGAGTGGCTCCACTGGAGTCAGTAGTCCTACTGACGTGAGTAACTCCTCACCAGTGTGTGTAAAGGAGTCACAGATTGCTGATGTGCAGGAAATAGCACAGAGGCTATTTATTGAGAAGTTGCACTAACCTTGTAAACTAAATCTTTCTGTCATGTAATAGAGAATCTGGGGTGGCCCTCTTTTCCTCAGTGGGAGGGAGCAGGAAATCAGGGGCCACATAGTAGCTTCAGCTGTTGCTCTCCCGGTCCCTACCATGTCTCTGGAGTCTGTATCATTTGGAGTGAGGAGGGGGGGAGGGGGGGTTTAATGTAGAGCATCACCTAGACAAGCAGATGTTTGATAGACAAGGGCCCAGAGTGCAGGTGGACTTCATGTCTCTTGAGTGCCTGCATGTTCCTTCCCTCCCTCCGAGAGGGTAGAAATGGGGAAGCACACATTCAATAAATAAGACGAGGAAGACTTTGTAGCACCTTAGAGACTAACCAGTTTATTTCAGCATAAGCTTTCGTGGGCTATAGCCCACTGCATCTGATGAAGTTGGCTATAGCCCACGAAAGCTTATGCTGAAATAAACTGGTTAGTCTCTAAGGTGCTACAAAGTCTTCCTCATCTTATTTACGGATAGAGACTAACACGGCTGCTAATCTTAAACCTGTCACATTCAATAGACTACTTTAATAGATCCCCACTAAGAATTAGCCAGAATATAACAATTGTTACTTTTGATTATTGTCATGATGAGAAGAAGCTTGTGCTTCAGTTTGTCTAGTGGAGAGGAAAAGGTATATGTGGGATGGGAGGGAGTGGAGAAGAGGTGGGGGTATCCTGGGTTGTATTTCTGATTGTACCACTCTCACGCTGTGTAAATTTTAGGGAAGTCACCAAACATTGTGCCTCAGTTTATCTAGGGATGTCATCACATTTGTAGGGCCAAATTTAGGTTGCTTTCTCCTCATTTTTATTTACTCAAATTGATATTTAAAATACGCGGTATACTTGTAAAATACTGTAAAAGTTTACTCAGCCCATCTTGAGAAATAACTAGGCTGACCATATTTCCTTATGACAAAAACGGGACAGTGGGATGGCAAAAACGGGACGGGGTTATAACTCCCTTCAGACCCCAAATATAACCCTACAATGCCCCCCCCCATATCCATAAAGTCACCAATACCCATCCCTCACATAACCACCTCCAGGCCCCCCAACACCATCCCACTACCAACCCCCCAGCCCCTTACACCCCCACAGCCTTCCCTATACAACCTCTCCCCATAGCCCCCCACTAGCAACCAATACACACTCCCAGATCCCCCCAACAGCCTCAAAACACAGCCCCACCTCCCCACAGCCTCCCACCTCCCCCATGACCCCCCAGCTCATCCCACCCCTGCAGGCCCCGCCGCTGCGCCCCCCTCCCCAGCCACCACCTGTGCTGGGCTCCGCATTTCCTCCACATGGGGGCAGGGTGGGAGGAGCGAGGCACCAGGCAGCCCCTGCCCAGCCAGCAGCCCCCCTCCCCAGCCCCTACCTACGCTGGGCTCAGCGTTTCCTCCACGGGGGGGGGGGGGGAGCGAGGCACCAGGCAGCCCCTGCCCGGCCAGCAGTCCCCCTCCCCAGCCCCTACCTACGCTGGGCTCAGCGTTTCCTCCACGTGGGAGGGGGGGAGGGAGCGAGGCACCAGGCAGCCCCTGCCCAGCCAGGAGCTCCACTCTGCCATTGCGCCGGGCTCTGCCTGTAACCGGCTCACGCGACACATGGGGGCGGCCCAGCCAATTGCGCCGCTGCTCAGCTGCGGGCATGCGACACGTGGGGGCGGCCCAGCCAATCACGCCACACGGGCTCTGCAGCGGCTGCGGCGGAGGGGAGGGGGGAGCAGGCCGGGGAGGGGAAGGGACTGAAGGGCTGCGGGAGGAGGCGGGACCCGGCCGTGGGTCTCTGAAATAAGCCACGTCCCATTTTTTTTTAAGAAAAACGGGACAAATTTGATATTTTTATTAAAAAGACGGGACAGTCAGAAAATATGTAAAAAACGGGACTGTCCCGTTCAAAACGGGACGTATGGTCAGCCTAGAAATAACTAAGATTCCACTAGCAAATATGATGAAAGAAATAAACCTCTATGTCTCCAGATCTCAGCCTGCCTTACCAAGAGAAAAGGATGAGCTTTGCAGCTAGTAGCTTGACTTGCTAGTTGGGTCTGTGGCTGTGGCAAGAGAAAGCCAGGTCAGTTTGTCTGCCATTCTGTGTTATGGAAAGTGAAATGCTGTGTAAACAAGTTACTAAAAATGTAAAAATGAAATGAAGTGGAGGGAGTTACACCTGCAACATGTGAGCACTCCTGTGACATGCTGAACTCTCTCAAAACCCACTGAATTGTAGCCCCGGGTCACCAAAGCAATGCTTAGCTTTAAGCACAAGAATAAATCCCTAGTCAGCAAGACATAACCACATGCTTAATTTCAAGCACACGTGTAGCCTCACTAAATGGAACTTAAACGTGTGTGTAAGTTTTTACTCGGTCAAGGCCTAACTGTGGCTGCCTTTGCAGTAGAGGCAGAGGGCAGGCAGCACATTGCACAATCAAGCCCTAAATGAGCAATGAAAATCTAGAAATGAGTTCCCGCACCTTTTACTGTAAAATCCGACCCTGCTGTGCGTTCTCAGGTGTCTCTTTATGGCATGGATGTTTCAAACATAAAACTGGAGTAATAAAAGTTTCATTATTTTCCAAGTTAAGATAATACCCTCTCCAGAGTCTTTTTTTTTTTTTTTTTTGAGATGAGAATTTCTTTACTGTTCGATTTAAAATGTCAAAAAGAATCCACAAAAATTGTCTCCACTTTTTGGTCAACATTTCAGTTTTCTGTATTTCCAACCAGCTCCAATGGTAAATTATCTTCACCTTTAGTAGTGTTTTTCACATGAATACCATGTCTCCCCAAGGTGACAAGGAGTATTAGAGCTTAAAGTATAAAAATGCTGCTTTCAGTCTTGTGGCATCTCAGAAGTGCTCACTTTAGTGTGCAGTGAATGGCAAACATTTTCCATTCTTGACCCAAAAATCCTGCCACAGACTCTTTTTGTGCCCCCAAATCTCATGATGCATTTGAGGGTAGTTTCTACATTGGGTTTATATTGGGTCATGCATGGAGGAGGGAGATAGGTGCTGGATGGATTAGTTGCTGGGTAGAGAGGCTGCTGAATGTGTGCTGGTTGGTTCTAGTGAATTATCTGACATCTTCAAAAATACAAATTTAATAAATGCTTTTTCACTTTCAAACCTCTTGTGATATTTTACAATGGAGAAATTTTGATCCCCAGATATTCACAAACCTAATGAATTTTTGATACCGTTGATCTCCTCCTCCAGCATGAAAAATGTGTTTCTTGGGTTTAAGAGAACTCTGGGAAAACAAAGAAATTATGGTTCTGTACTCGTCTTGTTCGTCTGAATTTTATTAATAAAGTGTTCAGGCTTTGGATGCATCTAGCCTCACGTGTGTACATATGTGTATTATATAAAACTTGTCTTTTTCAGTGGTTGATTTAGGGAGGAAGGGTAGCACAAGAAGATGTTACTCGATATCTGTAAAATCTGTTATTTGAGGGGGAATTCACATCTTTAGAGTTATGAAGAAAACATATTAACGTTGTATTATGTGCAACTATATAACTGTATTGTGTGATACTATTTTCTGAGTCCACTGCAGAACTCCCATGTTCCACCTCCCTGTTTATGCCAATTGAATGCCACTCTGAGGATTGTCTTTGGAGGGCAATTTAAGGGTGGAAAGAATTGTCAAACATCCTTAGCACTGATCTGACTCCACTCCTATTTAAGTCAATGGAAACATTCCCTTTGAGTCAGCGGGAGCAGAGATGGGCCAACGCTGAGTGCTTTTGAAAATCCCACTCTAAATTATGGGCGAGGGGGTGGGCAGATTAGCCTATCATTACAAATCCCTGGAAGCATTAGAACAGTAAATCCGTGGGATTTGCAGAGGGATAGTATCAGTATCTCTCTGATTAGAGATGAGGGGTGGTCCAGAGGTTAGTGCACTAGCCTTGAACTTGGGAAACCTGGATTCAAGTCCCTGCTTTGTCACAAACTTCCTGTGTGATCTTGGCCAACTCTGTGCATCAGTTCCCCATCTGTAAAATCAGGATAATAGTACTCCCCTACCTCACAGGAGTGTTGTGAGGAAAATACTTTGAAAATTGTGCGGCGCTCTTATCCTATGGGGCCACATATAAGGGGGGGGGGCATATATAAGTACAGAAGATAGGTAGCTCAGCATCATACTTGGAAGAGAGCCGACAGAACTGAGGACTCCATGCAAATCATCCTGTTGACTTGACCAGTGCCCGCAGCATCTAGTGATTGGCAAGAAATAAGGAAAAGATTCTTTGAAACGTTTAATTAAAGAAACATTTTTAAAGGTAAAGATTTTTTGTATGCATTTAAAAAAAACACTTTAACAAATCTTTGGCTGCATTAGTTTATTTTCTCCTTTTTCTGTAGTCTTCCTGCTTTCTTCTCCTCTTCAACGTTAGTATTGGTGGAGAGAAACATAGGTAGGAATAAAGCAGCATCATGGGAAGAATTCAAGTGTGAGAGGCTAGATTTGAAGGGCAAATGTATATGTGAATAATAGTGAGGCGCATATGCTCCTAGTTGAAGAAACACATCAGAAATTGATAATTGCTTACAGTGTCTTGGTTAAACATTCATCAGATGTTCTGAGGTCTGGGTTTTCCCATTCCATAGTCCATGGAACCTTTTTTTAATAGGACAGTTCATTCAGTGTAATATGTTGTTCAGTATATGTGTTCTTTTACTTTATTTAACCTCTTTCTTTCTATTTCCAGGATGTATATGTGGCATTATAAATTGTATTGTTATTGTATATGGTAATGCCACTGTTTGCTAGAGTAGTCTCTGGAGGTATTGATGGAGGGCTGATCCATAGTTAAGCAGAAAGGGAACGGAAATGTAAGTAAGTGTTCTCATTTTTATGATTTTATATGTACACAAACACCCCAAAATAGCCATGCAAGCTCATGCATGGGTTATCCAACATGTCAGCTAAATGGCCTGGGATCTTTCCATCTAAGTGCCTGATCCAATGCCTGTTGAGACTCCCATTGACTTTAGTGAGCTGTGGTTCAGAGCCTAAGAGACCCACCCCTTCTCTGAGAAACTACCACAACTATGGTCAGCTGCGGCACCGGAACTGGATTGCAATTGGTGTAAAACAAAAGGGGTTGCTGCCAGGGTGTACTCTGTTAGGACCCTGCACCATCAGAATTTACTCCACCGCCCTCCATTACAGCTTGAATTTTACTTCCAGAATATGATGCAAGGGTCCAAGTTTTCTCCCTGACCTTTGAGAAGATGGATGAGGGTCGTGGAAGAGGGACCTCCGGTGGGGATTTATTTATTGAGAGTTTTAATTTTTTTGTTGCATTTGCTCTAAATTTCTGAATTGTGTGTGGGGAATAATTCAGGGAGACTATTTGTTGTAAGAGTCTGTGTTGGATTTTTTTTGTTTGTTTGTTTAAGAGATTGTTCAGGGTGCCCAGAGCTTAGGATGGTTGCTCTTTTGTTGTAGAACATTTGAAAAGCTAGATAAATTGCATATCTAGATTCACATAAGGATAGGAAAGCTCCAACTTCTGCTAAGTGTGGGACGTATTGGCAACTTGCTACAGCTGGTTTGCATAAAGAATGGAATACACCCAGATAGGTCTCATTTTATTGTGAAGGTGGAGATTTAAGATCAGGTCCAAGATGTGGCATCACAAGCAGTGAAGCAACAATGTTGTCACAATCCACATTTTAAATCTCAAACATCTGTATTTTGCCTAAAAGCCATACTTTTGCGACTCTGGCATATTGACAGCAAAGTTCAGTATTGCCTTCAGGACGTGTGTGTGCACGCACGTGCATATGGACAGCTTAAAAAAAAGTCTTTACAACCACAAAAGAGGGAAGAATTTTTTAAAAATTTGCAAAACTAGCCAGTGGTACAATCATCTTAATGTTGTTAGAAGAAAGTAAATAAGGAAAACAGAAGTATTCTGAATGTACTGAATATACTGAATATTTTAGGAACTATTTCAATATTTTTTTCATCACACCCATCCTGTTATCTTTTTGCTACATCGTAATTATGTTCCTTCAGTCCCCCCCCCAAAAGCCCTTTACATTGTTACTTTAAAAGAAAGTAGAACATTTGTTGGAAAGTGGTCTCTGTTTTTACTAATTTCAAAATAAAATTTTCTCTGAGCCTTCTCTATGAAGGGAATAGTCCAACCAGTGTCTCCCTGTTTAGATATACAGTACCGTGTTGTTAAATCTATGGTAAATCAACTTTAAACACCTCAGACACTTTTGTATCTCCTTTTCGAATATCGAAATAGAGTAAAAAATCCAATTTGTTACTGAAATTGTTTCTTGTTTAACAAAGTTTTATAATCAGTGATTAATATGTCTAAGGTGAAACTTTACAGCATCCTAGTTTTACCTGAATAGAGGCTGCAGGATTTGATTTTTTAAAGCCATTTATTTTAATATTGTTTTCATTAGAAAAGAATGTATCAGGGAACTAGAATTGAAACATTAAAACAAATAAACAGACTAAACCATAATTTTGATAGATATTATAGTTTTACTAGTATTGACAGATTATGCCAGTTTTATCTAAGGATAAGAAAGAGAGTGGAAATGTATACAGTATATGAGGAAGAAGAAAGGAAGGGAAGCACTGAATTAATAAATCAGAACTGGCATTCGATGGGTCTTTATTTCTGGACTGATTGTCTGCCTTGTGCTCCCCTTGTTGTATCCTGACTTAATTAGTGTCACTGGGCCCTTTTTCCTTTCTGTGGGTTCAGTCTTTTTAGGCAACTTTGCATTAAGCATAGATGTAGTATCCTGGCATATTTACCCTTTTGGTTGTTTAATCATTTTTTTTGTCAACTGAGCTGGACCATTACTCCCTAGATTAACCTGTGTCTGTGTGTCTCATAGAATACCTCAGTTGTATAGTTGTGTGCTATATAAGTTCTCATATCTTCCCGCAAGGAAAACGTGGGCTACAAGAATACTTCATAGAAAACAACATAAAATCAGAGCCCTGGAAAAAGACTGTTGCTAAATAAATGTTTTCAATTAAAGCTGAAAGGGGAGTTCACACTGGCATCCATGGCAAAATAACAAGCACTCTTGATTCTACTTTAATAGGTCACCTAGCAGGAATTATGGCCAAATACTGAGCGATTCTGACCACCCGCAACTTTCGTTTGCTTCTATAAGTGTTGCAGATGTACAGCACTTTCAAGATTGTGATCGGTGTCAGTCTCTTTTTAAGCTTTGGTGCTATCTGCTCCTACTGGAATGTGACCTACTTTGTAAACATTAGTTCTACCTATTGAGCTAGACAAGAATGTAGAATATTTGTCTCTAGCAGCAGCAACGCTGACTCCTATTCCACGCAAATAACCATTAAAGCAAGACCAATTGCAAGCCGCTTCTAACATATTAAGTTTGAGCAGTCCTGTTTCCATCAGCTTCAGTAAATCAAGGAAGCAATGTTCTAGCAATCTCTAGACTGGTGATGCAGCACTTTTCCAGTCTAGTAATTATTCGCACTTCCCTGTGGAAGCCCTGGGATTGCTTTTGCAACACCTGTATAAAAATGAGTCTTTTTCTACTTTTTTGGCAGTCTGTTTACAGCATGGGCCTTGTGACTATGATAACCGAAAGCTAATGTCTAAGACTTGAAGCAGCAGAGGGCTGATCCTTCTTGACAGCAGGTCAATCTCCCCTCTCAAATTAGACCAGGGAAAGAATCAATTCTTGCCATCTTCAGCTCATTGCTGTAAGAATCCTTCAAAGATCCTCCAGAGAACTGGAGGGTCTGACAACCCAAAATAGCCCTTAATTACAGCCCATGCCTGAACATATAACAGGATGGAGACCTGAACACACACAGATCAGATGTCTGGACTACACGTAGAGAACTAAACTGACTGACTTCTGGACATTCTCTCACTGTATTTTTAAACTGTGCCCAGTGCTTAGATATCAAAGTGAACAGGGTTTTATAAATACTTAATTTCCATATTAGGGAAAGCAGAAATGAACTGGCATCAACCTGTTTGAACGTAATGGTGTTACTGCCAAATAAAATGCCTTCACTTCTTAAACTAAAGAGCATGTAGAGAAGCTAGGATCTCAAACGTTTTAGACTAGCTAGTTCACCTATCCACTGTATTTTAGATGCACCCTCAATACAGATGGTCTCCCAAGTCCATGTTCCTTCTTTTGTCATTTATATTAATTAAAAATTTTAGGAAACTATCCCTTGTGCACTTGTTGATCTATTTGACATTTTAAAATAATTTTCACCTATGATGTTTCCTCCTCTTCTGTTTCATCTTATATATTAGATTCTCTTTTATATATTAGACTAGCAAAAATACCCGGCGTTGCTCGGGGTATTTGTAATTGGAAACTGGGATGTAAAAAGACTACCATGTTTTTTATTAATACAAATTTTGTTCAGATGTCTCAGCGTTGCTCAGGTCCATTGGAGGGGGGAGGGGCAGAGAGTTGAGCGAGTGCGGGGTCCGTTGGAGGGGGGGTATTATTACATCATAACTATGTCACAGAGAACAGCAGGTTTTAACCTGCTGCCCAGCTGATGTTAATGGGCTTTAAAGAATTTCACCCCTAGGGGGTGTAAGAGGTGAGATTTGAAAAATTTTCGATCCTTACCCTGATTAGGACCCTAAAGCCTATAACTGTACCAAATTTCAAGTCTCTAGCTCAAACGGTGTGGAAGGAGTAAGGGAACATACATACACGCACGCACGCATACACACACACACGCATACACCATTTGACTTTTATATATATAGATGACAAAATTCTTTTTCAAAGTTGCAGTTGGTTAGAAAACCATTCCTCTGGCCAGTGACTTGTTTTTCAGCTGTATTCACCTTGCTCTTAGTATCCAATAGAGCAGGGGTGGGGAACGTTTTTCCTGCCAAGGGGGGCCGCTCCCCCCCCCCGCAAGAAGCCCAACCCCTGGCGGCCCGCACGCGTCCCTGGCCGGCGGCTCCCAGAGGCGCTTCCTGGCCTCTTCGCGGAGCCGCCCCGGGCTGCCAGGCAGGAGCGGCTCCGCGTTCGGCGAACGGGCCAGGAAGCGCCTCGCGGAGCCGCCCCCGCCTGGCGGCCCGCGCGCATCCCTGGCCGGCGGCTCCCCGAGGTGCTTCCCGGCCTCTTTGCCGAGCGCAGAGCCGCCCCGGGCAGGGGCCTCTCGGCGAAGGGGTCGGGAAGCGCCTCGGGGAGCCGCTGGCCAGGGACGCGCGCGGGCCGGATAGAATGCTTTGGCGGGCCGTATAAGGCCCCCGGGCCGGAGGTTCCCCACCCCTGCAATAGAGGAACAAAAAAGGGGGAAACGGTTTAAATAGGAGCAGATTTGATAATAAGTCCCTGATTCAAAAAGGTACTCACTTTAAGTACAGGCTTTAAGTTAGGCACTTGTGGTCCCTTGGAGTTCGGTGGGGAGCTATTCATATGCTTAAAATTAAGCATGTGTTTATGTGTCCTGCTGAATAGATGCCTAAATAAATTCATGACCCCATTCTGTTATGTTCTGTGTGGGATATTCTGTCTTCTATATTCCTAGACTAGATAGTGTGGTAGTTAAGATCCGTTTTTGTCCTGACATCTAGGTTTAAGTTGAGGTCTATTTGAATACATTAAGAAAAGCTTTTACAGATACTAAAAGGGCCTGATCCTTCTGTCCTGCCTTCTATTTGGCTCCCTTTCTCTGTTCCATTGTTATACCATTGTTTTACTTAAAACTTCCTACTACAGTTTAGTCCCTGTTTATTCTGAGTCTATGGCAATGGTTCTTTTGCTCTCGTGGTTTTAATGATCACTGGAAGAATTTTATTTAGTATCTTCAAAATGCACTCTCAAGAGTCTCAATTTTTTTTGCTACACTCACATTTTAATGATATGCTTCACAGACTAGTCCAAAGGTGAGGTGTGGTCTGAAGTACCTGGTTTATCCCAGATATCACAATGAGAAAAAGACAAACAAATTTGGCTACTGGCACTAAAATTTAGCTTTCTGGGCAGGGCAAAGCCACAAGGTAGCACCCCTAAATTACAGAAACAATGAGGGAGCTTTTGCAGGGAGGGGAGATCGGAATCTGTTCAGATTTTCGGAAATAATCCACCTAATCCTAACTCTGTGATTACTTGTCCTTTATAGGCACTGTTAATATAAAATTTCCATTTAATTATTTAATTATATTGGATAGGTGGTCAGTTTTATCAAGATAGGGCTTTTATTTATTTTTTTTCGAGAGTTCAGGATTTCACAAACCCAAAGATAATTCGGAAAAGACAGATGTGACTTTTTTTCAATGATCCCATCCCACCACTTCTCATATGTTTATTACCGAAACAATTTGTATAAACTTTGATTGGAACTTTCAAATGTGCAGTTTTAGGTTCAAAAGAACTGCTCTAGAAATGGCCTTTTCAGAAGCACATGGTCCTAACTCTTCCCATTGAAGTCAATGAACAATTCCACCTAAAAGGTGCTATATTTGGGCAGTAGATAGCTTTTTATGTTCACTAAATATTGTAGTTATGGTTTAAATACACAGCAGGCAACTGACACCAGTAAAGGAGTGAACACTGCATATAAATGGAAAAACCCTCTGATAAAATATACTAGCAGAAATACCCGGCGTTGCTCGGGTCCGTCGGAGGGGGGAAAGGGGACCCCGCGCGCATCCCGGTGCCGGCAGCTCCCCCAGGCGCGAGCCGCCCCCGCCTGGGGGCCGCGCGGCGCCGGCGGCTCCCCCAGGCGCGAGCCGCCCCGGCCTGGCGGCCCACGCGCATCCCTGGCTGGCGCCTGCGGCGCATCCCCGGCCCCACTGCGTGCCGGACAGAATCATTTGGCGGGCCGTATAAGGCCCGTGGGCCGGAGGTTCCCCACCCCTGCTCTAGCTCAAACGGTGTGGAAGGAGTAAGGGAACGTACATACACGCATACACCATTTGACTTTTATATATATTGATGCTATGTATAGCTGCTTCTAATTTGTGAACAAAACAATGCAACAAGATTTTCCATACTTAAGTATTTATTTCTCAGATGTATATTAGCAAGCTGCTCTCCATTGATCTTGTTTGCAAACAAAATATCACTTAATGTGAGAACTGTGCCCGATTACCAGCTGTTGAGAATTTCCATGTCACTATTCTTAATGCTGTTGCCTGATTATCCATAATACTGTTTTTTCCCTCCTCATTTTTCAGTTGTCCTCATCCTTTGTTTTATGCTCGCCCCTGTATCTCAGTACTCCGAGGGTTCTCGTACAGCTGCCTTCTAGTGACACCTGCTGACAGAGTCAGGATTGGAATAAACATGTTGCCTCTTATCTTTGGTGTCTAATTTTCTGCACCTGTATCGCCTGCTAGCAACTCATCCTGAGCATATTTAAGTTTCCTATCTTCTTCCAGTCTCCAGTTTATCATCAGGCAAGGAATGGCCTTATGCCAGCAGTTCTGATCCACATAGTGCTAACATTGGGCCTGATTCTCATTTACACTAAAGCCACTTTACACTGCTCTAGTCATTTAAAGAAGACATAAAGTGGGTGCAAATATAATTTACTGTTACATTGCCAGAGTGATGTAAAATGTCCTCCTCATACATGAGAATCAGGCCCAATATGAATATTAAGTTAGCTTCAGAAATCATGATAAGGTGATGAAAATTGCCCATTGGTAAAGGGATGCACAAGAAAGTGTGTAAGTGCAACTTGCCTATGAAGGGTCTGGAAGAGGAAAGTGTGGCCAAAATAGTAACTAAGAGGAGGGTGAAAGAAGGTGCAGATTCATGTTTGATTCATCAGAGGGGTAGCCGTGTTAGTCTAGATCTGCAAAAGCGACAGAGTCTTGTAGCACCTTGTAGACCAGGGGTGGGCAAACTTTTTGACTCGCGGGCCACAATGGGTTTTAAAATTTGACAGAGGGGCCGGGCCAGGTGCATTTGGAGGGAGTGTTTGGGCCGGATATACTAAAGCATTAAATGTAGTGTGTGCAAACCTCATAGCACAGTAAGAACACTACAACCCAATTTATTAACTGTCTTTCAAATGTGAAAAATAGCCCTTATCAGTTAATAAATTTGTCTCAAGGAATATGCAAGATATGGCATTTACATACTATTTCGCAGATACTGTGAGGAGGAAATGTAAATAGATTAAAATAACATACGCACTGTGATTTATCAAGATTGCGTCTGTTTTTAATAAGTTTCAATCGAAGGTGCAAAGTTAAAGAAATCAACATTTATTGAAAAATGGAATCACTTTCAACATTCAAAACATATTATTACACAACGAAATACTCAAGCTCAATAATATCTACTTGTGTTAAACTCCGCAAAATCATGGATGGATTGTCCTGACCGCGCGCTCTACAAACTCGCCACGGACGCCCTCGCCTTCACGCGCAAACAGTACACGTGTATCGTTGCCAAGCACACAGACATAGGCTGTATTAAATATCCTACCTGCAGCTGAAAATTTAAATTTAAATTAAGAGCGATGTGCGGCGTGTTAATTAAGCTACTGTACCGCTGCTGTGCGTAAATGCGCATTGCTCTTAATTAAAAGACGCACTTCCAAACTTTCCATATGCATTTTTTCATAACACAGCAGAAAAACTCACCATTTCAGTGGGAACAGTGTTGTTGGTCTCCCTTTTTTGCCAGTGCATCAAAGTCTGGAGTTAGTTTTGTTGTGGCAATTCTCAGGACAGATCTGAGGTGTTGGTCAGTTAACTTGGATCTGTGATGGGCTTTGTTGATTTTCATGACGCTAAACGTCTGCTCACACACGTAGGTCGAGCCAAACAACACCAGCATCTTCTGCGCCGTCCTCCGGAGGTTTGGAAACGCGGTCTCGTTAAGTGAAGCGTAAAAGTCATTCAGTTTAAGAGACTTGAACTTCTCCTTTGAGACGGAGTCAGACTGAAGATCGATCAGTTCCAATTGCAGCTCCTGCGGTGCTGATTCGGGGTCTTGTGACAGGGGACAGGACACCAGTTGAAGTGACTTGTCAATTTTTTCAAAATCACAGAACCGACGGCAAAATTCTCTGTGCAGATCGTCCAATGATTTGCAGTATTTCTTCGCATTTCGGGCGGCCTCTTTCTGCACGGCTAGTGTGGGGAAATGTGCGAAAGATTTGTTTGACATTTGCCTGGAGAATAAAACCAGCTTGGATTTGAAGGCTCTCACATTTGTGTACATGTCGTGCGCAAACTGATCTTTCCCCTGTAGCTTCACGTTCAGCTCATTCATGTGTGAAAATATGTCCACAGCAAACGCAAAGTCACAAAGCCAGTTTGTGTCGCTCAGCTCGGGGAATTCTTCGGATTTCCCCATTAAATTAAAAAATGAGCAAATCTCGTCTTTGAGCTCCCAGACTCGTTGAAACACTTTCCCCAAACTTAACCAGCGGACGCGAGAGTGGTAAAGTAGGTCCTGGTGATCCGCATTAGTTTCTTCCAGGAACATAATGAACTGACGATGATTAAGTCCCCTTGCTCGTATGAAGTTAACAAGTTTTACAACTGGATCCACGACGTGATTAAGCTGCAATACAGACTTACACAGAGACTCCTGATGAATGATGCAGTGAAGTAAAATAACATCCTGGTCAGGGTTTTCTTCTTTCACTTTATCCTGGATTCTTTTCAGCAGCCCGATGTTTTTTCCAGTTAAATTTGGCGATCCATCCGTGGTGACATTGGCAAGTTTACTCCAAGGTAGCTTCATTCTCTCGATGACAGCAGACACCTGTTCATATAAGTCCTCTCCTCGCGTTTTCCCTTTCAGTGATTCCATGCTCAAAAGCTCCTCCGTTATCTCAAAACTGTCGTTAATCCCTCGGATAAAAATTAGGAGCTGAGCAGTGTCTTTTATGTCGTTACTTTCATCCAGTGCTAGTGAATATAACTTAAAGGACTCCGCCTTTTTGTTTAACTCGCTGACTATATCTTCGTCAATCAGTTCCACGCGGCGAGTCACTGTCCTGCGTGCTAAACTGATTTTTTCAAACTTGGCTTTGCTCTCCGGACACAAGAGACCTGCTGTCTCTACCATGCACTCTTTCAAAAACTCGCCTTCGGAGAAAGGCTTGCTAGCCTTTGCTAATTTGAATGCCAGCAAATAACTTGCCTTGGTACTTGACTCTTGAATTGCAGTTTGTCGGTGAAAAAAGTTCTGTTGACTCTGTACATTAGCTGCCAACCTCTGAGCAGTAGCCGCCCGTTCTTGTGTTGACTGCTTGCTAGCATAGTTTGCATGCTTCGTGGCAAAGTGACGGCTGATATTGTACTCTTTGAAAACCGCAACAGCTTCTTGGCATATCAGACATACAGCCATTGATCGGACTTCAGTGAAGAAGTATTTTGTTGTCCACTCCTTATTAAACACTCGGCATTCGCTGTCCACTTTCCTTCTCTTTGGTCCGCTCATTTTTACAGAAGGGCTTAATGGTGACGTGAAACGAAGTGAAAATTAAAGTGAAATAAAGAGAAATACGCGCCACTCCAACAACGGTCAATGTGTTTTGAGTGCGCCATCTATTGGGGAAACGTGGGCATTGCAGGGAAAGGGGAAAAAAAGGAGGTTTTTACTATAATTTGGACAAGTTCGGCGGGCCGGATTAAAAAGCCTAACGGGCCGTATGTGGCCCGCGGGCCGTAGTTTGCCCATGTCTGTTGTAGACTGACAGATCTTAGGGATCATGAGCTTTCGTGGGCTAAGCATTCATGTCTGATGAAGTGGGTCTTAGCCCACGAAAGCTCATGATCCCTAAGATCTGTTAGTCTATAAGGTGCTACAAGACTCTCTGTCGCTCTTGTAGATTCATGTAGCTCATCCACTACTTTAATATTATCCAGCAGCATGGAATAAGACTCCAATTCAGCAAGCTACTTAAGCATGTGCCTAGATTAAAACCTGTAAGTAGTACTATTGAGTTCAAGGGACTACTCGTGCTACAAATTAGGCATGTGCTTAAATACCTATGTTACATACCAAGTCTTTGAGTCTTTGAATAGTGGTGACATCAGGGAGCTGGCTGCAGCTGTCCTATGGCTGGCTGCTTGGTCCCATCAGATGTTAGAGTTGCAGGAGGGCTGTGGTACTTACCCCAGCCCACCTCCCTGGCTCAACCCTGATAATCTCCCTTCATTGGAGTTACACCTTGGAGTTCTGAGCAGCTGATGTGAGAGGCAGTTTCCTCACCTCCACCAGCTTTATATGAGTAGATATTCCCCCTACATTTTTCCAGGGGGAATCTCTGGCCAATTTAATTTCACTTTGCACTGTACAAATGGGGCAATATGAAGTTAGGGGATAGTGAACCTAGCTCTTAATGTCCTTGGTCACTCACATATCCTATATAATAAAAGACTAGAGAAGTGTGTGTGAAGCTGTCATGCGCAGTAGAGACGGCCCGGACGAACAGCATGCTGGGAGGTGTAGTTCGGCAGCACAACATGGCCACCGCGCGTACGCCGCTGAGAGGGAAGCAGGGTCTGGATCAGGGGGCTTAGGGCAGGAGGGTGGCTGGGCGCAATAGGCGCAGGCAGGGGGCTCTGGCCAGGCGGGGTGCGGGAAGGGGGCACTGGGCCGGCGGGGCGGAGGCGCCCAGGCACGGCACGGCCAGCTGCGCCCAGCCTAGCCGGGGCCGTGGAGTGGGTGGGAGGGGGCTGAACGAGTGGGGGGGGCGTGAGGGGGAGGGGAGGCTGAACGAGCGGGGGGAGCTGTGGGGGGGAGGGGAGGCTGAACGAGTGGGGGGGCGTGGGGGGGAGGGGAGGCTGAACGAGCGGGGGGTGCGTGGGGGGGAGGCTGAACGAGCGGGGGGCAGGGGGGAGAGGAGGCTGAACGAGTGGGGGGGGGAGGGGAGGCTGAACGAGCGGGGGGGAGGGCCGTGGGGGGAGGAGGGGAGGCTGAACGAGCGGGGAGGGAGGAGGGAAGGCTGAACGAGCGGGGGGGCTGTGGGGGGAGGGGAGGTTGAACGAGCGGGTGGGCATGGGGGGCAGAGGAGGCTGAATGAGCGGGGGGGCCTTGGAGTGGGGGGGCTGAGTGGGGGGGGGCATTACTGTTGGCCCGTGTCCACGGGCTTTTACACTGGTGGTGTTATAAATGCCTTACACCCACCTACCGACACGTAATCTGTACTGCCTTCTTTGTCATCTCTGCTGCATATAGAGGATTTCAGCCTCCGGGCTGGCACTTTTTACCTGCATTAAATTGACTCTAACATCTAAGAAAAATAATAATCTGAGGTCTTATCACATACCTTTTTGGGGGGCTATTTAATTTCACTCTGAATATCAAAGTCTAATTCAGGTTGGTCAGTGACAGTTCACGGTTGTGAAGTGTGTCACTTACAGCCTGGTCTCCCCACATCATCCATCCTTGGAATGCTACCAGTTTGCATCACCTTCTTCTTCGCTCCTGCCATAGATATGTTTGCATTTACGCCAGCGTAAGGCCACTGACCACCTCCTTTTCAAGTCTCTTATCCAAACTCATTTCTACCCCAGGACCGACAAGCAATCAACCACTTTTTAATAATGCAGGGACAGTTGTGGGAGTTGATGTTTATTTGTTATTCCAAAACACACATGTTTCGGGCTTTCAGAACATTAGATGGACTTTCACAACTACTTGCCTTAACTCCACTTCCATGGAAGTCAATGGTCCCATTGATTAAACTGGGAAAAGAGCTAAGATAACACTGTGCTTTTCAAAATCTGACCTGTTTATGTGTGTGTAATAAATGTGTTTATCTGGTTTTGTCCCTCTCCCTCACCCTTTATATTATTATTTGTATTGCAAGATGCACTAGGAGTCCCAGTCATGCACTAGGACCAACACAGAATGAAAAGACAGTTCCTGCCCAAAGGAGCTTACAGTTGTTGCTCATCTCAGATTGTAAACTTGTAAATTGTAGGGTGTGATTGCATCTTGAGCAGACATACACCCAAGCAAACTTCAGTGGGCTAGCTCGGGTGCTGGAACAGCGAAGTCTTGCACGCACTTCAGCACTGGAACCGTGAGGGATTATTCAGGCATCTTCCCTACGGGGAAGTATGCACTGCCGTGGCTTTACTTCTCTTGTAACTGAATATGTCTACTTGAAGCTGCAATTGTACCCCATGATTACAGTATAGACATACCCTGGGTCTACCACTATTATTGCACAGTGCCTAGCACAGTGGTTCTTAACCTGGGTTCGATCGAACCCCAGGGATTCGGTGAGTCAGTCTTAGGGGTTCGGCGGAGGATAAGACACACCCGACTCATATGATTCGTGATGACACGCCCCCCCTTGGCCATCATTGGCTGCAGGTGATCACGCAACGTCGCTTGGCCTATCTGTGCTGCAGGAAATTTGGTGCGCCCAGTAGTCGACTTGTGACTGTCGTGATGGTACGTCGTGTGATTTCTTTCTTAATATTTTAATCCCTTCATACTAACTATGTCGAGCAAAAAAAGAAAGTGGTCGGACGAATATGTACAATATGGATTCACATGTATAACGGAACATGATGGGAGTCAGCGTCCTAACTGCATTATTTGCAATGCCAAGTTGAGCAATTCTAGTCTAGCACCGGCAAAACTAAGAGAACACTTCCTTAAGCTGCATGGAGATGGAAAATACAAGAACACAACGCTCGCTGAATTCAAGGTGAAGAGAGCCAGATTAGATGAAAAGGCTACTTTGCCTGTTCTCGGCTTTGTACCCATCAACAAACCGATCCTCACAGCATTGTACGAAGTTGCTTACCTGATCGCAAAGCAGGGCAAACCACACACCATTGGTGAAACACTCATAAAACCAGCTGTGTTGAAGATGGCGAATATCATGCTGGGAAAAGCGGCTGAAGTTAAGTTATCCCAAATTCCTCTTTCAAATGACACCATCAGCGACAGAATAGAGGACATGAGCAAAGACATCTTGGCTCAAGTAGTTGCAGATCTGATTTCAAGCCTGGCAAAATTCAGCCTTCAACTCGACGAGACCACAGACGTTTCCAATCTAAGCCAGCTTGCTGTATTCGTGCGCTATGTGAAAGGCGACTTGATAAAGGAAGATTTTTTATTTTGTAAGCCTCTTACAACAACAACTAAGGCAGCCGATGTGAAGAAACTTGTGGATGACTTCTTCAAAGACAACAATCTTTCGTGGGATATGGTTTCTGCAGTTTGTTCGGACGGAGCTCCAGTCATGCTGGGAAGAAAGTCTGGTTTTGGTGCGCTAGTGAAAGCTGATGCACCACACATCATTGTTACGCATTGTATTCTGCACAGGCATGCGTTGGCAACAAAAACCTTACCTCCAACACTGGCAGAAGTATTAAAAATTGTAGTGGAATGCGTGAACTATGTGCGAAATAGTGCTCTGAGGCACCGCATCTTCAGTGAGCTGTGTAAAGAAATGGGCTCTGAATTCGAGGTACTTTTGTACCATTCTAACGTTCGGTGGTTATCCCGGGGACAGGTGCTGAATCGTGTTTTTGCCCTGCGTGTGGAATTAGCCCTGTTTTTGCAAGAGCACCAACATTTTCATGCAGATTGCTTCAAAAATTCTGAGTTCATTCTCATTTTAGCATACATGGCTGATATCTTCGCAGCTCTCAACCATCTCAATCAACAGATGCAGGGCGGTGGAGTCAACATCATCGAAGCGGAAGAAAACCTGAAGGCTTTTCAAAAAAAGCTACCGTTATGGAAACGACGAATAGAGAACGATAACTTCGCAAACTTTCCCCTGCTAGACGACTGTGTATGTAAGATCGAAGATGTATCTGGAATTGGAGACATTTCTTTACCCGCGGAACTGAAGCAAGCAATTGCCACGCACTTAGATGAGCTTGCAAAGTCTCTCGACGGATACTTCCCTACAAGAGAGTCTTATCCAGCATGGGTGAGACAGCCGTTCACGTTTAGTGTTGAGACAACAGATGTCAATGATGAATACCTCGATGAAATCATTGAAATTCAGCAGAGCCAGGTCCAACAGCAACTCTTCAGAACAACAACGGTCTCAACGTTTTGGTGTCAACAAATGGTAACGTACCCTGTTATTGCTAAGAAAGCTCTGGAGATTTTCATACCGTTTGTTACAACATATCTTTGCGAGCAATCATTTTCGAGGATGCTGGACATAAAAACGAAGAAAAGGAACAGACTTTGTTGCGAAAATGACATGAGAGTGGCACTTGCCAAGGTGAAGCAGCGCATTTCTGAACTGGTCTCTGAAAGGCAACAGCAGAAGTCACACTGATTTGCAGTAAATATTCATTATTATGTTTTTGTTTTTGTGTGAAAATCATGTTTTAATGGTTTTGTTCTTTGAACACAGTGATGTTGATGCACGGTTCATTTTGTGCACCAGTAAAATATATACTTATGTTTTGAATTTGAAAAAAAACATATTTTATTTTTCCAATTAAGAAGGGTTCGGTGAATGCGCATATGAAACTGGTGGGGTTCAGTACATCCAACAAGGTTAAGAACCACTGGCCTAGCACAACTGGATCCTGAGTGAAGACTTTGGGCTCCACTCTGATATAAATATATTATAAATCATATTACATAGACATTACTCAGGCAAAGTTCCTAGTGAGGTTAAGACTGAGCTAGAATGTTAGGACTGAATGCTGGTTTATTCATTTTAGTATACAAGTGAGTTAGTGTTATGTAAATCATATTGATTAGTGCAAAAAAAGTTAGCTACGTTACTGCTGGCTAGAAATTTTAAGTTCATAATGAGAAAAACTTTATTGATATCCTCTTTGATGAAAGGTTTTGTGTGGGTAAAATATATTTTTTTACTGTTAAAATAGATAATATATTTTGGTAACAGAAAAATAACACTGTTTTTTCCAGCATGAAAATAATCCCAGCAGAGGTAAACATTGTGCACCACACTAATAGCATTTTACTTTAATATAAAATGGAAACTTAATGTAATTCATGAGATATTACTACTACATTACCAAAACTGAATTTCTGCAAGAGCAAAGTGACTGATGTGATTGGAAACATTACTAAAGTTTTGCAGTAGTTCTCCAGCCAAACTGTAATAATCATTATTTCTAAGATCTAGCTTTAATTATTTTAATGTTTTTATGGTTACTTTTAGTTATCTTTTGTTATGCAACCATAATTTTTTTCTAGTATTTTTGTCTCCAGTACAGTGAACATTATTAAACAATTGGCATTACTTCACCTAATTGCTGAATGTGTGGTATTTTCTTACACAGAGATTAGGAAATACTGCAGATATATCACAGTGAATGTAGCTGTTGTGGGCAATAAATGTTTCTTTAAACAGTGCCTGTTGTGTAAATAATGCATTTTGAGATGGTTGGCTTCTCCTGGAAGGAGCAGAAGAAATAACATAGTTCACTTTCCTACCTCTCTATCCTTCCCTTGCAGAATCACAGATAGCTGCAACCTGGGGAGGGGAGTGAAAGCAAAGAAGGTGGACAGTCGCCCACTCCAAAGTGAACCTCTCTTTGTCCTGCTGGGAGAGGCTTTCTCCAGCTTGTGTCCTGTTCCTAGTTTACAGGGAGTTAATTGACCTGCTCACAGGCTCCAACTTTCTTCTTTCTGGGTAGATGCTCCACCTCCTCTCTGCCCCTTTCTGAAAAGCCCTACCCTCACTCAGCCTCTTCCCACCTCACCCTGCCTCTGCCCTCCCCTCCTCTGCCTTCCTCCCCTCCTCCCACCTGCTACTGAACAGCTGATTGGTGGGTTATATTTTTTTCTGTGGGTGCATCTGCTATGGTGAATAGGTGAAACAACAAAGGGAGGAGCCAAGGGGATGAAAGATAATAGAGGCAAAACAGCAGGAGAAGAGGAAATAGTGTATTAGGTATTGGGCTTTAACAGGTGGAAGTTAGGTATGTTACTAGAGTTATGGGCACACTATATTTGAACAGAGTATGGTAGATATTCAGTAAGGGCCAGATTCTGATACATTTATCGACGTTGAGTAATATTTTATTCCTCAAGTAGCCTATGAAGGGTGTACGAGGCCCGCCAGTCATCCTACACCCTGCCTCAGGAAAGGGGCAGCGAAGGTGGGATCTCCAGGTCTGCCTATGGAGGTTGCATGGAAGCAGCCGATCAGAGCCCTGCAGGCTCAGATCAAAGTAGCGGCAGGGCCTTAGCTGTTGAATACCTGGCTGGAATCATTGGAGCGAGGAAGGGTGCTCCTCTCTGTCCTCCAGAGCTCAAGTGGCTGTATTTGCTTACTCAGAGAGAGGACCAGGGGTGAAGATAAAGGGGCCGGATGGGAAGAGACCCGGGGAAGCAGAGGCAACTAATTGAAAAGAGCAGTAGGTGGCTGCTATTCATAGGGTCCCTGATTGGAACCTGGAATACTGGGCAGATCCAGGTTTCCCTGCTGGCAAAGTGGCCTAAGTCCTAAGAGGGGGATAAGACTCGTTTAGAAGCCTGAGTGCAGGGCTGCATTTAAAGGGCCCAGAAGTGAGATTGAAGACCCTGGTGAGGGCAGACAGTTTGTTGAACTCTTTCTGAGTCACTGAACATTCAACAGGTGAGATTGACAACCTACAGAGGGCCCCTGGAGCAGGGAAAAGCCTCTAGGACTGCATGTAGCACTTCTCAAAGGGCGAGGGATGTACTTAGTATGAGTAAGGGGTTCAGAATCTGGATCCAAAAAAGTATGTCACACTCACCTACCTCGTTTCTCTGGTTTTAATATGTTTAGGACTACTGGAGTAGGCTAAAGGAAGAACAAATAATAGAAAGGGAAGTTTAACCTACTTTTACTTTTCATGCCTATTGATTTTGGTTTGCTAAAAGGGCAACAGCAACAAATACTTCTTAGACTGGAAGGCTAGCTGTTAAACCAAATTTGTGAAACTCTTTCCCTGCCAGTGGAATATTGATAGATTGAACTGAGTTAATAATGTTCAGTATTACCTGTACACATGATGAATAAATGAGATCACCATGGTGTCCTTTTAACTTTATAAAGACGGAAGTTTGATCTGCTTTCATAAAGGAATCTTTTTGTTTGAAGCTTATCAGCCACCTGTGTTACTCCACTTAAAATTTCAACCAGATGCCAAAGCCTTGTGCTGTTGAAGATAGCAACAGAAGGTCCTTTTTCACTTTGTCAGTGAAACTACCCTTCTCTCTATTGTACAAAAGCATACAATATCCAAACTCAGGGAGGCAAGTTAGGAATCCAGTTGCAGCTGATGGCTTGGGCTTGGTATGCCTCTAACAGGTAAAAAAGATGCTTTTAACGTTCTGCGTGATGAAATCATACATTGTAAGAGTCTCAGTCCCCTCTCTCTGGACTCTGAGGTACAGAGGAAGGACTCTTCTATGCCAGACCAAATAACTACAAGCTGCTTCCCAGCCTAGTTAAGTTTTTACACCCCCAAACCCCACACTCTACCAGCTGGGAAATTGGGGAATCGCTGCCACCATCCGGGTGGATCTCCAAAGCCCTGGAGGGGGGCACCCGGACTCCCCCAAACCCCTGCTCTCTTTCCTGAGAGCTGGACACTCAGAGGCTGCTTCCCTTCCCTTTCACCCTTCTAGCCTGAAGGTAGAGAGAGACAGACTCCGCACTCCAGCTCATACACTGAGCTTGTCCTTTAGACCTACTCCCCTTCCCCCCCCCATGAAAGCAGAGAGAACCTTAAGGGAAATAAACCAAACTCTCTTTATAACTAAAATGATTTAATAAAGAAAAGAGAATAAAGCATACAGTTACAATACAACTTCACAATCTAGAATTCCCTAACTTCCCCTCTGAAAAGGTTAGCGACAATCTAAATAGGTACAGAAACTTAAGGAAATCAACATATTATACTCACAGCACAGCTAATTAGGAATATAGGGAGGAAAGTAGAAGGGTTTTCCTCCATAGCTAGAGGCGAAAACTGAGACTCTTGCCCAAGCTGGAATGGCAGGAAACTGAAAACTTAAAACTCCCTCCCTCCCTCTGCCTCGTGGTCTGGGGCTCTTACGTCACTCCCTCTCAGGTAACATTAACCCCATACAGGCAGAATAACACTCTCCAGCACTTTACACTTATGACATACATGGAGACAGATAATGAAATATTTTTGACTGATCAGACAGGCTCCAGTTGTAGTTGTTTGCATTTGTGATATGAATACCTAGTATGGGAGTGGAGCCCCACTGTGCTGAGGAGTGTACACACATACAACAAAAAGACAAGTGGCTGCTCCAGTAGGGCAGGGGTGGGGAACCTCCGGCCTCTGGGCCGCATACGGCCCGCCAAATGATCCGGTCCGGCCCACAGACGGGTCTGGAAAACCTGCACCATAGAGAGGGCTGGACCAACGTCGCGGTGGGAGTGCGTAGGCGGGGCGCTGCCCCAGAGCGTCTCCGAGGGCTGGGGGCGCGTCGCTCCACTTTGCCCTCGCAGGAGTCGCGTCCCAGCAGCGGGACCCAGCGGACAAGTAGGCGTGGGCGGCGGGAGAGGAGGGGAAGCGGTGTGCAAGGGGGGCGTTGGGGGGAGGCTGGGCGGGGGGGGGGAAGCGGTGTGCAAGGGGGTTTGGGGGGGGAGACTGGGCTGGGGGGCGGGGGAGGTGTTGTGGCGCGGCGCTGCCCCAGAGCGTCTGCGAGGGCTGGGGGCGCATCGCTCCACCTTGCCCTCGCAGGAGTCGCTTCCCAGCAGTGGGACCCAGCGGACAAACAAGTAGGCGGGGGGGGGAGCGGTGTGCAAGGGGGCGTGGGGGGAGGCTGGGCTGGGGGGCAGGCAAGGGGGCGGTGTGGGGGGGAGGCCAGGCTGGGCGGGGAGGGGGGCAGGAGACTAGGCTGGATGGGGTGGGCGAGGCGTGGGTGCGGGAGGGAAGGAGGTTTGGTGGGGGGGAGGCTGGGCTGGGTGGGTCAGGCATGGGGGGCAGGAGGTTAGCTTCTGTGGGTTGGGTTGGGAGGGGGGAGAAGGTTAGCTTCTGTGAGGTGGGCCAGGCCAGGCAGGGGTGGGGGAAGAAAAGTAGTTAGATGGGAGGCTGGGCGGGGGTAAAGCAACATCACCCCCTACACTCAGGCTGATAGCGGGAGCTGACTGGGGCAGGCGGCAGGACCCCGGCTGGCAAGGAGCCAGCGGGGAAACCCCAAAGCAGTGCAGAGCTAAGCACTCCGCTTTCCACTGCTTTGGGGTTTCCCCCACTGGCCCCTTGCCAGCTGAGGTCTCAGCTCCCGTTGCCATCCTGGGCTTCCTCGGGGGAGGGGGGGGAGCGGCCTGCGAAGGACATTATAAATGTCCAAATGGCCTTTGGCACGAAAAAGGTTCCCCACCCCTGCAATAGGGTTATGATCTTATGAGATTGAATCAAATATAAATGATGTTGGCCTCCCATGTCAATAATCCTAGGAAAACGAAGGGGTCTACAGCAAGAAAACCCATACCAAAGAGGAGTTTGTGAGTAAACTGTACTTGTTTGTGAAGAGATACTGGTACAAAATAGTCAAAAGTAGCTTTTGGAATCATTCTACTGATTGGAGGCAAAGGGAAGATGACTAGTATATAGATACCTTTGTTGATATGGTGCAGGAGAAGGAGAAGTTGCCTCATTTCAGGTGTGGCTTTTTGCTTTTTGGGTGTTGTATTTATATACAGTAGAACCTCCGAGTTCCGAGCACCTTGGGAATGGAGGTTGTTCGTAACTCTGAACAAAATGTTATGGCTGTTTTTTCAAAAGTTTACAAGTGGACATTGACTTAATACAGCTTTCTTACTATGCAGAAGAAAAATGCTGCTTTTAACCATCTTAATTTAAATGATACAAGCACAGAAAGTTTCCTTACTGTGTCAGATCTTTTTTATAACTTTCCCTTTATTTTCTTTAGAAGTTTACATTGAATACAGTACTGTACTTTGTTAATTTTTTTTGTCTCTGCTGCTGCCTGATTGTGTACTTCTGGTTCCAATGAGGTGTGAGGTTGACTGATCAGTTTGGAACTCTGGTGTTTGTAACTCTGAGGTTCTACCGTGTAGACAGATAGATTGATAGATCAACACATAAGACTGTTATCCCTAAAATGAATTGTTTCCCCTGTAAAGCCCAGAAGTGTTGGTAGCTTGAGGGGGATAAAGAGAAGTGAAGATGGATGTGGAGGAACAAAATAAGCATGGGGGAAAAGAATGTAATGTAGAACAAGGAACCACGAGGCAGATGAAAGAACGTAAGAACTTACATAAGGAAATAACTATAATGTTTAAGCTATAAGGTTCAATAACTATAATATAAATTGTATGCTCTCAGGATCTGTGAAAGATGAAACCTGGTTAAATAGTTCAAAGTCTCTTTAACACCTTTGCCATCTTCTCAGTGCTGTATATTAAAACCAGGATGGGGTGGAGGGTGGAACATGATACTTTTAATGAAAAGTGACAAATATTTGGTAATGCAGCACATCTGGTAGCTAGGTTGACACAGGATCGATGTCATGGTGACTCAAGTCACATTTTAAGAACCCTTGACACCTGCTCTTATTAGCTAGTAAAGTTTAAAGGAAGGATCACAATAATAGAATTCACATCAATAAAAAGCCTATTTAATAGAGCAGTTTTAATAAGTGAACAAAGAACATCATATCACATTGTATACTGCATTACAATTCAAACAACAAAGTGCATAGGGATTTTTTTCAACTGGAGTGAATTTCTTGAAGCAATATTATAGTACAGCTCCGGGTGTGCTAAATATAGGTTTTCACTTAATGGATGGATGAGATCCCACTATGCAGAAAAAGCAGAGCAGTATTTTTCTTCCATATTGAACAACAGTTTTGATTTGTGATTCTGAGAACACTTGATGTTGACAGCAAAATAATACAGCTATACATCAGGTTCTAAAAGGCCACCAGTCCTCCATAAGACTAAATTAGGAAAGCATCATTTTAACACATGCTTAAATTCCTCTCTCTTCAGCAAGCCATTTAAGTATGTGCTTAACTTAAAGCACATGCCTGACTGATTTGTGTAGTGATGAACTGACGAATTAGGGCATGAGGACATAAGGACCAGATGTCCTTCACTATTCTTGTCCCATATGAAGTCCATGATTAGTGTATTGACTACTTATTGTAGGAATATTTTGAGAAGTACAGTAGATTGTTAAACAAAGCTGTGTTCTTCATGGCAATTTCTAGTCTACATAGAATGGAGTGCAAGAGGTTCTGTCATTTTACAGGCATTGAGTCACTTGTTTCAACAAGATATTGATGTCTCCTCCAACAAATATCAGGGAAAGCCGAAGGTCTCCAGTAGCTGTGTAGGCCAATCTAGAATGGAAAGAACTTACATAATGAGTGGATCTGGAAAAAAGAGTAAACAATGTGGCAGAAGATACAAAATTACTCAAGATACTTAAGTCCAAAGCTAACTGAGGTTACTAAGAGTTACTAAGCGATCTCACAAAACTGGGTGACTGGGCAACTAAATGGCAGATGAAATTTAATGTTAATAAATGCAAAATGCAGTGTAAAACATAATCCCAACTATACATATAAAATTATGAGTTCTAAATGAACTGTTACCACTCAAGAAAGACATTTGGAGTAATTGTGGATAGTTTTCTGACAACATCCACTCAAAGTGCAGTGGCAGTCAAAAAAGCTAACAGAACGTTAGGACTCACTAGGAAAAGTATAGATAATAAGACAGAAAAATATCATGATGCCACTATATCATAAACATATAGCTTTTGTTTGGCCTGTGTCTTTGTCTTCCCTACGTCGGGACATAGAATGGATTTGGATCATTCTGTCAAAAGGTTTGAGTGGGGAGGTTGAAATATGTTCATGAGTGTTTGTGTCTAGTTTGGGAGAACTAAGGGACAAGATGTTGTGAGATGTCATTTGTTTTGAATGAGTTATATGGAGCTCTGAACTCTTTTATAACTTCAAGACCAACTCAAAATATAATTAGGCATATACTTTCAATAAATGTCTAGATATGGAAAATACATGCTTGCTTTTTGCATTCATATATGCATGTAGGGACTATTACATATATAAATGTGTGTGTAATATAGGCATATATTTTCATAAGTGCAAATCTGCCCTTTACAAACATACTGAATGAGACCCCCACAGAGGCTATTTGCCCGGTTGAAATGTGTTTCATGCTAGGACGTACAACTCTTGTTACTTCCTACTCCTACCTATGATTTTACTTCCTTGATTTTGACAACTCCCATTCTCTAATAAATTCAGCCTTGTTGTTGTGTACAGAGTGCAACTGATGGTATCTCAAGTGAAAACTGACCAGTAAGACATCTGATATTTCTTGTGATGTTTGAAGGGAGCATTTGAAATACTAATGAAAGTATGTTTGTTTGGTTTTTTGTTCAGTATATAGTAGATCTGTTTAGAAGTGTATGTCTTGAGGGTCATCATCGTCTCATCATTGTTATTTATTAAGATAGGGATCTATGTACCATCTCTTTCTTCTCTAATATTGTGTTCTAGGCACTTGCTGGTATGCTGCCCTCATTCCTAATGCTGCTGTTTGAACCTAGACGTTGAATAATTGATTTGTTCAGCGAGAACAGTGTTTTGTATTTGCTGTTTGTAAGAGAGAGTTTAGAAGAGAAGTGTCATTTGCCTCCAGCTTACAGTTTGTGATTCTTTCAAAGTTCCAGTTTGTTTAAGTAACTGATTTTCTTTGCCCAGGTAATATTTGTTATGTTCCTGTGACAATTTGCTGCATTCTCTTCTCAAGATAACTTTCAGAGCTTCCTATAATATGATTGCTAGTGGTAATTCTCTCTTATGAAAATGTCAACTCTTGTATTCATAAAATTGTAAAGACTGGGATATTTCCTCTGAGGCATGTTTCACTTTCATTGTGGATATTTCTTTCTATTAGCATTTATTTTTGAGATACATATTTGGCAAAATGATTCAATATACTGTGGGTGTGGTTTACGTGGGCTCCATTATAGAGCAACATTAATACACCCCAGCTGAATATCAGGCCCTGTGTCTTGACATCTGGGAAACTTTGGAGTGAGAGAGCTAGGATGTTCAACAATAGCATTGTCTCTGTTCCAACTTTACACTATGCTTTATTGCAGGATTTTAGATTTTGGGGACCAAATTCACCCCGAGTTAAGTGAGTGTAGCTCATTTCTCTTCAGCGACAGTATGAACTCTAATAGCAATAATTCTACTTGATCTATGCTATAAAGTTTTGCCAGAATAGCTATGTTATGTAGGAGTGTGAAAAAAATCACACGCCTAGCCAACATAGCTTTGCTGGCCAAACTCCCAGTGTAGATGCAATTATGCTGAAAGAAGAGTGTTTCTGTCAGCCTAGATAATGTTAGTTAATGTTGTTTGAGGAGGTGGTGTAGCTATGCAAACAGAACTTCTGCTGATTTATGCTGCATTTGTACTTCGGGGCTCTGCTGGCATAGGTATACCAACCAAGGCTTTTAGCATAGACAAGATCTCAGCTTGAACCTTGAAATCTGGGCTAGTGGTAAACACCGTGCAAATAGCTGATTATGAAGTGATTATGAAGTGTTACTATGAAAATTGCTGTATTCCAAATGCCTCTCTGTATGTATCTTTGTTAGACTGAAAGCTTCATTTTGAATGTGGGTTGGGGGGGTTAGTTGTCCTTTTAACTGTGTTGGAAGAACATTCCAGCAATGGTAGGTGACACAGGCCTAACAATAGAGGGTCATTGAATTTAATGGCTTGACTATTGAAATATAACTGCTATAGAGAATAGACTGGCTCCCAGCCAGGAAGACTGGCTTTGCAGAGGAGAGATCACCTTCATAACGAAGTCTCCTAGCTAGGGTTTATCCTCATCTGAGGAGGCCAAGCGGGACATCATCTGACAGATGGGGTAAAAGTTATAAAAAGGGAGGAGTTGATCTACGTGGGGTCTTTGGCCATTGGATCTCCAAATGAAGAGGAGAGAGAAGCAACTCAGCATATAGGTGTAATGCCGACAGGCCCCAGTCATTGGCAGGACCTCTAAAGATCAGTTCATCAGCTTCTACTTCATGAGCTAAAAGCCACCAGGCTCTTAGCTAAGGCTGTAGAGCAGAGTCATTTTATCTCTATCTCTCTTAAGTGGTCTCGGTGCCACTAGATGGGACAGAACACAACATCCAAAAGGTACGTGGGTTACATAGGGACCTTCATGAGGCTGTGGCTCTGCCTGCTTTCCTGAGGCCATATTCCCCCTTCTGCCTCCTACAAGTAGTCTTGAGGCTAGGGTAAGCTAGTGAGGGACATTGCCCTTAGCATGTTTGTTTTCTAAATTATTTGTGCTCTCTTGTGCTTTATATGATTGTGTTAGACTGGGCAAAGTGTGTGGTAAATGGCTTACAATTACCACAAGCCTCCAGAGGGAGTTAAACTGTAAACCAGAAGACTTGTACATTGGGGAGAGGGCTTGTTTAAGCATGGGGGAGTCTGAAATATCAGCACTGAGCCAAGGGGATAAGCAACTGGACAGCAGGTCCCAGCTCTCAGGATAGGGTTATAGACAAAGGGTCTGTACCCTACGAGTGTGCTTAGGGCCCCCCAAAACCAGGGTAGTTTCTGGACCCCATTCAGGCCCCAGCAGACTTAAAATACTCAGGGATATAGAGGCCTGGATTTCCCTCATGGCAGTCTGGTGGATGGATCTGTGACAGCATCTAGGTGCACTGTTCTACGAACACACAAGAAATTTTTTTTGTAAATCTTACGTCAGTGGAGAAGAACTCTGCTACTGGTCTATAATAGTAGCAGATTATTTTCCTCTCTATGCTCTCAGCTCTGCTGGTCAACATATTCAAGTGTGGAATCAAAGCCTGCCCGCAACGGGATCGGTGGACTTTGAATAGCTGCTCTCCCCGACCTGTGCTGAGTCCAGCTTCACAAGTAGCTCATTAGGGATGCCTATTCTGACTGAAGCTATTCCAGGAGATATCCCCCCCCTCCCCCCAACATGACTGTAACAGGGTGCTGGCCAAGAAGCTCTGAGCCAGCTCCTGTTAGCTCAGCTCCTGCTGGCTCAGCTCCCATCAAGGAGAAGTAATTGGAGCTGGCAGGGTGTGGCTCATTAAAGGGCTTAAAGAAAATCACCCGTGAGCTTTATGGGCCAGGAGGTTTATAAAGCTGGCAGGAAGGAAGTGGAGGAAAAGGAAGAGGAAAGGGAGGAGCCGGGGGCTGCTGTTCCCTGCTAGCTGTCCCCTGAGTGGCTACCTGAGTTATATTGAAGTGTACAGAGCTGTATATAGATGGTGGTGGGTACTAGCACAGGGAAATAAAGGGCACTGGTGTGTGCCAAAGAGCGGTCTCTGACTGATTTGTGTCATGAGCAGTGAAGGACTCGTTTACAATGATGTAATAACATTTTCTTAAAATACCCTATTAAAATCTCTGGGATTGCTTTCAATAGCCACCGGGAGATTGATGCCAATTCTTGGAGACTCCAGGCCAGTCCTGGAGGGTTGGCAGGCATATACTCATGCAGGGAGTAAGAGGGTGCTGAACTTCCCCTGTGTGGGTGCAGAGACAATCTTGCCTTTCATTAATATGTTCTCATAAATGCTGTCAATGTTGAGAGTTTATTTTTTCCATTAAGGATGAAGTTAGTTTGCTTTTAAAGTTTGCTTGATGAAAATTCTGAATGGCAATTAAAATCACAGACAGTGGGAGCATTCCATCATGCTTGTAGTTGTTTGTCTTCATTGTGTCAGAAATCAATGATGCTGCTATGGAAAACAACATGAAATGAAGAAATAAAAAGTCAGTCAAAACCTAAAGTCAGTGCATGTTACACTGAATTATTAAACAATCTAATTTTAAAACTTCACAAATACCATCAGCACTGAATCATCTCCATTTCATCTGCAAAATCAGATAATAGATGTAGACGAAAACCCAGCAACACACACTTTCAGTAGTTTTAACTTCAGTTAGTGAGTTTATGTACGTGTTCTCTCCAAGTTCAAGACACATGTAGACAAATTGGGGTGAAGCAGATATAAATCTTGGTTATTGGCAGGATGCATGTAAGAAATCAGTGGAAGGAGAGTGGTCTTTGAAGTGCTGCTTAATAGAGGCCTGGTCTACACTTGGGGGGAGGGGTGATCCATCTAAGTTACGTTGTACTTAGATCTACTCACCACAGTGTCTTCACTCCGCTGCTGCTCCCCCATTGACTCCGCCGGCACCTCTCACAGTGGTGGAGTACAGGAGTCCACAGGAGAGTGCTAAACTAGATGCGATAAATCAACGCCCACTGAAACGATCGCTGCCCGCTGATCTGGCGGGTAGTATAGACATACCCAGAAGAGAAACACACTATAAATGCAGGACTAAAATCAATCCTGGCATTAACAGGTGCAATGCCCTTTCTGAGCTAACCGAGTTCTAGTAACTAGTGATTCCCATCCTGTGGCCTGTGGATTGCTAGTGACCCATGGGGTTCTTGCTGCTGTTCTGCAACTCCCTGACTGATGATGCTAGCTTTCCTCCTTGTTTCCTGTTCCTAAATCACAGTAAAGCCATCCAAAAATATCTACTACACAAACAGAATTTCCTCTGCTTTGCTCCGAGTCAAGCATTTTCAGGATGCTGCTTTGCCCTAGAGCCTTGTGGTGGCTCCCATAGTCTTCATGGCTGTGTGGCCATGTGTCCTGCTTGCCGCCTGCCAGTGGAGGAAGCCTCAGAGAAATTTGTTGTCCTTGTTTATCCTCTCCTTTTTACTGTGGGTGGATGAGAGGATGGTGATGTCTGTCCTAAAAGGGGGATTCATATTAAGAAAAATGGCAGGAGCCATGTTACATTCAACTATCTCTTCCTTTTTGCCCAAGAATGACATTTGTTGGCGGAGAACTCAGTGAAAAGCCTGAAACCAGAAAAAGAAAAGCACTTTTCCCCTGAATGAATGTTCATTTGACTTTTGGTTTTCAGATCTCCTAAATGTAACTGTTTTGTTTTCTTTGACTCTTTAAAGAGTTATTTCACCTGTTGGTTTAAGCCTTAAGGTCAAAGTCTCTTTGCCAAATCCCATGCACAGAAAAGGGAGTTTTTGATCATATCTTATAAATTGCCTTTATACAACACAACCTGCACTCTAGAATCAGCGCTGCTGCTAAGGGTTATTGCTGAAGGTAGCAGCTCCCCCTAGCTGGTTGCTAAGCTTTTGAAGCCCAGTATAACCCCTCCTCACAGAAACCTCTCTTTCTCAAATACCATGAAATATCCCTTTAGGCTTGTCTACACAAACAGTTTGTTCACAGTGGCGGTGAGCTGGGGTGTGAATCTACTCCACACTAGCCTGTTGTGCCTAGCTGTCCATTTGGATCCTACTGTTGTGCATTAACAATTCCTTGGTGCACTTTGATTTTGGTTCCTTTTCAAAGCGGAGTAGATACAAGTGCCCTATAGAACTGTTAGTGTATGTCAGCAGGGTCCACATGACCGATTATTGTGTGGCTGGCTAGTGCAGTACAGGGTAGATTTTCAAGCTCTCTACAAACTAAATGTGCAAGTGGACAGACCTTTCTCAAATACAAATTCAGAACAGTGAACTGTGATTAGAAAGGGATGGAGGGAAGGGAGAGAAAAAATGGTAAGACTTGCAGATTAATGGCTTCCTTCACAGAAGGGCAATTTACAAGATGCCACTAAAATCCCCCTTTCTCTGAGACGTCTGCTTGTCTGCAGTCAGTTCTTCCTGGTAATGTGTTATGATAACTGCAAGCAGGCTGACTGAAGATTGAACAGAATTGGTAGGCCAATAGCATTGAAGGGTATCAGCGCATGGCATTCTCTGTAGCCTACCACACTAGCTTATTGCTCCTTGTGTCAACCTATTGGATGTGCACTACTTTGGGTTTGTTGCCCAAGAGCTAAAAGCCCGGAGGAACAATTGAACAGCCTTCAGTTCAAGGAATTTGATGTGGACAATCAATTCCCTAATAGATCAAGTTCCTTGGGATCATATAGACATACTTGTGCTAGCTCTCATTGAGCCAGTGTGCTAAAAATAGTAGTGTAGCTGCGGCATGAGCTAGCCGGGCCGGGTACAAACCAGCCTAAGCCCTGTGGGTATGTACTGTGAAGGGCTAGCCCAGGTGACCAAGGGCTGCACTACTATATTTAGCATGCTAGCTCAATGAAAGCTAACGTCAGTCTGTCTAACCGAGTGGGGAATTGTACCCCCTAATTTAATTAGACACATTATACTTGTGATCTGCATTGATTTCCAGTTCGTTTCTGGTCACAATTCAAGATGTTGTTTTCGATCCTAATAAAGTGCCGATTGGTTTGGAACTTAGGGTCTGACCAGTCAATGTGCTTAATATTTGGTACTCAACCAGTCCCATTTACTTCACTGAAACAACCTATGCCTAAGGTTAGGTATGTACTTGAGTATTTTGCTTAACAGGCTTAACAGGACTAAGATGTGATGTTTGTTGACTTTGAAAGGATAATTGGGAAAGCAGGATTTCATGACTCATATAAGTAGAATTGAAGGGGTCAGGGTAGTGAAACAGAAGACAATGGCTTTTTGTGTGAACATTTTAATGAAAAACTTTCCAATTTTTTGACCAGGTCAGTTCATAAACATTTTTTACTGTTTATGCACAATGAGTGATGTATAGGCACATCTTAAAATATAAATAAATATGAGGAAAAAGTTGAATAAGAATAGATTTGATTTTATGTATGCTATCAGCTTTCATCCTCAGAGTCCCTTCCGCTTCACAAATTTTAGTAGATGGCAGAATCTACCTTTGACAGGGCCTTAAAACATCTCCAAGAGCTGTAATTGTGTGTGTCTATGTGAGACTGTGTGTGGTTTTGGTTGATATTTTTCAGTTTTTTGCCAATATCTTGGTTTTTCAACTGAAAACTCAAAAATGTCCATGGAAAACATCAACAACAATTTTTTTTTCCCATTTTTGTAAAATTTCCCTGTGGGGAACCAACTCTAATTTGTAATGATGTAAGTGGTGTTTTTTCTGCCCTCTCCGGAACACCATAGTAGTTCATTGATTCAGTATTGACTCTGAGGGAAAAATCAGTAACAAAACAGTGCAGCATCCTGGTTTTTCTTTCATGGTCTCCGATTTAATTACTTGAGAAATCCTGCCCCTGCTTGGCTTGTGAGATCTAAAGAGTTCACAACTCCAGGTGGAATAACTACAGAAGGAATTCAATAGTTTTGCCAGTGAACCCAGAATTACCTCACCATTGTTGTCTTTTGCTCTAGGCACCAGCATGGTATATAGAAGTGGACCTTCAACTACAGTACTTATGACATATGCCTGACAGATATGATTTTTTAAATTGTCCATTTGAATGATGTTCATTCAAAGCATCTGCAGCTGATTAGACTTTCTTTTTGCATTTGTAGAATTTTTAAAATAACAACCATCATGGGCCACCTTGTTTACATTGACCTTATTAACACTACAGAAGTGATTTTCACTCCTTGTCGACTGTTGAGAATTGCCTACTTCCAACTTAAATTGAATTGGCTCGTTAGCACTGACCCCCCCCAACTAGATAAGAGCAACTCCCATCTTTCATATGCTGCATATTTTGTACCTCCCTACTGTATGTTCCATTCCTTGCATCCGATGAAGTGGATTTAGCCCACAAAAGCTTAGACCCAAATAAATGTGTTAGTCTCTAACGTGCCACAAGGACTCCTCATTGTTTTAACCATCATTTTGTTAAAAACAAAACTTGTTCAGAGGCTGAAATGGCGTATGCAAAGTTGTAAATGAAACTGCAGATGGTCATAACTATCGGCTCTATGCTGTGTAGTGCTGAGCGTTCCTCTGTGGTGCTTCTCTCATCTCTCACTGACTAACAACATGAATGCACACTTGTAACTGCTGGTTGGGAAAGAGCCTTAGATCTTGTTAATTTTGTTGATATCACAGCGTAACCTGAGCACAGATGGTATGCTTAATCATGGTTATTTCAAGCTCTGTGCAGAACTGATAATATAGGGATAAATGTTGTACAATTAAATATTGACAAGACTAGACATTTTTACTTATAGATTAATTAGCTTAAAATATACTTACTTTAAATGGTCAAAAGTAGGCCTTATAGTTACTTTAATGTCTCACTGCAGAGCAGAAAATTACATGGATTTATAATATGGGGTGGACTTTGCATGGAGAGCTGGAGCAAAAAAAATCCATGGATTATTCTCATAACTTCTGTAGAACTAAGTAAAAAATACGCAGAAAACATAAATGCACTATTCTATGGACCTCCATTGCTCCTGATAAGTAATATTATTACTTTAATGATGAGGCAAAGAACTTGTTAGTCATATGTTGTAGCAAACAATCCAAGTGATTTTGTGCATTTCCACACGTCATACATATCATATTTTCAAGTCACTAATTAGGTAGGGGTTGTCTTACATGCAGGTTAATTAAGGTAACCAGGTTACCAAATCAATAAATGAACAGGGAAGGTAGATGTGAACAGCTACGCTTTGAAAAAGATGCAAAAGAAAGTTGTGGGGCAATTTGAGGAGCTGGGATAAACTCTCATAACATGTGTTTTTGCAATACCAGCGCTATTCTTTCCAGGTTCTGTGAACTTGCAAGCAGACATGTTTTATAATAGGGGCTGACTTTTGCTCACAGCCTAACCTTTGCTAACTTTGCCGTAAAGTTGTCAGGCCTCAAACCAGACCTACTGTACCAGGCCTCATGTTTCAGGATCTCTTTCCTCTACAACTTTGAATGTCCTAGGAGATGTCTACACTATGCTGCGTTTAGCAACATGGCTGTGCCGCTACAGCCGTGCCATGAAAAGGCGCGCATTGTAGACGCTGATTGTCAGAAGGAGAATGCTCTCCCGCCAGCAAAAGACTTCCACCCTCAACAAGCAATAGTAGCTTTGTATCAGCAGAAGTCTCCTGCCAACAAAGTGCTGTTCACACTGGTGCTTTTTGCTGGCAAAACTTTTGTCTTTCAGGCGCGCATATGTGTTTTTTAACATCCCTGAATGACAAAACTTTAGTCACAGTTCCCAGTGTAGACAAAGCTTTAGTCAGTTTACTGTATTACTTGGTATCTGATGTTGTCAGAGAAGCTGTCGATAATATTCACAAACATCTGGAACGTTCCATAATGGCATCACAACTTCCATAAGACTGTTCTATCCACTGTGTCAAAGGGTTTTTTGGAAATCTGTGAAATTCATGCTGAGCGGTGACTGTCATTCTATTGATGGTTCTGTTATATATAGGGTTACTGCCTGATCTATGTATGATTTCTTCTGTCTAAACTCTGCCATAGCCTTGAATCTACTGCCTTCTTTAGTCTATTTAGGACAATGCATACAAGTCTGTTCATTGGGATGGACAGTAGTTGAACGCTCCTCCAGTTTTTGCACTGACTGAGATCACCTTTCTTTGGCAACTTCCGTATAGGATCATATTCTCTTTTGTGTAGGGTTTTTCTCTGGTTCTTGTATCTCTTGTAAGAGGCCCATCAAAATGTCTTCTGTGTTCTTCGCGTCTGCCTCCACTGGGATGTTGTCCAGATCATGATGCTGCACTACTAGAGATATCTTTCAGATTAAACATTAAACTATGTCTAAGGGCTGTGTAGGTAGATGTTAAAGAGCAGGGGATGACATCCGTATCTTGGCTGATATTCCATATCTCAAAACCTCCAGCTTCTTTGCCCACAAGGGTTCTGTTCCCAACTCTGCTGTGACCTTGAGTACAACTTCTCCCTCTGCCTCTTCCCCCTTCCCCCCATCTTTTGTCTACCTTGTCTTTCTAAATTGTAGGCTCTAGAGCAAGGGCTTTCCCTTGCTATGTGCTATGTATGCAGTGTCTAGCATAATGGAGCCTAAACATTAGCCGAGCCTTTAGGCATTGCTGTAATGCAAATAATAACAATAAATGATTTTGGGTGGGCTGCTGATGAATACCTAGAACCTGTTACATTTGCCTACGCAGTTGGTGCACTTAGCAGTGGCCAATTAGCTATTTGTAAAGTACTTTAATCTTTAATATAAAAGGCACTGTATAAAATAAGCTTCTATTTTCTTGTTTTATCTTTTCATAGAGAATTTTTCCATATGAATCGTAAGGTCAAGATTGCTGACTGTCTGCTTAAATTTCTCTGGATAATAGTGCTGCATGTTCTTATAGCTAATATATATAATTACTTTTTATCAGACAAGATTTGGTCCAGAGCTGTAAACATACTATGAGTTATTGACTTTTTACCCAACAGATAATTAACCTGCTAGCTACCTAAAGCGCCTGGGGTTTTGGTCCATACCAGTGTAAGTCATTAACTTGCAGCTAAAGGATCAGTACTTTGTAAATGGCTTTCCAAATCTCTTTATTGGACTGAAGAGGTGTGTGTGTGTGTGGGGGGGGGGTCTCTTTAAACTCCAGCTACATAAGGTAACTATTTTAATTTGAGATATCAAATAGTTGCCCTTTATGAATGGCACATGAGAGGGAGAGAATGTTGAGCTTCAGGTCTTAATTAGAATCCCGACAGTGATTACCAGGCCAAATGAGGGTTATTTTATTTTAGCTCCTCTTTATTTTGGTTTGTTTTTTGGGTGCATACATATTAAAAAAACAATAGACCAGATCACTAACTGGTATAAATAGTCCAGTTAAGTCATGCAGCTAACTCTTTTTACAGCAGCTGAGGATCTAAGCCACTTCAAAATAAAACAAAGACTAGTAATGGGCTCTTCCCTCTCACTTATCTGTATAAACATGCCCATAAATTCTAATCCATCCACTTTTTTAAGCCCTGGGAAAAGAGATGGACATTGGAGCATGCCCAGAAAGATAACAGACTTGGGGTTCTGTTGAACTGAGAAGAGAAGCAGCTTGCAAATCAATGGGCCATTCACTGAGAATGCCCTGCCTGCAGTCCTCTTGTGGCTATAGCTTGGACAAATGTGGCAGCTGAACTACAGCTGTGGTACCGTAAGAGGAAAAAGAACCTGGCTCGTAGCCAGATCCAAACATTGCTAGGCTTCTAGATTACAAGACTGTTATGTGCTCTGAAACAAGCTGATGGCTAGTGTAGATCATGTAACACTGCTATTATATGCTCTCCCTGGAAGGAGCACTGCTACTTGAATGGACTTCCAAGTTATATACTAGCTGAAGCTTCTAATTGTATACTAGCTGCAGCTATCTTAACAAATATCGCTGTGTAAAAGTAAATTACAGTAATCCAATCTCAAGGTAACAAGGGCATGGGGTAGCTGTAGTGATATCTTCATTTGAGAGAAAAGGTTACAGCCTTCCAGCCAACACAGATGAAAAGATGTATTCTTTCCCATTCATGCTATCTGATTATTCAGGAGCAGTTAGGAACCTAATAATGTATCACAAACTGCAGACAGATTTTGAAACAACCTTTATCAGGTCTTCTGATTGTTTGCTCCTGCTAACAAGTAGGAACCCTGTCTTGCTGCGATCAAATCGACTGGGACTGGGCACCAGTGTGAGGAGTTGTTGGGGGAGAAACAGGTTGAATAAGGAGCCTACAGTTTGGGGGAGACTGGGACAAGGAGCTCTCTGAGTAGTGTGGCAGGGTGGGCCTGACCCAGCCTGCCGCCCCTTTAAGAGGGAGAAAAACCCTCTGCAAACTTCCCTGTTGAGAAGCCTAATCGGCCACCTGGGCTGCAGGGCAATCAGCCTTATGGGTTGCACCTGGCAGCCTCCTCAGGGGGATAAAAGCCTGCCAGGCAGGAAGCCCAGTGTGGTGGTGGTATGGTAATGTGGAGGAGTGAGAAAGAAAGATAGAGAAAGGTACAGAGCTGAAAGAGCTGAGGCTAGAGGCCTGACACAGCTGAACTATATAGAGTTCTGTAGAGCTGTAAACTATAGAGCTGTGTATAAAGCTGTGTATATTGGTGGCGAGGCCTTGCACTGTGAAATAAAGAGCACTGTTTCGAGCCAAAGAAGAGTTTCCTGCCTGTGTTTGGAGGGGGGGGGGGGCAAGAAGGCGATCTGTTACAGTAGGTAGGAGGAATGCAACAGGCTAGGCAAGGATCCCAGGGAAGGAGACTGGACTAGCTGAGCAGACTAGTATTAGGATGAGACGCCTCAGGGGCTGGAGACTGTGGTATGTCCACACTAATCTTTTATAGCAGCGCAGCTGCAGCGGTTCTGGTGAAGAGGCTCTAAGCCAACGAGAGAGAGCTCTCCTGTCAGCTTAATAACTCCTGCCCCCCGTGTTGGGAGAAGCCCTCCTGTTGACATAGATTTTTCACACTCCTGAGCAACTCAGTTAGACCAATGTAAGTTTATAGTGTAGACCTGGCCTGTGATCGGGGGATGAGGATGAACTGCTGTGGTGGGGAGACAGGACTTGCACCAGAAGAGTCTGGAGGAGTCATGGGCGGAACGGATTGGGGTTTGGGAAAAGTAGCGAAACGGTCTGTGACCACTAGAACTCAGAAACTGGAATGGAACCCCAAATTTCTGATTCTTGCTATTCCTCTGTCAACAACTATCTGAACCCCACTAGCAAAATATGTCTAATTCTCTTCCCAACCTGCCACTGACTCACATAGAGAATGCCAGTCTACTGTTGCTATCATCTGTACTCTGTAGCTCAAGTGGCAAAGGCCTGTAAGGTGGATTGAAAGGTTCCACCCGACCGATGGCCAACGTGGGTGTCAATATGACTATGCATGATGGAATTTCTGGTTTTCAGCTTTTGTGTTTAATTCCCGAGTTTTAAAAAAACCCTATCAACATTGCATAATTTGGGACTGAAAAGTTTCCAAGAAACTTTGGGGAGTGCGGTGCCTCATAATGCTCCAGATACTAGTTACACTGCAGGGAAGTGTATGCCCAGCCCAGGGGCAGAAGTGTCTATGCTTTTATTATTTATTATTTCTATTCCCCTGTCACCTAGCGGAATCAGCTGGGATTGAGGTCAGATTGTCAAAGCATCATGGAGACACCTCATAAGACACTCCCTATCTCAAAGAGTTTACAATCTAAATAGATAAGCCATACCAGGGTGAGAGGAGACACACACAAAGAAAGGTTAAGTGTCTTGCACAAGATGACACATGAAGTCAGCGGCTAAGCGAGGAATAGAACCTAGGCCAGTGCCTTATTTACTAGACTATGCAGCCTCTTTGGTATGGGCTGTGTTGGTTGATTCTGCAGTAACTGCAAAATGGATGCAGGAAGGAGCAGTATTTAACTCACAACTGTATTTTCACATTGAAATCCCCATGGGGTTAGAAGGAGCCAGTCCAGGCTGATCTGCTATTATGCAATGTGCTTCCTCCAAAATCTTGCAAACTACCCCACTTGCCACGGTTCTTTGGAGTTTGGGAAAAGGGAGAGAGATGTCGTCCACTCCCCACCCCTCGTCAGCCATCACACATCTCACCCCCAGGTCATGAGATTGGAGTCGTCTTCTCCTTGTGGAAGTGGAGAGTGATCTGACCCTATGTACCGTATTTTTCGGCATATAAGACGCCCTTTTAACCCCCCAAAATAACCTCAAAATTAGGGGGGGGCGTCTTATATGCCGAATATATAAAACCACTTACCGGGCAGCTGGAGCTGGGGCGGCTGCAGGTGGCCCGGCAGGCGGGGCGGGGCGGCGCTTCCCCCCCGAGCCCACCCGCATGTGTTGGGGCCGGCGGGGAACGAGAGCAGCTCGGGCCCCGGGGCCCCTGGGAGCGCCCGCCTGCGCGGCGGGGACGGGAGAGCGGCGCGCTCCCAGCAGCCCGCCCGCGCGGCGGGGACGGGAGAGCGAGGCGCTTTTTTTTTTTTTTTTTTTTGGTCCGGCTTTTTTATTGAAGAACTCGGGGGCGTCTTATAGGCCGGAGCGTCCTATAGGGCGAAAAATACGGTAGATCTAAGGGCTTCTTTTATCCTGGATATTGCTGTTAAGAAGCTTGCACATCTCTGGTGTAAGTAATATAAGATGGCCATTTGCTTTTTTAATAGCATGTCATATTTTAAAGCTCTGTGTGACAGAGGGCTGTGTGCCTAGTCGGTTATCCTTACTAGGGTTGCTTAGGAATAATATATGGGTGTTTGTTGTATTTCATGATACAGTTAAGATACACTCCCCCTTATAAAACGTAAGGTAAAATATGGCAAATTACAGGATTCAAATAAAGCCTCACATCTGGGCTTGTTAGTACAATTTAAATCAGTTGGTGACCTAATGATGGCAGCCAAATTGATTGTGATTTTGATTCTTCTGGACCAGGCTAGCTAAAGATCTAATACCTAAATCTAATATCATGGCATAACAATTGAGTCAAACCATCTGTGGAATAGTACAGGAATTAGTTGCCTGCTTGGTTACCATCATGGAGCTAGACTTGTGCCTGGGGGGACAGAGAATGTAAGTAAGAAAGAAAACATAGAAAAACAGGGATCAGACCAGACCATAGTGCTGTTAACAGCCTATTCCATTTTGTGCATAAATCATTGTCTGTGGTATGTCTACACCGCAATTAGACACCCACGGCTGGCTCAGCTGCGGTCATGGGACCCGGGCTGTGAGACTGTTTAATTGCGGTTTAGACATTAGGACTTGGGCTTCAGCCTGATGCTGGGACCCTTCCACCTCACAGGGTCCTACACCATGGGCTCCAGCCCAAGTCCAGAAGTTTGCACTACCATTAACCTGCCCCGCAGCCCAAGCCCTGTGAGCCTGAGTCAGCTGGCACAGGCCAGCTGCAGGTGTCTAATTGCCATGTAGATATACCCTATGTGGGTACCATGCCTAAGGCCTTGACTGCATGGGAAAATTGGTGGGTTTAATTTCACCTGTTAAACCAGTTTTACTCCTGTGTGCCAAAAAAATAAAAATTCTGCACACAATATTTTAAAATTCTGCAAATTGTATTTGCCAAATGAACGTGGAGGCTCCAGCATGGCATTGGGGAGCACAGGCCACTGGCTGCACAGAGGTGGGAGATGACGGTGCAGCTCCCCCCACCCTGGACATGGACTCATTGCAGAGGCTGCACCCAATCCTGACACAGCGCAAGGACCGGGCCTGCCCCAGAAGCACCCCAGGACCCTGCCCCTCTGTGCCAGGTGCACCAGGTGTGGGCAGGCAGGCTCAGCAAGGCAGGATCCAAGTGTGCAGGGGCTTAGTGTTGGGGTGTGCGTTGAGAAGGCTCTGTGTGGGGCAATCTGGGTGTGGGCAGCTCAGTGGGGGATCCAGGTGGGGGGGGATTTGGATGCACAGGGGCTTGTTGGAGGGTTCTGGGTGTAATAATAATAGGACTCTGCAGGGGGGTCCAGGTGAAGGTGGTTAGGGCTCAGCAGAGGGTGTCTGGATGTGGGGGGGATAGAGCTCGGTAGGGGGATCTGGGAGTTCAAGGGGAGTCCAGATGCTGGGGGTGTGGGGCTCACTGGGGTGGGAATCTGGGTGCAGGTGGCTTGTCGGGGTGGTCCAGGTGGAGTGGGGCTCATGGGGGGGGGTTATGAGTGTATGTGCGGGGTGAGGATCGTTGGGAAAGTCTGGGTATGAGAGGTTCTGGATGCGCAGGGGTTGGGTGGATGGGGGAGCAGCTCCCTGTACAGGGATCCCTCCCCCTGCAGCTGAGGAGTGATGGGTGCAGGAAGCAGGGGGTGGGAGTCGGGGGGGGGGGGGAGTTTGCAGAGCTTTCTGCAGCTGAGGGAGAAATCTGGGGATGGGTTTGAACCAGCTCTGGATGCCGTGCAGGGGAAAAGGAAATGCACGTTCTCCCCAGCCCAGCCAGGACTAGCAACTGAGCCCGGTGCATGATAGGGAGTCGGGTCTTCACCAGTCCTGTCCCTACACCACAGTAACTTACCTCTCTGCTGGCTGCCCTGGGCACCTGAAACATACTGCTGAGGAGGGTCGCATGATCGCTCTTGTGGCTTCCCCTTGCTTCCCTGTCAGAAAGTCATTTTTCTGTAGGGAAGCAAATAAATTTGAGGGGGATATAAATTCTGCACATGTGCAGTGGCACAGAATTCCCCCAGGAGTAATACTATTTAGTTGAACAAGTGTAAACATATGTGGATATTCTTCTTTTGGTTTGAGTGCCTTTTTATGTTCCTTGGGAACAAGTTCAATCTAAAGCTAAATTGAAATAAAACTGTTCACATGGAGACTGCACTTTTTAAAGAAAACCTGTTTAATTTGTGTGTAGACATAAGAAGTCCTAAAGCCTGAGAAGGGAGGAGATGAAGAGTGGTCTTGTGGTTGAGATGCAGGATTGGGAACCAACGAATTCTGGAGTTTATTCTCTGTTCTGCCATGGATATAACTGAGTTACCCAAGGTCTCACAATAACTCCTGTACCTTGGTTTCATAGACCATAAACTGGGATAATCCTTCTAACAATAGGTTTTCACCACACATAGTTGTTGTGAAGCTTTGTCTACTGATGTTTGAAAGGTTCTCAGACACTTTTGTGCTGATCATCACAGACATGTCTAGAAGTTAAAGAAATAAGATTATTTGCTTATAGTGGCAGTACCTTGACAACATATTTCTTTATTTTCAGCTGTTCTAAGAGCTTGCGCTGATGGAGGAGCTAATCGCCTGTATCACATCACAGAAGGAAATCATGAGAGGTACATTAATAATAATCTATTATAATACTTTACCCTTAATCCTGAGTGAATGCATCAATGGGCCTGCACTTTCTGTCTCTACATTCTTTCTCTAATCCCTCTCTTTTAGTCTGAGGAATATACATTAAACTCAACATCACTTTAATTGAGGTAGAGTGTAAACATACAGCAGCTGTAAAGTAAAGGAAGTAACCTCCCCATCCCTATAAAATTGTAGTTTAACAGACTAGTGATACCCAGTTGAAATGAACAAAAGCTGAGTACCTGTAAACAAAATAGATATTTAACTGTTGGGTCTTTGGGGGGGACGGACATTTACAGCATTATCAAGAAAAGACCAGTATAATTTATTTTTCTGTAATTATTTATGAGTTCTGAGCTTTTTCCTGTATCAAGGGGTGATTGGTACATCCCTTAACAAGTTTTCATGCTCTTTCTTCCCTCCTTAAATCTTTATATGATGAGACATTAGCCAAAATGCTTAGGACGCAAAAGAAGAGTGTGGTAAAGTGTGGGGAGAATTAAAGAGGATTGTTTATAAGCAATTGATTTGTTTTTCTTTACTAACGTTTTAGTGATACTAGTTTTCTGTATACTTGTATTAAGTAAGCGATCCTCTAGTCTTATCCACCACATCATGTCATTTACACACACATTTTCAGCACACAATTATGTAATGGTTTGTATAGAAGAGGCACTGGATAGCAAAATTTCCTGGTGTATGTAATGATTTTACCAGCTCTGCTGTAGCATTTAGAAATGTGAAACAGCCTAAAACATGTCTATTTTTTTTTTTTTTTACTATAAGACTACTCCTGTTATGCTTTGACATATTTACTTTGACCTGTCACTCCTCATATGATCAGCATAGTTGGGCATATGGAGCAACCTTGCAAATCCCATCCACTGGTGGGTTCCTGGTGAAGGAGCTTCTGCAGTGTTCAAGAAAGTTCAGTGATGCCTGTAAGGAAAATTTAGGTCCTTTTAGGAAATGATATTGGAGATAAAGTAAGTGTCATCTTCCTCCTAAGTTACTTTTGAGCCACTGCTGCAGCTTTATACATGACCAAACCCAAAGATAGATGTCACAGTGTCCAGAAAAGAAAAGGCTGTGACTGATGGAAAGGTTGTGAGCCATAATCCAGAAGTTCCTTCCTGGACTTCCAGCAGATTTCTCTCCCACATCTGTTTGCAAAGAAAGTTGTGTCACAATGCATTGCATCAAAATGGTGTAAAAGTTTGGAAGCAAAATCATGGAAGCCAGGACAACTGAATTCATATTCTTGTTAGTGTTAAAAGATGTGCACTGTTTTGAAGCCTGCTCTGGATCAACTGAGTCTATTTTTAGTACATTTGGATTGATTTGGTCAAAGCTTCGTGAACGACAATAAATGAAGGACAATAAAACAAGTATGTCAAGAAAGCTATATTTAAGGGGAGATATGAAAGGGAGATAGGCCTGACTAGCTGGTAGACAGGGGGATTCACTCCTGGGTCTTGTGTTTTCCTTGCAGAACTGCAAGCTTACCAGTTTGCAAAGTGAATCCCACAGCATGAATTTTATGTTTCAATTATTTAAAACTTCATGAGATTTCCCACCCCCTTTCCTGATTAGCTCCAGATAAAGACACAGTGTGTAGTGTGTGTTGTTGGAGGGTTTTTTTAAAATCTTTTTGTCAAGTTGGGAAAAATCACCACACAACATGTACCTGGCGCTCTGATGCAGGCTGGCCACTGCCTAATGCCGCAAGAATGAGGGAGTCTTCTTTACTTTATGTATTCTCCTTCCCCTCTCCTCCAGTGCAGCAGCAGACAACCTGACCCTTAATGTGAAGTAGAATCTGTTTGACTCAAAGCAGACACTTTTGGTTGATAAAAAAACACAATATGTTTTGCAGATAGAGACAAAATGAGCTGTGAAATAAGAGCAACAATATTCTAGAACTCTCATCTTACCTCATTCCATAGACCAGGATCTCTCCTGCACACATTTCATTCATTTAATATAAATGCAATTCAGGAAAAATAGCTGATTGTACCTTGCCTGAATAGTTTCGTATACTCTCTACGTAGTTGGCCCTTGGATTGTTCTTTTTTCTTTCTTTTTCTTTTTTGGTTGGGGGGGGGGGAGCGGGACATAAATTATACCATCAAAGTAAACCTTTAAAAATTAAATCCAGCAGAGGTTTATATTTTCCCTCACAGAAACTAAGTCTGCTGGAAAGAATATTCATTTACTTTTCTAAAATATCTTTTTCTTGAAATTCCCTGTCCAACATTATTAAAGAACTGTCTGTTCAGAGACTACTGACATGTTAATTATTTTTTTTAATGTAGGCATAGTCTTCTATTTTATTAATTCACAGTTTTGGTAGTTAATAGTACTGTATCGAAAACTAAAAGACAGTATGTTAATCATAAATTAACTATAGTGTTAAGGGATACTACTAAAAGGATTAGATTGAGACTTTGGGATTGATTCTCATTCACACAAAGGGCACTTTACTATGGTCCTGGTAGCGTGAAAGATCATTTAAAATGAGAATAAATTACAACAGTGTAGAGTAAATAAGACTCACATATTTTACAGCTCCCTTGTGTTAAGTCCAGTGCCTCCCCACGGGCCTTCATCTGGCTCTGGAGATTAAGTAAGTTACTGTAGCCCTTGACGGGACAGCCTCATGCTGGGAGGTGCATTGTGGGAAGGGGGAGAGAAAGAAGCAGAGTCTAACCTTTGCCCACTTCATGCCTGGGGTTGGCACCCACCTTTTGTGAATGCTCCCTCTGGTTGGGTGTGCCTTCGTTCTTTCAGTAAGTAGTCCTGACCCCAATAGGGCCATATCCCCAGGCTCAGTCCCTGCAGGCAGACTGCTCTATTCAGGCCCTTTCATTTCCTTTTATATGAGCCTGCTGGGCTTTCATTGGCTGTTCCATGCAGCCTCTCTGATTGGCTGCTTCCACCACTGCTTCCCCTGCTTGGGGGACTTCTCCACTGCTCCTTTCCTGGGATGGGTGTGCCTGGACCCTGAGGCCTCCAGCAGGGGACCTTTGGTTCCTAGTCTAACCCATCACAGTGCCCCTTTCCTTCTCATCTTCTCACAGGTGAGGTAGCCAGATGTAGCTGCTCCACAAGGCATGCTTTTTCCTGGCTCCTCCCTTCCACACACGCTGGACTCTTTACCTGGCTAAACCTTATGACTACGGGGGAAAGAGGTGCTTTATAGGCTGCAGCACATAGATTAGGTTGCACCATGACCCAAAATCATTAACTTAGAATATTTTAAATGTTAAAAACTGCAGATGGAATTCTTATGATAAAGAAGTTATTTTGTTTCTCTGACATAGGAATATACATTACAGCTGTCTGACATTTTCCAAATTAGGATTTTGTTAAATTGGAGGAGTTGGGGTGGGAGTGAAATCCAGATGAATTTGTTGCAACAGTTTTCATCAACCGGCTATGGAGATGGGAAATTTCAAAATTCCAGCAACATAAGATATATAAAGTATATAAATGACACCTTACATAGATTAAAAATAGGCTAATTTATCAACCTCTAAGTGTAACGGTAAGCAGGAAATCATCATCAAGTGGGTCTGTTTCCAGTGGGGTCCTGCAGGGGCTGGTTCTTGGCCTTACACCATTTAACATTTTTGTCAGTGACATGGAACAAGACATAAACCCACTGATAAAGATTGCTAATGACCCAAATTGGGGGAGTGGTAAATAATGAAGAGGACAGGTCATTGATCCAGAACTATCTGCATTGCTTGGTATGCAGGGTGCAAGCAAACAATATGCATTTCAATACAATAAATGTAAATGAATACATCTAGGAACAAAGAATTTAGGCCATACTTACAGGATGTGGAACTCTATCCTGGGAACCAGTGACTCTGAAAAAGATTCGAGGGTTGTGGTGAATGATCAGCTGAATGTGAGTTCCAAGGCCAAGGGTGACACTGTTGCCAAAAAATTATAGCAACCCTGGGATGCTAAAGCAGGGAAATCTTGAGTAGGAGAAAAAAGGCTATTTTACCTCTGTATTTTGTACTCATGCGACCACTGCTGGAAAACTGTGTCCAGTTCAAGAAGGATGTTGATTAATGTGGAGAGGGTTCAGAGAAGAGCCACAAGAATGATTAAAGGATAGTCTCAGAAAGCTCCATCTATTTGACTTAAGAAAGAGAAGGCTAAGGGTAACTTGATTACAATCTAGAAATACCTGCATGGGGAACAAATATTTAATAATGGCTTCTTCAGTATAGCAGAGAAAGGTCTAACACAATCCAACGGCTGGAAGTTTTAGTTAGACAAATTCAGACTGGAAATAAAGTGTACATTTTTAACAGTGAGGACTTGTATACTCTGGCAAGTTTTGTCGCCGAAAACTGGCTTTTGGCAACAAAACAGCAATAATGTACACACTGCAATGTGACTTTAAAAAAAAAAAGTCTAGTTTTGGTGACAAAAAAACTTTCACCCCATGAGAGACTTTTGTCTTTTCCCCTCCCTTTATTGTCGACAAACATGCAGGGTAGACACCAGAGGTTTTTGTTTGTTCGTTTGTTTATTTTATTGGCTTCCAGAAGGTATCTCACAATTCCCTTGCTGCCGCTCTGGTCAGCGGTTGAACTCTGCTGCCCTGCAGCCAACCCAACCCTCCCGTTTGCAAACCCCGGGAATTTAAAATTTAATTTCCTGCTTGCTGGCTTCAGAGTAGAGCTTCCCAGGTCAGAATGGCTGCTATCACACCAAACGCGCTCTCACTTGCACCACCGCTGAGTTGTTGGATCCGATCAGTCTATGGGGAGAGGAGTCCTTGCAGTGGCAGCTGTGAGTTACCCGTAGGAATCGGGACACGTATGAGCAAATTTCTTGAGGCTTGTGGAAAAAGGGCCATGATTGGGACATGCAGCAATGCAGAGCGAAAATAAAGGAGCTGAACCAGGTGTACCATAAGGCACAGGAGGCAAACCATCACTCTGATGGTGCGCCTAAGTCCTGCCATTTCTATAAGGAGCTGTAGGCTATCCTCGGTGGTGACCCCACCTCCATCTCCGATAGCCCCGTGGATACCTCGCAGGCAGCAGAAAGATGGGGTATCCCTCAGGCTGAACTCCTGGATGGAGAAGTCGAGCTAGAAGAGGATATGGTGCTGCCAGCAGGGTCGCCCAGTGGGGCATGCAGCCAGGAAATTGCTCAATGGGGAGTAGGAAGCAGATGAAATGCCAGGCAAGTTGCTGTGGCTTGTGTAGGAAATCAAAAAGTGGGAGGCAGGCAGTGTTTTCTGTGAGCAGCACATGGCCCAGAAGTAGCTAATCTGCATGGCCAAGCAGGGTGTTGATGGCTCTGGAAAGTTTCCAAGAGATACTTATTAATCTTCTGCCGCAAATTCCATGGGATTGCAGCTTTGTCTGTTTCCCCATTGTAGGAAACTGTATCATGCCATTTACCAATCATTGGAGCTGGGTACAAAGTGGCACATAGCTGAGCTGCATATATAGACCGGGGTGAAGGCTGCAAGCATTCAGCAGTTGTGCCCTGGTTTCTCTGGTCACCTGCAGCAGTGAGATGTCAGCCAGCAGGTTGGCTGCCAGTGGGATAATTTTAGAATGTGTTTCCTGCACAGCTGCCCTGCAAGCCGTGACCTTTTTGTCCATACGCACAACTTCCCGCAATCTACCATGACTGGGGTGCTCGCGGAGCTGTGTGCCTGCCCAGAGTCTCAGAGAGAAAGTGATTTCTACTAGCAAAAGGCCTTTTTTACTAAACTGTTTCAATCATGCTGGAATGTAAGAATCCCTCTTCTATTCAGCACGGACCTTGAAGAACACACCATGCACCCCCGCGGACTGGCTTCAGCAGATAAGAAAAAAATGTAGGCGCAGCAAAGAAGACATGGTCTGGAAGGTGCTGTAGAGCAAAGAGACAGACCAGGGAACAGAAGTTCTACGAAGCCGAAAGGAAGAACAGAAAAGAGAATGCTGCTTTTGCTAGGCAAGTGACAGAGCGGGTGATAAGTTATGGAGGATCAGACAGAAATGCTCAGGTCTTTGATACAGCTGCAGACTGAGCAGATCCAGGGTCAGCCTCCACTGCAGCACATGCAGATGCACAATTCTTTGCCAACCCCACATCCCTCTACAGGTATATGTCTTTTCACTTCACAGGACTCCTGAGTTTCCATCACTGCACCCCCTCTCACAGCTTTCACAATGATAGCTGGAGCTACACACAGTTGTGCGGTTTTACCCTTTATATCAATAAATAAGGGCTAAGGTATTTAATGGTACAGTGGTTTAATTCTGTGTTCTACAAAAGGATATAGCAATCATTTCAGTCTTGGGAACACTTGTAAAACGTTATGTTGCATGGATCTTGGGCCTCAGAATTGTACATGGATGCACCAGGGAAGCAACTCCCAAGCAGATGTGTTACTGCCCCTCTTTGTCAAAGTGGTTCCTCAGTCTCTCTGATGTTAATAGCAGCCTTCTGGGCTCCTCTGACAGCCCTAGCATATGGCTGTTCAAACTGTGCAGCTAAATGCTCTGCCTCAATACTCCACACCTGAGCAAACATTTCACCCTCAGATTCACACAGATTATGCAAAGTGCAGCATTGTCCATGGGAATATTATCCTCTGTAAGGTCTAGACTGCCATTGAGACACCTCCAGCGAGCTTTCAAATGGCCAAAGGCACATTTGACTACCATGCGGCACCTGCTCAGCCTGTTAAAATGCTCCTTGTTGCTGTCCTCTTGCCCTGTGTAAGGTTTCATGAGCCAGGGCTGTTAGGGGTAAGCCAGGTCACTCAGGATTACTATGGGCATTTCCACATCCCGTACTGCGAACTTGTGGTCTGGAAAGAAAGTCCCTGCCTGCAGCTTTCTGTAGAGGCACCATTCCTGAAGATGCGTGTGTCATGCATCTTTCCACACCAGCCTGCATTGATGTCCGTGAAATGCCCTCAGTGATCCACAAGTCCCTGCAACACCATGGAGAATTATCCCTTCCTATTGATGTATTCAGAGGCAAGATGGTCTGGCGCTAAAATTGGAATGTGTGTGCCATCAATTGCCCCGCCACAGTTAGGCAAACTCATCTCTGCAAAGCTATTCACTATTTCATGCATATTTCCCAGAGTCAGGGTCCTATGCAGTAAGATGCTATTTATTGCCCTGCACACTTGGAGTAATACAGCCCCAACAGTGAACTTTCCTGCTCCAAATTGATTTGCAGCTGACCAGTAGCAGTCTGGATTTGCCAGCTTCCACACAGCAATTGCAACACGCTTCTCTACCGAAAGGGCAGCTCTCAATCTGGTGTCCTTGCACCACAGGTCGCGGGGACAGCTCAGCACATAACTCAATGAAGAATGCTTTATGCATCCTAAAGTTCTGTACCCACTGGTCGTCATCCCACACCTCCATGACCATGTGATCCCACCACTCAGTGCTTGTTTCCCTAGCCAAAAAGCGATGGTCTGCCGTATGCAGCTGCTCTGTGAATACACAAAGCATTGGTAAGTTGCTGCTGTCCACGTCACACTCGGTTGCCTACGATTTATCCTCTGCTAACTTTGTAAGTAATTCTGTGAGTATCTGTGCTGTCATGCGTGATGTCCTCAAGACAGTTATCAGAGCATAGGAGAGAAGTGCGGGATCCATTCTCTCACTGCAGATGCTGGTGTGCACTGCAAAAGAATGATAGTTGGAAAAATGGCACGAAAGGAAGCCAGAAACCATTGGAGTGGTGGGACAGAAAATGGTGCATGACGGGGCATTTCACACATCCCAGCATGAGCCACATGCCTAGAGATGGATGGTGTCACCAGGCACTGTGGGATACATACCCACAGTCCATTGCTTTCACTGTCGACAAAGGTGCCACGAATGTGGACACGATCTGTCGACAGGGAGCAAATGTAGACATGCTTTGGCGACTTTGCTTTTGTCGATTTTCCTCGTCAATGTTAGTTTCATCGAAAAAACTTGCCAGTGTAGACAAGCCCCGAGAATAATGAACAATTGGAACAATTCACCAAAGCTCGTGAATTTCCATTATTGACAATTAAAAAAAAATTCTGAAAGATATTCTCTAGGAATTGTTTTGGGAAAGTTCTATGGACTGCCTTATACAGGTGGTCAGATCAGATCATAATGGTCCCTTTTAGCTTTAGAATCAATGGGAATACAGGACAAATATTTTCTGAACATTTTTGCAAATATATTTCCTGGTTTTTGTCAGCTCTAGTATACATCAAGAAGGGGTTCACTCCTCTAAATGGGAAAACTCCCCTTGACTTTACTTGAGCCAGGATTTCACCCCAGGATTTTGAAAGGTAAGCAGCATACTTGCTACTGAAATGAAGAACTGATCAGTGGTGTACTTGAGGGTGAGCAGCATGCTCCCGTGAATGAAATGTGGAGAAATCACATGTGATGAGACGAGCCAGTAAATCTCGTCAGCCTTGCCTGTGTTCTCAGAGGGTAGCACAGTTTAGTGGCACCAATTCACCAGTCAGCCTGTCTTATTTTGATTTAATATTTTATAGGACATTTTAAATTTAGAATTTGACTAATCATAGGAGGCTCCAGTCCTCATCAGTGGTCCAGTGAAGAGGCATAAGTCACTGCTGGAGGCATTGTGTAAAGGAAACCGAATAGAAGTGAGAGAACAAGTACAACAGAAGTGTTCCTTAATAGGGCAACAGAGAATACACGTTTCATGTGTTTTCTGTAAGTTTGTTAGCAACAAGAAGGTGGTCAGGGAAAGTGTGGGATCTTTACTGAATGGGGGAGGCAACATAGTGACAGACGATGTGGAAAAAGCTGAAGTACTCAATGCTTTTTTCGCCTCGGTCTTCGCAGACAAGGTCAGCTCCCAGACTGCTGCACTGGGCCACACAGTATGGAGAGGAAGTGAGCAGCCCTCAGTGGTGAAAGAACAGGTTAAGTACTATTAGAAAAGCTGGTCATGCACAACTCGGTGGGTCCAGATCTAATGCATCCAAGGATACTGAGGGAGTTGGCGGATGTGATTGCAGAGCCATTGGCCATTATCTCCTAGCAATGGGGGGGGGGTCCCAAACAATTAGTAAAAGGCAAATATAGTTAGTGCCCATATTTTAAAAAGGGAAGAAAGAGAACCCAGGGAACTACAGATCGGTCAGCCTCACTTCAGTCCCTGGCAAAATCATGGAGCAGGTCCTCAAGGAATTCATTTTGAAGCACTTGGAGGAGAGGAAGGTGATCAGGAACAGTCAACATGAATTCAACAAGTTCGCAGATGACACTAAAATGAGGGGAGAGGTAGGATCCAGAGTGACCTAGACTTATTGGAGGGTTGGGCCAAAAGAAATCTGACAAGGTTCAATAAAGACAAGTGCAGAGTCCTGCACGTAGGAAGACAGAATCCCATGCACCGCTACAGACTTGGGACCGACTGCCTAAGCAGCAGTTCTGCAGAGAAGGACCCGGGGATTACAGTGGATGAAAAGCTGGATTCAAGTCAGCAGCAAGCCTTGCTTGCCAAGAAAGCCACTGGCATGTTGGGCTGTATTAGTAGGAGCATTGCCAGCAGATTGAAGGAAGTGATTATTCTCTATTTGGTACTGGTGAGGCCACACCTGGAGTATTACTTCCAGTTTTGGTCCCTACACTGGAGGTATGGGGGGGGGGGGATGTGGACAAATTGGAGAGAGTCCAGCGGACGGTAGCGAAAAGGATTAGGGGCCTGGGCACATGACTTATGAGGAGAGGCTGAGCGAAATGGGCTTATTTAGTCTGCAGAAGAGAAGAATGGGAGGGATTTGATAGCAGCCTTCAACTACCTGACAGGGGTTTCCAAAGAAGATGAAGCTAGGGTCTCTTCCAACCCTAATATTCTATGATTTTAAAAACAAAAAGTGTTGTAAATTCTAGACTGGAAATAAGGTGCAAGTTTCTAACAGGGAGGGTAATTAACCATTGGAACGTCTTACCTAGGAATGTGGTGGCTCCTGCACAACTTGAAGTCTTTAAATCAAGACTGAGTGTCTTTCTAAAAGGTACTCTAGACTAGAGCTCAGACAGAAAGTTCTATGGCCTTTGTTATACAAGAGGTCAGATGATTAAAAAGCTGTGAAGCGTTTGTTTTCAGGAGGATGCAAGTTGTCTTTTTAAAAAACTAGGCAACATCTTTCTGTTCCCAAAGTACATTTCTGTAATTTAGGAAAATGGTATGAGGCAGAATATGAAGAAAAATATCTTTGAAATGACTCTCTGTACCATCAGTCAGCTGATGGTTGGGAACAGTCTTTGAACTCAAGGCCCAGAGTTCAAGAACCTCTAGAAACTGCTAAAATATTTAAAAGAGAGAAATCAGTTTATTTGGCAAGAGTTTTAGGGAAGGAGTTTTTACATTAAACATTCTCTGCCTGACCTTAAAAAGGCTACAGTTGTTAAGGTCCATTATCAGGATCTCAGGGTCATTCTGATTGTGCAAGTTCAGTGTTTGGTAAATCTACCATAGGCTGATCTCTTATGAGATGCTGGATCTGTCCTGCATTTTTAAAAAGAAACTTATTTTTGGAAATTAATTTCAATGCTGTCCCCACGGCTAGAGTAAAAAATGGGTTTTAACAAGTTTTGTTTTTTTCCTCTGAGTCTTTTTTTCAAATCCTTATTATGAGGATAAGACCATTTATAAAAACAATAGGATTAGCTAATGTGTTTTTGTTTTGTTTTTTCTAGTACAGCTAAGGCCTCTAATACTAGGAATAATTAAGATTACATGTATTTCTTTATTTAAAATGTTACTAATTAAACGTTGATACACATCAGTACATTTTCAAATATATTGTTTTTCTAATAGATTTAGTCTGATAATAAAATTCAAAGTTTGTTTCAGAATTAGCAAAGCTCTAAATATCTTGGTGTTATAATCCTAAATTCAAGCCAAAATTAGCACCCTGCATCAGTAAGTATTTCCTAAAGGTATGTGGGCAATAAAATTGCTACCGTACATTATGTAAACATATCAGTCTGATTGGGTCTCTGAATTGGACATTCACAGAAATGATGAGAGGTGCAAATGATTGGTACATCTGAGAGGGATTTACTACTGGATTTTTGGTGTAAAAGAGCAATATAGAGTGAAAGCATCAGGATATATTTATCTTTAATTGTTGACCAAGTCAGTATGATATATTTCTAGACAGTTGGTTATCAGATGCTATAAACTAGAGATCGAAAAGTTGCCTAAGCACTATCCTGATTCATTGTAGGATTCTTGGAGGGCCAGAAATAGTATGTTTTTCAGATCACTCAACGTGGGAATGAATTTTGAAGGAGATATCATTAGAAGCAGGGGCAAAAGCCATTTTACAGCTAAATTTACTTAGAGGCACTGTAGATTATAGTTATTATATTACATACAGTATGTTCCTGATAAATGTTGTTGAGGTGGATAGGTCCTTTGGAAGTAAAATACCAGAAAGTCATCTGCAAGGAAATGTGACTTACCAGTTACACTCTAGGACTGAGGTGGAACTGCTTTTCTTAGTTGAATGTCTTCTATGCACACTATTATAAAGTTTATGAAATGTCAGTTTCTTCTGTCTCAGTGTAGATTGCTTCATTTTATGTTATGGGAGGAAAAATAATTATAAGGTAAGCCATGGACAGATGGCTGTGATTTCTCAAATAATAAGGATTGTTAAAGTAATGCCTTCATGCATATAAGCTCTATGATATGTTATCTGAATCCCTAGGAATATTAAAGAGATATAGCAGGCATAATGGAGTAAATTTCACTTATGAGGGGTAGTGTTGTCTAGTGGTCAGAACAGGGAATCAGGATCCCTGGGTTCTGATCCTAGGTCACCCGATGAGTCAGTGGTACAGCTGCTTACCATCCTGTGCCTCGGTGTTTCCATTTATAAACTGAAGATAACACTTTGTGGGTGGTTTAGTAAGGACCAATCCGGACATTGTTCCCATGGCCATTTCCCATCCAAGTTTCTAATGTTACACTATTGATGAAAGATAGACCGGTATCAGGACCTGATACTGTACCTTCTTTAATTCAAAGGCAGTTTTGCCAATGATTTCACTGGGAGCAGGAGCAGGTCCTATATGAGGGCATAATTTATCCCTGAATTTTAACAAAGCAGTTAAGCACATGGATATCTTCAGATTGGAAGAGGTCTTAATAATGGAAAGTATTTTTTTTAATTATTATTATTTGTGTTCTGGTGACATCTAGAGAGCTTAAATGAAATGATGCCACATTTGAATAGACACCATTCATACCCTTAGTAGTAGAGAGTCGTTTCCCTGAAGCGATTCCAATGTAATTGAACAAGACAGAGAAAGGATGGGAGGAGAAACACAGGTACAGAGGAGTGAAATGGCTTGGCTGAGGTCACAGAGCAGGGCAGTGTCAACTGAGAGTAGAATCCCTATCTCTTGACTGTCTGTATGGTGCTCTGTCCACTAAATCATAGAATCATAGAAGATTAGGCTTGGAAGAGCCCTCAGGAGTTCATCTGATCCAGGGATCTCAAACTCAAATCACCCTGAGGGCCACATGAGAACTAGTACATTGGCCCGAGGGCTGGATCACTGGCATCTTTTCACACAAAGATACAAAAGCCCCCTCCCTCTGCCCCTGGCCCTGCCCCCACTCCAACCCATTCCATGAATCTCCACCCCTGCCCTGCCTCTTCCCACCTCTTCCCCACCCCCATTCCAACCTCTTTCCCAAACTTCTCATCCCAACTCCACCCCCTCTCTGCCCCTATTTCAACCCCTTCCCCAAATCCCCACCCCTGTCTCTCCTCTGCCTCCTCCCCTGAGCGCGTGGCTTCCCGCTCCTCCCCCCTCCCTCATGGAAAGCGCTAAGCACCACCAAACAGCTGTTTGGCAACGGGAAGTGCCTGGAGATAGGCAGAGGAGCGGGGACGCAGCGCACTGGGGGCGGAGGGTGAAGGGAGCTCGGCAGGCCTAGCAAATAACTCTGCAAGCTGCATGCGGCCCATGGGCTGCATGTTAGAGACCCCTGATCAAGTCCAACCCCCTGCTCAAAGCAGAACCAACACCAACTAAATCATCACAGCCAGGGCTTTGTCAAGCTGGTTCTTAAAAATCTCTAAAGATGGAGATTCCACACACCGCCAGGTAACCCATTCCAGTGCTTCACTACCCTCCTAGTGAAACAGTGTTTCTTAATATCCAGTATAAATAACCCCCACTGCAACTTGAGGCCATTACTCCTTGTTCTATCATCTGCCACCACTGAGGACAGCTTAACTATATCCTCTTTGGTAGTAGACCAACACCACTTCAGGTAGTTGAAATCCCCCCTCACTCTTCTCTTCTGCAGACTAACTAAGCCTAGTTACCTCTTAAGTCATGTGCCCCAGCCCCCTGATCATTTTCATTGCCCTCCACTGGAGTCTCTCCAGTTTGTCCACATCCTTTCTGTAGTGGGGGGGCCAAAACTGGAAGCAGTACTCAAGATGTGGCCTCACCAGTGCCAAAGAGAGGGGAATAATCACTTCCCTCGATATAATAATTCTGCCTCCCTATTAGAAAAGAGACTAGGAGGAGGTAAGCCAAGCGGTAGCTCCGAGCCATAAAAATGGAGGACCGTGTTTTATCCATGATAGCAATTCATGAAAATACAATTACTCCACAATGGATAATAAGATTGGGAAGCGAGGGAAGCTGTGACAGCTGCAGACAGAGAACCTGTTTGGGGTAAAATAGGGATATATTCATCTAAACTTTGTTCCCACAATTTAATGGTTTTTATTGCTTCAGCTCCACTGGCAAATAGACTGCTTTTGTGCCTCTAGCATACTGTAAGTAGAGCAATGTCACTGCAGTCTGGGTGATTTCCAGCTTTATGGCATGGTAAGTCATTTATAGCCATCTTGGTGACAGGAGTTAGGATTTCCTAGCGATGAAATACTGTGCACTGAGTCACTAGTGGAAAAGAAGTTCAGAAAGAAATCTGAGTTAGTCTAAAGTACTCTTGTTTAGCGTTCCAGTTCATTGTGCATTAGGAGTAACTGCTAGTGTCTGGGAATTCTGTTGGTTGTGTAGCGTTAAGATGAAAATTGTGCCAGTGGAGTTGTTATTACGACTCTGAATATCAATAGAAGGGTCAGGTGGGTGCTAGTTTATTTTATAGATTAGTATTTTTTTAAAAAATAGAAGAAAAAGGAATTACAAATCAATTTTAACACCATGTGGGAAAGAGTTTCCCCTATTAAAAATAAATAAAGAAGAAGACAGACAGACGGACGCATAACAGGAAGCTCAGATGACTTTTTGTTCGTATTCGTAAATTTTGAAAAAGCAACATTAACTCAGACTCAACAACATGTATGTCCAATTTAAAGGAAGCCCTTAAAGCAGGGGTCTCAAACATGCGGCCCACAAAGCCCTTCCCTGCGGCCCGCGATGCTCTCCCCACCCCGCCGCCAAGCTCCCTATTCACTGCCCTGCCGCCAAGCTCCCGTGCGGCCCCCCCGCCAAGCTCCCGCGCCCCCCCCCGCCAAGCTCCCGCGTGGCACTCCCCCCCCCGCCAAGCTCCCCCCGCCCCACTCCTCCACGTGTTTCTAACCCATGCGCCACTCCCCACAGCTCTGCTTATGGCCAGGCAGTTCTCTGGCAGCTTAGCGGTTTCTGGGAGGGAGAGGCCAGGAGCGGGCTCCTGAACAGGGGAGGAGGGGGAGAAAGGGGCGGGGATTTGGGCAAGGGGTTGGACTAGGGGCAGGGAGGGGGCGGAGTTGGGGTGGGAACTTTGATGAAGGGGTTGGACTAGGGGCGGGGAGGGGGCGGAGTTGGGGTGGGAACTTTGATGAAGGGGTTGGACTAGGGGCGGGGAGGGGGCGGAGTTGGGGTGGGAACTTTGATGAAGGGGTTTGAAGGGGACAGGGAGGAGGTTGGAAGAGGCAGAGCAAGAGTGGAGCGTGAGTGCAGCCCCGTCCAGGAAGGTGCTTTAATAGAAGTAGATCTAAGTTCCTGTTTGGTCCTTTGAGTGAGGTGCATTATTAAGTGAATATATTTGATTAAAACGGCTTGGAAATGACTTTATCACAAAAAAAAAAAAGAACAGTCATGGGAGAAAAGAGTTTTTTCCAAGACAAATGGGAGACTTTATATTTTTTCACAGCGGTAAAAGAGAAAATTCAATGTCTTATTTGTCAGGGCGAGGAGCTGGGAGCTGCGTGCTCAGGGGAGGAGGCGGGGCAGGGGTGGGACCTCATGGAAGGGGTGGGGGTAGGGGCGGGGGCAGCGAGGGGGGCGTGTCAGTGATGCGGCCCTCGGGCCAATGAACTAGTCCTCATGCGGCCCTCGTGGTCATTTGAGTTTGAGACCCCTGCCTTAAAGTGAGCTACTCTGCGTTGCTACACCATAGAGAACTAGGTAAAGGTTAGCAGTATTGCAGTACCTGTTTGCTTTTTCAGAGCTTATGTATTCATAGCCCAGAGAGCAGCTGAAGGTGGCAGGAGAGAGAATGACCCGAAACTTCAAATTTTATAAAAAGTTGTGTAATGGGAGTAAACATGGCACCTGAAAACAAATGATTCAGATTACTTTCTGCTGTCACTGAAATGCTTTTTCAGTAAACTTATTAGGGATTGTTAGACCGTAAATAGATTCTGAATGTTTCTTAGATTTTCCCATTCTTTTTCTCCTCTAGGCCCTGCTCACTTTTTATAAATATGTGAAAGCCTGAAATTCTAACTTAAGCAATTTGTATTCAAATATGCACCTTCATTTTGAAAACAGATTACTATGTACTACAACTCTGTTTAAATTTAGTGTTGTTAGTGAAGTCAGTAGCTCACAAAAGGGGGATTTTGTACATACTTGATGATAATGGGGAAATATAACTTTCAAATATAAATCCTTTTATTTTTAAACTGTTTTTCCTAGTTCCTCTATAACTTTTTAAATCTAATTTTATTCCAGGCAAGTCTTTCCATTTTATGAATCATCTCCTTCAGTTTTTTCATTCTAAAATGTTGTGTATCACAATTGTTTTCACAGAAAATGCTATTAAGAACAAAGAATTGCTTCCTATAACTATGACAGAATATTTATTGTAATGAATAAACAAGGATCAGATGAAAATGTATACTTAGACTCCAAAAAATTAACCATTTAGGGAAATCAGCAACTCTAGCTTCTTATATGTTTGGCCACAAACTTGCACACACATATTTGTGTAGTGAAAAATCCAGACTTCCATGGTGAATGATGGGAAAGGTAGTCTTTTTGTGTGTGTAATTTTGGCTCCTTGTCAGTGCTGGAACTACTAAAAAATGACTGTGCAGCAGTCTTGTCTGGTGCATAGTTTGGGCAAAGACAGTTCAAGTGGCAACCTCCATTGGTTGGATAGACAACGACTGCCATCTAAGATGGCCAATAAAGTAGTCTCTGGCAAGTGGCTAATATCACCAGTCATCCATTAAGTAATCAGTATGTTGGATTGCTATGCTACTTAGAGCTTTTTGTCACTGAAGTCTATGGATTGTGTCCTTGGCTAGAAGCTAGAGTTGTAATTGATCACGGACCCCACTTCAAGTTGTTATGCACTAAAAACAATTTATCCATCAGTGCGAATATACACAGTAATACTCTTGAGCTTTGATCTTAGTTTCACTGTATTCACAGAAACTCAAATTTACACATCCAAATTCCTTCCACATGCATAAATTCAAACTTTTGTGCAAGAAAATTACTCTGCACACTGAACTGTGAACACAAATATACAAGCTGGGTTCTGACATCGACTGCTAGATTCTTTTCTAAGAGACTGTTGGTGAAATAGAAAATCAAGAAGGACCACATGAATGTTTTTACTTCCTAAATCCTGCACATAGTATGATAAAATGGAATACAGTGTTTTCTATAGTTGCCTTTCATAGAACGTATTTCAAAATGTTTTAAATTGTGCATGTAAAAATTTTATAGTAAAGATTAATAGCATATGGAGAATTTAAGAGTTTGGGGCCAGGGTGAAAAGGTATGTGTTTACTGAATATTTTATTGAATATGTATCATCAGTGATGTCGAGAGATGCATGAAGGCTATTGTAGATCACAGGAGCTGTGCTGAAGAACTCACTTACACCACACTGACAAGATTTTCAGTACGTAGACAGACAGGCATGGAAGAAGTGGACTATAAAATCCATGTGATAATCTGGATCTAAGAATTTTTAGGTTCTTGAACTAAATAGAAATGACTCAGGCCCCACTGGAGTTGTCTGCAAATATGAAGGAATCTTCATGCTTCACAGCATGTGAGATGTGAGCTCTGGAGTGACCAGAGAAGAGAATAGCAGTAGTCTTGCAGAATGGAGATAAAAGCATGATGGATTCAGAAAAATACTGAAGGCAACTAGGATAACATGCAAAGCAGTCTGAGTTTATGTATCTACATAATAGTCCACATTTAGTAATCGTGGTTATTCCAGAGTGTGGCTGAATGCGCTGTATACAGAACATCTTGAAATTAGATTGGAAAGAGATACGTGTTCCATGGGAAAGAACAAGACTATTTGATATGCACTCCTTTCATGGTTTATTCCTCTGAGTTGCCTATGAATGTTGAACTAAATTGATTGCAGAGTAAAGAAAAGGCCATATAAATAATGCTTGGAAGCAAACATAATATGAGAATTAATAAAACTCTCCATGTCTGCAATTCTTATTACTTTTTTAGGAGAAAACCCATGACCATGTGGGCACACTGCAAATTGCTTCTGCGCTATATTCAATTTTCATTTTTGTTTTGTGTGTTGAAAAGCAGTTGGTGAGCGTGGGGAAGCTGTGACTCCAGTAAGTTATATGAGTGTCCTTCGAGCTCTGCTGAAATTGATTTTATTTTAATTTTGGTGGTGGTGATTTTTCTGTATTCACTTCAGAACACAGGGATAGACTGAGATACAGCACTGGTCAAATAAGGGCCCAATCCAAGTCCCATTGAAATGAATGCAAAGTCTCCTGTTGATTTAGTTAGGAAGTGCATCAAATCTTAAATGCCTTGGATCAAACTGATGCACACTTTATTTTTGGACTATCTGACATTAGGTCTTGGATGCAAATGTTGGAAACACATAGAATAAGATTCTGTACTCCATCTTGAAGAGATGCACACACAACTCTCAGCTCAGGAGGAGTATTAGCTAAGGTGGCTTTAAGCCACATTTGTTACCTTCTGACTGGAGGCTGCTCTGGGGGCTGGAGAAGTCTCTAGTATAACTTCTACAGCACTGAGGACACGTCTGAGTTACATTTTCCCCCACCCCTTCCAGGCTGCCTTATAGTCTGCAGTATTGCCCAGAACCTCCACAGCACAACATATCCCTCCTACGTTGGCATGCCCCAATGTTGAGACTTGTGCGGTGGTCCTGGGCTGTCCTCCATAATGCCTGCACTGGGGAATCTTCCCCCCGCTGGACTTGAGGCTTTTAGCTCCTTGCCATAAGTGGCTAGATGGAGTGAGTATCTCAACCAAGTACTAGCTACTGCAGGGACTGGAGATTAGATATACTATTGATAGATAGATAAAGTAAGCTATTTTAGGGTAGATGTGGAAGATATCTACAATCACTAATGTAGATACAGCATGTTGAAATTTTGAGATTTTTTTTCAATTTTTGGATTGAATTTCCATTGAAAGAAAAGAATGAATTTTCCAGATTTGGTGTGTGTGAGAGAGAAAAATTCATTCTGTTTTTGACCACTTATCAATGTCATTGAAATTTTCCAAAGGTAGCCCAGGGAAAAAAAGTTTCACAAAAATATGGTGACATTTTCATCCCTCCCCATTTTTCAACCAGCTCCAATTGAAAAGAGAGTAAGTAGAAGGGATAAAAAAAAGAGTGCAACATTGTAATTTTCTTTGAACATTCAGAAGAACCAAAACCACTTGATAGAAAGACTTTTGGTCATTGTAGCTATTCACACATAATTGTCAGTCACATATATTCAACTACAGTGTTCAGGAGCAAGCTTTTTTAGTCATCCAGTTGCACTGCAGATAAATGCCATACTGATTTCAGATTCCAGGCCACCATTTACATTCCTAACAGATAGTTCTCATTCATTGTAGTTTTAAGTGACTGCATTAAAAATCTTCAGTGCAAGTATAAAATGGGGTCTAGATAAATGTATTTATTAAAGATCTGTATACAACAATTAAAAGCCATCTGGGAGTATAATGTAGTTAAAATCTCCTTCCGGGGACAAGTTAGTGGGAGAAAAGTATTTGATTCTGTAAAAAATCTACAGAATCACAGATGGTGCTACTCTCTGTGGCATGAAGGGAGGGAGTCTCTGCCACTCTCTCCCAGCTCAGGGTCCTTCAGCTGGTGGAAATGTTGATAATAGAGTGACATTGGACATGGGTCAAGTTGGGTATCATTAGAAAGCCCTTTCTCCCATGAACAGAATAGTACCAAATGTGACAAACCTAGAACAATTATGTAGATATATATTTGAACAAATGTTTAAAAATCAACATTTTTAAAAATTATACTTTAAACACAGGGATGTATTCCTTAAATAAAAGAAGACATTGATCTGAACTAGTCCTAGGGGAATTAGATGTGGCACATAGGACTGAAAACATTTATTTAAGTCTTCATTGGTGATATCTCTGTGTAGGGCCACCACTGCTAGACACAGGCCTGTAAATGTCCATATCTAGTTGTGACACTGTGTACCTCGGGGGAACATCCTGCACCCCATGTTCATCCTTATAATAGGATTGTATGGTATCCAGTGCAAAGTTTGTCACGTCGGGTGCCTTTGGAAAGCTCATGATGTATTGTTATAGTAATGTTATAGGTTGTAGTTTCAATATATAGTTACGAGGCTGAAAATGAGTCCTTGTGGCTTAAAACAAACCCAGACAAAAGTCTACAGGAGCAGAGGGGCAGTTCATCAAGGCATGTATGGGACAAGCCCAGCCCAGCCTCTTGGGGACAAAAGGACACTGGCCTAGGTAGCAAGAAAGGATCTGTTGAACTTTTGAGTGAGTCACCCCCTTCCCTTGGTTAGTTTGGGACTGGAATTAGGTAATGCTCACGTGATTCTGAAGGGGGGGGGGAGCCAAAACGGAAGAAAGAATATGATACAAGGGAGAGACGCTTGCTATGCTCTCTCTCTCTTCCACCTCCATCTACAGACACCACCACCAAGCGACTGAAGTGCTGATCAAAAGGGAGAGTTTGGCTGAAGGGCAACCAGCCAGCCTGTGGTGAGAAGCATCCAAGTTTGTAAGGTCACTGACAATGTTAAGATCAGCTTAGGCTGTTTTTTGCTCTTATTTCATTTGACCAAATCTGACTTCTTGTGCTTTGACTTATAAACACTTAATATCTATCTTTTGTAGTTAATAAATCTGTTTGTTCTACCTGAAGCAGTGTGTTTGATTAGAAGCATGTCAGAGACTCCCCTTGGGTTAACAAGCCTGGTACATATCAATTTCTTTGTTAAATTGATGAACTCCTATAAGCTTGCAGCATCCAACAGGCGAACTGGACACTTCAAGATGGAGGTTCCTGGAGTTGTGTCTGGGACCAGAGATATTGGCTACTGTCATTCGATTGGACAATCCAAGCAGCAGCTGTCCAAAAGTGCTCACTCAAAAGGTGGGAGCAGCTTACAAGAATGAAGCTGTGTGTGAACAGCCTGTGAGTGGAGGTTCTCACAGCAGAGCAGGATAAGACTGGCTCCCAGAGTTGAGGCTTGGAGGGACCTAGCAGATCACTGGTCCAGGTAACACCAGGGGAACGTCACATTAGTGTCATGACATGTTTTGATTCAGTACCACAAATGTTGCATCAGAAATGTTAAGTGAGTAATCAGTGGAGCTAGCAAGTATGATTGGAGGGTTCATAGATGGGTCATTTGCTCTGGCACCTTGTGTAGTTCAAGGCTTTAACACCAGTTTAAAAGCTGACCATGTTGGAATGTACCTTTTCTCCTGAAATAATATGGTGTGATATGTAGTGTCATGGGTATCCAGATCTTCTGTCTCTTTAGCAATGATATTTTTTGCCTCTGGAATGCATCTCACTTTTACACAATAACCAAGTGAGGTCCAGGTTGGTGAATGTAGAAAGCTCAATTACAGTCAGTGTAACTGCTGCTTTATTGAAAACTGGACTTCTCAGCTTCATAATTTTTGGACTTTGATTGGGAAGTGAATGAGTCAGGAAGAACCTTCAAAGAATAGTTCTTTGCTGGTCCAGCCAGCACTTGATGTTGGTACTGGTTCCTATTAATATGCTCCTGGTAGCAGACCCACAACAGTAGTATAAGGGATACATTTGCCATCTGCTGTATCTTCAAGGAAGCCTAAGTTATTAGCAGCACAAAATATTAACCAGTCCTTGATGAGGTCTTGGGGAATGTACAATCCTTCATTAAGTTCCATGCTGTGAACAACATTGTTTGTATTAGTGGTCTCCAGGCAGAGTACTTTGGCTCTTCTATTGACTACAATAATCTGTGGAAGCTGCACAAGGAATTTACAGTGGTTTTTGGAATGAATTGTTGAACTAAGAGCTCCTCCTGATAGATTATCCGTATGCTGCATAGTTGTTATGTATATGTTGGAAGCCTGCCTTTTCGTTTGTACATGAAATTTTATGATACAATGGCTACCTTGTGCTCCACTTGCTTACTGTCACACTTGCTGAAGTCACTGCAAACACCAATGCGCCATTTAAAGAAGTATAGTACAGTACTCAATGTGATATGCCAATATGCCATGTCATATAAATATGTATCTTTTGGGTCAATACATCCATGTTACCTCCTGTGCAACATTCTCTTTAAGAGTGACTGCTTCATACAGTTTCTTACCTGTCTTACATGTTAAAACTGTGCTTAATTAATGCCTTTGGGCTTCCAGCTTATCTCAAAAGAAGGTGGTGGTGTTCTCAAAATACATGTCATGGGACCTAGTGTGGCACTTGTCCCAGCATCTTCAATGTTTTCCGATGCGCTATGTACTTCCTCTCCAATCTTGCCAAATTCAGTTTATGGCTGTACTTCTTACAGCTGTAACAGATCGCCTTCTCGCCCCCCCTCCAAACACAGGCAGGAGACTCTTCTGTGCCCCACCAGTGCTCTTTATTCATACAGTGCAGCTTAGTGCAAACCCACCACCTACTATACACAGCTCTACAGTCCAGCTCAGTACTTCCCAGCTCAGGGAGAACAGGCTATAGCTCAGGTAGGCAAGTCTCTTCCTCCTGGCCCACAGGGATCCAGAGTCTGTTTTTACTCCTCCCTCCTGCTTCCCTAGCTTCCTTCTCTCTACTCCTCCACACTACCACCCTGGGCTTCCTGCCTGGCAGGCTTTTATCCCCCCTGGGGAGGCTGCCAGGTGCAACCCATAAGGCTGATTACTCTGCAGCCCAGGTGGCTGATTAGGCTTCTCTGCAGGGAGGTTTGCAGAGGGTTTTTCTCCCTCTTAAAGGGGCAGCAGGGCTGGGTCAGGCCCACCCTGCCACACAGCATATAAGAGGCCATCGGGCGTTGTTTGACCAAGTCTTCCAGGGTGCTATTCTCCAAAGATTCAGTTATTTGTCAGTACCCTTTGTCTCCCCATTGATGACTAAAAATGATCAAGACCAAAGGAAGAACAAAGATTTTGTAATAAATTATGTTGGGATTGTAATTATTTATGTGATGTACTGTGTACTTCTGCAAATAGCTGCATAGTGTTTGCTGTTGGATTCCAGTAGTTTCTGGCTGAATGCTGACATCTGTACCTTAATACAACTCTTAGCATAATAAATAAAGCTGATAATCAGTACCACTGAACTGTGTCTTGATGCAGTCATGGCAAATCAACTTGAAGCACTCCTTCAGTTTATTGTAATCTGTAACATTAATTTTTTTTGATCAGCTATCATGTTCTGAGCATTAGCTGATAACAGTACTGTCCGTGACAAGTAACTTTGTTGCAGATGCATATTTGACATGTCTGTATTAGAGTATCTACCGTATTTTTCGGCGTATAAGACGCCTTTTTAACCCCCAAAAATACTTTCAATATTAGGGGGGGCGTCTTATACGCCGAATATCGGCCAGACCAAAAAAAAAAAAAAAAGCGCCGCTTTTTTCGCGCCGCTCTCCCAGCAGCCCGCCCACGCGGCGGGGACGGGGGAGCAGCGCGCTCCCAGCAGCCCGCCCGCGCGGCGGGGACAGGAGAGCGGCGCGAAAAAAGCGGCGCTTTTTTTTTTTTTTTTTTTGGTCCGAAAACGCGGGGGCGTCTTATACGCCGGAGCGTCCTATGGGACGAAAATTACGGTATATTTTTAAACGTTCTGGAATCTATAACTACCTAATTGTTCTACGTTTGGCTTGTTTGGTACTATTGTTTTCATGGGAGAAAGGCTTTTGAATGATATCCAACTTGACCCGTATCTGATAATGCTGTATTATCAACATTTCCACCAAACAGAGGCCCAGAGGGTGCCCCCTGTCACACCACAGCAGGTGACACCATTGAAATTGATACTACAGATTTTTATAACTCAGATGACACCTCCCTTACCTTTTTATCATTAACTTACCCATTGGATTACACATGCTTCCAGACTTTATCCTGGGTGTAACCTATCACAGAAATAGTAACTGCAGTAGATCATTCTATAATAATAATTCCTTAAATAGACAAGTGCTTGGAGAAATATTCCAACCTCTGTTCTGATTGAAATCCCACCCACCCAAGCATCTTATCCTTTCAGAAAAGCCCAAACAAATGGTTGGGCCGTGCAGCGTGGCCTGGTAGATGAAAGGTTCAGACTATTTCAGATTAAAGATGGAAGTGAATTCCAAAGTTGAAGAGCCTTCACCAGGACCCTAGTTCAGGAAATCCACTTAAAGTGAAGCCTGTGCTGAAATGCCTTCCTGACTGTGGGTCACAGTGTGTGGGAGGGAGGATTCTCCCCAAAATTCAAAGTACTTTAGCTTTTAAGCTCAGTGAAAGAGGTGATTGGCATGTCAGAACAGCAAATAATTACTTATCTGCCCCACTCAATTATCATTCAGTAACACTGGGGACAGAGAGGGATGGATATCTCACTGTAGACTGTATTAGGGTCTTTGTGGCTTGAGACAGAGGATGATCCCATTATTGTGGAGAGGGCTAATAGAATGTCAGAAAGAAGATTGATATGGAGCAGAGCTGTAGATAAGTATTTTTAGACTGCCTGGGCTATGAATTAATGACAAAGTTGATAAAGGATGATATCTTTGACAGTTCCCTCACCTTATTCTGCAGTGCAGAAATGGCTAAACAGCAAGATTTTGGTATTCGGGTATGGCTGAGATGATACAATTCATGGTAGTGTTATGATTTTTTTAAGCATCTGATTTGGGAGTAGATTGTGGTGTCCTTTATTTGGAATCTGTAATATTTTGGGAGCTCTAAAATTCATTTATAGTCTTCAGATTGCTGGACATGCAAATATCGGGCCAGATTTCAAGAACTGGTCATTATTTGTTGCCTTCAATCTGTAGTGTAGACTCTTCAACATTTACATGAGACTGCTCAGGCCGACCATGAAATGCCATGAAGTCATGTGGCACCCATGTGTTGATGAAACCCAACTGTGTGTCCATCCCTCTACCAGCACAGCTTCTGCCCTCATCGGCATCCTGCAATGTTTAGAAATAAAGCAATTTTGCTCAAGCTCAGCCCAGGCAACGCAAAAGACCTACTGGTAGGAAGAAGAAAACACAGTTAACGGTCAAAATGGTGCAAAGCCTCTGGGCTGCGCTGGACTCATGACTACTCATGGACATGCAGTTGCCAGAGGAGCAAATAATACTCCACATCACTGTGGATGTTCCACTCTTGGGCTTTGGCTCTTTATAGGTAAAACAAAATATGTCTTTGACTACTGGCAATATTGTGCTGCTCTCTTTCGACGTAGTAGATTTCAGCAGGTAATGTTCATTGTTGGGTCCATTTGGATTTGTGCATAACAAGTGGTGGAGGGAGACACTATCCCAAACATATAATTCAGGAAAGGAGAAGGGCTACATAATAAGATTAGTGACATTTTCTTTTAAAAAATCAACTTTGAGTTGTATTTGACAACTCTCCTCTTAATCACCAAAGGGACAAAGAAGGAAACCATCTCTTTGTTTTTTTCAAAAATGGATTTTATTTTAGATAAAACAAATACTATGCGTAAGGTGGATGCTGGTTTGAGGCTTTTTTGTATGGAGGGGATTTTTTGAGGAGTGCGTGATGGCTTTCCGGCGATATTGGCTCTCTATGGGAATTCATATGATAAGAATCTTTTTTGAGGAATCAAGAGCCCTGCTAGCAAGCAAATTACTGAACCTACATATACTCTGAATGTACTGTGCTGATTGGCACCATGGGGCCAACATTGATCCATAATTGTAAGCTTTGCCATAAATAAATGTAAGTGTGCCTGCATGCTCTGTGGTTCCATCTTTCATCTTGTAAAAAGGTTATTGCTCTCTGATTTCCTTTTTGAATCAAAGAATTTCAAATTGGACAGCAGTTTGAGAGCTGGACCCATGCCTCTGTTTTCTTCTCCATCCTCTGTTTCTTGATGGTGGGACTCCCTGGACCACTTAATCTTCTGCTGTTTTAAGCAAATCAGAATTATATGGGCAAAAATGATAGCATTTGTGGAAGCGGTCGGGACAGCTTCCACGGTCTTATTCTCCATGATAACTGTTTGAAAAATAAATTGTTCTCTTTTTCAAAAACTCTTCTCTTTTACTTCTCGGTGTTGATTTTGGATGCTAATCGTATTGTGTTTATTAAGCAGCCATGTGCAGGGATCTATCTCATGTCTCATACATTCCCCATGAATACCTCTGTATTTCATTAAATCTCAGCGTAAGAGGAAATGTTTCCTGGCAGGGTAATATTCTAACAGCACATTGCAAATGTGCAGTAGGGCCCCAAGGTCAGAAACTCTTTTTGAAAGGTTAATTAAGTCTGAAAGAAAGGTATTATGTTGTAATTAAATAGTAATGAATGAGGAGCTGTGAAGTATTTGGTGTATGATGCAGTACCACAAGCCAAAGCTGAAATTATCTGCAAATTTATTATTTTATTACATATTCTATTATAAAATACCCCTGGGTGTCAGTGTAATTTTTATTCCTGAACTTGGATATGACAGAAGGGGGATTAAGTGGTCAGCTCTGCCATGCATATATGTAATCATAATACATCTCAAGAGCGGTTCTAAGAACTTTAATAACATTCCCGACATTCTTAAAAGAACTTTCATCAAAAGTGCTGTGCCTTTTCAGCTATGTCGAACTTCATTTCTAATGAGAGTGTGATGTGCTTTTTTACTAAGGAAAGCAAGGAATACTTGAGTTAACAAAGTCCTGTGGCAAGGAATACTTGGAGCACCTTAGAGACTAACCAGTTTATTTCAGCATAAGCTTTTGTGGGCTATAGCCCACTTCATCGGATGCATAGAATGGAACAGAAGTAAGATGCATTTCAACATTTTAAAGTGCATCGGGGGAAAACTTAGTACAAGTGTCAGAGACAAGTTGTCTATCTAGATGTAGATTTTTCAAAAACATGATATAAATTAACTGACTCAGACTTCTGTTCACAGCCTTGTGCCCAGATATTGCACTTCGTAATTTCAGAAATCAGTGAAGAATGAATGAATCTTCAATACCGTATCTACTACACTATCTAGACAGAATCATATGTGGCACAAAATAAATTGCATTTATAAACAACAACCATGTTATATAAAAAACAAAATGGGAAATTGCAGAAACCCTACTTTTACACAAGGCTAGATCAAGGCAGAAACACTATTGGTATACACGTAGGGGCCTGGCTTCTGGAGTCACATGATGTTAGAATGTTAGCTTTCATCTTAAATGTTTCTAGCCCTCAAATATGACCAGCGTGTAACCGATGCTTTGCTTGAGTTTGCAGACAGCCTGAATCAATAGCTGGGAGAGTTATTAATTGCCCCCCATTCATCACAGTACGATGTTAAATCTGCTCTGGAGCACTCCCACCGACAGCACTCTGAGTTCTAGAAAGGACTCAGTATAGGGAAGGGGCTCTCACTAATGCCACCTAATCAGGACTCTTCTAAGGTCGTGTTGACCGGTGTTTGCTCAAGTGGGTGAGAGCTGTGTTCTCCTTTCTCCAGATGAACCTCAGTGCACTTGAAGATATGGGGATGGTGTTCTGGAAAGGGTAGATAACTATTCTGCCCAAAGAGGAGTGATGGTGGGCTCTCACCAAACAATGATTCTGTGGGTGGCACCAGCCACTGCCATCCCATGGAAGGAAGAGATGGGGCATGGCACGAGGATGGCATTCATGGGATATGTGGGTTATGCCTAGGGTAGCAGATTGCTTAATCTGATTCTGCCTTCTTCTGTTTGTAGATTGTGCAGTTTTGGCTCTCAGTGGTAAGCACTTATGACAGTGAGTAGGCTCATGTAGTGGAACACTAACCAGAATGAGCAAAGGTGGCACAGTCTCGACAAAATTATTTTTAAAGCTGCCTTGGTGCCTCTTGGTGGTCTCCTCCTTCAGATCTTGTAGGGACAAATTTTCAAAAGCAAATTATCTAAGCCATTAGCCTGCATATGAATGCCAGTACAAACTCAAACCCTGATTTCAGGCACACAAGTTGGAACCTTACTGCTTATTTTGCTCCCATTTTTCAATATATATTTCATAATTTAGAACTGTAATATTTGTACATTGGCTCGTATTTTGATAACATGATGAAATCAAGTCCTCTGAAATCAAGTCCTTCAACACTACTTTCATCTTCTCTTCAACACGGTTGAGGAAGTATCTTCAGCTAGAAAAATGTTTTCTAGCAGCCTAGTTAAAATTTGCATTCTTCACCTGTCTCATTATCAGACAGATTGGATTATACCTAACAACTTTGCATACGCCTGAAAATCTTTCAGACTCATGAATAAACAGCCTGATGCAAATATTGGTCTTAAAATGATGTGAAAAATTTAGCTAGCAGTGAATTTTTCACAGGAAGAATGGACCACGCTGTCATCCATAGTATTCTACCAACTACTAAATGCCATCTCTAATGACATTGAATGTAATGTATCTGCCATCGGAAGTGGTCTATGGGCTCCTCCTCGGGACATCTCAGTCGAAATTAATTCAAAGTGTCTGATTCGCCACTCATCTGCATTGTGTGTAGTCATTTACACTTGAGCAAACAAGGGTGTAAAATACTGCCAAATTGGAATGGTGGCATTTTATACCTAATTTTGACAAGTGTAAGTGGCTGCACAAGGAGTGAGGCTGTGTTTAATCAGGCTGTAAATGTCTTCTCTGGAGGAGCAAGTCAGTTTAGTATATTTGATAACTTATTATACTGTGTTACAGATTATATTTATATGCAACTCTATATCTATATCCTTAAATTGTAAAATGTAATTTTTGATTCCATAAGAAACATATCAGTGTTTGAGATCTAATAACAAAAATAAAAATGGTAGTTGCTACATACAGTATTTATACAATAGCGTAACTGCATTAAAACTCAACGAATAATTTTAGTAACCCCTTTTCAACCTAAACCATAATGAAGGTTGGTGAGCAAGGATGTTATACTCTCAAGCTCTGCAGCTGACATCAACAACTTTCAATATTTTCAAATGAAAAGTGTGTTCAGCCCTTATAATTGCTCTATCATTTTTTTAAAGACGGGGGGGGGGGGCACTTTGTGCCAGGTACTATACATACACACAGTCTTAAGACTGTAAGATTATAGTCAAAACAAAGTGTGGGAACTCACAATCAAAACAATCTCATCCTTACACTTTCTTGACACATGATGTACTAATGCATCGATGAAAAGTAAATGTTAAACAGTAGTAGTTTTAAAAACAGCTGCTCTAATTTGAGTCACTTCATCGTCTATGCAAACTTGTGAGTGCAAATGACAAAATTTAGACATTTGACTAGTGGATTGTTCATCAACTGGTTAGATAGCTAAATGCTGGTATTTGCACTCAAAATTCTGCATCAGGAACTGATAGACTAAAGGTGCAGATACAATAAAGGACTGGTTGGGGCTTATTTAAAAGTTGGCCTCAGAAATGAATTTCACTGCTTTTAATGAAGCATTGATGACAATTAGATCTATGAAGGGAGGGAGAAAGAGTTTAGCAGGCAGGTGGCAGCCAAAGTTTTGACATTAAATTTAACATAATATGGGGCTCCATAGCACTTATCTTACATCTTTTCTTTCTAAACCAATAACATCGTATTGAACTGTTATCCTTTCTTGACTCTCCGAAACAAAAACATAATTTTGATATGGAGATCTTTGATGTGCATTTTGTTTCTTTAATTTCTACATGTACTTAAAGTAGCAAAAACATTGGAAAGTGAAGAGTCGTTTAAGATGTAAGAAAAGAAGGAATAAATTTCCATCCTCTTAACATAAATATCTACTGGTGAGTAAGGACCTGATCCTACACTTATGCATACAAGTAACTTCATACATGAGATTAGATTCATTGAACTCAATGGGACTGTAAATGTGTATTGTGGTAAACTCAGAACAGACAGCTACAAGGGGGAGGGAGGTGGTAAGCAGTCCCAAGGTTTTTAAAAGGCCCCCTCCTTAACAAATGAAGAGAGGTAACCACAGTCAGGTTCAGCTGAAAAGGGTTGTCAGATAATCAATTAACATCAGCTGACTCCAATTAAGTGTGCCTGAGATCTTTTTAAACCCTCCCCTGTTAGAGAGGGAGGGAGGGGAAAGGGAGAGAAGGAGTGAGGCTGCCAGTAGGCTGGGTGCAGCAGGACAGGTAGCCTCTCCAGGTAGGTAAGTGGGATTCCCTGACTAGAAGGGGAGAAAAACCAACCAAGAGACTGACTGAGGGAAGGAAGAGCCTGCCCTTGGCCATGCTAGGAGGTCTGCCTTGCCCAAGTCTGTCTCTCCAAGGCTAAAAAAGAATTGTACCTGGGGAGACAGAGGAGGTACTTTGCCAAAGTATAAAGTTGAGCAAGTGTGTGCTTTTCAACATGGGATTTTAGATTCACAATGCCTCTTACTGAGTGTTGTTGCTAAATCCTTGTACTGACCACTAGCTGCTCATACATGTGTTAATCAGTAAGTTCTATTTGAAAATCTTTACCATTTGGAGTAGTTTATTTTACTGCAGCATTTATAGTATTTCTCTTTTTACACATAGTTACTACAAGAGCTACATAGCAAAGGCAAATACCACATTTTGGCAAACACCTAATGTTTTTATAGTACCCATTGCCATTTCAATTCATGATCGCCATTTGTATGGTAGATTATATAATAAGCAGAAAGAAATGTTACTCCAACATTGTCAAATGCTCTGAAATCAAACAAACACTCCGTAAAATATTATACCACCTCTCTCTTCTTAACTCCATTGCCTAGTTTAACATTCACCTATCCTAAGCCAAATTCTAAAGTCCCTGCTCAAAGGCAGATGCTCAGCTGTTGTGCATGGTCAGAGCTCCATAAACTGCTAACAACCTTTCACAATTTACGCCGGCTGAGCATAGGCCCCTCAGTCCATACTCGATCAAACTCTGTGTGCTGTCTATGGGACATCAGGATTTGGTCCTGTGATTTTTATCTACTTATCTAAACTAGTGTCCTTCCCCCTTATAACATTAGACTCTGTGGCTGATTAACTACTACATACATTTTCAGTTAGCTCTTTAGTCTAAAATACAATGTTTATCGATTTCTTCTGCCTGCTTTGTGTGCGGTGCTGTTGTAGCTGTGTTGGTCCCAGGATATTAGACAGGAGAGGTGGGTGAGGTAATATTTTATTGGACCAGTTTCTGTGGTGAGAGAGACAAGAAGTTGGTCCAGTAAAAGATATTATTACCTCATTCTTCTCCCTCTCTCCTCCCCTCCCGCCTTCTCCCTTTTGCAAGCTTTGGCATTTAGTTACTGGGATGGCTGACTTTTAGAAGTATTTTACTTGTCTGCAGAGGACATTTAATAGCTGTACTGACTGCTAAGCAAGAGGGAATCTGTGCCTGCAAACTTAGCAAAAGCAACACATTAACCAGGCTAACTTTTCTTTTTATATTCAATGGTCACAGTCTTTGGGAAAACAGGCAGCCCATTAGTGATCAGTGTTGAATTTCCCCTGGTTGTGTTTATTGGATTTTATTTGTTACATCTCAGTTCGTTCACAAACAAACAGGATCAAGAAGAAGAAGAGGAAAAAATCCAAACCAAAGCAAGTCACTGTCAACCAAACGGCCTGTTCTGTTGATTAATGTGCAGAGTGTAGGCATGAACCTGGATGTTTGTTTCAGTGACTTCAACATCTTACACAAGTAAACTGCTACAGATGGCAATGGCAGATTTTGTTCCAATAGATGCACACAATGTTGTCCATTCTGCTTTCTCCCAACCCCACTAGAAAAAAAACACATTTGTTTATGCAAATAATCTTACATTTAATAAATCAGCCTGGAGAAAGCCTAAGGGTAGAGTTATTTACTTCCATGGAATAGAGCACAGCTTAGATTATTGTGTGGCAGACCCAGGGCAGACAGCTGCCAGTAAGGCCTGTAATTAGAAGGGTTACCACAAGGGAACTGGGTCCAGCTGAGCAGGGCTGCCACAGCCAGAAGCAGGGCCAGCTGAGGCCAATTAAGGAGGCTGCCAGAGCCCTTGAAAAGGGACTCCTCCCCAGAGAGGTTTGTGGGAGTTGAGGAGTGGGTTTGGAGGCAGCAGGTGTTAGAGGAGTGAGTTTGGTGGAAGCAGAGGAGTGTGAGGAGCGAGTTGGAAGAAGCAGGGACGGAGAGGCTGCTGGCAAGCAGGAGGAGAGAACTAAGGGTCCCTTCCAGGGGGAGCCTAGCTTCCCTAGCCTGCAGGAGCCTGACCCTGAGAGAGAAAGAGAGGGAGCAAGCTGCTAAGGAGCACCAGCACCCCAGAGGACTTGAACCAGGGGGAGCAGAGGAGCCACCTTGCCACAATTGTTTGTTTTTTGATTTTTACATGTGAGAAGTAGGGAGGAGAAACCCTTGTATTCTTTTCTGAAATTTAACTAGTTTGATCAGCAAGGTGCAGTTATGGTCAGAAACAAACTTATTTAAAATACTGCCTTCTTCCTCATGTGTATTCAAATTCACATCTGCTGGCTTTACTGACTCAAATAATTTTTTGGTACTGTTTACTCCAGTTATCCCTTTAGGTGAAGCTCAAGCCCCAAAAGACACAAACTAACAAAAAGACCTAGGCCAAGTGCAGATCAGTTTAGCTTTAGCTCTCCTGCCTGTTAAAATGTAGTTGTTGCTAAGAGTTTCTCAGAGCATTGATACAATGTCTACACTCTATTATATGCTCTGTATATAGAGAATTTTTAGAAAAAAAATTCTAGCAATAGTCTTGTGGCTCTGTGGCTTGGGAAGAGCGGGGATACCTCTGGTAGGCTGGTCTCTGGACAGTTAGGGTTTGTAGGTCATAAGCAACACCTTAAACTCCACTTGGAGACCAATGGACAGCCAGTGGAGATCCTGAAGCTCTGGTGACGTGCTCCCAGCGAGATGCCCCACTCAGTAAGTGAACTGCTGTGTTCTGCACCAGCCTCAGTCTCCGAATGGTTGCAAGGGAAAACCTTATATAGAGCACATTCCAGTGTTTCTAATTTTGAAGTAACTAAGGCTTAGGTAACAGTAGTAAGGTCCGCATCCGAGACGTGGTCTCAACCTCCTAGATTGATCCAGACGAAAAGCTGACTGGCTTACAGCTGTAATATGGTAATAGAACAGCTGGGAGTCTAAAATAATCCTTAAGTTGAGAATCCTCGTAAGTGACTGTTGACAGACTTCCACAATCACAAGGACTGATCCTATCTCTGCCATCTTCTCCCAGCGGCTCAGTCTTGTCTAGATTAAATTTCACCCAGATTGCTCTCATCTCTGCCCCATTCTCATCAAGACACTGACTGAAGAGCAATACCACACCATCTGAGCTGGATGAGATAGTAATACATAGAGTTGGCGTCATCAGCCTAATGACAACACTACGTCCTATACATCCTTACAGACCCTCATAATGATACCCCTTAACCGGCTGGCAACAGTGTTGATTGGTGTTTGTCTTGCTTGCCTGAAAAAGAGGACACACATCCGCTACTGCTAACATCATAAAGATAATTTTTGCTTTCTCAAGGAATAGGAGGTTTATGGTTTCTGGAGAAAAAGATTCTCCAGAATACATTGTTTTCCATACATAATTATGCAAATTAGACAATGACTATACCTAAATAGCTCTTACAGTTAATAATTGAAATTAGAATGGAGCAGTAGTACCATACCCTTCCAGAAACTTCTAACTCTCAAATATTGCACCCAATCACAGTAGCATAGCAACATGTAATATGCTTTACCATCTTCTAGCTAACGCTCAAGGTGATTCACATCACCACTGGGCCTAGAAAGCACAAGAGATCCCACCTTTGTTCAGAATATTTGGCCAATTCAAATGTGATGAGAGTTTTCACCCACTTCTATATTATGGGACTTCATTGCACAGTAGATGTCATTGCACCCTTCTGGTGCATCAGCTGCAGCTCTATGGCTGTGTAAAACCTGTGGCTGAGAATGCTGAGAGATTGCCCTATGGCTAAGTCTACACTCAGAGCTCGGGGTGTGATTCCCAGCTTCAGTAGACATACTCACGTTAGCTCCTACCAGCAAGTGCACTCAAACTAGTTGTATAGGACAGGCAGTGGTGAGCGGTGCCACAGGTTAGCCACCCTGAATATGCACCCCTGGGGTCTAGGAGGGTTTGTACTTGGGGCAGCTAGCATGGGCTCCCCCACATTGCCTGCGCTACTATGGTTACCTTTTTATTTTCAGCATGCTAGTTTCATGAGAACTAGCGCAAGTGTGTCTACTCATGCTGGGAACCACCCCTCCCAACCTACACCCTCATGCTGATCTTCCTGGTAGTGTTCAGTAGCAATGCAGTATGTGCCATCTTCCCATGTTTTCAAATCACAGAGATTCCTGTGTTGGAACAGAAAAAACAAACTCAGCTCTCCCATGTGCTCATGTATCTTACTACGTGACAAGCCAGAAGTCTTGCCCAAGTCCTGACTTAGACATCCAAATTTCCCTGTGTTCTCTGCAGACATCTTGCTGTGTAATTTTCACCCAGGAATTAACCTCAACAGAGTGGAACTCCCTACTAAACATTTTGCTACATCCTTTATTTCTTGTCCCAAATTCCATTTTTGGTAGCCCAGGCATATATATGTGCTATAATTAAGGTACATAGAAAATGGAGAATATCTGTCTGAGTTACACTGTTGAAAATAGGAAAAAGTATTGTAAACATTACTAGGCACTAGCATGAACCCAGTGCTCATTCTGAACATACATTTATCTTCTGTCTCTACAATTGTGTGCTTCAGTGTTACCCTGTGTACCAGGTGTGGTCCTTTTTAAAATGTCAGGGGTCCCATGGAACATCACTGTATTCTACCAGTTCACGGAAGCTGCAGCAGAGGACAGCAGAAAAAGGTTTCATAAGAGTTACATATCCTTCTCATTTATCAAATGTCAGCTGTGCAGTAGTTAGACAAATACAATTGTTTGGCTGTTAACAGTTCTACATTATGCGGCTTCTCCCCATTCTCCACTCTTCATCTCCCTGTGTGTTCATGTGCATTTTTGAAATGGAGCAATATTTTAATGTATATTTTTAATAAGAACATTTCGGAACCCAAAATGCACTGTTTCCCTTTAAAGTGAAGTCATCACGTTACACCATGATTAACATTGTTTGGAGTGAGGAAGGAAGAATAGATGTAAATCGGCAAGGCTCAAATACATCTTTGATGATGCGAAGGAGTGAGAGAGTTTAAATTCATAGTGGGGAAGGAGCTTGTTCACAGTGGCTGACTTATTGCTAGGTTAGAACCTAAACCAGGAGATATTTTAACTAACCACAAGAGAGTCGTCTTGTCAAATCAATAGGGATATGGTGTCATTGTAGACACACAATTTATTTTTTCTTTAAACCTTTTTGTCTTCAGGTTAAACATATATTTGACGTAATTTTTGTCCTGTTGGTGTTTCTTGCTTTTTCTTTTCTTTTCTTCTTTTCTTGTATTTCCATAATTTTAAGGCATCTCTTCTCTGCCCAGTGCACCTAGGCAACTGAATCATTGATGTGATTTACGTATGGACATAAAGAGGAGAATGTGCCCCCAAACAAGAAGCACTCTAAAAAATGAACATGCAAGCCCTGTCTCCCACATTAAGGGCCCAGTCTTGCACTAATCTCTGTGTGAGTCCATGCCTGCACCTGTGTGGAGTCCCACTGAGTTCAATGGCATTCTGCCATGTGGAGTTCAGTGTAGGGTCAGGGACTAGGACGCCAGTTCAGCAAAGCACACGAGCAGCTTCTTAAGTCCATTTCTACTTGACAAAGTACCTGAGCACATTCTTAACTTTAAGCATGAGTTTAAGTCCCATTAAGGTCAGTAGGACTAAAGCCTATGCTTAAAGTTTAATCAAGTGTTTCAGGGACGTGCTGACCAGTGATTGTTTTGTTAGCAATAGGTGATGCATCCGACATTTAGAGTGGTAGGAAAGAGACCCATATTAAGCATTCTGGATGCTATTGTTATATGCCAAGGCTCTGGAGTTTGAGAACTAACAATCAGGATTCCATATGCATTGCTGAGCCCCCTGTTGCCACACCGAACTAGGTCCCTTCTGAAACCTGACACTCTTTCTTCATTTTCCCTTATCCTGTTACAGGTGTAGTTTGTTGATTCATAGATTCCAAGGCCAGAAAGGACGACTGTTATCATGTAGTCTGACATCCTGTGTAACACAGGCTGTAGAAATTCCCTAAATTAAATCCTGTTTGAACTAGAAAATATATTTGAGTAAAGCAGCTGACCTTAATTTTAACAATTGCCACTGATGGAGAGTCCACCAGGATACTTGGTAAATTGTTCAAATCTTAATTACCGTCACTGTTAAAAAAATATGCCATATTTCCAGTATGAATTTGTTTAGTTTCAGTTTCCAGCCATTGCATCATGTTATATCTTTTTCTGCTAGATTACAGAACCCTCTGTTACCTCATTTCTCTCCCCCACGTAGGTCCCTACCAACTGCAATCAAGTCACCCACAAACTCCTCTTTGTTAGACTAAATAGATTGACCTCCTTTACTCTATCACGATCAGACATGTTTTCTAACTCTTTAATCATTGTTGTGGCTCTTCTCTGAACCCTTTCCAGTTAATCAACATCCTTCTTGAATTGTGAATGCTAAGACTAGATAGAATATTCTAGCAGCGCCAAATACATAGGTAAAATCACCTCTCTGCACCTAATGTGAGGTTCCCCAGTTTATGCATCCAAGCATCACAATGGCCCTTTTGACCACAGCATTGCTCAAGCGATAGTCCACCTTCCCATCTCCCCAATCTTTTTTGAGTCGCTGCTTCTGAGGATAGAGTCCCCCATCCTGTAAGTATGGCCTACATAGATATATATGTCAGATTCCAGGGTGCAATCCAGAGGGGTGTGTCACCATTTGCCTGCAAGCTTTGGTGCCTCAAAGTGCTTTGCCATCCTGGGCCCCTCACAGACAACATGCAGGCCACAGCCTGAGTATCTGGATAGCTGCAGCCTGCCAACAACACTCCAGTCACACTCTGGCTTCTACCAACCTCGGTTACCACTTGCAGGGTGACCCCAGCACACTCCCAGTCTTGAATTTCCCCCAAAATGTGTGTTCTGCATTGTACTGCCCAGCCCCTCTTCTGGACAGTTCAGGTATCAAAGGTCCGTTGCCCTTGTAAGGGGTCAGTATTCAACAGTTTGCTTTTTAACAGGAGTTACCAAACAGTTCATTTTAAACACAACACTGGATTCATTTTGGTTAAAGAATGAAGCAAGTTTATTTAATGACTAAGAGATTTTAAGTGACGACTACAAGTATAAGCAGTTACAGTCAGAAATGGTTACAAGTGAAACAAAAGGCTTTCTAGGAACGACAACTCAAACTAGACTTGCTTTCAGGTAAAATCCTTACCACACGTCCCCAGCAACACTGTTAACCAACCTTTCAGGATCCCTCACAAACTCAAAGGGCTGATTTCTTTGTCTTCTTAGGTGAAAGAGAGAGAGAGAGAAAGGGGAAAAAAAGATAACCCTGGGGTGTTTTTCCTCCTCACTTGAATAGTCCAGTCACCCTTTGAAATGCATTTTCCTGAGAGTTGCCCCTAGATAAAGGTGCTTCTTGCTGTGAGGACGGAGACATGGAGTCTCATGGGGAAAGAGGTTCCGTGTGGTAGCTTGCTAAAATGCAGATCAATCTGTTCCTGCCCCACTTTCTATGCCAAAGAATGGCCACTTGACAGGTGACTGACAGTCAGCTTTGGTGACACCTGGCTAGAGGCATTTTCTTTTGTATTTGAGGAACAGGTTTACTCCTACCCAGACTTATCTGGTAAACATATTTCTGTCAGAATTTCAGTTTATGTTCATAACTTTATATGTAATGTTGCTACATACTTTTCACCAGGATATTGAGCAGTGAGTTGTTAGTTTTTAGATGATGCCTTTTGACTTTAGTTTTTAGATTATGCATATTTTTACAAAGATTATTACAGTAGTGTGTAGGGTGTGAATATAGGGTGCATTCGGTTACAGAATACGTTTACATTTGACCATGTTTGAATGCATATTTGCTTGCACTCAGCATACCAAGCAATCCAGATTTCTCTATATCTACAGCCGGTCCTCTGCATTATCTGTTTTTTGTGACCATAGTCTGCTGGCAATGGACAAGTGGTCATTCTCCTAGCTCTCAGACCCATGTGCTATTGTGTGTAGTCAGGTAAGGATTTACACGGCTGTTTTTTGAAGACACAGCAGGATGTATTCCACTACAAAATTCCTCTGGCCTGCTCTGAGCCCAGCTGGCCTTTTTTGGATGGATGACTGTTAACCTCCATTCCCCTTTTTTCAAACCACCATGACTCCAACAAATAAAACCAAGTATAGTGCTTGATCTTGTGAGCGGCTAAGAATTTTCCTGGAAGGTGCTGAATGCCCTGAGCTCTCATTGCTTTCAAATTAAGTAAACTTATGGCTGCAATGGAGCATGGAGTTACACTTGCCCTTTAAGTAATGTGTCAGTAGCAATAAATAATAAAAAAGGGAGTTCAGGGTGCTAAGCAACTCTGTGAAGATTTTATTACCTGATTTTTCAGACAGACACCACCACTTCCCATTGAAGTCAATGGGATCTGCTGGCGCTCTCCACCTTTGAAAGTCAGGGTATTAGTTCTGATGTCTAGGAGTAGCATTTTAGTTTATATTGCATCGCTCATTATTGATGGGAGAGCCATTTCAAACATTAGCAAAAATAAACCCAATCGTTCTACTTATCGTTAACATTTCTTCTCATCACTTAGGGGTAGGTTTTCAGAACAGAGAATTTTGCAGCATGATTTTTATTAATGATAATGGAAGTTGCTTGGCTGTCCCTGTTCAGAAAATTTCCCCCTGATGTATGCTTTGGGTAGTAGTTAGAGATGATGATAATCTATCCTACAATTTATTTCAAGTACTACATTTTTATTATTTGTAGGGTGGCACACTACATTAGAGGTAAGCATAAAAGCATACATTATTGAAGTGACAGCCTCACACAATTTTATATTTTTCCTTAAATCATAGGATTTCCAAATTAAATAATACTTAATGTGCTTGAATGTTAAGGCTTTTCAAAGGCATTGGAAAGAAACTAATCTTCAAGACTGCCAAATATTAGGAAACAGCTTAACACTGTGGTCTTTGCAGCGCTTTCTGGTAGTCCACAGCAGGCTGGCTGGTCAGATGTGTCCTGATTCAGCAAAGCGGTTATGTATGTGCTGAAGTGCTTCGCTTGAATTGGGCCAGGGTACATTTCTAACTGCTAAATCTCACTGCAAGAAGCTAAAAGTACACAACATCATTTCCAAATGTTGTTTTTCTGGGTAAGGTGTTACTGCCGGTGTCATTAAGGATTAGTTAACTCTTTGAGGCAGGGATCATCTTTTTGTTCTGTTTTTATGCTACCTAGCACAGGTGGATCCTGGTCTATGATGATGGCTCCCATGTGCTCCTGCAATACAAATAATAATAATAATAATAATAATAATAAAGGAAGTTTTGTGACTGCAAGTGGAAGTAGACTATGGGATCATGAACAGAAGAGGAAGGGTCCACAATCCAGATTTTAACATGTGGTTCATGCTATGGAAAAAAATTGTGAGAACCCATGCTTTAATTCTGGTTAAAAAAAACTATTCTCTGCAGCAGTGGTTCTCAACCAGGGGTACGCTGCCCCTGAGGGTACGAAGAGACCTTCCACAGGGTACATCAGTTTATCTAGATATTTACCAAGTTTTACAACAGGCTACAGAAAAAGCACTAGCAAAGCCAATCCAAACTACAATTACTTACAGACACTGACTTGTTTAAATTGTTCTATATACGATAGGGTAAAAATGAGAAGCGATTTTTCAGTAATAGTGGGCTGTGGCACTTCTGTGTTTTTATGTCTGATTTTATAAGTAGTTTTTAAGTGAGTTGAAACTTGAGGTTATGCAAGACAAATCAGACTCCTGAAAGGGGTACAGTGGTCTGGAAAAGTTGAGAGCCACTGTTCTGCAGGACATAATGGTACATTTATAGAATATGGAGTTTGTTAACCTTGAGTGACTAGTTCAAATACAGATGAAGATGCTGTGACTGCAAGTTGCTGACATCTAGTAGCTTTTTTGATGATGTGTTTGAAATTACAGTAACTCCTTGCTTAAAATTGTAGTTATGTTCTTGAAAAATGCAACTTCAAGCAAAACGATGTTAAACTAATTCAGTTTCCCCATAAGAATTAATGTAAATAGCGGGGATTAGGTTCCAGGGGGAAAAAATTTACCAGACTAAAGACTGACTGACTGACTTTCTCTCTCTCTCTCCACACACACAGTATAGGTTTTAAACAATTTAATACTGTACACAGCAATTATCATTGTGAAGCTTGTTTGAGGTGGTGGAGTTAGAGGGTGAAATATTTCCCAGGGAATGCCTTACTGCTAAATGAAGAACTAGCACTCGGCTGAGCCCTCAAGGGTTAATACATTGTTGTTAATGTAGCCTCACACACTACAAGGCAGAGCGAATGGAGGGAGGAGACACAGCATGGCAGAGATACTGAGACACACACCTTGTGTATGTGAAAGAGAGAGACACACACCTTGTGTATGTGAAAGAGAGAGACACACACGGTGTGTGTGAAAGAGAGAGGGACAGACAGACACACACACCGTATCTGTGTGTGAGAGAGAGAGACGCGCATTTGCACCTTTAAGGACACTGACCCTACTCTTAAGTACACTGCCTTTTTAAGTAGCTCAACAAGTTAAGGCAGCAGCTGCTGCCAGCAAGCTCCTTCCATCCTGAGCCCTGTCGTGTTCCCTGCCTCCCTCCGCTGCTCTGTGGAGATGGGGTGCAGGAGGCAGGAGCTGGGGACACCCTGACATTAGCACCCCTCTTCCACTCCCACCCTTGCAAAGCAAGCAGGAGGCTCCTGGGAGCAGCTCCAAGACAGAGGGCAGGAGCAGCACATGGCAGTTGGGGGAGAGACAACTAATCTACCCGTCAATTGATAGCCTGCTGTGCAACTGCTGCAGAGGGAACTTAGAGGAGCTGACGGGGGCTGCCGGCCCATCCTGGTTCCAAGCCCCCACCAGCTAACTCCAATGGGCTGCTCTTTCTGCAAGCAGTGGACAAAGCAGGCGGCTGCCAAACAATGTTATAAGGGAGCACTGCACAACTTTAAACGAGCATGTTCTTTAATCGATCAGCAACATAACAAAGTTAACCAGGACAACATTAAGTGAGGAGTTACCGTAGTTAGTTGTCTCAGCCCTTAGTGACCAGTTTCAATGTCTCAGACAGTCTTGTGCATAATCTCAGTAGAAAGTTGATAGATTGAGTAGGCATTGGAACTGAATGTAAAAATAATAATAATAAAAATCTCCTGCTGTAGCTGTTCTTAGGATGAACAGGACATGTCAGTCCCCCACAGCTGTCATACGGCATCATTCTCTAAGTGCTAAGTTCTCAAAATACCATCCCTGCTAAAACCCACCCTCATTTCCTTACGGTGAAACTCACAACCAAGCAGCAAAAAACCCTCTTTAGGCTTAAGTGGAAATATGGACTTGAACACGCTGGCTGCTTGGAGGTGTTTGTTGTATTGTAATTGAAAGCAAACAGTACTGTACTCTGTCTTCAAATGTTCATGTCTCCAGTGTTAACATTTGCTTAAAGGTTCATTGCACACCATTATATGCTAAAGGAGTTACATCACAAGAAAAATCAATACTGTAGTAGGAAATTGTAACTTTGAATTAATGATACAACTGAGTAGTTATGTCAGAGTAATTTATTTAATAAAACAGCACTGTATTTTATTATAAATAACTTGTAAAGTGATTTTTAATTGTATAAAAAGGCATTTTACTCTTTATGTTAGAGTTTGAAAGTGAGTTAATAAAGGGCCGAATCCTAGTTCTGCAAACACTTCAGCCTCAACATGATGCTCACTGGCTTTTTTAAAGCTACATCCTCAGGGGTGGGCCTTGTCTTCTGATCACATGTTACCCGAGGTCAACATCAAATGACCAAACCGTATAAAGGAAAGACAGAACTATTCCTGGGTGTTCTTGTACAGGGTGGACCGGGGCCAACTCTGGTTCTAACCCCTCAGCCCTGCCCCTTCCAGGGGCCAGAGTCGGCCCCAGCCCGACCCCGTACTGGTAAGTGCCTATAGCTACTTTCACCCCTGGATGGAGAGGGGGAGAGAAGCTGCATGATGATATCATTCTCCCTCTTTTATACTTCCTTCCAGCTGTTAGAAAGATCCTTGCTGTGATGTGGGGGCCAGGCAGTCTCCATTGGTCAAGCAGTTTCCATTGGATATGTGCCTTCTCTTAGGAGCCACTGTGATAGTGGATAGTGTGTTGAGCCATTCATGAGCATCTGATCAGTGATGGCTGCTCCTCTGTTGTAACTGAAAGGCTGACCGTGGGTGTTCCCAACTTCACAACATATTGCAGTAACACATAGAGTAACACTTCAGAACTTCACATATAACCAGAGTGCATACAAGCCAACAGGATATTAATGTTCAACAGATCGAGATGTTTAAACTGATACCTCGCAAGGCATACGTTGTACAAAATGTATCATCATTATATGGCAGTGGTGAATATGGAGGGTCCAGGGTGCTACTATGAGGTGCAGACTGTCCCACAGGGTTTGCAGCTGAGACTCCCAGGCAGAGGGAATTTCAAGCCCGCAGGCCAGATTTAAATGCCTATCTCTGACCAAGGCAGCGGGGCTTAGCAGCTCCCCTTGGCTGCCTTGGGTAAGGAACCACCTAGTATGCTAGTTTTCTATGAATCCCATTCTAAGGTGCCTCTCTCTCACCATTCATTGTGTAGGAAGCCCAGCTGCCTAACCCAGGCTTTATGAATATCAGTGCTTTCCCAGACACCTAAAAGATAGGTATGGTGATGCTCATTTAAGTTTCTTGGTGAATATAACCCATGGTGTGTGTCTTTAGCATCCTTCAGGAATGCTGTACCCTTTCAAAGATTTTCCTTCTTTTGTTTGTTTTTGTATTTTTTGGGAAAGAGAAGAAGAAATGATAAGATACAATAACCTTGTGGTTGGGCTATTGGGTGCCCCCTGTGGGAGATTCTGAAGCCTTCCTCTATTCCAGTCCCCCATCGATATTTCTAAAGGGAGGCAGTGACCTGGGACATGGGGAATTAATTTTCAGCCAGAGTTCAGAGGCCTCTCAGCAAGGCATGCCTATCTTTGAGATAATTAGGTGAAGCTGAATCCATTTGAAGTCAACATTTTAAAAAGGATGTATTTTGCCCAAAGGAGAGAGACCTACGTAGGAGTTGTATTGATCCGAAAGCAAAGTAGGGTATTCTAGGGATACATCAAAGCTACTTGTTATGGTTTCTACCAGTTTCTTGAGTTTACTGTTTGTAAAATTCCATGGATGGAAATTCAACTAGCAACAGTTTCTTGGTATCAATGTGGGTTAAGTCAGAATCTCTGTGGTAAATTGCTACCTGGAGAGGATGTGTTTTGTTTTTATTTCTCTTGTGATTCTTCTCTTAGCCCCTCAATATGTCTCTTGAAACATCTATGTTTCAATGTTATGAAATGTTTAATGGCTAGAAAAACACTGCAATTAGTAATTAGTGTAAGGAATTAAAGCATAAGAAAACAGTTGATCATAAACATCAGTTTTGCCCACATTAAAACCTCTGGACAGTGTGTGTTTGAGCAAGAATAATTATGAAACAGCTAATGATCTATGGTACTTCATAGAAGTAAATGTGACCTATCATATGATGCTTTCTATAATAACTGGTTTTTCTTCTTATGTGGGGTGAAGGGCAAGAATTGACTTGTGGGGGTGCCATTTTTACATCGAGAGTAAACATAATTTTAATCACCTCTCCTGCACTAGCAAGTAGGAAAGCAGGCAAAAGAACAAAGGATAGGAGTTCACTTTTGAAGTGTCTCAGGCTTCTGAGATTTTCTAATTAGTATACCTAGACTCGTAGCAAACTATATTGCTAGCAGCCTTATTGAACAGGTGCTCTGTATCTGACTAGAACAAACCAGGAGTCCAGTCGTATTTCCACTGAAGTGAATGAGCCTGATTCTCTTCTCACTTACTTTTGTGTTGAAGTCAGTAGCGCTACACTGATGAGAGGTTCGGGTCTAGTGAGTTTTGTTATTGACTTCAGTGGGTGCAGGAGCATTCCCTAGAACTTGGAGTATCCTGCTCAAGTATACAGGAGTCTTGGATAAAACAGACAGCATAGAGGAATGCCATTTTCCTTGCGAACAGGTTGGCTTTGCTTTTGTGGTGACTGTTTTGAATCCGTAGTGCTATGTAGAAGAGTATTACTTTCAGCTCCTGCTGTAAAAGAAAATTTCAGTTATTAAGAACAATGATGGCAAATAACGATTAATTCTTTAAAGAAAAAGAAGTCTAATATAACCAGTGCAGAAGATTTTTATGAGTTTTAATCATGTGGGAACTTTAAAAAAGATGAGTTATTCTGTTAAGATCAAGTGGGAGAAAATTTTCCTGATGTGGTGCTAAATTTCTTTAAGGGCCTTTTTAAAATTAATTTTAAGATATAAGCCAGTGAGTGAATTTACTTGTAAATCCTTTGAAAAATCATGCTGTCCTCAAGAGAAAGTTACAAAATGGCCCAATCCCTACTTAATTTCAAAACTAACTTCAGCCTTATCTCTGGAACAGTAACTAGCACTTTCATAATACTCTCTAGCCTTTTAGTCTCTCTTGCTATCTTATCTATATTTACAAGATTTTAGGAACATGGAAAACTATTTTTTCAAGACACTTTTGTATAGGACAGTTAAAGTTTCATTATACATTTGACAATAATAATGGAGTTTATAAGTCTGTTTGCACTTAAAGGCTATACTGGGGAGAGACCAACCCAATTAAGGGTAAAATAAATACCCTAAAAGTTCCATTCCTATGTTGTTTACAGCAAAGACAATGAGACTTTAGGAGATGTGCTTTTAATAATTTAAATTAAATTTTTACAGATCTTAGCCCTTATTTTTTTAAAAAGAGATAATGTTTCCAAAACCTCAAACAGAGATAATTTTTTACTTATCACTGGCAAGTTAAAAAAAAAAAGTGAGGTGGAGAGGGAACCATAATAAAATAGAACATCAGTAATAACTTTTAAAAAAAACCACTGAAAAAACAAATGAACAGTTGCCAATATTAATACAGTATGTCCTCTTCTCCATAGGTATCTAGAGGAAAAAGTAAGTTCAGAATGTCATCCAATGCTCTGAGCACACCACAGCAGGAAGAAGATTAAACAAACAGTTTATTCAGTACATTTCTAGTGTACTAAATCATTAAGAGAATGAAAACCAAATTAAATGGATTTTCATGTAATTTTTATTTGATTAGCTATTTTTTTATGTGAGTGTAGGTGCAATGTATGGAACAGATTCCTGAGTGCTAAATTGGGCAACAAATTAACTCTACTGGCTGCCAGCCCACAAAAGCTCTAGAGCAGTGGTTCTCAAATTTGAATGTTCCGCTACCCGTTTTTCCTATGCCATGTCCTGTCGCGGTCCGGGGGCTAAATCCACCAAAATGCCGCTGAATTGAACTCATTTTGACGGACACGCAGTGTTCGTCTCTGTGTCCGCTGAAATGCCGCCGACAGCGGAAGCTTTCACCTCGGTGGCTTTTCGGCGGACACACTCAAGCGTTTGAAGCTTCCGCCAAAATGCCGCCCAGCTTGAGAACCACTGCTCTAGAGGCTTCATGACATCTGAAGGTGCAGAGTGCTATCAGATCCCTTGCGGGGGATTTAAAACTTTCTTTGTGCTGCTTTCCAGCATAGAAGCTCACACTTTGGCCTTTTGTGGTGGTCCCTCTCCTCTCAAGTAATCCATTATTCTTTCTAGCCAATGAGAGCAGAGCAGATATTATGTTGGATTCCACTTGCTTATAATGTCCTGTAACACTTGGATAAAAGAACAAATTATTCTAAATGTACGACGTCCTAAAACTATTATTGCTGCTAGCAAAGGAACAAGATCTGAAGAGACTAGGTAGTACGGTGTAATGAATTGACTTTTAAGCTGTTTTGTTGATGGCAATGCATTTTAATACAAAAAATATTTAGAGCCACTTTCTTAAAATATGCATGCACATCTCTTGTTGAACTCCATGTAGGAGTTGCATGTGTCTGTGTAAAGGTGTAGTATTTTCTCCTTAGAACAGAGAGGGCACCAATTTATTATAGTCCTGTAGCGATAAAATAAGGGCTGGCTTAGTATTTTGTATGTAGACTGCTTCATAATCTTGTTTCATTTTCTTTGAGAGGAATATTCCTCCCCCCATCTTTTTTTTTATTTATTTAAGAAAATAAGATGCCTTGATTTTTCATTTTACTATTCTACTTTTCTTTCAGCTTCTTGCCTCATTACATCAGCGGTGACTTTGATTCCCTTAGGCCTGAAGTCGGGGAATACTACAAGGTCAAGGTAAATTAAATTGCTGTAAAGTACTTGCACTGTGTTGTGTGGGTTTTTTGTTTTGTTTGTTTGTTTTGCTTTGTTAAAGCATCTTGGGACCCAACTCATTAGTGAGAAATCCTTAGCACCTACTGAGCATCCTCAATTCCTTTTGGCTTCTGAGGAGTTTGACCAGGCCTTGTGTTATGTGTGAGTGGCTCAATACAATTTAATAAGTAATAATGTATAGAAAAAACAAGACAAGGAAGACTTTGTAGCACCTTAGAGACTAACCAGTTTATTTCAGCATAAGCTTTCGTGGGCTATAGCCCACTTCATCCAATGCATAGCATGGAACAAAGCGACTTTGATGCAGTTGACTTTTAATTGGGAATTTGCAGCATCATCTCGATATGGTAAGGATGTGTAGAGATTTTCCTGGCAAGAAACTATTGCAAACTCTCTGGAAGTCTAGTTAGGAAAAAGTCTTCCAAACGCAATCTTTCCTTCCTGACTCCATCTCCGATGGTTTATATGTAGTGGGGCACCCCCATACACTCTACAGACATTTTCAGAAATGTGATTTTCATAGGATATGATTTTATCCTTCAAGCAACAAACAGTATGTAGAGACTTTTTTACTGTTGCTTTCTTGATCACATATTGAAACAGCAAGTCATGCGCAGACTAGCTCTGCACTGGACTAATACAGACTTTAATGTGACTTCTGGACAGATCCCTGCATAGGTTAATTTGTAGGTAATGCAGCCAGACCATTTTCCACCAACACCATTAATGTTACACTTTCCCTTTTCTTAGGTCTTTGCCTTTGCTATTGATTAAACTCCCCTTCATATTTAGCGTCACCACTTCATGTTTAGAATCATTATTCTTAAACTACTGTGCATTAGAGAGACATGGTGATGAGGTAAAACCTTTTATTAGACTGCACATAATATTTTAGCAGTCTGTTGGTCTGGGACTTTGTGCTCTTAGTCTTACCCTCAAGCCTAAGAAAACTGACCTTTTGGAGTAACATCTGTGAATTTGCGGAACTGCTTATAAGCACCATGGACACTAGTTACAAACATACTAAATGACTGCTTGTTCCTCATGAGGTGGGCAACTTAGCCTCAGAAACTCACAGATCGGATATTTCTTCTTTGGGTTTCAGCTGTGTAGGAGAACGTACACAAGACAAGGACACTCCTACTGAAATAGAAAATAGCTAATGGCCCAATTCCCCTCTACTAGTTCAACTGTCATATGCTACCATTAGAGACCCAACCTGAGTTCTTGCTTAAGGCACAATGGAGGTAAGGTGCTTTATTGGCATTGTCTTCTGATCTAAGAGCTCCCATCTGATCATGAGTTTTCATGTGTTGTGTACCTAAGAACTAGAGTTCCATCTTCTAGCAGTTTGTGAATTTGATCCAGATTCAGCTACTAAATTCATTCCTAAAAGCTCATGCTTAGTTGGTAAATGTTTGCAAAGTGAGGTTTTAAAAAGTTACTTGTGCTAATTATTACTGTTTATCTGACTCATTCTGCCTAACTAAACTGCTAATTTCAAAGTGCAGTGGGAGATCAGGCTTGAAGAGTGCTACCACAGAGAACGTTTGACTTAATAGTTGGCTGTAAATTGTTCTGTAAATTACACATTGATAAGTGGGTGTAGCTTTCATGCCAACGGGTTCAAGCAAGGGACTGCTGTAATGTAGGGGTGGGGTTGGTGAGGGAGAACTAGTAGGAGGGTGTTAGACAGTGTATGCTATATTGTGGGTGTTGTACCTTTTTATGCCAGTTCCTTTTCCCATTACAATTTATATGATAAAGGGAATGTTTTATCCACCTGTTCATGTGTAACTTACACCACCATTTTGAGTTATGCCTAGCAAGTGACCTAATGGCAAAATAAGAGATTCTTTGAATACGTTAGGAACAATGAAAGGCAAATGTAGGCCCTCTACTTAGTGGGGAAGGAGACCTGATAATGATCTCAGGAAGGCTTAGGTGTTGTGACAGATCGCCTTCTTCTTCGAGTGCTTGCTCATGTCCATTCCCATATGTGTGTGCGCGCTGCGCATGCACGATTCCGGAAAGCTTTCTCCCTAGCGGTACCCGTAGGGTCGGCCGGGGCGACCCCTGGAGTGGCGCCGATATGGCAATGTATATATGCCCCTGCCGACCCACCCCCCGCTCAGTTCCTTCTTTCCGTTATTGGCGGTTGCTGGAACAGCTTCTCTATCTCTCACCGAGTTCTTTAGCGGTATCGTTCAAATAGTTATTTGTTAATAGTTAGTTATTAGTTATTGTTAATTAGTGTTAATTCATTCTAATAGTAGGTAGTATAGTTTCGGCAGTTTATCGGCGCCGGGGCATGCCTCGTGCGCCAGGCTTCAAAGTCTGCGAGGGCTGTGGAAAGCCGATGCCCGTCAGTGACCCGCACTCTGAGTGCCTCAAGTGTTTGGGAGAGGGCCATCAGGCAGATCGTTGTGCGATTTGTAGATCGTTCAAACCTCGCACTAAAAAGGAAAGGGACTCTCGCCTGAGGCTCATATTAATGGAGTCGGCACTGCAGCCCCAACAACAGCCTCCACAGGAGAGCAGAAGTGCTCCGGCGTCGGTGAGGACCCCGGTGGCACCAAAGGCTAATTCTAAGAAGCACCGGCACCGTTCTCCGCACCGGTCCGGTACCTCGAGACGGCACCGGTCGCAATCTCCGGTGCCGGTTAAAAAACCAAGAGGCCGTTCCCCTGGTCGGAAGACACAAGGGGAACCAGCCGCGGCACGGCATTCCTCGGGTCGCCCTGACGAGTCCCGTAGGCTGCCTGTACCTGCTACCGAGTTAAGGGAACGAACCCCCCTCGGTGCCGCACCATCCCCTCAGGGGGTCTTTGATGAAATCACGATGCCCACGACCCCGGACATCTTCGAGGCGGCACAAGATTTCATATCCCTGACGAGGGAGGCGGCCCCACCACCGGCACCGATCCCGTTCGCAGTGCCGGCGCCCGTGCCCACAATGGTAGTGCCAATAATTCCGGCACCGTTGATACCTCCAGCACCGGTGCCGTCCGTCTCGACGCCGGACGTGCGGCCCGGTCCGGCACCGACGACCGAGGTAGCGCAGGAGAGGGGATTTTCGGCACCGGAGGCCCGAGTGGTCCCCGCTCCGACACTTCCGGCACCGGAAAGGGGCCGATGGGGCACGGATTCCTTGGGCAGGCCCACGGCACCGGACGGTACGGCACCGCCGTGGCCTGTTTCAGACTACTCCTCTGAGTCGGACGCACCGTCCTCTCGGTCGGACCGTTCCAGGCGCTCATCTCGCTCGCACCACCATTCACGGCACCGCAAACCGTCTCGGCACCAGAGCCGGGTACCGTGGGTCCCGCACAATCAGGGGCAGATTCAGTGGCCCTTTTGGACTCCCTGGGCGTATCACCAGGCCCAGGGTCCGCCCTCGACAGCCGCCTCACTGCCGTCAGTGCCGCGAGGGCCCCCAACGGCTACAGTATCGGTGCCCCCCTCGGGACCGGAGGAGGCGAGGCCAGGAACATCAAGGGATGACAGACCACCCCCCTCGATGTCCCACGACGAGCATGACGCCGCTGCCCAGGGACCTTTGATGACAGCACCTCAGGAGGAAACAGGTTTCGCGGCCTCATCCTCTTCCTCCCCTGATGAGGCCGTAGCGGGGTCCTCCTCACCGACCCTTCCGCCGATGGACTTGAGGGGCCACCAGGACCTCCTCCGTCGGGTAGCCCAAAACCTAAACCTCCCAGCGGAGGAAGTGGAGGAGGAGGCTGACCCGACAGTGAACATTTTGTCATCGGCTGGACCCACGAGAGTTGCCCTACCTTTTGTTAAAAAGGTCACGTCGATGGCAGATGCGCTTTGGCACACGCCTTCCTCCATTCCACCTACCGCAAAAGGTGTAGAAAGAAGATATTTCGCCCCTCGTACAGGCTGCGAATATCTCTTCACGCACCCTCAGCCAGGCTCCCTTGTGGCGGACGCGGTCAATCACAGGGAGCGCCAAGGGCAAACGGGGTCAACCCCCAGGTCCTTTGAGGCAAAGAAATTAGACCTTCTAGGAAGAAAGGTGTATTCTTCTGGGGCACTCCAATTGCGTATCTCTAACCAGCAGACAGCGCTGAGCAGGTACGCCTTTAACACCTGGGCAGCCATGTCGAAGTTCAAGGACAAGTTGCCAAGCGACTCCGGGTCCGAATTTAAGGCCATCATGGAGGAAGGCCAGCTGGTTTCCAGGGCAGCTCTGCAGGCAGCCCTGGACTCTGTAGATGCTTCGGCACGGACTATGGCAACAGCCATAGTGATGCGTAGGGGGGCCTGGCTGCAAGTTTCGGGGATTCCGCCTCCAGTCCAGGCTTCCATTCAAGATTTACCATTTGATAAGAAGGGCCTCTTCTCGGAAGACACCGATAAGAGATTGCAGTCTATGAAAGACTCCAGGGCCATGTTGAGGTCACTGGGCCTACATACGCCGCAGACCGTTCGCAGGCCCTTTAGGCCCCCTCCGGTAGCCCAACCGCGTCCATTCCCTCCACCCCCTAGACGAGATCAGATTAGGAGGGGAGGCAGGGGCAACGGCAGGGGTCGCCCTCGACCAGCCCCTAGGCAGGGACAGCATAATTTGGGCCCCAGGCAACAGTCAGGCAACAGACAGGACTTTTGAAGTTGCGCCCGAGGGCAGCAAACCAGACTCCACCGCTGGAATTACCCGTCCCTTTGTGAACCGTTTATCCCACTTCTACCGGGCCTGGTCCTCGATCACCAAGGACAAGTGGGTTCTCAGCCTGGTAGAAGTGGGATATTCTATCCAATTCTCTGTTCTCCCTCCCACCCACCCCCCGTGCCCGTCCCTCTTCAGGGACCCATCTCACGAGCATCTCTTAGAGCAGGAGGTCCAAACCCTCCTGTCTCTGGGTGCCATAGAGGAGGTTCCTCAAGAATTCCGAGGCAAGGGTTATTACTCCCGCTATTTCCTTATTCCGAAGGCCAAAGGTGGTCTTCGCCCCATCCTAGACCTGAGAGGCCTCAACTCCTTCATAAAGAAGCTGAAGTTTCGCATGCTATCCCTAGCTACCATAATTCCAGCTATGAATCAGGGAGACTGGTTCGCTGCCCTCGACCTAAAAGATGCTTACTTCCATATCTCCATTATTCCATGCCACAGGAGATTCCTAAGATTTGTGCTGGGGACCCAGCACTACCAATTCACAGTGCTTCCGTTCGGCCTTTCCTCGGCCCCAAGGGTGTTTACGAAATGCATGGCCGTAGTGGCAGCATTTCTCAGAAGGAGGGGCATACATGTCTACCCCTACCTAGACGACTGGCTTATCAGAGGGAGCTCGAGGGAGCAGTTGTCAGCCCACATAGAGTTCCTCAGAGCCACTTGCCACAGGCTGGGCCTCATTATAAACGAGCCCAAATCGACCCTTGTTCCTACCCAAACGATCGAATTTATCGGAGTCATATTAGATTCGGTGCAGGCAAGGGCGTTCCTACCTCCCTCCAGGGCCAAGGCAATCGCGAACATCATTTGCCCCCTCATCAGATTCCCCATGACGACGGCAAGGAACTGCATGGTGTTGTTAGGCCACATGGCGGCATGCGCCTACGTAGTGCCGTATGCGAGACTCCGCCTCAGGCCTCTGCAATTGTGGTTCGCGAGCGTATACAACCAGCGCAGAGACCCGCTGGACCTCATAGTGACGCTACCACTTCAGGTCAGTCGCTCCCTCAGCTGGTGGCTTCAACCCCAGTCTCTGAACATAGGGGTTCCATTTCTCAAGCCCCAACCGGTGGCGACATTGGTGACGGACGCGTCCGCCCTCGGCTGGGGCGCACATCTCGAGGAGTTAACGACCCAAGGTCTCTGGTCCCAGGAGGAGCTCGACCTCCATATCAACGTCAAAGAGCTCAGGGCAGTCCATCTCGCATGTCAAGCATTTCAAGGTATGTTGCAGAACAGGTGTGTATCAGTCCTGACAGACAACACAGCCACCATGTTCTATATCAACAAACAGGGTGGTGCTCGCTCTTCTCGCCTATGCAAGGAAGCCCTCGCTCTTTGGGACTTCTGCATTGCCAAGGGCATCTCCCTCACAGCCACGTACCTCCCGGGGACCCAGAACGTGCTGGCGGACACGCTCAGCCGCTCGTTCAGAGGTCACGAGTGGTCGCTCAGACCAGATGTAGCCCACTCGATTTTCCTAAGGTGGGGATTTCCCCTCCTAGATCTGTTTGCCACAAAGGCCAACAGGAAATGCCACAGGTTCTGCTCCCTCCTCAACCTGAGTCCAGGGTCAGAGGGGGATGCGTTTCAGGTATCGTGGAAGGGCGGTCTGATGTATGCGTTTCCCCCGTTCCCTCTCATCCACAAAGTCCTGCTCAAGGCGAGACAGGACAGAGCATCCCTTATCCTTATAGCACCGGCGTGGCCTCGACAGCATTGGTACGCCGTGCTGATGTCCATGTGTGTAACGAGCCCGTTCACTCTCCCCCTGTCGCAGACCCTGATATCACAGGACCACGGCAGGATGTTGCATCCCAACCTACAGTCTCTCCACCTCACGGCGTGGAATATCCGTGGCTAAACCCTGTCGAGCTCCAGTGCTCGGACGCTGTCAGGGAAGTCCTTTTGGGTAGCAGGAAACCATCCACAAGGGCAGCATATACGGCCAAGTGGAAGCGTTTTTCGCTATGGTCTCAGGGGAAGGGAAGGGACCCCCTGTCCTCGTCACTCCCCAATATCCTAGATTACCTCCTTGAGCTAAAGCAACAGGGATTATCTCTTTCCACTGTCAGAGTACACCTGGCGGCTATATCAGCCTTCCACCCAGGTTTCGGGGACACCACAGTTTTTAGCAACCCCTTAGTTCTTAGGTTTCTTAAGGGATTAGAAAGGTTGCACCCCCAGGTCCGTCAGCCGGTGGCCCCTTGGGATCTTAACCTGGTCCTAACTGCATTAATGAGGCCTCCCTTCGAACCTATGGCCTCTTGCCCACTGTCTTATCTTTCTTGGAAGACCGCCTTCTTGGTAGCGATTACTTCCGCCCGTAGGGTGTCTGAGCTTAGGGCACTAACTTCAGAGCCACCCTACACTGTCTTCCATAAGGATAAGGTTCAGTTACGCCCGCATCCGGCTTTTCTCCCCAAGGTGGTCTCCCCATTTCATTTAAACCAGGATTTATTTTTACCAGTATTCTTCCCCAGACCCCACTCCAATAATAGGGAAAGAATGCTTCATTACTTGGATGTCAAAAGAGCTTTAGCATTTTATATAGAAAGAACTAAGCCTTTTCGTAAATCTCCACAGCTTTTTATTTCAGTGGCAGAAAGGATGAAAGGATCACCAATTTCCACCCAGCGCCTCTCAGCTTGGATTACGTCTTGCATTAAGCTTTGCTATAACCTTTCCAATGCTACTCCCCCAGCGTTGACAGCGCATTCGACCAGGGCCCAGGCAGCATCCACAGCATTCCTGGCGCACATTCCCGTCGTAGACATCTGTAGAGCAGCGACGTGGTCATCGGTACACACCTTTACTTCGCACTACGCCATCGTGCAGCAGTCGAGGGAGGACGCCGCTGTGGGTCAAGCGGTCCTGTCAGTAGGAACTCAAGGTACTCCTCTCCCTCCTCCCAGATAACTGCTCGTAAGTCACATATGGGAATGGACATGAGCAAGCACTCGAAGAAGAAAGAACAGTTACTCACCTTTCGTAACGTTTGTTCTTCGAGATGTGTTGCTCATGTCCATTCCGAATCCCTCCCGCCTCCCCTCTGTCGGAGTACCGGCAAGAAGGAACTGAGCGGGGGGTGGGTCGGCAGGGGCATATATACATTGCCATATCGGCGCCACTCCAGGGGTCGCCCCTGCCGACCCTACGGGTACCGCTAGGGAGAAAGCTTTCCGGAATCGTGCATGCGTGGCGCGCACACACATATGGGAATGGACATGAGCAACACATCTCGAAGAACAAACGTTACGAAAGGTGAGTAACTGTTCTTTCTCACCCCTCTTCAGGAACAGGCAGGAAACCCTTCTTTGGCTCCAACAGTGCTCTTTATTTCACAGTGCAAGGCCCCACCACCAATATATACAGCTTTATACACAGCTCTACAGCTTACAGCTCTAACACAACTCTATATAGTTCAGCTCTACACACAGCTCTTTCTCTCACTCCTCCACACTACCCTACCACCACCACCACCCTGGGCTTCCTGCCTGGCAGGCTTTTATCCCCCTGAGGGAGGCTGCCAGGTGCAACCCATGCAGGCTGATTGCTCTGCAGCCCAGGTGGCTAATTAGGTTTCTCTGCAGGGAGGTTTGAAGAGGGCTTTTCTCCCTCTTAAAGGGGCAGCAGGCTGGGTCAGGCCCACCCTGCCACAGTGTATAATACCTCTTTTGCTTCAGTCTTCACAAGTTTAATGGTTAACTAGATACTCAACACAGTATTAACAAGGGGGAAGCAATACAGTGCAAAATAGAGACAGAACAGGCTAAAGAATATTGAAGTAAGTTCCATGTATTCACATCTGCAATGCTTGATGAAATTCATCCCCTGATACTTAAGGAACTAGCTGAAGTAATTTCAGAAATGCTAGTAATTATGTTCAGGAACTTGCCAAGCATGGGTGAGGTCTCTGACAACTGTAGAAGGGCAAAAATAATACCTATATTTAAAAGGGGGAATGAAGAGAACATGGTATTGGTTTTGATGGTATTGGAGACCAGGCAGCCTAACTTTGATACCTGGAATAAATTATTAAATGATCAGTTTGTAAGCACTTAAAGGATATTAAGGTTTATAAGGAATAACCAACATAGGTTGGTTTAGCGTAGTTTGTTCTTGACAAATCTGTTTTCTTCTGTGACGTGGTTACTAGTCACAGAAGATGGGTGAAGTAGTAGGTATAAGCTATCTTGATTTGAGTAAAAATTTTGACACAGACCAACATGATATTTATTCTCTTCAGCAAACTAGGAAAATGTGGTCTTGATTACATTTCTATAAAGTGGGTGCACATCTGGTTGAAATACTGTACTCAGAGTAGTTATCATGGTTCACTGTCAAACTGGGAGGATGTATCTAGTGGGGTCCAACAGAGACCAATCCTGGATCTGGTACTAGTCAATATTTTCATTAATGACTTGGACAATGGAGAATAAAATTTGTGGATGGCACCAAAGTGGGGGAGGGGTTGTAAGCACTTGGAAGGACTGAATTAGAATTCAAAACACCCTTGACAAGCTGCAGAATAGTCTGAAATCAACAAGATGATATCCAATAAAAAGTATAAATTACTTCTCTAAAGAAGGAAAAATCAAATGTACAACTGCAAAACGGGGAATAACTGGTTAGGTGGTAGTCATGCTGAAAACAATTTGGGGGTTAGTGGATCACAAATTGAATGTGCTAAACAACATGATGCAGTTGCAAAAAAAGCTAATATCATTCTGGGATGTATTCACAGGTGTGTCATATGTAAGACATGGGAGGTAATTGTCCAGTTCTACTCGGTACTGATGAGGTCTCAGCTGGACTACTGTGTCCAATTCTAGTTGCTATACCTTAGGAAAGATGTGGATAAATTGGAGAGAGTCCACCGAACAACAAAAAATGACAAAAGGTTTAAAAAAAAAACTGGGAGTATTGAGAAAAGAAAATGTGGAGAGGATCTCATAATAGTTTACAGATGTATTAAGGGATTTTTATCTGATCAATTGTTTTCCATGTTCACTGACTATAGGACAAGAAGTAATGAGCTTAATCTGCAGCAAGGGAGATTTAGGTTGGATGTTAGGAAAAACTTTCTAACTGTAAGGGTAGTTAAGCTCTGGAATAGGCTTCTAAGGAAAGTTGTGAACTCCCCATCATTGGAGATTTGTAAGAACAGGTTGGACAGACATTTGTCAGCCATGGTCTAAGTGTGTTAGGTCCTGTGTCAAAACAGGGGTGGCCAGCCTGATGACCTCTCAAGATATCCCTTCGAGCCCCACATTTCTGTGATTCTGTGACTTGCGTCTACTCTTATTTTGGTACCATTCTACTCTGAAAAGAGTATCTGTAAGCCTATAACTTTGTATTTGTGATGTACAGCAAGTAGTTCAATGTGATTATGCCCTCAGTTAGTCGTACAATCTAACCTGAGGAATTTGTACTATTGGTGGTGCATGAGCCATAAAAGACACCACTCGACTTGAGATCCTATGGGGGGTGTGCTTGGCTGGAGGAAAGAAACTTTTTTTTTTAACTGAAATAATTTGGTCTGAAATTCAGATGTAAACATGGAAGTAAATGTATGAAATTCTTCTATTGGGGGCAAAAAAGTAGGATTTGGCTAGTACTCCACACTGCTGTCTCCTACTGCAACATTTGGGCTAGTAAATGTTAAACTACCTGCAGTAGTTTATTCAGTTACGATAGCCATCTCCTTTTGTTTTCAATCTGTAAAATGCAGTACACCTACAAATGACATAAAAATAGATGATGCCTAGCCAGATACGTTGGGTCAGCTCGTGTAAATTGGCAGTGTCCTTTTTAAATCAGTGGAGCTTCACTGATCTGAGTTCACTGGCCTCATTGAGTTCACTGACCTCATTGAGTTTGTTCCTTATTTACCAGATGTAAATGAGAGGAGAATAAGGTCCATTTTCTTCATTATTACATTGATATTACAGGCAATATGTACAGGTCCTTGTAGCTCTCTCAAGCTCCTTGAGAAATAAAAATATTCTTTGCTGCCTAATGTAACCACAAAGGCTCTCCTTAAGTTCTGGTCTGGACTTTCATGGCCATAGAATGGACAGCTGGCTGCACTACTGTGTGTGTGGAGAGGAGTATTAAACTGTATTGAGAATGTTTGTTTTTATTATGTTTATCAGAAAAAAAGATGCCTCAGTTGCCATAAATCTAAATGTGCTGGGCCTACGGGGAGCTATTAAAACCCCTAACCAACCTAAAATAGCTTTTCAGTACCCTGCAGTTTTAAAGATCAATATCATGGCTCTTCTGGGGCTAGAAGCATGTGTTGTGTCCTACTGGGAAGCTGGAAATCTCCCGGGTCCAATATTAGTTCCTATTTTTGTCTCTGTAGAGTTGTTAGAATAAACTTAAGAACTTTTTAGTTACATTATTCTGTCTAGATAAGCTGTTACTGGTGGCAGTGTGACTCTTGCCCGTATTAGGCTTCAGGCAAGTGTAATTTCAGGGAGAAATTCTAAATTTCAGAGATGGGGAAATTTCTTTGGCAAGTGATTCTTTTTTGTTTTTTTGTTTTTTGTTTTTTTTAAAGCACCTTCGGATGTTCAAGGGCTTGTGGTTGGTAGACAAATCAAGGAGTTGGTAGAGGATGTAGGTGAGACATTTTTAGTTTATTACAGAACTAGGGCCAATTCCTTTCCAGTCCTTTCCTCTACCACAGCAGAACATTCCAGTAGCATTGTCTGAGGTCTTCATTGAATTTCTGTGGACAGGTTGGAACTCTCTTCAGAATCTGACCGACAGGCTGAGACTCAAAGTGATGCTACAAACTGTCAAGCTCCTTTCTTCAGTAGAAAGCTTTCCTGCATATATTTCAACCAGGAATATCCCACCTTATGGTAATAAACTGTTACGTAAATGTGAATAATGCCTTAATTATAGCTCTTAGTGCCATACTTCTCAATGAAACCCAAACAGTGCTACACAATTCAACTGTCCTTGGATGAAATCCTTGCACCCATTGAAATCAATGGCAAAACTCCCACGGGAGCCAGGACTTTCACCCTGATCTTGATTGAAATAACTGATGACCTTTGAGCTCTAATCTGATCTTTGATTGATATCTAAACTTAACTATAATTCACATGCTAGGATGCCTAAGGAGGTGGTAATAATTGGAGCCATTAAAGCTGCAATGCAAACATAAAATACATAAATTAATATTTGAATAGGTTTTGCAATAAGTTAGAGGCCTACAGGGTCTGGTAGTTTACATCATAGGTAGCTAGTATGAATGCTTGATCGAGGGATATAATATCTGTTACAAGATACATATTGTTAAGTAAAATGCGAAACGGCTTATTCTCGACAAAGGATTTGTAGGGGCTTGTAGGAGCAAAACTGCATTAATATATCAAATCCACTAGGAAATGTGTTGATGAAAATAGTTTACCATAACTGTCCTAATCCTAATTATGGGTCTCCTGGAATAACAAGCATGGGCTCAAAAATGGTCTTGGATATGAAGGGGTGTAAGGACAATATGGTATTTAAAAATGGTCAGACCAGCACCTAGCTAGGGACATCAGAGTGACAGGTTGATGCCAACTGGATCGTCATGCCCACTTATGGTGCTTCCTCTACATACTCTTTTTCTATCTCTTCACGTTAATGGTCTCCATTGAATAGGGAATATGCACAATTTAGTGGAGGTCACTTTTGCTATATTTATTCCTATATCTATGTTTCTATTTATTTTTCTGTAACTGCAATTATGCCGGTTTGTACGGTCACTAATTTCATTATATACATAATTTTATGTAGCTACCTGACTACAAACCTGTGGTTGGTGACTTGTGCAATTTTCACCCCAACTAATAAAAAACTATAAAGCCATCTGAAAAATTGATTGGAAGCCAGAACTGCAGTGGAATTCGGCATTGATTTATTAGACTGAAGTAGCTAGTGAATTTGCCAACCATTTGCCTTAGATCCCATTTCTTAAAATGATGACACTACACAGCACTTTTTTTTTTAAGGAAGGCTTATCAGGGAGGGGGTGAGAGAAGAGGGGAGGATTTCACATCCTGAGGATCGAAGTGGATTGTTATACTCTAATTAAGATTCAAGAATCTCCTGGTAAAGCAGTACATAATAGAACAAGGCTTGTTTCATGTAAACTCTGTCCCTCAATGTGTTGCAGACTTGCATACAATTAGGTGGAGGGGTAGCAGAATGAAGTATGGTGGGAAAAAGACTAAATATTGATTTTTGGGATGAGAGATGGATTCCTTTAGGTTGATGGATTACAAGAAGATTTCTTAAGGTTGAGGTGATTGCCAGATAGTGGAAACTGTAAATTCCCACACTGACTGAAGCGAGATGGTTGATAGGACTGAGAGGAGGCTGGTGCCAGATGAGTGGAATGATCAGAGAGAGAGAGAGAGCAGTAGATCAAGATAAGATTCCTTTGGGTAAATAATAATACTTCACATTTATGTAGAGCCTTTCACGTGAAGATTACAAGATGCATTAGAAAGTTGGGATAAATGTGACTTTTGTCTGGTAGATATAGAAAGATGTATATCCCTAAAAGATGTGTAGTCTATCCCTATCACTGGTTCAAAATGTTTAAGCTGTGTGATTCCTTTATCTGTATTGAATTTAATGGGAGTCTCCTTGCTACAGCCATATACGTGGAAATCTAAGGAACAACAGAGGCATAAACTGTAACCATTTTATAGGACACATCTTTCAGCACAATCCCAAACTTCTTTACAAGATTTCTATTTCTAATGTAAAGTGAAGAGATCTAATCCTTACTTCCTGAGAGTACTACCTGAATAACCAACAAGTAAAGACCTTGGTATTTGACCAAAGGAGTTCAGTTAAAATGTGACTGGAATTCCAGGCTTTGAAATGGTCTATTTAATACTGTATGAACTCCATTTGTGCATGTAGTGATGATTGCAACTAATTGTGCAATCAGTTAACCATTTGCAGAAATGCCAGAAATGAAGTCATGGTAACTTCAAGCACAAGTTGTGTGCATGTATTTTTATACTTGCTGTTGCTGTGTGCCTGATTTACACAGTTCTTAAAATTTGTGCATCGGTTACTTCTGAGGGTTCCCACTGTAGTAATATCTAATATACTTATGTGATGTCTTCATGGAAGGCTCTCGGAGCAGTCCATAATAACCATTAACTATATGGTTGCAATACCACTTTGGGTATTGCTCATATGGGTCTGCTGAGACTTTGCCTCTAAATCCAACTTTTCAAATTTATCCTCTAACTTTTTGATCCTCACCTTAAATACCTAGATAATTTTTCTGAGATCCCCGTAGGGTCAGTGTCAGACCAAAGAACAGAACTCAGGAGTCGTGATTTTAAGTTCCAAACTCTAATTACTAGCCAACATTGCCTTTCTGTGTACATTAATAATTACTAATTTTGCCTGTCCTGAGAAAGGAATTTTTAAAATTACCTAGCCTGTTTACTCCAGTTTAATAGTCAACTTAATATGATTTGGTTTTGGTTTTGCTATATAGAGAACATAGATTTTATTTAATGACAAATTGATAAATTAAATTATCAAATAATGTAGGGTGTTAATTCCTGAGTTACAGAGACTAAGTGGATTAAGTAATATCTTTTATTGGACCAACTTCAGTCCAATTTAAAAAAGCCACCCTGTTTCTCTAGTATCTGGGGACCGGCACAGCTATAATACTGCTGACTTCTGTATAGGTATTTGGAAATTAAAGTGGTTTATTGGCACAAAGTTTCTTGTAATCGTTTTTCAAAAATCCACTTCTAAATTTGACAAGATTCTTGGTATGATTTGCAAGTAATACGTAAAGATATTTAAATAAAGCTCTTTAATTTTGTAGAGAGCAAACATGCCATCTAAACATTTAATTAACTATATACACTGCATACAGAAAATCTACAGTGCTGTCTTAATAAACATGCATATTATATATTTACAATAGTAAGGCACATAATATAATTTTAATAACTCCTCAAACTACATATATTTTCAGGTGCAAGTACCGCATTAACTCTCCATAAATATTTTGGTATGAAATTTCTAATGCTTGGTTTGCTTTAGTGGAGTAAAGTGTTCTTAGTTTAAAAGCAGGATCTTTATGCTTTGTTGGACAGAAATCCACTTTCACTTGACCAAGTTAATTTTACTGTAGCTGTTATTCATCTGGATTAGTAGTTTAGCATATGGAGAATCCACTCCCACTGCTGGTTCTCTTCTTCATTCCTAGATTGAGGACATCTTTTAAAATCTTGGTTCCACTTCTTGAAACCCATCCTAATAAATATGAACTTAATGCTTTCCTAATTTAAACGGGATGAACTCATCCACCTTTCTTTTTCAGTCTCTGGGCAAGATTTTCAGTTATGCTCTTGCTAATATCTATGTGTGCCTAAATTAAGGGCACAAATTCCAGATGCACACACACACAAATCAGTTTTATATGTGCACACACACACACATAGGTCTCGTACTCTCAAAATGCCCATTTGTACACCTGCTATTTGTTTTCCTAAGCTAGGTGTGCACAAATAATTTACATGTGCCTACCTTTGAAACCCGGGCCCTGTATGGTTTTTGAAATAGAAAGGCCCAAACAGAAACCTCAGATCTAGTCTCCTTGCAACTTTGCCTTCATATGCATGTGAAAATTGAGTGTTCCGGACAGAGTTTGACTGCAAAAGGCATTGCAGTTGAAGTCGTGAAATAACGCCTTCTGGCGCTCTCCTGTGCATAGATGTATCGTAAAGGTGTAGGTAGGCACATAGGGGTAGTCTCCATACCCTGTTACGTTCTGACATTTGCAATATACCTGTGTTAATGTTGTTGGAATCTTAAATTTTGCATTTCCCAGTCTCTGCATTTTTGCCAATACAGCTTTATCATTTTTTAATGTCATGGTTATGGGGCTATCTGCACCTCTGTAATCTGTGTGTGCTCTCTCAGGTATCAGAATTTGAGCCCTTGCCTCTCTTGGGGTAGAATCACATGATTTTCTTTGTCTTAGGCTATGTCTGCCCTACAGCCTATATCGGCATAATTTATGTTACTTAAGAGTGTGAATAACACAGTTATACTGACTGAACTTCCCGTGTAGACAGTGCTTTGTCAATGGGAGAGTTTCTCCTGTCAATATAGCTACTGTCTGTAGGGCAGGTGGCATACCTACACCGACGGGGTAGCTCTCCGATCTGTGTAGGTCGCATCTTCACTAGATGCTACAGTAGCCCACCTGCACCGATGCAGCTTTGCAAGTATAGATAAACCCTTCGTTCCCTAGGCCTTCGGCTCTGCTGCCCAAAACCCGTGTTGTGCAGAAGGTCAGACTAGATGATCATAATGGTCCTTTCTGATCTTTAAGTCTACGAGTCCTGACCGAGGCCATGTCTACACTTACTGGGGATCAACGCTGCTGCAATCAATACAGTGGGGGTTGATTTAACGTGTCTAGTGAAGACCTCCTAAATTGATGGCAGAGTGCTCTCCAATTGCCGGCAGTTCACTGGAATGAAAAGAATAAGATAAGTTGACAAAAGAGCATCTCCCATCGACACAGCACAGTGTAGACACCGCAGTAAGTCAACATACGCTATATCGACTCCAGGTACAGAAACTCCTCACTTAACGTAGTTATGTTCCTGAAAAATGCAACATTAAGTGAAACGATACTAAGCAAATCCAATTTCCCTGTAAGAATGAATGTAAATGAGCGAGTTAGGTTCCAGGGAAATTTGTTTTCACCAGATATATAGATAGAGACACACACACACAAACAGTCAGTTTAATACTAGTACACAGTGATGATGATTGTGAAGCTTGGTTGAAGTAGAGGAGTCAGAGGGTGGGATATTTCCTAGAGAATGCCTTACTGCTAAATGATGAACTAGCAATTGGCTGAGCCCTCAAGGGTTAACTCTACAAGGCAGCAAGAAAGGAGTGAGGGCAGACAGACACACACACCGTGTGTGTGTTTGAGAGATAGAAATGCACATTTCCACTTTCAGTATGAAGAGTGGGGTGAGAAATACACTGCCTTGTTAATTGGATAAACAAGCTGAGACTGGACCGCAGCTGTTGCCTTAGGCTGCCAAACGACATTATAAGGGAGCATTGTACAACTTTAAATGAACATGTTCCCTCATTGATCAGCAATGTAACAATGAAACAACATTAACCAGGACAACTTTAAGTGAGGAGTTCCTGTACATTATTCACATAGCTGGAGTAGTGTAACTTAGGTCGACTTACCCCTGTAGCATAGACAAAGTGTGAGAGAGAGTTAGCCATGGCTTGAAAGAAGAATAACTTGTGAGGAGAAACCATCCTGAACAAAGAATGATTCTTGCTGGACTAAGTTTTAGACTTTTAGAAATACTTTGTTTTGTTTCTCTTGTCACTCTATCTTCATTCCTTATACTTGAACTCACTCAATCCTATGTGTACTTTGTTAGTAATTTATTTCATTTTTGCGATAAGCATCTCAGTTCTGTGTTTAAAGGGAACGGTATAAGTTACCCCCAAAATTAATAAGATGGTGGGTTTTGTCTCCTTAAGGGAGCAAATAATTCTTTGAATGTTGCCAGGGGGACTGAACATATCCAAGCATACTGGTCTGGGGAAGTTCGGGGCAGGGAGTGTGTTTGGATCACCTGCTAATGTCAACCAAGTGTTTGACAACTGCTGGCAGGCTGTTGGATTCAACGTGGTTGACTCAGAGCTGTATAGCATACAAAATAACAAGTGCATGCTGAGTGCTGGTTGTGTCAATGTCCAAGGCAGGAAGCAACAAATGTTTCAGGCACTCGGGGTTGTAATACAAGTGGTGATGCAATCTCTCCACGGTCTGACTTGAACCCCAGAATGTGACAATTGCTGCTTTTTCCGTGTTCCTGTTTAATAGCATAGAAACTCCTGTACTGTGTGGGCTGTTGGTGGGCCCTGATCATGCAAGGTGCTGAGTGTTTCTTGGAAGTAGGTCAGTGTATTCAATTCCTATTGCAGTCAGTAGGAGTTTTATACATTGAGTAAAGTGTGCTGGATCAGGCCTTTAATGGTTAATTACAGTATGTGTTTCTCTGTGTGTTTGCACAGTGCCTCAAACTAAATAGCCTGATTTAGGACCTCTAGAGGCTAATATGAGATAACAATCTTCGAATATTCTAACAGGTGACAAATGGAGATAGGTTTTCTCAATTTAAATTGTTACACGTGACTTTATTAATATGTATACTATGTCCAACATGCTAGAAGCCTCCAGAAGCAAATAGGGAGTTGAGGTCAGAGAAGTAAATAATTTAAACTCTAGAATGTACACAGGGTGTAATGAGTAAGAGAACTGACAATAGTGAAACATGGTGTAGGTACAATCTGTACCAGTGTAGATTTCTGCTTGGGTCATCTGAAATGTCCAGTCTGATGGGGGAAGAGACTGACTGATAGCTCTCTGGTGGCTTGCATTTGAAGAGTCGTAAAGTTTAAAGTCAGATTGGACCCTTCCATCATCTTCTTAGACCTCCTGCATCTCACAGGTCACCAACATTATCTGATGGCCACATATTAAACCAAATACCCAAAATTAAATCAAAGTGTTACAGCCCAGAGCAGACTAGACTATTCACCATAGGCAGAGAATAGGAGGGACTGAGTGCACCAGTGCCTGAGGCCTCTGCAGTGGCAGAAGAAAATTTCAAATGAGAGGTACACAAATTTCCATTTCTCCTTGTTTGGAGAGTTTGCTTACTTGCCCTAGAAGGATTGTCGTGCTCTTACAACAATCCCACTGAGCTGAAGTGAGACAAGAAATCTAGGTAAGGGCAATAACCCATAATTCTTTCCCAAAAATGCATGGAATAGGGATGTGCGCACTAACTAAAATTTTTTTAATAGCTGCAATACTGGCTTAAATATCACTCTGATATTCTGCTCCAAGTATTTGGGCTGCCTTTTATTGCCTGCAATCCCTTCAGCAATGCCTCCTCTGCCTCTATGGATTTTAAAATCCCTCTTCTCTGTGATGTCTCCTAATGGACGGTTGCCTGTTATCTGCCTCACAAAGTCATGCTATGTCACGTATCCCTCCTCTCCTGCACCAGTTTCAGGGAATTACAGGGTCCATCAGTTCTCCTGTGGGTGTGGCTGCTTGTTACCCTCAAATTAAAGCAGGCTCAAGATTTACTACTTCCCACACTCCAGCAGGCAGAGCTGACAGAACTGCCGTGACAGCAGGGGCTCAGAATTACCCAAGAGCCTTTCTACTGTCTGTAGCTACAGAAACTGTGCTTTCCCCTATCAGTAGCTCAAGAGTTTTGGCGTTAACCGCTTATTTTATGTAGATAAAACAAGATTTTACTCTTATTACTGTAAAGCCAGTACAGCTATGGGAGAAGGAGCTGGGTTCTGTTTTGCATCACGCATCAGCAAAATTCAGCTGAGGTTGAAATTGCAGAACCTTTCTTACTGATGACAATGTGAGACACAGCCTAACTCTTTCAGATTCCAGGATGAGTTGCAGGGCTAGAAATTAGGGGGCAAATGTGGCTGGAAATTATGGTATGCTGTGACTGAGAGTGAATGAATAAATTTCCTCCCGCCTCCCCTCCACTCCTGTTAAATTTTTACATAGATACTTTGGAGAGTACAAAACAAGTCTGTCTAGGGTTAATGTCTGCCTCATGGAACTTCATAGAACATCCTAATGTTGACTAATAACAGCAATTTGTCATACAAACATATCAAAATAATTGGCTTTGCTTCAGTGGTAACATTGATCAGACTCCATGGCGGTACCGTCTGTCACCAAAATGATGTACAGTAAGAGTGCAGATGTTATTTACAATGTTTTACTAATTCCTCTCATAGGAGGAACTATATTTCTTCCTGTGTATAATAATCTAGCTGTTTTATAAGGAGTGCTGTTCATTCTCAGCACCTTGAGCCAAATTTTATGGGAACAGATAAATAGTTAATGAAAATGTCCTATGTTGTAGCTCTCTAAGGCATGATATTAGCAAAATTTTTGATGATCTTGCTATGAAGGAAGAAGTTTCTGCTACAATTAAAACACAGTAATACGGTTTTTTCCAGAAACATACAAAGTTCATACCTCTTACCTTGTACTTGTACCTTGTAGAATGCATTCATTAGCTAAATATGTATTTGTTCTTTTTTCATTAATCTAATATAGTCAGATCCTTTGCATGCTTTGAATTAATTTGAATGAAGTGAACAGAGTTTTTCACTTCAAGAAAACCATTAAAATATGGTATATTATTCCATTAGATTGCATTTAGATCATAATTTCAGTAACTGGCTGTCATTCAAAATACTGTCAGATTGAAGACTCCTGTTTGTATTCTATTTTCATAACATGCACAAATAAAGTTAGGAAAGGTAAAGCCAGTATATGAAAAAACTGTTGGCCATGTAAAATATTCGGGAATGTAAGAGAATGATGTTAAATGTTTATGTGAAGGAAAAGTATTAAATAGTAACATCATCTTTCACTTAGTAGTAATATAATTTGTTAGTGAACACAACCTTTGCCTTAAGTCTGCTATAAAATCCTTTCTACTGTCAACTCCCAATGAAGTATTCAAAATGAGAACCAGCATTTCCCATCCTCTGCAGTAGAATTGTTATTTTTACTTGCTGGAATCCTTAATTTCCAGCCTATGCCTTTGAGAGAGTTTATTCTATGAAAAGGAAGCAGCAACTTGCCTCAGGGCTAAGAACAGAACTGTTGAATAGATTTTTAATTGATGCATTTGTATGCCTTCTAATCTATCTTCCAATAAAAATAGAGTGGGATTTTTTTGTTTTGTTTTAAGAGCTTATTATTTATCCAAAGCACAGACGACTATTCATGAAAAAAGTTTGCATGCAAAATTAACAGTATTGTTCCAGGCAATAATTGAAGGTAATTGCACCCCTACACAGGTGCACAAATTGACTAAGTAGCCCATAACACTAAACAGTGCATACAGTATTGGGCACATACCTACAGAGGATATACAGTAAAGATGTATTGGAGCATTAGATTCATATACTGCACCTTGATATGTTCATTACCATCCCTGTGGGCAAAAAGGATTGGAGGTGAAATCTTGTCTCCTGGGAGTTTTTCTATTGAGCGGATTTCACCCTAGATCAACCTCGGTGGTTAAATCATTAGCTCAGCTTCCAGTCTGAGTAGCATAGCTCGGCTGGACATCGAAGAAAGAAATAGAATAGCTGGGCTTAGAGTAGAAGAGCTAAGCTAGGGAAATGGTGCAGAGGAATCTCTCTCTGCACCTCCAACTGTGGAGCTATTATTTGGCTGAGGCCTTCATGCATCCTTTCTGTGAACTGGTGGTAGGAGTGCAGGAGGATCCATGTAACAGCAAATCCTCCAACATTTGCAATTCCCACTGCACGCCGATCACACAGGAAGCTGTTGTAGATTTTTGTTGTTGTTGTTGTTGGACAGGATTGTGCAACCTGAGTGTGGCTCTCCAAATCAGATTACCTTTGCACCGCAACCCTCTGTGACGTGCTCATTGATTTGGATTGTGCCCTGGTATCTGTGTCCCCCATGCCCTGTAACTTGTGGTGCCCTTTACAATGCCTTGGTCCTGTAGCCTCTGACCTGGATTGCTCACAAACAGCCTTCAACATTTAAGTCCCTCTCAGCTATATCTGTGTATGTGCTGCAGCCAGCCAGCCACACCTTGGCTCTTATCAGCCTTCCAGATGACCACAGGGGGATGCCAACACACTCCCAGTCCCAGATTTTCCCCTGGAAACATATAGCCTGTACTGCTTAGCCCTTTTCTGGACAGTACAGATATACTGAGTCTGTTATTCCTTTAAGGGAATAATATGCACACAAGTTGTTACGCCAAATGGCGTTACCCAGGCACTTCAACATGAACACACTGGATTAGATAAAACAATAAAAACAAGTTGATTAACTACAAAGAGATTTTAAGTGAGTGCAAGTAATGAGGCATAAAGGTCAGAAATGGTTACCAGAAAAATAAAGATAAAACACTATTAGATTCAAAGGAAAGTGTTCTGACCGTAGGCTTTCCGCAGTCGTCTTGACCAAACTTTTTAGGTCAGGACCTCACCTAAAGAGTCCAGTGGCTGCTTCCTTTGTCTCTTAAGGGCAATGAATGCAATGGGCAGGGGGAGAGAGTGGGGAGACTTGGGGTGTCTGTCCCTTTATTTTTATTGTTCCAGTCCCCCTCTTGAAAACATTTCCAGCTGGGAACAAAGCGACAGGTAACCTGTGTGGAAGGGAACTCCATGCTGCTTCTTTGCAGAAGTGTAGATTTTTGCCCTGCCCATCTTTCTTGCCAAGGAATGGCCACTTAGCGGGCAATGGTTCATTAGTCTTTTTTACACCTGGCTAAGGCATCAGCTTGACCTTTTTCTCTGAGTTACTGGTTTGGACACTCCCCAGATTTATCTAGAAAACATGCTGAAGTCAAGACTAAAAGTATATGTTTATAACTTTACATATAATGCTGCTATGTGCATTTTGCCATTATATTGATCAACAAATTGAGTTTTTTTTTAAATGATACCTCCCAAGGCATACCTTGTACAAACATTATTATAATAGTGTATAAACACGGGTATATTCTGTCACATCCTCATCGGCTGGGAATATGAAGGCAAGATTAGACTCAGGTAACTGACCTGAATAAAAGGGGTAGGGTATTTGGTTGGGGGGGACGGGGGGAACCATCCCAAACAATGGTAATTTATCTGAAAAAAGAACGAGGAGTACCTGTGGCACAGTAGAGACTAACTAATTTATTTGAGCATAAGCTTTCCTAGCCCACGAAAGCTTATGCCCAAATAAATTAATTAGTCTCTACGGTGCCACAGGTACTCCTTGTTCTTTTTGTGGATTCAGACTAACATGGCTACCATTCTGAAACCAGTAATTTATCTCACTGACAATGACCATCTCTGTCTGGGTTCTTTGGTTTCCTATCACCATACTATTTGAGCATCTTCTAGACACTTAACAGATGTATCCTCACAACATACCTCTGGGGTAGTATCCCCATTTTATGGATTGGCAACTGAGGCATAGAAAAAACAATGGACTTGCACAAGGTCACAAAGGAATTTTATTTCAGAGTCCGTAGCCTACATCTCTGGAGTTCCAGCTGGGGTACTTCTGAGCCTGCTTAAGTCTGATGAGTTATCCCTGAGAGCATGGTTAGACTGGCGCTTTATAGCGCTAAAACCCTCCAGGAGCGCTATAATTCTCTAACCTTACACACTGGCAAGGGACATTTTGCGCAATAAGTCTCCCTTTAAAGCGCAACTTGTAAACCTCCTCTCCGAGAGTGATAAGGCTTTTTGCGCTAGCGCTATAGTGCAACGGTGCGAATGTGACCACCCATGAATCACTCATTAGGCTGTAAGGGATCTCTGGCACGCCTCCGAGCCATGTAAGGCAATCAGCAACCCATTTAAGGCAAATGACGTCTAAGTGTTGTTTTGAAAATGAGGGGAAGAATGCGGAAGTACCGTTTCAGTTTCTCTCTTAAAACTCACAGCAAATAACCACTGGAAATGCTGGCGGACCGAGCTGTGTGACTTCAATGCAGAGCCTTCAGTTTCCTCTAAGGAAAAGTCACTGACAGCCTGAACTTGTCTCCCTGCCTACACGTTCCCCGTTCCCCCTCGCCCCCCTCCTTTGCAAAGCACGTTGCACCCAGCTGAATGCTGGGATACACCTGCCCATAATTCACCACTCCCTGTGCCTCCAGAAGCGCCGGAAATGTGTCCATGCTGTAGCGCTGAAGGGTCTAATGTGCACAGGTTTTAGCGCAATACCTCTTGCGCTAAATGGGACGTGCTATAAACAAACGCACTACAATTCTGTAGTGTAACCTTACGCTGAGCCAGAGAGTGTGATGACTCATCATAGGCAGTTACCTTCAGGTCTTGTGATACGACCCATGCCACTCAAACAGGGTTCAACCAATCCATAGGTAAGGACCCACCTCAGATGATCCAAGTGCAGGAGTATGGGAAGCACTCTCTCCAATCTGCTGATGGTCACTATCTGGCTAGGAATGTTCCCGTTGCCAGTAATTTCATCAGATTGCTTCTAGCCATGCTTGTTTCCAGGCTAGTCAGCCCTTATTCCAGTTTACATCTGCTCCAGCCTCAGGTGACGATTCTGACACTAGCCTAGAGTCTTGATCACAACACTGTGTTTGGCTACATACACAGATAAGACAGATGAGTGAAAAGAGAATTTATTTGCAGTTAATAGTAAGCCCCAGGAATTATTTCCAGATGCCAAGTGCATCCAACTCGTCATTATGTGTGAATGGAGTTCTCGCTTTCTAAAAACAGTCAATGGATTTCAGCCCTATGCATCTGGTTAATACAGATGTTTTCAGAGTAGTACCTGCCAGTCTAAAAGTAGAACCTCTCAGACAAACATGCCACTCCACAAATTAATTGTGTGTGGCAGAACTCAGTCATGGACCTTCAGTCTCATCGTCTAAGTCAGGGGTCGGCAGCCTTTCAGACGTGGTGTGCCGAGTCATTTATTCTAATTTAAGGTTTCGTGTGCCAGTAATACATTTTAACATTTTTAGAAGGTCTCTTTCTGTAAGTCTGTAGTTTATAATTAAACTATTGTCTGCAAAGTAAATAGGGTTTTAAAAATGTTTAAGAAGCTTAATTTAAAATTAAATTAAAATGCAGAGCCCCCCGGACCTGTGGCCGGGACCCAGGCAGTGTGAGTGCCACTGAAAATCAGCTCGTGTACCGCCTTTGGCACACGTGCCATAAGTTGGCTACCCCTGGTCTAAGTTAGTGCAGCATGAGGTGAACTAAAAGGAGGAGCTTCCATCAACACAGATTGTTTTATCTATTGTATGCACTTCTTTTATGTGTGTTACATTTTTAATTTTTCTCCCCTTGCTAAGGATTTCAACATGTGACTTAAAGAAAAGGCACTGACGAGGAAGAGAATATGATATTGTTGCAAAAGTGAGCTCTTCCAGAACACTTTCTTCTGAAGCATTATGCTGTATTTTAGCCTTCAAAGTCTCATTTAAAGCTTTTGGAATCACACAGGCTTTGGAGTATTTATTATTTTATAGTGCCCACAAGTAATGGAATGTGATTAAGTAAAGGAACAGTTAGGCTGAACATCAGGAAAAGCTTTTGATGGGATCTGTTACTGTGAAATATCTTCTAAGGGAAGTGGCGAAACTTCATTGCTGGAGACGTTTTAAAATTAAGTTACACACAGCATTTGAGGATACACTGTATGGAACAATCCCCCACTGGCAGGAAGATGGACAAGATGACCAAATAGGTCAATTTAATCTCTAGCTCCTATGATCTGATTCTATTAATCACTGTCACACAAGGCACTCCACACTGCAAAATTTAGAGGGGAAGTATATTTACTGTTTGTTTGAGCAATGCCTGACAAGAATTTAACAGAGTAGTTAAAGGGTAATTCTCTTAAATGGCTCACTGCTTAATAATCCCATTGCACTTGCAGGGGTGGGATGGGTTGTTGATTTTTTTATATATATATAACCTTCTGTAGGTGATTGCTAAACGAGTGCAGAAAATCCCGAATGTTGCAAATGTTGAAAGTGTGTAGCATATATGTTTAAATGCAATGTGTGTGCAGATCTGCTGTGTACGGTGACATGACAAGGAAAGACTTTTTTAGAAACTTTTGATAGTCTTCAGGAAATGGTTTTCATGGTGGTAAGAGAATTGTCACCTCTTAAAATTGTACACAAGCAAATTTGTTGCTGTCCTATTTTCTCCTCACATAATTTGGTTTCTGAAGTTGCAGGCTTTTTTGGATCATTAGTACAAATGCAGAGAGGAGCAGGCTTTGAAGTTTTATGTACTACTTTTTTAAAAAAACAAACTGATGTATTTTTGTTAAGATATGATTGGAAAGATGTAAGCAACAAAGAGAAATCCCTGTAACTTGGTCTTTGTGTGCCAAAACCATGGATGTGAAGACTTCACCTTCTGACTTGTTTAGCTTCTATGTGCTCTTTCCCTGGTCCCAGTGCAAATGATTTCTACTATACAGTAAAACCTCCATTTAACGGACTAATTCGGGCGAGGGGGTGTCCGTTAAATGAAAAAGTCCGTTATTTAATAATAAAAAAAACCCCGAGCTGTCAGAGCAGCAGCCCGCCCGCCACAGGGTCGGGGCGGCAGCTCCGCAGCCCGCCCGCTGCCGGGACCTGGGTGGCAGCTGGGAGCGGGCAGCCAGCCCACCTGGGTCCCGGCTGCTGGGACCCGGGCGGCAGCCGGGAGCCGGCAGCCAGCCAGCCCTCCCGCTGCTGGGAGCCGGGCGGCAGCCGGGAGCCGGCAGTCAGCCCGCCCGCAAGTGGGAGCCGTCATCAGCAGTCAGCCCGCCCGCAGGCGGGACTCGGGCGGGAGCCGGCAGCCAGCCCGCCTGCTGGCGGGACTTGGGCGGGAGCCGGGAGCCGGCAGCCCGCCTGCTGGCGGGACTCAGCCGGGAGCCGGCAGCCCGCCCGCGACAAATGGATTTCGGATGCATCAGACTTGCTTAGAAATTTTGTCCGTTGCATCCGAAGTCCGTTAAATCGAGGTCCGTTAAATCGAGGGTTTACTGTAATGCACTCACCCAGAGATATTACTATCAGTCTCTACAGCAGTACACAAACATGAATTTCCACTTCAGCACCAGGCTGTCTTCAGTGTTAGAATGAGGGCAAGTTAGGTCAGGTTCATACACCAATAAACTTAACCTCTAACTAGAAGCAACTGGTAGGGAATTAAAAACACAGTAGGATACCTTTAAAGGTGATTCTTACATATGAACACTGCCACAGAAAATGAAACCTCTCCCTTCCCCAAGGCAGAGATTTATCTTTTCGGAGCAGTACGTTGACTCATGTAGGGCCAAGTTTTACCCTCGGATATTTGCCCACAACGGTCATCGACTTCAGTAGTATTTGTGCATTTGTATCTTAGAGACAATCTTTTTGTTTCTAAAGTAAGTAATATATATGATTATAGCCTTTACTTTGTTACTCTTTATGAAGTTTTTATAATATTCTGCTCCAAAATCAGTAGGATAAACTTCCATAAGTGCAAGGATTTATACAAAGGATTTTTGCTTGCCATTTGAAATGTGTGTAGATGCACTAACGGATCCATTGCCCCTCATTAACTGGGGGATGTCGGGTCAGCATCTGACCTGAGTTACCCTGGCATGCATATGGTGAAATTCTGATCTATTACTCTGGTGCAAAGCTAGAGTAACTCATTCTAGGGATTTACACTGCTGTAGTAGAGATCAGAATCTGACCCAAAGTGGACACCTCAGTGGATACAGTATAATTACTGTAGTAGGAGCAGTTAATAGAGAGAGATTTGAACTGACCCTGTGAGAATCACCCAACAAAAACTGTTCCCCTGGGGACAGAGAGATGTCCATAGAATAGTTTATGTATTTCACAGTGTGACGGGTTGCCCCCACTTTCAGGAGATACTGGGATACCACTGAGCCCTCCTATTCTGCCATTCAGAGCACCTTTTTTACCTGTCTTGATGAGCCAGGCTATTAAGCCTCCTCCAACACGCAGACAGGGTCACACGCAACTTCAGAATGACACACATACTGAGATCAGCTCTGGGAAGACTCAGCTTTAAGGGACTTTACCCAGTACTCAGGTGTCCACCTTCTTTGGAGTGCAGACAAAAGATATTATGAAATCCGCCTTCTCCCTCAATGTGGAGGAAGGTATGCACAGCCTCTCGTCCCCTTCCCTCTCCCAATATGAATTGCACAAACTGGGGTATATTATAAAGAAGGACTACCGTTATTAACTAAAAAAGGTGAATTTTAAGTGACTATAAGAAATAACAGACAGAACAAAGCAGACCACTGAGCAAATGAAACAAAATATGCAAGTCCAGCTCAAAATACTTAAGAAACAGGTTACAAAATGTAATTTCCTACCCTAATTGTTGTTTTAGACAGGTTGCAAAGTTTCTGTGGCTTAGAGTTCCAGTTATATTTCTTTTCAGACTGGACCTTTCTTCCCCCCCCCTCCCCCCCCCCCCCCCCGCCACCTTTCAGGTGTCTTGAACAATCAGACTTCTTGGGCAGATGGGCCATGGACAGGAGTCCCATTGGCCTTCCTCCCCACCTTTAAATAAGGTTTACATGAGGCAGGAATCTTTTGTTTTCCAAATTTGACCCCCCCCCCTCCCCCGGTTCCTTTTTAGTGGAAAGTTACAAGAAGTCCCAGAAAATGTTTAGTATCAGGTGACAGGACCACCTGACCTAGTGGTGTTGCAGGTACGTCCCCTGGACAGCTCCCAGGAGGGAGAGAGATTAGTGTCTTCATGGTCTTCCTGTTCCTTCCTAATGGTCTATCAAATCTGATGGCTTGTCGTCTAGGGGGTGTCTTCCCAATACATATCCAGTTGTAATTGTTACATAGTCCATATTCCTGACTTTAGATACAGAAATGATACATGCATACAAATTGTATAAATTTTAACCTTTCCAATGATATTTTATAAGACCCATCTTGCATAAAGTACCTCTGTTATGTTATAATCATAACAGAAGCATATTTCCATAAAGAATATGGTGTGTAATATCACACAGTATTAGCTTACCTGTAGGAGCACTAGATCTGCCAGTGGTAGGTTCTGTAGACTCAAAGTATATAAAAATCGAGGGAATTGGAATATTGCTATTATGAGTTATAGGTGGTGGTAACCTAACAAGGAAGGGTCCAAACACACTGTATAATAATTCAGTTTGCTGCTTGATGAGCTGCTGTGGTTAACCAGCTATATGTTATTTTATTCATTTTCATGCATTTGGCATGTTTCCCAATCTTGAGGCACCTCACACTACTTAAAACTCACAGCCACAAAAATGTGTCACCACACAATAAATCAGTTCTTCAGCTGAGCTGAACAGGTCTTCACTTTAGAACTACATCCCTATGTCTGATGACCAACACATGGGAGACAAAGGTTGAAAATCAGCCCTTCATTCACACAAGAGGCAAGAGAAGTGCCACTCAGGGATAAGACAGTAAAACCAAAATAGGATGTTTCCCCTGGCCAAGTACTCTTTAGTGGAGAGTTGAGTGCCCTGTTTAAAATTGTGAACATAGGAACTGGAATACTGAATCAGACCAATATTTCATATAGTTTGATGACCCATCTGTCCAAATGTAGCCAATACCAGTTACTGCAGAGATGATGCTAGATTCTAAACAATGGATAATTATGGAATAACCTTCCAAAGGGAAAGATTCTTCATAACTTTCAACAACTAGTAGGCAGCTTTCACTCCAAAGCATAAGGGTTTATATTCCATATATATGTGCTATCTAATGTTCAACAGAGTTATGTATATGCCTTGTCTATCCTTCTGTTGGGGTAATAGTACAGTCTATGTTATATTAATTTACATATATTTTGGGGATAGATCTATTGCTGGAAACTTTGCATTTCTTAATTTCCAGTTTTATCCCATGCCAGAAAGATCTAAATAACTTTCTGCAAAGATATATACTTATTGGTGTATATTAAATGAAAGTTGCATGTTTAGAGCACTATACTTTGAGAAAATGATACAGATGTGGTTTCTCTCTCACTTCTTTGGGACATGACTTTACCTCAGAGGAATCATGATTCATTATTTTAAAAAGTGAAGCAAAAGATTCTAGAATAAGGGCTTTTTTACTCCACAAACAATTTGCATAGCATAAGTTGCCATATTTACCAACATGCATTAGCCAAAATAGGAGTAGTTAGGTTTAAATATGATTTGGATTTATTTATTTCTCCATTATAAGAAAAAAGATTCTGAATTTTTAGAGAAGTCAGCTTCTTAGCTCACCCTGATAAAATTATTGAGCTAGGAGGAAGCTAAACTTTTTTTCTACTGAAGCCTCATATGTTCAGTTCAACTTATGCAGGCAAAACTGCCATTGAGGTCGGTGTGTTTTGCCTGCTTACGGAGGGAAAGATCAGCTTTGTGTGGTCACAAGGATGACTTGGTGTGTGACTCATGAACTGTTAATGCCAGTATTTCAGATGTGTGAGGGAGAAGGAAAGAGGTTCTGAATGCATACAAGACTGAAATAAATGTGGATGGAGTTAAGACTCACACCTTTCTTCAGCATATGCAAATTCTGCATTTCACACATTTTCACATTTCAGATTTTCACACCAATACAGTTATTAGTGTAGCTGAGGCCTGGTCTGATAGGAGCAATTAATACATGGAGGAAGCCTCATTTTTGGGGAAGATTAGAATTAGGGAGGTAAGTGAATAATCTGGTTGAAAACAGACTGTGCTGAATAAGATAAGTTAATAGGTCAGTAAGTGAAGAATACAGAATTTCTGAGCCAACTAAAATAAGAGGGAGAAGGCTCAAAGAACAATTTACTGTGAACTAGCTAATGGGACAAAAGAAGATAGGCATGTAGATATGAGGTAAAGAGGAAGTCAAAGCATGGACAGCATTTGGACAGTGCCTGCTGCACAGGGGATTGGTTCCCACAAAATCCAAAAATGTGTGGTACAATGTATAGCAAATGCAGTTAAATGTATAACTTTGTTATAAATGTGTAACTTTGGAGCTGTGCTGTACTCTGCATCCACCCCATCCGCCTGTGTTTGAATCTGATCAATTCAGCGTAGTGTTACTGTATGCCAAATAAAGATAGCTGAGTGACCAAGTCTGGAGCCAAACTAAGTTCTTGGGAATCTTAGTGGAAAGGGGTCTTGGAGGAACTCCCAACAGTTTGAGGGTCTCACCATAAAGGAATTTACAAGGGCCGTAGATTAAAAAATATATAATGAATACAGGTGAATGCTTTTACAAAAAGTTTCCTTGGTGATGTAACAACAATCACAGCCCCACCAAAGATGTAGATTTTGACACCTTGACTCAGGCTGAGTACTTTTTCCCTATGCATTAATTTCAGTGGGGCTAGTTTGTATAGTAATGTACTGTTTAATGCAAGTAAGGCTGGTACAGTCTGACCCCAAACAAGGTGAAAGAGGAAACTATTCTTATATTGATTCCTGTATTCCTCTTAGACCCCCTTAGAAAGTCACAGCCTAAAATTTTCTAGGCAACACAAGAAAGAGATCCTCTCACCTATCTGCATACACGTATAATAATCATTAGAGTGGAGGAAGAAACACTGGAAGAAGTAAATTATTTTACCTATCAAGGGAGGGAGACATACAGTGAGAAATGTCAAGTAACAAATATCAAAAGCAGCACATTATTTTCATGAATTTTAAATATTTCGAATAGTAGTCTGATTGGCACTGGCACAAAATATGAATTTTTAACATAGGGATCTTGTCTGTCCTCCATTATGGACAGAGTCAAGGAAATCCACAACAGAAATTGGTTAGAAGATCTGCTCATTCCAAAGTTAGATCTGTGAAAGATCTTCAGAGTCCATTGCAAAGAGTTTCTTGCAACATCAGAATTTCTATGTAGCGCAAACCAATCTAAAACATCAAATATTGTAAGAAGACAACAATGGACATATTTAGAACTGCTTTAAGGATGCCACCATCATCATGACTTCTATGGCAATAATATGAACACCTCCTGGAAACAGAGAAAGAGGGTAATTTAGAACAACGGAGAAAGAAGCCAAAACAGTCAATATGACAATCAGAAGCCTAAACACCACAAGACTGGAATGGCATAAGCTGGTGAATGCCCTAAGCATCTGCCAAGTGTGGGAGGCTAAAGAAGGAGGAAATTATCGCTCATACTTTGCACACGTAGGAAATCACGGAAATCTCTTAAAACAATATGCAGGTTTTTTTTTATCAATGGTGGACAATTTTTTCATTGATGCTGTTTTTAGCATCAAATATATGGTATGTAAAACCCATCTTCCACCAGAAGCCACATGCTGCTTCATTACGATAAAACAAACTAACCAAACAAAAACAATCCCACATCTTATTTACTTAAGAAAAAAAAAACATTTTGAAAAAGGAACCAGCAGGGAAGAAGACTGCAGATGTTGAAGTCAAAGTTTCGGCTGTGGAGCTTTTTTTCAGCACTTGTCAAATTTGACAAGTTCATTTAGCTTTTGGTTTGTGGAGAGGTACATATGTCTTATATTTTCTGTTTCATGCCAGCAGGTGGTATTCATTTGATAAATTGTTATGCTTGCTTAGTAAGAAGTCATGTCATTTTTTAAATTTTAGGCTAAAGGGAGTCTTGCATGAGTAAGAATTCTGGTTTATTCCTGGGGGAATTCTGCACCAAAAAACTCTGCACGCAATATTTTCAAATATTTTATTCTCTGCATATTTTATTTGTCAAAATAGCACAGTATAATCACAGCAGTTTTGATTATTTTTGGTCATTTATTTCAAAATACCTGTCATCGAGTTTGTCTCTAACAATATAGAAAACAAAAAAATAATCAAAAAAAGTTTTTTGAGAAATAGGTTCCTAACTATGCATATTAATACAGAACTCTGAGTAATAATTCATTTAAACTTCAATACAGAACCATATTTCCCACACCCCTTAGAAGCAGTGCAAAGGATTGGGGGAGTTGGAGTAATGGAGGAGCTGAGGGATAGGGAAGTAATTGCTGGGAGGAAGTTTGGGTGTGAACTTGGAGGGTTGTTGGGTATGAATGGAAAAAGTCTGGAACAGATTTTCTGGGAGGTGGGGAGGGACTCTTAGGGAGCTTTCCCCCATGAAGACTCTAGCCTAGCCTCTCCCATTGTCAGGCATGTCTTCCTTGTATCCACACCTGTCCTTGCACCCACTACCCACATGTTCCTCCACCCCCACTCACACACTCTGTTCCCATGTGGTCCTGCACCCCTTCCCCTTCTGCCCACATGGCCCTGCACCTCCCTTCCCCCTGTGGCTCTGCACCTTCACACCCATTCAGACCCTGACCCAGTCTTTCCTCCACCACTAGAACTTATGAGTCCTTGTCTGACCCCCCCAGCATTCCCACGCTGTCGGTCTCCCAGCATTCCCTGTCTCCTGACCTGGTCTGGCAGGCTCAGTGAAGAAGGCAGGCTTTTTCTCTTCCCTAGTTGCTCTGGGTCCTGGACTGGCTGCTCTATTCAAGCGGCTGCTCTGTTCTAGTGCCAGACCACCATCTGGTGGGGGAAAAGGGTGGAACTGCAGCAACATTCCAGCAGAAGCTTTTTTCTTCATTAAAAAAAATAAAATATAAATGGCTCATTAATTATGCATGCACACAGTGGTACAGAATTTCCCCAGAAGTACTGGTTGTTTGGACTTTGCTCCATACACTGAAATCCGATTAATAAATTGCTTTTGTTAATCTTGAGTTGCAGTGTCACTTGCAGTGTGAAGTTTTAGCAAATCAGATCAAGCCACCCCATAGTTAAGACAAGTGGTCTGCCTAATATTATCTCTGTAGTACTGCTGAACAGTAAGCTAAAGTACCGGTATAAGGCCAAAAACTGGAAAGAAATGCATTTCACTAGATTATTTTGTATCTTTAAAAATCCAAAGTTCCTTTCACCAATTACAGAAATTAGTTTTGTTTTCTAAAATAGTCAAACAATTTCCTTTTGGTTTTAAGATAAGTCTGATCCAAAAGAAAATCATTCAGTAGTTTTTCTACTCAGCATCATTTGGGATTCCTAAAACAAATCAGTGAGCCGCTTGGTTCCCTTAGAAAAATTGAAAAATTATTTAATTCACTAATTTCCTTCTGATTGAGATTTAAAACAAATTAATCAGATCAAGTCTGTTTTTAGATCCCAGTTGATCCTAAATTAGCCTGGCCTGTGGAAAATGTAGGCATCACTCATGCTTCACAGCTGCTTAAGCCAAATATGCCTTTATTTCTTCAAATCCTCTCTCTAGCTGTTGTGAACACCTCCATGATGCATTTCAGTCTGTCCCCATCCGAAAATCAGTTTCAGGCTCTGGAGGAGCTCATAGAGCACTTGAACGATATAAAATGAGGCAGTACTCCACAACCTGATTAAACGTCTGCCAGCCTGAAAAAAACTTGAGAGAGAATGTTGCCAGGAGTAGCATCTCAACATTTCTAAGATGTGTTCAAGACACCTGTTTTCACTCAAGCCACAGAAACACCTCCTCTTACATTGACCTGGTAGTCAAGGCCTGTGGCCATATGGAGACTCAGATGTTAAGACTGTAAAAATGGATTTGTACCTTATTCCTCAATGGCCATACTGCCGGGTGCAGTTGAGGATGCAAATGATGGCAGAGATATATATTTCTAGGAAGACTTTTTGGTTCAAAATGTTATGTGGCTGGAGGAAAAAAATGGGTGTACAAAGATGCTTGTAGATGGAGAAGGATTCAGACTTTCACTCTTGTAACCCATTGTGCAACAGGCAAGCGCAATTGTAATTTCTTTGCTCCCATAATGACTGTCACTTGTCTTTAAGTATGACTACGATTGGAAATCAATTTCCACATGTAGGGTTCAGGAAACGTGCCAATGCAAGTTGGTGTCTATGTTCCCTCCTACTGTCTGCCAAGGTGGCGTGAAAATATTCTATTGCAGTGGCTCTCAACCAGGGATCCAAGGCCTTCTTGGGGCTGCGAGCAGCTTTCACGGGGGCCTCCAAGCAGAGCCAGCATTAGACTCTCTAGCGCTCAAGGCTGAAGCCCTGCCACATGGAGCTGAAGCATGGGCCCAGAGTCCTGCCATCCAGGCTGAAGCCAAAGCCTGAGCAATGCAGCTTTGCAGAGGACCCTGTGGTTAACCCTGACGTTAGCCCTGGCTTTTATTTGCAGAAAACCACTTATTATGGCACAGGTGGGGTGAAGAATTTTTATAGCATGTAGGTTGGGGGAAGGCTCAGGAAAAAAACCAGCTGAGAACTGCTGTTCTATTGCATGTTCTGCTTTCTTCATAGCAGAGTGCTAAGCTCGCTTGTCATGTGCCGTATCCTCCCAGGTCATTAAGTCCAGTCCGGCAGACTGTATGTGCTGCTTGCTGCACTCCTTGTAGTGGAGTTTGGGATGGCCTTCCTACTTCCTTTTTCAAATTCACAATCTAGAATTCTTAGTAGATTGTTATCCAAATGTATGATGTGGCTGACCCAAATCATTTACCTCCATGCTAGCATGGTTGCTAGCTATGGTACTTCATTGTTGGTGAGCATCAGAGCAATTGATTCCCATTAGGCTGTGTAGGTGGCATTGTTGCAGGCAGTTAAGTTGTGTGATATGGTGACAATGAAGGTGGCAGATATCTAAAGGGTATAGAAGACAAGGGAACACAGCTCTGTAAGTTTGACCTTCTCTTTCTCCCCTCCACCGCCCTCCCCCAATCCTGTCCAAAGATTTTTTTGCAGACTACCAAAAGCTGAGGCCAATGACTTGAAGTGTGCTGAAAGTTCTTTATCAATGCTGCTAATGTAACTGTGCTACCTAGGTAACAGAAGGACTTGATGTTATTTAATTGGCAGCCATTCAGTTTTATTTCTGGTGGTGATGGAAGTAATGGGCTTCTTCCAGGAGATGGTTGACACAGGATTTCTGTTTTCTTCACATTAATACAAAGGCCAAAAAGGGCTATCACAGGCAAAGGAATTCAGCACATGTTGCAAGTCATTCTCAGAAAGGGCAACAAATGCTGAGTCATCAGCATCCCATAGATCCTTTATTTCGTTTTGCTGTGATTTGCTTCTGGCCCTGAATTGGTGGGGGTTTAAAAGTCTGCCATCAAATTGTGTTGTTAAAGTGACACCTGAAGTGGTAGTATGTGTGGCAACTTCTAGCCAAGAGCAAAGTAAATAATGTAGGGACAAGCACACAGCCCTGTTTAACCCCAGGGGCTATAGGAAAGGGATCAGATGAGTCAGCACCCACTGATACATGGGTGTTTATGTTGTCATAGAAGCAGCATATAAAATAGATTAGTTTGTGTGGGCAGCCAAACTTTTCAAGAAGGCACCAGAGAACAGAGCAGCCGATGGAGTTGAACACCTTACTGAGGTTGACAAAGGCAACATACAGGGGCATTTTGTTCGGGAGATTTCTCCTATAACTGGCGTAGGGTAAATATGTCAGCAGTGCTGGGTGATGAATAAAAACCACACTAGGATTCAGGAGGTATGTCATCTGCAATAGCCTGAAGCCTTTTCAGCAACAGCTTACCAAGGGTCTTAGCAGCGATGGAGAGGCGTGAAATGCCATGATGATTGACTCAATCATGTCTGTCCCCTTTATGTTTGAAAACCTCATTTTCCCAGCAGAAGCAAATAAGTTTAGTGAAGCTTTACGAAGTGTAAGACCACTGTGTTTCAACACTTCAACTGGGATTTCATCATCTCCATTTGCCATTTCCATAAATGCATTCTTAGTCTCCTCCAAAGTTGGTGGATCTTCAAGTTCAAGACGGGTCGTTGCTTGATTGAGTCTATTTGATCATATGTGCTCAGCTCACGATTGTGAAGAGTCGCAAAAGATTCTTTCCATTTTTCTAATATTCTACCGTGCTCAGGAGGGTGGAGCTGTCATTGGACAGGATTGGACACTTATTGGTTCTTCATAGTCCATAAATGGACTTTAACTCCAGAAAAAAAAGTTTGGGTGTTATTAGTATCAGTAAGAGCTTGTAGCTCTGTTCCTTTATTTCTCCACCAAGTGTCTTCCATCTCTTGCAGCTTTTTCTGCACTTCAGGGAAAGTGCATGTCTTGACGGGCCACAAAGAGTGCTTAAATATTGTCATTCCTATCAAACCAGTCCACGTTTTGTCAAGTTTTGACACCAAGGACTTTTTCAGCTGTTGATTGCGCTGCAGTTTGAAAGGTACCCCACCTTTCATCAACAGTCTATTTACTCTTTCATTGGCACAGTTTAATAGTGTGGCATGAATGGAAGTTACTAACTGGGTTCCTCCCCTCTTCTGTGCGAAGTTTAGCGACCTTGACACATCTGTTTAGTTTTGGAGGCAGTTACAGTCTTGGACTGTGAATCCTGAGGTTGTCTAGTACAGATAAACTGGTGATCCACAAAACATTCTACGCCTTGAATGTAAACATTCCTCAGGCATTAAGATGAGTAATCTAGAAGGCGTCATCATTGTAAACGAGTCTGCCAAGAATAGAACCACTTTTCTGGCACATTGAAAAAGGTGTTCGTAATAACACTCTGCCCAGAGTTTGACCTTGCTATGGAGTAGTTCTCCATTTGTCTTTAGAGACCCATTTCTGATTTTCCGATTGACTCTGTTTCAAGTGATGTAATAATTTCTAGTGCTAGTATTGAAGTAACCCAGTAATAAGATTTTGTCATTGTTGGGTATCTTTCTTAAAGTGTCACTCAACTGGGCGTAGAACCTAGTCATCTTTTCTTTTGGAAAAAGTAGTGTTCAGGCATAGGTACTTATAATTGTCAGAAAATTGTTGTGGGACTGTAGTATCCTCAATGTCATTAGGTGCTCTGATATTGACATGGGTTGCTGAGCTAGTTTATTATTGATGGTGTTTGCTATTGCGAGACCTAACCTGTGTTGGCTGATGTTTTAATTTGCCTTGTAACCTGACCAATAAAAAGTGTTTTCTTTTTCTCTAAATTCACTGTTTTCATATAGTCTAATCTCAGATAAGACACTGATATCCCTTTGGTATTTGTGTAGCTTTTTTCCTACTAATGCAGTTCTTCTAAGGCTCGATTTTTCCTTTGGGTCAAGTAGTATGCAAATGTTCCAGAATCTGATTGTCAGTTTCTGTCCATTTTTGTCTGTTTCAGAGTTCAAGAATCCTATTTGTTTGTCTTGGCCTTACTGTTCTTTAGTAATGATCATTTATAAATGTCATAACAAGGCATAACAACAAAGGTGCTAAATCCATGGTGCCTCATCCTACCACTTTGTAATGTGATGTGGTTGCCAGACACACTCTCCTATTTTATTTCATGCTGTGATATTGAATTGTCTTAATATAAAATTTGCTTTGCTTTTAGTTTTCTTTCCAAAGGTTAATGCCATTAAGTGTAAGAGGATACATATAATATTACAGATATTATTGCTTAGTGTTGCAATTATTATAGTGTCTTTGGTTAAATTCTGCTTGCCTCGGAAAACTGTGTCTGGATGAACTTTGTTATTCATGAATAAAGCAATGAAGTTTGACAAGAGCTGATTTGAAGTGCTGATCAGGAAAAGTGAGAAATCATTATATAAAATCTTACATTTGATATGTCGGTACCAACAAATTTATCTATCAGTCAGTTAATATGCAAGTCTATGGAAAGTTTAGTCACTCGGATATGAAGGAGACCAAGAAAGATTTGACTACTACAGATATGTCTTCTCCAACTCATGGCAGACACCAAAAAGTGGCCAACAATTCCTCTAGCATAGCAGCAGCAGGAATAGTCCTAAAGAGGTCATCTGATTGTGGCTGTGAAAGAGAATGTGGAATCTGAATTGAATTTGAAGAGGCAACTAGTAGTATTGATGGTTTTGGGGAGGATTCATAGATTCCAAGGCTGAAAGAGACCATTATGATGATCCAGTGTGAGCTCCTATAATGCAGGCCATAGACCATCCCCATCTTTTTAGAAGAACATTCAATCTTCATTTTAAAAATTCTCAAAGATAGAGAATCCACCACCACTCTTAGTAAATTGTTTATTTCTGGTCTGAATTTGTCTGTTTTCAACTACTCCTTCATTGGATCATGTTCTACCTTTCTCTGCTAGATTAAAGAGTGCATTATCAAATATTTGTTCCCAATGTTGGTACTTATAGACTGTAATCAAGATACACTCCTTAACCTTCTCCTTGTTACGGTACCTAGATTGAGCTCCTTGAAGCTATCACTGTCAGGCATATTTTCTAATCCTTTAGTTGTTCTTATGACTCTTCTATCTGTACCCTCTCCAATATATCAAAGTCCTTGGTGGGAATTGTGAGCACCATACTGGACACAGTATTCCAGAAGTGCCAAATACATAAAATAAATGGAGCATAAAATAAACCAATCTCCTAAAACTGGAAAGACCTTGAAAGGTCATCAAGTCCACTCCCCTGCCTACACTAGCAAGGACCAAGTACTGTCCCCTGACAGGTTTTTTGCCCCAGATCCCTAAATGGCCTCCTCAAGGATTGAATTCACAACCCTGGGTTGAGCAGGCCAATGCTCAAACCACTGAGCTATCCCCCTTCCCCATAGGTCCCCTGTTTATGTAACCAAGGTTTGTGTTAGCCCTTTTGGCCACAGTGTTGCACTGAAAGCTCATGTTTTGTCTGATTGTCAACTCCCACCTCCAAATCTTTTTCAGAGTCACTGCTTTCCAGGATAGAGATTCCCCCCCTCCCCCTCCCCAGACACATCCTATGAGTATGGCCTTCATTTTGTGTTCCTAGATGCGGTTATTTACATATAGCTGTACTAAAATGCATGTTGTTTCTTGTGTCCATCTTACCAAGTGATCCAGATCGCTTTGTATCAGTAACCTGTCTTATTCATCATTTACCACTCCTCCCCAATATATTTATGATTTGCAAGCCTTATCGGTGGCGATCTTGTTTTCTTCCAGGTCATTGATAAAAGTGTCAAATAAGGTAGAGCCAAGAACCGATTCCTGCAGGACCCCACTAGAAACACACCCATTCAGTAATGATTTTCACATTTACAATTACATTTTTGAGACCTATTAGTTAGCCAGCTTTTAATCTATTTAATGTGTGCTATGTTAATTTTATATCATCCCCATTTTTAATTGAAATGTGGTATCAAGTCTTAAAGAAATCTGTTATATCAACATTATTACTTTTATCAACCAAACTTGTAATATTCATTAAAAAAATCAGGTTAGTTTGACAGGATCTATTTTCTATAATCCTGTGTTGATTGGTGGTATTTATGTTACACTCATTTAATTCTTTATTGAGTCCCATATCAGCCACCCCATTATGTTGCAGAGAATCGACATCAGACTAACAAACCTTTTAAAAAATTGGCACAACATTAACTTTCTTCCAGTTTTCTGGAACTTATCCATTGTCCCAAGACTTACTGGATATCACCATTACTCGTCCAGCGAGCCAATCAAACCAGGTCTTTTAAAACTCTTGGGTGTACGTTGTCTTGACCTGCTGGCTTTAGAATGTCCAACTTCTGTAGCTTTTGTTTAACATCCGCCTCAGATACTGGTGGAATGGAAAGAGTGATATCATCCTCATCATCTCACTACATTATCCCCTCCCCCCCATTGCAGAATAGCAATACTTATTGAATAAAGCCTTTTCTGCTTTATTATTGATCATTCTATCATTTCCACATAATGGTGGATCAATACCATTATTGGGATTCTTCTTGTCACTAATATACTTAAAGCCAGAAGAAGGTTTATTTAACTGTTGTCCATAAATTTCTCTTTGTATCCCTTTGCTTCCCTTGTTATGTTCTACAGTTCCTCGCTTCTGATTTATATTCATTACTGTCAATTTCCCCATTCTTCCATTTGTTATATAAAAAGTAAAAATAACTCTTGACTTCCCCTCTAAACCAGAACAGTTTTTTAAAAAAACAATAGAGCCTTCTTTCCCAATTGTAGAAGTGTGGCTTTTGGGGCATCTAATAAAGTGTTCTTAAACAATTCCCAATTAAAATTCACATTTTTCTGATTAAATTTTTCCCAGGTGATTTGTGCCATAATTATTTTCAGCTTTGTGAAATTGTCCCTTTTAAAGCACTATGTGTTCATATCACTGCTCTGGACTTTAATTTGTTTGCACATAAAAGTGGTCATGATCATTTCTACTTAAGCTACTATTAATTTTTAAATCTGTGATCAGTTCCTCTTTATCCATCAAGACAAGGTCTAATATAGAATTCCCCTGTGTTGGAATGCAAGGCTTTCTGCATTAAGAAATGGTCATCTGTTATAATTAGAAATTCTAAGGATGTTTTAGTACTGGCGGTATGAGACCTCCAGCATATGTCACTCAAATTGAAGTCCTCCATGATCACTCAGATTTTTTTCCCTACACATTCTTCTCCAATATGACTTACAGTGGGACCCCACAGGATAATGTCGGCAACCATCAAAGCTGCACCAGCCATGGAGTTTGAGAAGAAAGTTTCCTCCTTTTTATGGGGTTCTTTTCTTCAAGTTATGACTTCATTTTTTGCTATTAATCTTGTTAGCAATACCACGGTTACAGCAACCTGTTTAAATTGTTACTAAATTAAGCACCTCAAATGCCATTTTGAATTTAGAGAACAGAACTCCTGGAATCTGTTACAATCCGGGTCCTCTGGGTCTTTTACAATCAATATGCTCTGAAGGTCCTAGTGAGACTGTTCATAATATTTTTGGTGCTTGCACTTGAAGTGTGGCATAGCTCTGGTTTCACCAAGAACTGTGATATTTCACTACAGCAGCTTACATCCATCATCTTGAAGTTGAGTCTTTTGAGAACTGCCTTGTAGCTGCTTTTCAATATTTTTTTATTTTCCAAGAGCATCTTACAAGATGGCTTTCTTAAGAACAGAAAATGGTAAACGCTGCCATAGACCCTCAGTTGAAAAATAGAGTAGTTCAGTCTTCCTAGGTTTTAATGCAGAGCTATAGTCTGCCTGCAATTGCCAGAAATTGACTCTGCGGGGAGGAGATAATATTCTCCGCTGGTGATTGCAGAAAGGGAAACTTCAGTGTGTGTGTGTGGGGGGGGGGAATTTACGTGTAAAATGCTTATTTCTAGCAGTACTCTGTCAAAAAATAAGACCCACCTTCTCTGTTGTAAGTTGCTTGTACTTTTTCTACAAGTCACCTTATACTGTATACTGTAAATTTAGGAGCTCTTAACCTTGTAAAATTATAAATTTAGGAGCTAAGAACTGTCCTAAACTCTCCTGTCCTTTCTCCCCAGGCTTGGGAGTAGCCATTCCTGCTATTGATTTAGTCATCGCCTGTCATCTTCATTTTCTTGTTATAAGACTGGCAATGGGGGCTGTGCTCAAGATGGTGAAAAGATACTGGAAGTGATTGTACTGAAGGTACTGGAAGTGATCGTACTGAAAGTGCCAGAATGGTGGTCTGGCTTCCAAAGAAAACATGCTGGGATGGTGTTCCAGAGTGTTCCAGCACAACTCGAGCTTTGCATTGAAGTCTGGGATTTCCAGGTTAAGGAACTCTTAACAGTTTGAGGAGGGTTCTTGTCTTTTCATGCAGTCGTTCACAGCCTAGTTTCTCCTGTAACTGGAGACATAAAACAATGAGTCTGCCCCACTATTAGTGAGTGAGGAGACTCTTCTTTTCAAGGGGGCTTCAGTTAAGGAATCACATTTAGCAGTGTTATTGTCTAACTCCGTGCCAGTTCAGTATCTTCAAAAAGGGACCTTCCAGTACTAGCAACATTCCACTGAGAAACAGTACCACACTTTGACCTCCCTGGGTTTAGTTTCTGTCATCTTTCTGGTTAGGATGAAAATCCTTTCTGGCTTGGGGTAATATGACAAATCTTCACAACATCTTTGAGGCTTCTTTCATGACTGTACAACACGAAGTGGCACAAGATGAGAGGAAGGCATTTGAAGGTGGATCTCACCAGATCTTGGCGGGATCCCAGTGACTTCATTGAGGTCAGGGGACTCCCCCTTAAATAGTGCCCATCCTCTTCTAAATGCTCTGTGGACAGTTTCTTTCTGGTGTCCAAGAGTTTGGGGATAAAAGCTGTCTGGAGTATTTTGAACAGGTCGGATACCTATTCAGCATGGATGCTTTGAAGTGACTGTGGGATGTACTAATTGCTTTGTGTGTCTGGTGGTGAACGGAGATGACACTATTCAAGTCTTGAGGTGAGTTTTTTCCAAAGGAAAAGTGCAGACAAGAAAGAAAGCATACAAGTGCCAGCAGTTTTTTTAAAAAGCTCCCAGTTGTTCAGGTCATTTTAGAGAGAGGTAAGTCCAAGGATCAGATGCTTTGAGGAATAAATGCTGCATCAGCTTCAGGAAAGTTGTTGATTATGTGAGAAACAGTTGGATACCGATTCAGCCAGCAAACAATCAGACTTTTCTTCTGTGGAGTCCAAGAAATGTATGATGAGGTGGATGGAACCTACAGCCTGTATGCAAAGGTGGTGTCAGCCTCCAGTAAGGACACTTGTTGCAGGCAACAACTGAAGAAATGAGCTTCCAACTGGAAGCTTTTTGTTGCAGGAAGAAATTGACTTCCTTTAGGGGCAAGGTGTACAGCCCAATGGTAGAAATGTACTGTGGCTTTGTCCCTTAATATTCAGAGAACAATTCCAAGATGGGAGCCACAGTTTTGGGGCTTGCTAGAGAAGTCTTCCTCACTTATCAAATGATACCTTACCTAGATGGCTAATGGGATGCTCTAAAGCAGCAGTTCTCAACCTGTGGGTCGCGACCCCTTTGGGGGTCGAACTACCCTTTCACAGGGGTCACCTAAGACCATCGGAAAACACATATTTCCGATGGTCTTAGGAACCGAGACACCGCTCCTCTATCCGTCTCCAGGCGGGTCCGCCCACATGCAGATACGCCCACATACGAGTACCCGGCGTGATGACATCATCGTGCCAACCCCATCACATACACCCCGTACAACTCGCGGCGACTGGGGCAGGGGCGCGCCAGTCCCCCGTCCCCACCGCGGGTGGGCTCCCGGCTGCGCGCCGGCCACCAGTCCCCGCAGTGGGCTGGCTGGGGACTGGCGCGCAGCCGGCAGCCCCCCTCCCCCCCCCCCCCCCGCGGCGGGGACGGGAGACTAGGGCGCATGCACGGGTTTTTTTTTTTTGGTGTTTTTTTTTTTTTTGTAATTCGGCGGCTTTTCGGCGGAGGGGTCGCACCGCGCCGCCGGATCACAAAAAGGGGTCGCGGTCTCAACTAGTTTGAGAACCGCTGCTCTAAAGAATTGTGTGGGATTTGGAAGAAGCTTTGTGAAGTCAGGGGGTTTTCATGCATTCTGTAGTGCCCTGTAATGTAATTATGCAAAATGTTAATAGCTTTTGCCCAAAAAAACCCACCCAAAACCACTCTTCAAACATATGTTGATGACCATGACTTCTGGGACTAATTAGGTTAATAAACTGTATGTATTATGGATGCTTCAAGGGACTCATTCACCACTAATTTCTGTGGTGTCATGGTGGCAGGCAGAATTAACATGGTCGTCTGCACAAAGCTCTATGATGTTTAATTTGGAACACTTCTATAGGCATTGAGCTGTGCTGGTTTTTTCCCCCAACATTGTTTGTTTTCCCAGCTGCTCACAGGGTCTACATTGAACATTGAATACATTAGACAAGTTTTCCTGGCTGCTGAGTGGCTCTAAAAGTTGCTTGTACTTTTTCTACAAGTCACCTTATACTGATTAAATATAGGACTCTTTTCCCTGTCATTAATGCTCAGGTAAGGCTCCATGTTTGTCTTGGAAGGGGGAGAGAAGGGGAGTAATACCTCATCCAGGTGTTGGTGGCTTGCAGACATTATACCCACATGGATAGAAGTGGATGTAAGCTCCAAGTTTATTCTCATTACAGCTCTTTCTACACCTGTAGGAGCTAAGTAGCTTCCCACAGTGATTGCCTCTTAACCTTTGCTGTTGGACAGAGGCGTGGGAACGCTGCCACACTCCAAACTATCTAACACCACCTGGAGCCTTACAATCAGTGCTGGGTTTCCCTCTCTCTCTATGTTGGCTATAGCATTATTGCTGCCTTCTGCACAGGCTTGCTGGGTGGGGAAGGAACTCCCTGTGCATTTGTATTGGAACAACACCAATATGCCCCTAAACTTTAGAGTATCCAGGTGCCAGAAAAGCCACCACTTCATTCTTCACAAATAAACTGGCTTGGCCTCAAAGGCTTTTGAGGTGGGCACATGTGTTGGGAATTAAATATGTGCCATTCCCTTCTCACCGATTCCCCTCTCTTTTCCCCTGTTCCCAGTTTGCTGCCATTTTGTTTGTTTGTATATAAACTCCAGCTGAAAACACATTTTCAGTGAGCAAAATACGAGGTTATCCTATTTTTCTATTGCAGATTTGTCATTTTGCTGTAAGCGAATAACTAAGTGCTACTTGCATGCTGCACTAGTGAATTCTGACACTGTTTTGAGTTTCTGGCCCTATATTTTATCTATGGAGGCAGGGGAGAAGCTTGACAAGATTTGTTTTATTTGCCTTACCAACACTATATGCAATATTTTTTAGACTCTTATAATATGTTTTGAGCAGTGAGAACCTAATTTTCTTATCGGTCACTACAGCGTAGGGTAGAAATATATAATGACTCAGACAGACATAGCGCCAGGAAGCTTTTAAGGAGACCTTGAAGTGGTAGGTAAGGGAACCTCTAAATCTAGCAAGTATGGTTCTTATTATAATTTATGATGCCATACGAGTGTTTTGTATCCTTGAAACCTCTTTGAATGGTGACTTTATATGATAGACATTACTTTTTCCTTACTTAGCTCTTTGACAGAGACTTAGGAATTATTTTAGCTTTGAATTAAGAAATCTGAACGCCTGCTCTGTTCCTTTCTTAATGTGTTCTCTCTGTTATTTACTGTGGTATAAGAAGGCTTGATTTTTAAATCCATGGGAATTAATGTACACAGCGTTGCTAGTTGCAACAATCTTTTGTGGCCTTACATTTGTACATGGTTTCAGCATATAGCAGAAATGTTTTCAGCACTGGAAAAGAGCCTGAACCTGCAAGGTGCTGAGTACTTGCAACTTTCAGTGCTTGGGAAGGCACCAATCCCACAAACCACTTGAGGGCATGTGTATCCAGATTCTCAAATGTTCTGTCTGACTTTAGTAGGATGATTTGTGTATCTAGTTAGGCGTGGAGCTTAGGTCCTCTGCATCTCTCAGCCTTACTGTTTGTATTCTGATTCTGCATCTCTAGGAACAGACTTGTGGGCGAGTGGGCCACAGTTCATTTCATTAAGAACAACAAACATCAATATAGATTCCATTTTACATAGTCGTGATGGACATCATAAGCAAATGACTAGAGAAACCATTTTTTCTTGTTGTTGAAACTGAGAAATAATTGACCTTTTCTGTTCTGTCATTTTCCGTTTTTATTGCTAGGGGTGCGAGTTGATAGAGACACCAGATCAAGACTTCACCGACTTCACCAAGTGCCTTCAGATACTTCAAAAAAAGATAAAAGAAAAAGGTCTCCAGGTAAAGCCAACTAACGTTTCCATCTGTGGCAGTGTTATAACGTTTCCTTCCGAGAGAACCTAGGCTCCTGTGTTAAGTTTGCAGTGAAATGAAATGGTTATTTATGGTAGCCCTGACAGTCTGAGCCCTCACCAATATTTACTGCACAGAGAGTACATATTTATGTTTTTACTAGGTGAAATTACCCTAGACAGACAGACAGACAAACCACTTTCTTAAGACAGCTTGTATTGATTTGTGTTTAATGAACGGCCTATCGTGTTGAAAAGTGATTTGTGGGTGATTGCTGGCTCCGGTGCTCAAAGCAAGAGTCCCGCTTGGGTATGTAAATAACTCTTCAAATCTTGGCACTCTGGACATTGATGCAGCACTCCGAAAAGGAGTTAAGGAAACAAAGAACTGCAGGTTGACCAATGACTTACTCCCTTTGAAATCCAAAGGGACTGTTTGCAGACTAAGCAAAGGTTAAGCCAAGAGTCAGAAACATGGAATTTAGCTCCCTCTTTTCTGGCCTAAGGGAGCTGATTATGAGGGGTTCATAGGGATCTCATCTTTTTCTTCCAGTAAAACAGCAATAGCACCTGATAGGGAAAGAAGAGGGAATCCCCTTTTACTCCTCCTCTAAAGACAGATCTCTCACTTCCACCAATAACCTACAGGGAGAAAGGCAAATCCTGAAAGGAGAAAAAGGAAATACCAATTCCTATTGCCTTCCCTCACGAGAGGAGAGGTGAAGGACACTCTAGCCTTTCACTCTCTCCAGTGCAGTGGTAGAGGGGGATAAAGAGACCAGCCTCCATCAGCTCCCTTTCTCTTGCAGTGGAAATGGGGAAGAAGGAAAAGTTAATGTTACCCTCACACTGTTCCCTCGTTCTCTGTGCAAATACATAATGCATCTATTTTGCTTAAAATCCCTTTTAAATGTCTTCACTTTCTAATAGGGAAGCATTTCCCTGGAGCATGTTTAAAGATTCTGATGAAGAATCTCCCACCATGCACCTCTTTATGTGCTTTTCTCATCAATGCAGATTCTCCATCCTGATAGAAACTGGGGTGGGGGATTCCCCTCCACACACTGCAGATACTGTTGTCTGGCTACTTATGAGTAAGGAAGCCCTTTCAAATAGGTTTCTTCTTGTGCACCCTATCTCACCTCCTGGGTGCACAAGATAGAGTAAGGCTGCCTCACCCTGTAACACCAAGATCTATGACAACAGCCGTCAGAACTGGAGAGCTTCAGAATCTGCTTTGACCACTGAGCCAGTCAGGTGCTGCTTATTATCAATGAGGGTGGCAGAATTGGACCTAGAGTGAGGAGGGTCTACAGTTTACTTAAACTTGATTGAGTTCTGCATGCTATGCTCATAGTCCAATTTACCGTGGACGGATGGGTTTTAAAGGGATGTCACGAGGGGTTTAGAATTGAATAATAACCACACAGTTGGAACGAGTGCAGTAGGAGTGTGACGTCTACAAAGGCATTTCAGCAACAAGTAACCTCTTCCTTAAATGTTTGCCTGCTTTGATCCCCCTTTTATTGACTAGTGTAATATATTGTATGGTTAAGACTGATCAAGGATATCCCACTTCAAATCCTTGATATTTTGTGAAGCACACACCTAAGTGTAATTGTATTAATTGTTCAGAATACTTGCTATAATATAATACCTAATTTTTCAGTTCAACTATATTGTTATGCTGCTATACCGTAATGGCAGCTGAGGTGTTGACTTTGACTTTGGTACTAACCTTTTGCTTTTCTGAGGATACAATCAACTGAAAAGGGCATGATTTTTCCAAACATAACTACTGTGTTTATTAAGTGCTGGCTATTTCTTGTTCAAGGTGTCTATTGAATAATATACCTAAGCTGCCATCAGTTGTGAGCCATGCAGTTTGATGGAAAATGTACATTTATTTTTCTGTTGTTGACCTTTCCCTTTTCTAGCATCCACCTTACGGCAGTAACAATCACTGCTTCAATATACGTAAATGACCCAAATGAAACCCAAGACTGCATCACAAATCTAAAGTTTAAATTTTTGTTGACATTTCCTTCTGCTTACAAGCATTAAGTGTAATTTGTCAGGTGCCTCAATTTTTAGGTGCCTCACCTGAGAAACCTTGATTCTGATTTAGAGATGCTGAGTGCTCGCAGCTGCTGTTGAGTTCAGTTGGAGATGCAGGTAGTCAGCACATCTGAAAATCTGGCTCCTTTAATAGATTTTGTGTTTAATCTTTGACACCCAAATTGGAAAATTTTGGCTTAAAAGTATCAAGGGATGAGTTGAAGGGACCCCAAAACCAGAGGCTTAAAACAGTGTTGAGTACAGCCAGATACAAGCAATGCTGACATTGGATAAGGTAGCAACCGTCTGATTCTGTGGCAAAGGCTTATCATGATGGCCAACTTGATCTCCAGAAGGAAATGCTAATGAGCCACACAATCACTTGGTTCCCCCAAAAGTAAAAGTAGCAGAGGGTGAAAGGAGCATCTGCTCCTGCTTCTGCTATCTGAACATTTGAGGAGAACAGAAAGTTATTGTACTGTACTACTTTTTGGAATGTAGGAAGATCTTTCATTGTACTTTTTGGCTTCAAAAAGTCCTTTTCCTTATTTGAATGGCTGCTGAGTAAAAGATGTTTTCCTGGTGCCAGAACTTAAACCCATAGGTGCAGGTTCGTTATTACCCTCTGCCTCGACCCCAGCTGGCCTATCACACTAGTCAAGTAGAAATATAAAGGGGGCCTCAACATCTTTTTCCTTGCACTAGTGTTGAAGTTACTTTTTGTTTTATATCATCCGTACTTGTTCTCAATATTTTGAGCTTACACTGTGTTCCTTATTTACTGTTCAAGTAAGCAATGATAAAAAGCTAGGAAACTAGATGCATCCAGTGTGTATTGTATGCTCACAATCAACTGTAACATTCTTTCTTAGGACAAAATACAACATTTAGAAGAAGCCTGGATATCTGAGCAGAGTTTTTCCTATTCACGATGGAAATTGCTTCTTTCATGTCTGTAGGAAAAGTTAAATGTCAGTCAAGATCCATCATACAGGTCTCTAAGGGGAATTTTTCGCTAACAAAAATAATTCATAGCATCGTTTGTTAATCATATGTGATTACTGTTCCTTAGACAGTCCAAAAAAAATTTCTCATGTACAGATTCAATATGGCATCTAACATCTCCAGAGTGCTTGCTCTTGCTTTACATTCCCTAATTTAGTGTCACATGTATCTATAACCAAATAATGTGCAACAAAATAACAATATAATTATGTATTTTTTGAATCATTAAGTTATATGTGTGCATAATGAGACATTGTAGTACACTGCAGAAAGATACAAGCAAGACTACACTTCTTAAACTCTAAAAGCCAGATTCTGCCTTGTTTTTCCCCTCGTACACCATAGTCACTTTAATTGGGATTAAATGGATAAAATAGACGGATGAAGTAAAGCGACACAGAATTTGACACTACACTTGGTTTCCAAGGTTGTCAGTTGTTTCTCTGTTTTATATCTATCTTCTAGTTTATGGCTCTCTTAGGGTTCATGGATAATCGAGAGTTTACTGTACAACTTAACTTCATCTAGAATATGTCTTGATTAGAAAATGCAAGGAACTTTTTCTCTTTCCTCCTCTAGAGAGGGGTTTATAGGAGCATTCCAAACATCAACATCAATATAGTGTTTAAAGCTCCATACCACAAAAGCTAACTAAGTTTACACTCTGCCCGATTTCTCACTTCCACTTGGGATTCTGAGAGGCAGCCAGAAATTTCAGGATCTGAAAACATTGTGCAGTCAAACCTCACTTAGCTTTTGCTGCCTTCCAGCTTGTCTTTCTCCACAGCTTTGGTATTTGCCAGCTCGTTTCCCTCCCTCCCCCATCAGATCCTGCTGCTGGCTAGCTTCACCACCCCTTGTAGTTTTGGATGCCCTCCTTTTTACAAATCAGTTTCCAGGAGGGAAAATGAGGAGTAACTTCTCCAGTTGAAAATACAGTAGACTCTTGATTATCCAGGATTGGGTTCACCAGGATGTGGATTAACCAGGATGTCAAAAAATATATGTGTAACTCGCACATGTGTAACTCGCTCTGGCTTTGTTGCCGCCCCAAGCACAAAACGAACCCAAGCCCACCAGGGCACAGGGCAGCTAGTGAACCAACAGCCCCTCCCCGCAGTTCAGCGTGGCTGGTGAACCACCCCCCGCCCCCATGTTTCCTATGGATGGTGATTATCCGGGATTTTAACAACCAGGATTAATTTTTTTCCCTATCATCCTGGATAATTGAGAGTCTACTGTACCTGCTTAATTTTAAATAGGTAAAGTACAATTTTCCAAGTTTGAATTGGCTCATGTACTGGGGCTAACATATCTGCTCTGGCAAAAATTCCATATCCTCTTGAATGACCATGACTGGTCTGGCCTGGGTTTTGTATTCAGTCAAAATCTGTCCCTTCATACCTGTATTACCACAGTGGACCATGGATTCAGTACTGACTCAAAGAGATGAGTCTTCACCTGTTGACTCACCAGCACCACTTCCCACCGCACCCTCGGTTTCCTTCTAGGTTTTCCATGTGTTTAATGTATGACCCAGCTTCACATTGTGTAAGAGACTTGACAAGTCACTTCCAAAGGTGGCACGTTTCCCAGCACTATCAACATTAGTTCACACTGCAAAATAAACCCATGACTTTACTAAGGAGTGTGATGACGTCTCTTGAGTAGAAAAGGGACTAAACTGATGCAAACACTCTCTATAGAATGATAAAAAGAAAATGTTCAGGTTCGGATTTATACTGTACATTTAAAGGAGCTAACTTCTGAAGCTGTTGAGATTCTGAACCTTTGAAAAATGTGATTTTTAAATGAAAATGCTAATATACTATCAGTGACCTTAAAAATGTCTTTTTTTTTCTTTAACTTTTCCACACTGACATTGATGGTTTTATTAATTTAAAAGCATTAACATTAAACATTTGAGAGGCAATAGGAGTTTCAATAAAAATCATTTTTATATTGTTGGCCTATATAAGGGAATGAAGGTCTGCTATAACCTTGTTTTTAGCAGGGAATATAATAAAGCCATATTAAAATTCTCAGAGCTCAGTTTTAAAGTAGATGGTATTTTAGATTAAACAGTTAAAGAGAGAACAATCTGTACTTTCCAGACAAAGATAACACTTTAAATTTATCAGTGGATTATAAAAATCCCCTGTAAATCTGAATAATGGATGAATAAACTAAAGCTGATTTGACTCCTTGAGCCTGTGCTTTAGAGGACTGTTTATATTTGAAGTCTCTTCATTAGTTATTAAGAAGCCCTTTTATAGGCTTTTCTACACAGGGACACTTGAGAAAGTTAAGTTAACAAGGCTACGTCTACACTACACTGGCAGTGTACATCACACTGAAAAGCAGGCTGGGTCCATGCTGTGGTGTGTAGCTACACGGGCCAATGAAAGGCTATGGTTGGGGGAAGCAGTGGGGAAAAGGCTTCAGTTGCTTCCTGCTGCTGGAGCCTTTCACTGCAAGGAGGAAAGGTGTGTGGGTGTGTGGGTAGGGGGAGTAGGGTGGAGCAGCAGGGAAAGTCTGAGCATTTTGCCCCTGCCAAAGCCTTTTCTCTGCTATTGGAGTCTTTTCCTGAAGCACGGGGAGCCTTTTCCCATTGTCTGCCTACTGCCAGAGCCTTTCCTGTAGTGGGAAGAAGGGTGACCAGATGTCCCGATTGTGAGTCTTTTTCTTATATAGGCTCCTATTTCACAAACACACACACCCCACCCACTGTCCCAATTTTTTACATTTGCTGTCTAGTCACCCTAAGGGGAGGTCTCCAGCAGCAGGGAGTCAGTGGGACACTGTGTTGCTAAAAACAGCATGTAGCTGGGGGGGGCATGGCTTGGGTACCAGAGAACCATGTAGGATGTATACTTGGCTGCATACCCACGCCCTTCAGGCCCATCTTCACTCCTCTCTCCTAAGCTCTGCCTCACAGTCTATGCTACTGTTTATATCTGCTGCGGGCATATGGTTGTATCTGCACTACACACCATGGAAAGGAGTGCAGGGCCGGCGACAGAAATTTGGGGGCCCCCTACTCTGATCGTTTGGGGGGCCCCCCAGCCCAGCTGGCACTTCCCCCCCCCCAGCTGACAGCGGCCGGGGGGCCCCCCAGCCCAGCCGCCCCCCCCCAGCTGACAACGGCTGGGGGGGAAGCCCAACCGGGGCCCCCCTCAGCCCAGCCGGCGCTCCCCCCCCCCCCCCCAGCTCCTGCGGGAGCGCGAACCACCCTTGCTGCTCCTCCCCCCCCCCCCCCGCGCACACTTTCTCCCCCGGACTGCGCCGCTGCCTCCGGCCGGGCTCACTGCTCCTGCCGGGGACACGCGCACTCGTCCGCTCCAGAGGAGAGCCGCGCCGCCCCTTCCCCGCTCTCCAGGCCCAGCGACAAGGGGGGGATGACTACGGGTACTGCTGTGTACCGGGGCCCCCCTAAAGTCCGGGAGCTCTACCCATAGTAGCCCACTGTCGCCGGCCCTGAAGGAGTGTGCAGTGTAGGTGTGAAGTTAATGTACATAAGTTAACTTACATACTTTAAGTTCATAGCTTTAGTTAAAATAAATTAACTTTTTATGTCGACAAGCCCTTAGTAAATCTTTCCTGATTGGATGATGGAATCTGAAGTGTCATCAGCCTAGTGCCTGATCCTGAGGAGTGCAGAATGCCCTCCTTTCTCATTGTGATCGCTGAGAATTGAGAGTGTTTGGGGGTTCTGTCTTTACAGCTTATGGATTCTGGTTGATATAATAAAGTTACTAGAAATATTTCTGCATTATTGCCTCAGGGAATCTACCCTGAGCTGGAAGGGCTGTCATGTTTTTGTCAGACCAGGGCTATGCTGGGTCATAAGAACTCAAGGACTACCTGCGCAGGTAGAGAAATCTGAATGACAATGGGTTGGCTGGAAACTTCGCTCAATTTATTTGCGGAGGCAGGGACACCTTTACAGACTAACACGGCTACTGCTCTGAAACCTTTCTCTTCTCTGATTGACATTTCTTGAATCTGTTGACCTCCTGGATATGCTGCAAAGTAAATGTGATTTGAGCAAGACCTGGTGGAACACTGAGGAAAGGAGGGAAGGATGTCTGTTTGCTGTCAGGAGGTGGGTTTGAATCATATTGGTCTGCAGACTAGTCATTAGATGACAGGAGAAGTCCTGCTGCTTTGGATGATTTATGTATTTTAACTACTGTGGTATTGTTTTTAAATGTAGGTCACTGGTGCTCAGTTTCTTTTGGATCACATCTCAGTGAATGAATACTTAACATAGGTGATGCTATTAAAGAATGCAAATTCAGGGACATGTGTGTTTGTCCTCAGTGTTTCCAAAAACTTCCACTTTGTTGTCAGCCTCTAACAGCCCGTTTTTCTTCTCTCTCCCATCAGAAAACAGAGTCACTAATACAGCTTTCATTTAGCTATGACTCATTGGTCATAGATTAAAATTTTAAAATGGGCTGGTATTGGGAATCCCAATAGAATAGTTTCCACAAGCTGTCAAGAAGAATTCACATCCTTTGTCTTTATTACAGCTCTTGCTATTAATGACTAAATGCAAAACTTTAGGCCTATGGTATAATCGCCTGTTGATCATGATGCCTTTGACCAGTAGCTGGGGTTATATTTTGAAGTCTTATTAAGGCTTACTTCACTGGTACTACCTTTGTCAGTTCATTTGTTTTCAGTCATACTTGATCCAGCTTTTTCCTCTCCAGTCTTTCACAGGGTCCTCTGTTTTCAGATTGACACATCAAACTATCAGACCAGAGAATTGCATTATTCAGTTCAGGCCTCAGTGCAGTGAAAGACTGGATCTTTGAAAGTAAAAGGGAAACTGTTTAATCATCTCAGTTAAATTCTTTCCTGAGAGCAGTGATTTGCTTTGCTGGATTTGCTGTGGTTGATTTCACTGGAACTGTTGCACTCCTGTGTTTTTAAAACCTGCAAAAGCTCAACAGGCATACAGCTTGGTTAGGCTTCAGTGTATCTTACAGAAGAAAACCTGTTTAGATTTAAATTTAGAGCTTGGTTAGAAAATCATGTAGGTCCTGAACCAAACCAAATCAAAACATGGAAAAGACTCTTATCAGGTAAAGTGAGCCCTCTATTTGGATCAGGTCCTATTCCTTTAACCGATAATCAGACAACCAGAGAGTTTATATTATACGAAGAACAAATTACTGTGAAAAACGAAAGATCATTTTTCAATGAGCTCTTAATTGATGATGGACGCCCCAAGGGGCAGGGACTTTCTTTTAATTTATGTGCACGATGTCAAGCACATCTCTGGTGCTAGATGCAGATTTGACATAATCCCCATACAGATCACTGAGAGAATGTTAACGCAGCCACCTGCAAATACACGCTGCAAGTCTGGGCAACAAGGATGTGTGTTGCTTTGTAAAGTCAAGTTGTAATAGCTGGGCAAGAGGCTGGCTCTGGATAAGAGATGGATGACTAATTCCCTTTAATATCCATGTTTCAACTGCTGCAAGTTTAGGTGCTCCGTTTTTGGTTGATTCTTTTTATTTGTTTATTTTAAATGAATACAGTACTTGTGAAAGGTGCCTGCCTGACTGTTCTGCAAATCTCTATCTATGGAGTAAGTACAGCATGGGCAGCAACCATGCAAACTCCTCCCTCCCTCCTCTTCTGCACCCACCCTCCATTGCCTCCATTAATAGGTTGTAATAATGATTGTAGTGTTCACTTTTCCATTGAGGAAAGGCACAGTAGTAACTGTAAATACCGGACCCTTCATCCATAGAGTTTAAGGCCAGAAAGAACTGCTTTGATCATCTGGTCTGGCCTTCTGCATAGCACAGGCCATAGCATTTCATTCTAACAGGCAAAAAGAGGGAGAAAGGGAATATTCTTATTCTGTTCTATGGATGGAGAACTGAGAGACAAAGAGATTCCATGACTTGTCCAAGGTCACACACAGTCTATGGCTGAGTCTGAAAATGAACTCCAAACCCAACAGACAGTCTTTAACACAGACTGCCCTTCCTTGCTTAAAGAACCTAAATAAAGGCTGTCAAAGATTGAGTTATGTTTTACCGCATTATAGCTTTATTTATATATTTATTTGTTTACTTATTTACTTGTGGGTAGAAAAACTGAGGTATGGAAATTTAAGTGACCTGCCCCAGATTACATAAGAGAGCTGAGAATAGAAAATCACTTAACTTGCAATTCCTTGATCTAACCATTAGATCATCTTTTTCTCTTTTTGTATCTCTCTCTCAAATATGTTGCTCAGTCTAAGCAGACCAATACAATGCATTGATATATTATTGCTGCTATCACAGTGAATTAAATTCTCCCTTCTTAAAATAAAAAATAAGGTCTATGAATAGAAAAGTACTGTGGCAAAAATGTAAGGGAAGGAACATAAGAAGAGAGAGACTCTGAAGGAGCTGGCAACTCAAGATTAATGAAATCAGTGAGGTGACAATGAAATTGATTGAGAGCTGTCATCTCAGGAACAGTGACAGGCATCATCTGAGAGCTCTTTTTCCTTTGTAGAGTCAAATGGCTAAAGCAGTGAGCAAGAGGTAAGAGAACTGTACCTGAGCAAACTTCTGATGTCAATATATTATTGTTTTACTCAGAAATGAAGGGCCAACATATATTGTAAAACAAAAATATTGATTTTAGTAGCTATTTGGCCTAAAAGTGTTGAAATATTTATAGATGATTAAATTTACGTTTCGCAAGCTGCAGAGTAAAATCACAATAAATCGACTACTTTACACTCCAGCTAGCACTAGAGAGCTAATACAGCTACGGGAAGGTGAACTGAAATCTACTCTGGCTCATGCATCATCAAAGGAATTGTCAACTACTTTCCAAATCCTCAATACTGCTGCTGATGTATGAAGCAGAAAAAGTACAGTTATAAATGGAGATCGCTGGCTGCGTTTTCAGGGCTGACTGAGAAAAATGTTTTTTCTTCTAAACTGATCAAACTTGGTACAGTGTTACCGAGACAATAAATATAACTCGGTGCCATTTATACAGTCATTTTTCAGTTGGTAAGTGCAGGCATCTGGGTATTGCTAAGGTATCTGACTCTCCAAATAACCCCCTTTATTATGTGTTGTAGCAATTAAATGAAGGGCAATGCTCTCCAATATCTGTGAGGAATGGGCGATTGGGAAATTTAAAAAAAAATTGTCAAGGACAAAGGGATAATCTCTTTCTGAATGAGAACTAGTAGAGGAATGGGAGAGTAAAAGGAAACCACATTCAGCCCTTTCACAATCAAGTTTCTAACCAGGATGTGGCACATCCTAGAGATGGAGGATCTCCATAGTGTCAGAGGGGGGACAAAACATCCATGCTTGTGCCCAATCTCTTTGGAGATTTTGACACTGTTGATCAGAAGGTGTTGCTGACTTGTAATAAACTGTAATAAGACCAAACTGTTAAGTACTACACTGGTTTTGCCCAGTCTTCTGAGACAGATTTCAGAGTTTTTGGTTAAACAGCTGTTCTTCCCTGAAAGCCTACAAGTGACCTCATGGAAGGATCAGTTTCCAATCATACGTGCTTCAGATTTTCTCTAAGGGAGATCATAAGATGGAATAGGTTCCAGTGCCACGTGTGTTTGGAAGTTAGCTGGCTGAAGCTGAACCCAGGTAGGAAGAATGAAGCCCTTTGAGGAATGGGCCCAGAGCATTAACCTTACCATCTATGGGAGGACATTTCCCCCTTTGTGTGCCACAGTGCAGTCTCAAGGTTGCTGTACGATATGGAGATGGCAACAGAATTAAGAGAGGCCTACTTCTATCTGGTTATTGGAAGATTGTGGTCTTTCCTCTTTAAAAAAAACCAAGCCACAGTAATCTGCATGTTCATGATATCCAGTACTTTGCAGATGAGCACAATATGAGAATCTAGAGAGAATACAGCTAGAGCGGCACTGATTGTGAAGGTGCTTCAAAAGAGTGGACAGTGGGTCTTCTGTGTGATTCTTAACTTCGTATTTGGCATCTAGATACCACAGTGATTGTCATAGTAGAAATGTATAGATAGGAAACCCATTTCACACTGCTTCCTAGTTCCCTCCTCTTCTCCCTTTTTTACCTGTTTCTTAAATACACATTCTTTAATTACATAATTAATTTCTTGGTAATTAACCTGTCCACACAAGAAAGAAGAATGTCAGCAAGACCAAGGTATGTGGAGGAATGTTGTTTAAAGCCAGTTGTCCATTTAAATAGCCTCAGTAGGAATGGTAGCAAAAACTAGACAACTTGATCATGACGTGATGGCAGGCTTTGTTCCCTGTGGTGACCATGTGTTCAGAAACAAGTCTTATTGTGCAAGAGAGAAATCTTAACAGTCTCTTTTGAGCTGCAGGTACGAAGTAATACATTGTGAATTCACAAGTACATAATTTAAAGACGCTCCATTGGTCATTAGACTCCAGCTGTCTCAGAATTAAAGTGAGTTGTCCTGTAAAATGCTAAACAATATGGATAAGTCTTAGAGAATGTGTGTAAGGAGTATGACCCTGTCCATGCACAGCTAGTAAATGGCCATGATTTCTAAGGATTTAAACTTCAAAAAATATTTTGTATTTTTGTTGCTGTGAATGGAGAACACTTTATGAAAACAAATTGTAGATAAGGGGCTGATGATCAAGCTGGAGATTTGCTGGAAGATGTGCTTTAGTTAAACACAATGTAGGGGGCTCATTAAAGGGGTATCTGGGTGCGATTTTGTGGCTTGTGTTGTAAAGGAGATCAAACTAGATGCTCAATGAGTTCTTTCTGGCTATAAAATCTCTGAATCTATGAGAAGCTCTGGGCTTTGGAATTCATTCCTCTCTTGCCCCATACCCCGTAGTCTGAAACAAGTAGGATTTCTTGGTGGTTTGTTCTGTTTTGAGGACACACTGCAAGGCTTATCCATCGGCAATCCAAGGCAGGAAAGAGTTGTGTGTGTGTGTGTGTGTGTGTGTGTGTGTGTGTGTGTGTGGTTTGCATTGAAACCTAGTGCTTCAAACAGATACTTTATAAATCAGTATATCATCTGCACCTGTTTGTGACTGCTGATGCCAGAGTTCTTTCACAAGGCAGGGACACCGACAATCAAAACAACAAAAATCTTAGTTCTCTCTCCCTGCTTTTGTGATGCTGCTACTGTCTTCACCTGCCTACTCATTACAATCTATTATATGTCTTCCTAAGTCCAAATAGTTCCTGAATAATAGATACAAGGATCATGTGAAAATGAATATCACCTTTTTCACCCAACCCTGATATTTTATAGCTTTGTGCTCAGCAGGATATTCCTGTGATGTTTAAAATGCTAAAGTAGAACCAAACTTCTTTTTTAAAAAGTACTGTATATATACTAATCTCCCAAAACAGTGTGGTGCCATTAAAATATTATTCCATTTAAAATAGACCATTTTTGTATAGTATTATAATATACTTTTTTTAATAGAAAAACTTTATTTTTTTAAACTAGCAATCTTCTACCAGTATAACAAAATAATTCAGTCGGGACTTTACAGTATTATTTTCAATAGCCCTATAGTTCATGGCAAGAGGCATCATTTATGTATGTATCTGAGAGCAAAATTCAGCTACCAAATTTTCTCCCCTCTCCTCCACACCAAGTACGTAACAGTTGTCAGGTGTAATATTAAAAATTGTTGCATAACAGTCCAAGATGTTAAAATAAAGTGCTTCCTTCCATTTTATTAAAAGACAAAAAATATCAAAGTCAAAGGAAAGAACACAATTCTTCCGGGTTCCCATATGGTAAAAAACCCATATCATAAAACTGAAGAGCAGTTGCTCAGCTCTCTGAAAATTGGCTCATTGGGGCTAATTAAAGCCCCAATATATAGCTGACCATATGTTGTATGCAGGTCACCCACTGAGCCTTTGCAGAGCCTCCTTGAAGTCAGTGGAGCTCCAGATGGGTGTGTAACAATCCACTCACATGCTGTGCGGGTGTGGGGCCCTTCTGTTGTTAGCGATTTAAAGGATTTTTTTTTGGTAACAATATAACATCAGATTCAGCTTTGTTAAATGGGAATTGCTGCCAGTCAGACTAAAGCAGTTTGTTTCTACAATAGAATCAATAGAATGAAAAATGTAGCTTAAGTTAGCTAGAGAATCTAGGCTGTATAACTTTATTAAACAGAAGACCAGTAAGACAAGCAGGGGAAGTGGAGGAAAACCCACGATTATGCTGGTTCTATTTTAGATTTGTGTGATCTTTATCAATAGTGCTTTCTCCATTGAAAGGCTCTGGATGTTTCTCATTTAAATGTACACTGCCAATACAAATTATTACTTTAGGTCAATGTATTTTTGAGGAGGGGGGTTCTTTTGGTAGTAACACGGCTGGGCAAATGGGGCCCGCATCCAGGGTGCCGTAGGCAGGGAGGGACCACAAGGGGCTTGGACTTCCCCTGGCTGGCTGTGGCCAGACTCCTCTCCAGCCCCTCCCACGCACTGGACCAGCAGGCTTCTCCCCGACCCCCTTCCCTCCTCAGCTAGCCAGTTAAGTGCTCCAGCTCTACCCCAGCCCTGGAGAACCCAGAGCAGCACAGCCCACCACGCACTGTCTGAAGCAGAATGGAGTCCCTCCCTGCCTGGTGGGGGCCAGCCAGCAGGGGCCAGGAAGAGCAAAACTTCCATGGGGTGGCAGAGTGGGGCTGAGCAGTGGGAGAGGGAGGACTGAATGTGATGGTGCTCTCAGTCTCTCAAATTTCCCTAGCACACAGGCTGGCTCTCACACCCACATACACACTGCCTCTCACAGTCCCCCACCACAGATTGTCACACACACTCTGTGTCTCACGCAATCCCCCAACACAGTCACACACACACTGGCGCGCTCTCACACATACACACACATGCACACCTGTGGTGGTGGTGTTATTACTGCTTGGTACTTCCTGTCAAAATGCTTGTGGTGAGCCAGGAGTTATCTAGGGGCTGCAGGAAGGCCGTGGGCTCAGGCAAGATGCAGCCCCCATGTGACAGCACAAAACGCCAGGCACCACAAGCCACCACAGAAGCACAGAAGTAAGTGTGGCAATACACCATATCCCATGCCACTCTGTCTTCTGCTGGCAGTGGCCTAGGAATTAGCTAGTTGTGATGTTATCTGATTAAAACATGACCAGGTAGATCATTGTTGTAACCCCTGTTGTTATATTTGCAACAGATCTTTTAAAAATGTGGCATGTGAGATGTCTATTAAAAGGTTATTTGCTCAATATGTTTGCTATTTGTATGCAAGTATCATTTATGTATTTAAAGTTGAGTATTGGCTCTATACTTGTATTTCAAATGTTTGTTCCTGGGGTAACACCCACAAGGTAGTTAGCCAGCACATCTTGGAGGGATTGGTCAGAGTAAGTGGATCATCAAAGGACATTTAACTCACAATGGATCATGGGAAATGCCCATCTACACTGAATGGACTTTCCTGTGGACATTCCAAATGAAGTATAAATAATGGCCCAGAAGTGATGCAGGGAGTGGGGAGCCCACGGAGCCTGTAGGAGTGATGGGGAGGTGGGGGTGTCAAAATACAAGTTCACCCATTTTCACTAAGGTTGGCCCTGGGTAGTAGGAGAGGTGTCAATATTCTTGACTAAAGGAAAGGGCCTTAATTTGCATGCAAACAAGTATGCCACAATCATAAAGTCTTAGCCCTTGTAATAAACATAGAAGCTGATGTTTATGAATATATCATTCCAGATACACAACGTACCATTATGTAGCTCATGGGTTGAGTAAAATGTCATGTAGTCATCCTGGCTGTAGAATAAAGCACTATAAAACTGGAAATTCCACCAGATGGCCATTGTCAAAGCAGCCTATAAAAATTTTAGAGCTGCGTTGTGGCAAGGCCCTAGTCACGACTAATGTAAAAATAGCATCTTAAAATAAATAAATAAATAAATGACGAGCATAACTGACCTATATTATGGTTCTGCTAATCATAATAATCATCGTTTACATGTCGATGATGCCTTTTGTCTGAGGGTCTGAAAACACTTACAAAGACTGGCAACTGTTCCCATTTTACTGATAAGGGGAGATACAATATGTAGCAGGTGTGCCTTGCTTGTTGAGTGACAGAGTTGAGATTAGAACCCCATCTCCAGACTCGGTGACCTATTCCAAGCAGTGTTTTCTACTGACTAACTAGGCAACTGGACAGGTGATCTGAATTTTATTCCTGGCACTGCCACTTGTTTGGGAGGGAAAGAATGAGCAGAAGGACCCAGAGGTGCATTGAGTAAACGAGCTTCTTTACTGCAGTACTTGTTCCCCTCAACCCAGTTGTCCAGTAAACATGAGTTAATCACACCACGCTCTTTTATCTAAGTTAATATGTAAATACCCACATTTACTACAACTCCCCAACCCTTATTTGATAATATGAATCCCCATATAATGAATATTAATAGTTATATACTGAATATAATTATTGTTTGTTTAGAGCATTAAGCATATTATACAGACATTTTTAACTTGAAGATACATTTCTTTGCAGTAATTGTAGTCAGAAGTTCCCTTAATCAGCAGTTCACAGGGGAGGGAGGAAAGGGCCATGACCCCGAGCTCCTTTATGTGAAGAGGAAGGGAGTGGGGGGATAACACTTTTTCACACAAAGGGTATCCTTCAGACAACCACATTTCTCATGCAACTGCAACGCTTACCTATCCTTAACAAAGCAGAAGGAAAGGGAAAAGGGTGGCAACTTTATCAAGTGAGGAGACTGGGCCTACCTGTGCCTTTACTCCCTATTACTATGGTAGTGGTTACCCACTTTATTTATTTATTTAACCTTTGCATACCCCAACTTGATATGGGGCAAAATGCAGATCACACAAGGAAAGATTCTGCCATCCTTACACTGACTAATACTTAATTGATTGAGGAAACCAAATCAATCGATGAGTCTGCTCCTGGAGTAAGGCACTATGCAATAAGAGGGTGACAGCATATAGCCCATAAGCATTTATTTGCTTTTTGTTTCCCCATTTGTAAAATGAGAACAATACTTATATTTGTTAAAGTACTTTGAGATCTCTGGGTGAAAAATACTATGGGGTGTGTGATGTTATAGCTGTTCTTTAGTTATTCGATTAACCATCACTGACCATGAATGTATAAAGCATTAGTCTACAGCCCTGGCAAATGCATGAAGTTCTATTAACCCAGGAGTCGCATAATAGTATTCGGTGGTACTAGAATGATATTAATATCAGACTCGATTTTTGCTCTGGGAACACAAAGCGAGTGCCTCTACAGTTAGTGTCTTCAAAAGTGTCATCGGCTGTGGTGCTTTAATTCATGAGCACCTGGGCAAAGAACGTGAGCTAAAGGATCCCTCTTAAGATTTAGACTTTTGAGCTGCCAGTGAGTTCACAAACACAGAGGCACAAATTAATTGAAGTCAATGGAGTTGAAAACAGACCAGTAATAGCCCATAGATACTTGAAAGTCGCCAGCAGACAGAGTGCCAAATCCTGGAGTAACATACCTGCTCCAAAAACTGTTCATTTAGGTGAAAGCCTCTGAAGTTAAAGCATTGTTTTTGTTCCTGTCATATAAGCTCTGATATTTTGTTTTGTATTTAGAGAATTGTCCTTAAAGTTCTCTTTTTTTAATCTTGATTATTATTTTTTCATTTAGATTGATTTGATTGTGACCTTGGGTGGACTTGGAGGACGCTTTGACCAAATCATGGCATCCGTGGAGACTCTCTTTCATGCAACTAATATCACTCCCACTCCAGTTGTAGTTATTCAAGAGTGCTCCCTCATCTACCTACTTCAACCTGTAAGTGAAATGAAGTGTGAGTCCACAATAAACATAACCCTGTAATTCCAACAGTCAAAACTGCCATTTCCCTCAGCAGGGCTTCTACTTGCTACAGGATTGTAGTATTAGATTTTAGTTTTAAAATATATTTCTAGCAATTGGGAGATGATATGTGGTCGCACCCCTGCAGGAATGGTATATTTTGCATTCTCTGTAGAGAGTAGGATTAATTCACCAAGAACACATTTTAAATATAGGGTGGGAAACTAAAAAAGTGAAAAGTTTCTAAGAGCTTAAACTTTATTCAGCTTTGTGCTTGATTATGAACAGAAATATCTTTGAACTTTTAAATTAAATTCCAAATAAATTAAACATCGCTCCGTCTCTCCATTTTTTTCATTTTATTTTTTTTATTTTAAACAGAAATGTATATGACTGAAACATGAGAGAGAAACTTGAGAGGAAAATTCAAGGGCTTGACAAACATGTCAGAGAGAATTCTGATATAGTCTGAGTACTGTAATTCATTGACTGAAATCCAGATGTGATTAATGAGGGAATCTATTTAAAAATGTGTTGATTTTGTGATGTTCAGGTTTTTATCCAGTTATTGATTCAAAAATAACACAAATGATATCTTAAGCAGCTTCCACTTTTAAGATTTAACTTAGGAGCAAAAGCTGAGTAAAAAAGCTATTTTTTCTAACAGCTACTTATTGGCTTCTGTTTAGAAATATTTTTTTCTGATGGCTGGATTTCTAGAAGTTTAACTAGCTATACACTTTTATCCAGTTTATCTTATAAAATGAGATTCACTGGCAAGGTTGATGACCAAGTCTGCACTATGCATGCATGCTTCACTGTAATCTGAGCGGTATTAATGGGGTTCTATAAGAGATTGCAGATTTAAATCCACAGAGGCGAATTCTACATTATCAACATGAAGCAGTCTGTCTGCGGGAGGGAGGCTGGGCACAGGAGCTCATTTGCCACTATGACAAGGAATGACTGTGATTATTAGTTGCAGAGCTAAAAGGCTAGATATGGAACAAAGTGAGGGAAAAACAGGGCTGAAGGATAATTGTGATCAAATCTGAAAGTGGAAAGTAATTTACCTGTGAATGATTTGCACATACTGTACTGACACTAAATTAATTTTAGGAAACTTTTGAGACGGCTAGCTATAGCATTTTGAGGCATTTCAATAAGATTAGCAATGCCCAGTTTAGCATTTAAAATATTTGCTTTTATCGTGTAGCTCTTTTAATTCTTTGTTTTTTATAAATGGCTTCTAAAATGTCAGAGTAAGGTTACGTAATTTTGAAGGAATAATTCACCCCCTAAAACTTGAACAAAAGTCCTTTGTATCATTAATACTTATTTATGCAGTGTGTTAAGTGGGGTTTTTTGTTTTACTGATCATTTTTACCTCTTTATTACACTCTTACAAATCATATTAATACTGTTTTTCATTGGCACAGGCTAATACTTATTTCACTCAGTTTCTAGCTGATGTAGACAGTATTGCCAGCTGATGGCTTTTATAACTCCAGGCTGTTTCTAGTATTCAGAAATAAACGGCAGATTTGGGGGGCAGAAATCTTACAAGAATCTTAAAGCTAACTGACATGAAATTCCATTCCACTGCTGGTTTAAACTTGACATCTCCATTATCTTCCATCCTCTACATTGGTTCTTTCGGAAAATAATTTTAACCCTCTGTTTTCCAGATAAGATCAAATAAGTGTTTATAAATAATATTCCTATACAGAAAGTACTTTCTTCCTATTCAATTCAATTTAGGTTTACATTACGAGTTTCTCTTGTAAGCAGCTACAAAAAATGACAGCTCTTTTTTCTTTGTAATTTAATATCAGGTAGGAGCGAATTAGAGCACAGTGGGAGATGAACTAGCTTTGTTTTTTTAAACAATGCAAGTCTGGAATAAAAGAAGTGGGACATCATGATACATGAAGGCAAATTTTAAAATGTGTGACAGATTTGGCAGTTTTAAAATTTTAAAATCTGTGACAGATTTGGCAGTGTCCTGCAATATCCTTGAAAAACCCTAATGAATTAAGTTTAAGTATCTTTGGATTCCATTGTATTAAATGCAACAGTTGTGTATTATTGTGGGCCTAGATGATCAATGGACTGTACTGAACAATGTGGCAGACAAGAATGATTTGGGGGCAGAGGCAATACGTGTTAAGTGTAATTCCTGGGACACACTTGGGGGGAAGGAACAGCAAATGGCCTCCACCTGTTGTTCAAAACTGAAACCTTTGGAAGCGAAGCCCTGAGGAGAGAGCCCACTGTTTGTGGTTCACCTGTTCCTGAACGCTGGAGCTTAAAGGCCCAAGCTGTATAAAGAAACAGTTTGATATGCACATTTTGAGTTCTTGCTCCAAGCTGAAGCTGTTAGGAATTTGTAACCACAGGAAAACCTCTTTGTCAGGTTTAAAGATTGACCTCCTACCAGAGGCCTTGTTGGAGTGCAGGGGTGATCCCTGGTAAGCTTATTAGTATACGAGTAGGTTCTTTTATTGTTTTAATGTTTTCTCTCTGATGCTTTCACCTTAAGAATGAATATGCTTGCTTAGAAAGAGTTGTAGTAATTTAAAACTGTGGGCAACTATGATGTTGATAGCCACTGAAGGAAAAGCAAACTGGCCTGTTTAGGTAGTTTGGCTACTGGGGAGTAATACAATGTAGGCAGGAAAAAATCCCAGTTAGGGAGGGGAAATATAGGGTTTTCTGCCCAAGAGGGGTGAGCGCTAGGAGCTGAAAGCCTAAAAATAGGTGCCCTTTCTGGACCACAGGGATCGAACACAAGCATAGTTGCCCTTAACTGACAACGTCTTGCTAGGAAATCTTACACGTTCCTGTAGCATGCAGATCAGAAAGCATTCTCTCTTCAGGAGGAACGATCCATCTTTGTTGTTGGGTTTCTGGGACAGCAAAGTATGAGCAAAAAAGCATTTTAGCTCCAGTATAAAATTAGACTCTTTCCTATTAACATAAGAGTATAGCATAGTTTTATAGTATTTATCCTACCTATATGTTTGGTTTTTTTATTTATAACCAAAATAGAGAGTACCCCTACCCCATGCTGTACACATCTTTGACATATTTAGAGGCAGAGTGACATAAACATAAAGCTTCTGGTCCCACCCCTCAGAAATAATCAGTAGAGATGGTCACACCCCAAAATTATCTTGCCTCACCCAAAACACTAGTCATTATCATTTTTCTCATTCCCCAAAAGCCTGAATAAAGGGTGATCTTGTCATCCTGAATACCAACAGATTTGGAAGCCGCTGCTGATCCCAGAACACTGGCATCATGTCCCATTGAGATATGCCACTTGCTAAGCTGGCTGCCACGGTCTTAAGACAATCCAGAAATTTAAACTGATTAAGATGTAGCCCCAGGTAGAGTTCATTGCAGTAACCTGTATTATAAATTAATATATCTATCACAGGATGTTTTTGATAAAGCATTTATAATCCCTGTTCATACAATGTGTTTAAGTATATGAATGTATATAATCTAATCAATTTAATGTCAGTTTTTTATGAGAAATGATCTCTTGCCTCATTCATTGTGAATTTTAACAATAAATTGACAGACTGAATTCTGTGTATGGCTGAATTTGTAGAAGTGCACAATGTGATTAGATCAGGAAAGCAGCAATGCGACTGGCTCATATTGTTTCCTTAATAAGTCACTTAACCTCTCTCTGTGCCTTTATTTACCTATCTGTAAATGGGTAAAATCATACCTTTAAGAGTTTCGGTTTTAGGCCCAACACTTGTAAAGCACTTTGGTTTCTTCAAAGGAAAGATTGTATAATAGTGGAAATTACATTTGTTTAGTATGTCACATTCCTCTGACTATAAATAGGGAGGCAGAGTAGATGCTCCAGCAGGTGACATTTCCTTTGAAGCCGTTTCCAATGTGATGATTTAAGCAAAATATTAAAAAGAGAGTACATATCTCCACACTGAATAGTGATCATATTTCTCTCTGTGGTAAAAAAAGAAAAAAGAATCCTTAATAAGGAATAATCATTTCTTAGGAGGAAGATATTTTATGTAACAGTCCATACTTTTTATGCTTGAAATTTTGCTAATGTCAATTACCATTAGGATCTACCCTGGCTGAAGAACATTAGGCCCTCAGAGTCATGTTTATCATGCTACCCGTGCTCAGTACGAATGCTTTAAGGTTTCACAGACATACTTTCTCATTTTCTGGTACTGTGCTTCTTGGGAGTACAGAAACATTAGCTTCTGTACACTGAGCATAAATTATCTTTTATCTGTGAGTTTTATGGCAGTTTGTAATACAAGGTAATAGGATTTATGACCAAGAAATGAGAAGATGTCCAAGAGTTAATGAGGCATGTCTTTTCATTATACTGAGCGGAGTTCTGTGTTCCCCATGCAGGATTCCACCGTTGAGATGTGGGAAGAAGTATTGCTACTTGTACTTGAAATTATGTTGCACAAGCATACTTTTGTCAGTTATCTAACTCTCCAGAAATGCTGTATGACCTATTTCTTCCATGCTGTGTGGTATTTCCTTGTGTTTTTCCTTCCCATAAGAAATAATGAGGAATATAATAATGTTCATAAACTGAGGAAGGAAACAGAATGCTGATAATATAAGGAGTGTAACCCTTGTGATTAAATCTAAGGTCTCGGTGTCAGAATTCCTGGGTGAGGAAAAGGGGTTCTCAGCTCTATTGCTGATTCAGGGTGTAGTCTAAGGCAAGTCACTTTACCTCTGTGTGCCACAGTCCCATCTGTAAAGTGAGTGAAATGCAATTACCAGACTGGGTGGTGTGGAATATACTTACTTGTAGAATACCATAAGATCCTCAGATGAAAATCTCTATAGAAGTGCAAGGTAATGGCATTGGTAATAGTTGTAATAATTGTAATAATAACTAACAGGCTTTTAATTAGCTTCCAGATCGGCACCTATGAAGAAAAAGGGGGAAGTACCATTTCTTCTTCATTTCTACAGATTTAGGCTCTGATCATGCCAATGACTCCACACGGGCAGACTCATATGCCTTTGAAGCCATTTTGTTGCTCTGCACAGTGCAGTTTTTTGCAGGACTGGAGCCCAAGTCCATCCTCTCAATTAATAGGCAAGCTACTCAACAGAGGCAAGTGTCTGCCTGTCTTTCTCTCACTCTCACACATACACACATGTCAAGTGCTGTGAACTGATTTCAAAACTGAGGATCAAAACTCCTCACTTTTTTGCTCTTTGTGTGAGCAGTGCAGCATGCATCGACAAGAAAAAATATAAGATTGGGTACTCACTAGTCAAATCCTAGTGAGGTATATAGAAGGGAGCATAAACACTGCCAAATTAAGTGTAAAAATGTAATAAGAAACGCCAAAAAGGAGTTTGAAGAACAGCTAGTCCAAAACCCCAAAAGGTGGTAATAAAATGTTTTTTTAAGTACATCAGAAGCAGGAAGCCTGCTAAAAAACCAGTGGGGCTCCTGGACGATTGAGATACAAAAGGAGCACTTAAAGACTATAAAGTCATTGCGGAGAAACTAAATGAATTCTTTGCTTTAGACTTCTCGGCTGAGGATGTTGGGGAGATTCCTAAACCTAAGCCAGCTACAAATCTGAGGAATTGTCACAGATTGAAGTGACGTTAGAGGAGGTTTTGGACCTAATTGATAAACTTAATAGTAACAAGTCCCTGGGACCAGATGGTATTCACCCAAGAGTTTTGATGGAACTTATATGTGAAATTGGGGGATTATTAACTATGGTTTGTAACCTGTCCTATAAATCAGCTTCTGTACCTAATGACTGGAAGATAACTAATGTAACACCAATATTTAAAAAGGGCTTTAGAGGCGATTCTGGCAATTACAGACCGGTAAGTCTAACATCAGTACCGGGCAAATTAGTTGAAACAATAGTAAAGAATAAAATTCAGACACATAGAACAACATAAACTGTTGGGCAAAAGTCAACATGGTTTCTGTAAAAGGAAATCATGTCTTACTAATCTATTAGAGTTCTTTGAAGGGGTCAACAAACATTTCCAGAAAGCCTTTGACAAGGTCCCTCACCAAAGGCTCTTACGTAAATTAAGTCCTCATGGGGTAAGAGGGAAGATCCTTTAATGGATTGAGAACTGGTTAAAAGATAGAAAACAAAGGTAAATTTTCAGAATGGAGAGGGGTAACTAGTGGTGTTCCCCAAGGGTCAGTCCTAGGACCAATCCTATTCAACTTATTCATAAATGATCTGCAGAAAGGGGTAAACAGGGAGGTGGCAAAGTTTGCAGATGATACTAAACTGCTCAAGATAAGACTAAAGCAGACCGTGATAAAATTAAAAAAAATCTCAGAAAACTAATTTGAGCATGAGCTTTCGTGGGCTTTGTTTAGTCTTTAAGGTGCCACAAGTACTCCTTGGTTTCTTTACAGATACAGACTAACACAGCTGCTAATCTTAAACCTGTCATAAAACTAAGTGACTGGGCAACAAAATGGCAAATAAAATGTAGTGTGGATAAATGTAAAGTAATGCACATTGGAAAAAATAACCCCAAATAGCCCCCATCATATTGTATGTATAATTTAGCTACAAGAAAGCAGGAAAAAAATCTTGGAGTCATTGTGGGCAGTTCTCTGAAGACATCCACACTGTGCAGCGGCCATCAAAAAAGCAAACAGGATGTTAGGAATCATTAAAAAGGGATAGAGACTAAGACAGAGACTTATTGCCCTTATATAAATCTATTGTTTGCCAACATCTGGAATATTGTGTACAGGTGTGGTCTCCTCATCTCAAAAAAGATATACTGTCATTAGAAAAGATTCAGAGAAGGGCAACTAAAATGATTAGGGGTTTGGAACAGATCCCATATGAGGAGAGATAAAAGAGGCTAGGACTTTTCAGCTTGGAAAAGAGGAGACTAAGGGGGAATATGAAAGAGGTATATAAAATCATGAGTGGTGTGGAGAAAGTGAATAAGGAAAAGTTATTTACTTGTTCCCATAATATAAGGGCTAGGGTCCACCAAATGAAATTAAAGGGCAGGAGGTTTAAAACAAATAAATGGAAGTTCTTCACACAGCACATAATCAACCTGTGGAACTCCTTGCCTGAGGAGGCTGTGAAGTCTAGGACTATAACAGGGTTTAAAAGAGAACTGGATAAATTCATGGAGATTAAGTCCATTAATGGCTATTAGCCAGGATGGATAAGGAATGGTGTCTCTAGCCTCTGTTTGTCAGAGGGCATGGTGGGAAATAGATCACTGGATGGCAGGAAAGAGATCACTTGATCATTACTTGTTAGATTCACTCACTCTGGGGCACCTGGCATTGGCCACTGTCGGTGGATAGGATACTGGGCTGTCTGGATCTTTGGTCTGACCCAGTATGGCCATTATGTTCCTATAGTCTTACTTCCAAAGACCTCTCTTTGTACAGCTGGTATAATTCAGGACCTTGCATTTTATGGAGTTCTTAAGGTTAAAATGGTCTGTTCCTGAGAGAGCAGATCTTTCTGTGGCTGCCTATTTAGAAATAAGGCATTTCTTTACAGCTGAATGCCAGAAGTCTAAAACTAAAAGTAACAGTGAAAATGGACTGGATTCCTCCCCTGGGAGTCTGAACCTTCACTGAGAGTTCGGGGATTGTTGTGAAATATATTGTTTCTCTAAGGCTTCATAAGACTGATATACTAGTGAATTCAACTAGTCTTCCAGAAAACGTTATGATACACTTTAATTTGTCATGCTTAGTAAGTGGATATATACTTGAAGCAATACTGAATCCTTTGAAGTTCTCCCCTAGTTATTGGCTACCAAAGATGGTTCCAGAGAAGTGAGTGTCTTCTTGAGGAATACCAAAACAGAAGTATCTAGGAGAATAAGACATAATAGAAACTGTAGACATTTTGTTTTACCCCTTGTAATGATGTGGCCTCTGGTGGAACACAACTGTGAGTATCAATTCAGGAGAAATTATTTAGAGCTAGGCAGTTATAGCCCAAGGCTGGGGTTCCTTGCACACCAAACCAGCCAAACAGAGAGGTCTTCAGTTTTACCCCAGAAGTCATACAGGCAATTTCTTCAGACTCTCCAGTTTCCCAGTGTCACCACCAGGGCCACTCATTATGGAGATGAGTGGTTATGAAAACCAGTTCCCCAGTAAAAGAAAAAGGTTCTCTAAATCCCAAAAAACCAAGCCTCAGACCCAGGTCAATATACAAGTCAGATCTTACCCACAAATCATGCTGTTGCCAATCCTATAGAGTCTAAAATCTACAGGTATATTTATAGAAAGAAA